>CM037918.1:527500-1160000 GCA_021346845.1 Apeltes quadracus
GAATATCAGTCAGTTTTGTCCTCTTTTAAGCAAATAACTGTCTGGCCGGTGTATAAACGACGCCCCCTTTCCTTTTTTCTTTTTTCTCTAAGATGAGAGGTTGAAAAAAAACAAAACCTGAAGGGTTGGTGGGGGGAGATGAAAAAATACAAAAATTGCGTGTGAGGAGGGGAAGCTGTTTGAAATTAGCCCTCTACTCCGGGGTCCTGGGAAATGAATGTGACATATCCAGATTTGGTGTTTTTGTTGCAATTACCAGCAAACACCAGATGAATTATTCGCGAGCCATGTGTGCTGGTTTGTGTATGCATGAGTGTGTGTGTGGGAAGCGTGCACACACATGGACGTCAGAGCATCTATGTATGTGTGTGTGTGTGTGTGAGTGAGTGAGCAGGTGGCGGGCATATTTGAAGATGACAGTAGGGGTCTGACCCATGCCAGGCCCAATAAAGAGGCCTTGTGATGGAGCTTATGTGACACACCGTCCCCGGGGCTCTGAGGTCTCCCTTGCCCTTACACACACACACACACACACACTTGTGTCCCTTGCGGTGCTCCCGTCATACCGCGGAGGTCTGTGTGTGGTCCCCACCGACGACACACTGCCACTACCGCACTCCGGACGCCATTACTCATATTTCCAGTTGCAACAACCATCTTCGTGTGTTTTGAAATGTTTGGAGCGCTGCTTACACTAAACTAGAAGAAAACACTGCAGAGAACACAGACAACTTCTATGCGTGGTCATTCCACAATGCAATTGGAAAACGGCATCTGTGAGAAGTCTGAGGGGTTGAGCGGGTGTTTGCCGTGCTTGTTTCCAAAATGTTCCACTCTCGGTCATTTTCAGAAATCATCATTGGATAAGTGATTGGTTGCTAAAATAATGTTAAAGGTAGACAGGTAGATGTCTTCTTCTTCAATACCAAATTCTGCTTTCTTTTAAACTGAGAACTAGTGGAAAGTATTCTTGATTTTCATCAGTTGTAGCCTAAACTACGCTATTAACACTGTTTACAGCTCAAATTACTTTTGAAAAATTGAAAAATAACCCTATCCAAATGCTAAACATACTCTCACTGAATACACATGTGGAAGGGGAAGTTAGGAGTGGCTCCCTCATAGATCAGCTTGACAGTAATGCTGAGAGGCAGATACCACTGTCTCAGAGACAGAGGAGGAAAAACCAGGTTGGATGTTACCTGTCAGGTAAACAAAAAAAATCTCTCTCATCTCGTACATTCGTACATTCTTCTTGATGCTTCTTCTTACTTTGTCCCTCTGTTGCTCCATTGGGAGAGCAAAGCGCATTGTATGTATTTCATCAGAGGAATGGCTGCACATCGTCTGGCAACAACAAATAAAAAAGAAGTCCTTGACACCAGAATGGCAGCTGTGGACTGACTGAGAACTGCTTGGATACCCAGAATACCTGGAACCTGATGTCAGCACATAACGTGCATGTGCCAAGCTGTTGTTTAGGGGACAATTTGGAAGTTTCCATGTGTTGCTTCATGTAGACAAACGCGAGGCTCAGCGTCTCTGCCTATTCTGCGAATAAGAAGCATCATGCATACGTCATCATTTCTCACATTTCAAACCCTGCAGATCATTGTCTGCATTCTCCAGCTCATCAGTCCAGAGCTAACCCTAAAGCCCTCATCCAGCTCTTAGTATCTAATGACCCAAATGCTTTGGAATTGGATTAGTGCACATCTGCTGTGTTGTGTTTTTAAATAACTTACCTTCAATAAATAGACGTCCAATTACAAACTCTCTCATACATTTTATCCAGTCACGTCCAGGTATGTTTAATCTCCATAATTAGTCTTTACTGACAGCTGATTTAGCCCAATTTTTCCTTTTCGCCTCTAATTTTACCCACATTTGGTCGTGATATTCAGCCTTAACCATTACCATTTGTGTAGCTTACATGAATAGACATTTCCTTAGTGATGTTAAGGCGCTCACTTTTTTTTTAATCACTCAAATGATGCCTGACTGTGAATAAATTAGGTTTTAGCAGGCCACCATGTGTAAATGACTGTTTTGGCTGAACCGGCCTTTCGGTTGAATCTTTCAATTATTCCACATCTCATTTGCTGCCACAATAAACCAAACAAAAAAAAAGAAAATTGGCCTTTTTTTCTCCTTTGCTGAGTTCAATTTGCTGGGCAACAAGAACTGCAAGATTACATCAACTGTGTATGGCATGCATGCACCATGCAGGCAGGCGTTGCCGTTGCAATCATCCATTTTCTCATTTTCAATGCCTACAATATTTCCGACCTGAAGCAGTCTGATTTCTGCATTGCTTCTTCCCCTCATTATCTCCTTCGTAATGCTTTGTGTCCTTTGCTATTGTTTATCTTGATGATTGGATTTTTTGAAGGGAGTATCATGCTCTCTCAGCTATTTATTTAATTGCAGTTTAAGTTACAAATTTTGTATTTCCGTCTTGGGTTTAATATAACGTGGCTATGGGACTGTGTATATTTGCACTTTGTCGGTTGTCTCCGGGCACTTCCACGGAGGTAATACGGTAAAACAATTTCAAATTTAGCAAAGTAATGTGGGAGAGGAAGTATTAAGTGGGGCAACCTAAAGAGTGTCTCATAGCAGCTGTGAGTGGAAGGATCCAATGTAACTGATAAAGAGCTTACTTGATAATGGCATTTACGGTTCAATATATACTGTGTAAAGGTAGCCAAGCAAAATCTTTTAAGTAGATGACCAGATGAGGAATACAATATGAGTAGGCCATTTAAAAAAAAAACTATTAATTGAAGTTATAGTTATAAATTATATTGATTACCATTTCCATTACAGCAAGTACTGTGCTGTGTGGAACTCCTTGACCCTTTTTCATGTATTTTTCCAAGAAAATAAAAAAAATATGTTTTAAATATCTCATCTCAATATCTCAATATCTAAAATATGAAGAACGTATGGCTGGTTTGTGTAGCCTTTGTAATATCAACGTATTCCTGCTCTAACTCAATAGTTTAAATCAAAGACATTTCTCCCTTTTTTTCTCACTTTTATTTCTCCTACCTATTTTATATTTATTCTCCTCATTTTATAGTTTATAGTTTCAGTAATTTGTAAATGTCTTTATTTGACGTTTTTATAACAAATGTAATTGCAAATATTGAGAAACAAAACTATTTGACCTCAGCTCGCATTACCTAAAACGGTACAATCAGCATTACTGTGTAAAGACTCATGCTTTGCAAGTGGGAAAAACACAAAAAGCTCAAGGTGATAAAGCATAGATTTAAATCTCCCCCCCCCCCCACTCTAAGCTCTGTCGGTAGAAAAAAGTGTGAACTACCAAGCGTCCAGCAGCTTACCACAAAGAACCGTCTACACAGGTTATGGAAGAGAAGCAGTGGAGCCAGTTGAAGGGAGCGAGTGAGTAAGCGAAGCTGTACAGTGATGTGCCATTTATAAAAGGCTGCAATGGTAGATGGCGGCTGGCAAGGACCTTTTTTTCTTTTTTTAAAAACACAATCTGTGCCTGCGGTCGGGGCGATGCATCGCTAATGACAGAAAGCCAGAGTGGTGTGGAAGCACAACAGTGCCTGGTGGCTACAAGGCAAGCACTCAAATATGTTCTATCAGATTTCAGATAGATGATGTTTTATGGGAACCGATCCTAAAATTGCAGGCACTTTCTATTTCAAATGCTTATCTTCTCATGTGAAAAATTGTAAGCGAAAGTCATGTTGCACAATAAGGCCGTTGAATGCATTGCCAAATGCCACATTTAAAACCTTTGTTTATCCGTCGATATGCCACTGAGCCCCTCGCTGTTTGCCAGTAACACTCTGCTCACACACACACTCATGCACACACTCATGCACACACTGCCCATTAAAACACTGAAGCAGTTGGAGGTGGTAGTTTTGGAGAAGCAGCAATGTGCAGAAACATATTTATTGAAATAGAGATCTTATCCAAAAATGACCAGAGGATACCTCTCACCCACTACTAAGATAGACCTGAGGATATGTACACCCAGCTACAAATGTGGTCGACCCCACAGGCCCATGAAATGCTACTGTTTAATCAGCGGTTGTGGTAAAATACAGTAGCAACAACAAAACCAAATGAAACCTGTATTATATTCGTAACCTTCGGGATGTATTGAGAAGTTTCTCCTTATCAGCAAAAGACGCTGAACAGGCGACAACACATTCAACCCCAATGCAGTTAGACATGCATGCATACTGGGGGTTATACAACTAATACAATAGGGAACACTGATGGAAATGTTCTAGGGAGGACCGTCTTACCAACACATCCTAAACATCAAGATCACTGTGTAACCACCACTCGCTTATGGCGAGTCTGCTTGGATCCATTCAGATATCAGGCATGATGACACACGGATCCAAGGATCCAAGAAACATTTTCTGATAAAAAGCCCCGACCCACTAGCTCACCCCAGGTCTTCTCTTTCCTGATGCCTCCTCTATAAACAATGAAAAGTTAATGAAGAGGTAACTTAATGATGTAATGAATATGGTGGAGCCCAAGGTCAAAGCTGGCTACCGTCTGGGGCTGGGCACAAGATGGGCGGCAGGTGATAACACACACTTTTAAATGCCTGTCTCTCTCACTCACACACACTCGCTCTCTTAATGTAGCTCTAGAACATGTTAGTCAGCTGGCTCTGATCAAACAGTAGAGCTTTTGGAAGGGTCCCCAGAGATGTGCTCTGTAGCTTACATATGCGTATCTGCAGTGGGTGGAGGCGACGTAAGCACAGTTGTTTGTATGTGCAGGGCTACGGGTGTTTGAAGTACTGTGGGTGTGCCTCCATGTTGATTTTAATTTTTTTTTAACTGTCTGCATTTGCAGCTGTGTGTGTTTGTGGCTTTTTCTTTCTTTCCTGTGTGCACACACACACTTGTTGTCATGTGGAAGCCGGTGATTAAAAATTGAACATGTTTGAATGTTTGGTAGATCGATAGAGCTCTGGTGAAGGGCTACCAGCAGTTCTTGTTGGGCTTGGGAGGACTTGGCGATATATTTGTGTAAGGTAGACATACAAGTCTGCTTGTTTGCTTTTGCACATAAGTTAGAAAATGTACGGCAAGCCAAGACTTTGGATCATTGAGAAGTCAAGTCAAAAGAATGCAGGGGAAAGGACAGTTTGTAGGAGACACAGGGAGGAGGAGAAGGCCGTTGGAGTTCTTAGTGTGTGGCTTACCCAGCAGCAAGGTGCTCTCTGCCTTCGATCTGTTTGGCCTCCGCTGAGCTAAAGAAGTGCCTACACCTCA
The DNA here is from genome assembly GCA_021346845.1 of Apeltes quadracus. Taxonomy (NCBI): domain Eukaryota; kingdom Metazoa; phylum Chordata; class Actinopteri; order Perciformes; family Gasterosteidae; genus Apeltes; species Apeltes quadracus. The sequence continues at coordinate 532,789 of CM037918.1, forward strand.
CTTCATCCCCTCACAGCCTCCACACCACAACTTATGGGGGAGGGGAGGAGGATGTTGAGGGTGGGCTAAATGGAGAGCATGGACAGGGGGGGGGGGGGGGGGGGGGGGGGGGGGAGAGGGACATTACAGCAAGGAGGGAAGAGGAAGCACTGGAAATGCTTGGAGTTCATTTATAAGAAGTGGATGTTGTCCACCTTGGACAATGGTTTTGAAGCCTTGACTTTTCTATTATGTGTGTCGCCATCTTGGTTTTCTGATGCCACTTACACAACTAACTTTCACTGAGGGGAAACACACTGTGAAAAGGTTAAAGTTCCAAGACCAAAAGAGAGTCGCTTCCAGACTGGCCGTGGTAGCAACCTGTTATCACCAGGTAGCCCCGCCCTAAATCATATGCTTTATGCTCTATTTGACAGTAACCATGATTTACAGTGACTTTGTCCCACATTGTAGTACATTACCTGACCTCCTCAGGAGTATCCCTCTAGGAGGGATCGATTATCATGTATTCCTTAGCAAGCTTTTCTAGATTCCTGATGTGCAGTAGGAGTTTGTATGCAGGGCAAAAGCAACTGATGAAGGTGTGACTGAACCTTTTAAATGCAATTCATTGCTTCTTGAAGCCCTAGGTCTTTTAACACAGCAGAGCCCACGGCATCACTCAGCAACCCTAGATAGAAATCCCTCCGATGCCACTTGTCAGCGGTGCAGCAATACCTGCTTGCACTTCCACGCACGCATGTCATGTCAATCTCTGCTTACTGAAAGCACACCGTACTAAACTTAGCTGCCCTGAAGCAATCTGTGATCCATCTAAGCTACTGGACAGCAGGCAGGGTAATGCACTAGCACTGTAAGATAATATATTATAGGCATGTCTGCTCTATTATTAGATGATAAGAATAGAATATATGCTGTGCAGTGTTTTATGAGTCAGAAGTAGCTCAACACCGACCTCTGTTTTGCATATTATCGTACTATAACATCACGGTTGCATTCTCCTTTTTAAACCCCCGTCACCTAGATGGGATTTAATACGCATTCATGAGCGCTAACTCAAAAGCACACAACAGATCGGAACTGGCCATCACATGCAGAGAGCAAGAAAGTCCAGGTGTAGGGAAGTGTTGAAACGTAGCCGCTAATGTGTTGACACGACGCGTGACTTCCTGTCGACCAAACCCACGTCTTTGTAAGGCAATGCTGCATATTGTGCAACAAGCGCGACCATGCGTGTGCTGCACTAGAAGGAGACAGCATGCAACCGCATGCTACGGCATAGAAGAGCGCGCCCGACACCCGCGGGCGCTCACATGGCGCGGCCCGATCGCCTGCGTTGCATCATGTGACGGTGGCACGGCCATTTTGCAGCATTAAACAAGTGCTGTCGTTTGAATTGTTCCATGCAACTTGTAAGTCACGCAGAGATCGTTGCTTTGCCCCGGCGAGGGCTCTAGGGTTCTACCTCGGCCCCTCTGGTTCTGTGCGTTGGTGTGTGCGAACGCGTGTGCGCAAGGTTAACAGGCTCCATTTTTAAAGAGAGCCTCGCTGTAATCAAAAACAATAACCGCTCAAAGTGTAAACTCCTGCAAAGCCTCCCCTTGAAGTATGAAATAATATTCTGTGTGTGGGCCCCGGCCGAATGCTGAGAACAAAAACATTTCACAATAAAGTTGTTTAAATAAAGGCCTTGGCATAGATGGCCGGGAGATAGAGGACATGCTGCGTTAATCACAAGCGCCCGTTAAAATAAACCGCCAGCGTAAAATATGACTCTCCCTCTCACATTATCAGGGATTTGAACCTATAAAAATGTCAGCGAGGTGTGCACCTCAGATCTGCTGTTTGGAGACCAAACACAACAGCCATCCTTCTGCTTGGAAATTGGAGAAAGAGAGGGATAGACAAAGAGGGAGAATGAAGCGAAAGGGGGGAGGGGGCAGCAAGATCCACGGAAAAAAACACACAACAAAGCTCTTCAATCAACATAGAGAGCAGTGTTTACTCTGCGTTTACAGACTTATGAATTCTTCTCGCCCTAACGGCAAAGGGAAAGTAGCGGAGTTAAGCGCCCCAGGTTTATTATTCTTCTAACGGGTGTCTGAGAAGTAATATGCTTTAAAGGCAGGGTACATGCTGGCGCTCTGCTGCTCTGTATCCGTTACAGCCACAGCGCCCTGTGAGTAAAGTTACATCGCCGAGAGCCGGGGGAGATGGATTATTTTTCCTGAAGCGTGGACTTAAGTTTCAGCTCTTTGCTGCTGGGTGGCCCACTCCTCTTTAGCCGTGTTAACATAAGAATAAAGGGCTGGTCGGGGGGGGAGAGCCGGGTAGCTGGTTTAAATTATTCTGCGCCTCCGCTGCTGCATAGCTGGAGCTGTTGTTATCCACTTACAACATCAGACGATTTGTTCCGTCTCCCTCCCTCCCTCCCTCCCTCCCTCCACCCCGTGGGCGTCTTTACTCGAGACCCTTTGTGCCACGGCCACAGCTCCTGCCTTACACCTCCTGACCCAGCCAGTGTGCACCTCACTCCCTGCCACTTGTTTGATTTTTTTAAAACCTCCATCTCTGATGAGAAGATTCTGAAGATTCTGCGCGAATCCCGAAAGCTGAGCTCTCAGTGCGGGGCGGCGTGACGCTCACAGGCCCAGATGAGGAATGCAGTTATGAGGAGATGTTTGTATACATTCAGCCCGCGCCTTGGAGAGCGCCGATGGTAGTCGAGCACAGCTTAAAGACATCTGGATGCGATGAAATGCCATTTGTCTAAACAATCAAGAGTCTTACCAAAGCCACCCAACGCGCTGCTGTGCTTTTAGTACATACTTGTGCAACTGCGCTTCGAACTGAGCGCGTTATTGACAAATATTTCATTGCGACAGCCTTGTGGGATCTCAAAACCAGATTTCCTCGTTTTTTGTATCTTTGCAGCTTTTTGCTGTAAACATAAAGCGTTTGTGACGGCTCGACTGGGGCTGAGAGGCAGAGACCTTTTTAAAGGGAGGGCGGAGATCTTTCATCATATACAAGACTGAGACAAACCTCCGGAAAATATCCCAAAAATCATTGAAAGTGACTTGCTCATAATTTGTGGTTGCGTCCACCTGCCGTCACTGCAACTTGAGTTGAACTAGACACAACAGACTGAAGACACCTACACACATCTACACACATCTACACACCCATCCTCGAAATGAAGACCACACCGCTACATTCACTTTCTCCCTAATTCCATTTCAAGCAAGCAGTCTGGGCAGTGTGTGTGTGTGTACGTGTGTATGTGCGTGTGTGTGTGTGTGTGTGTCTGCGTGCGTGCGTGCATGTGTGTGTGTGTCTGCGTGCGTGCATGTGTGTGTGCGTGCGTGCGTGCGTGCGTGTGTGCGTGTGTGTGTGTGTGTGCGTGCGTGCGTGTGTGTGTCTGCGTGTGTGTGTGTGCATGTGTGTGTGTGTGCGTGCATGTGTGTGTGTGTGTCTGTGTGTGTGTGTCTGCGTGTGTGTGTGTGCGTGCGTGTGTGCGTGCGTGTGTGCGCGTGTGTGTGTGTGTGTTTGGGGCGGTGGCGGTGCAGTGAGGGGGCAGGCAGACATGCCTTGGATAATAAGCGTCATGGAATCTAATCAGATTCCTAAGAGGAGCTGATTGTTGCGAGGCGGCCGGTACAGGAGTGGGGTTGACAATAAGCCGAAATATAAGTGTTAATTTTTATGCTAATCCTCTGGCATCTTTGTGTGATGCAATTTGGTCCAGCAGCCGCCTCGACTTTGCGCTCTGCAGATATGAAATTGTCCCGAGCACACCGAAAATGTCAGCTTGCCAGACCCTGAAAGCTTGTAATTTATTAGGTATGTTTCTATTAGTATGTGTCACAGTTGTTAGGGGGCCACATGCACAGGCATGCAGCCACACCCCCTCCCTCCTTCCCTGCTACTATCTCACGTCTTCTCATCGTCCTTTTTACCCCGTGTTTTATTAATTATTTTTTTCTTAGCACACACAAGCGCACGCATGATGGCACGCACCGTGCTGGTTGTTCAGGCGGTCTCGGCTCAGTGGCTGCAACACTGGGGCCTTAATGTATTATCATATATCGGGTGGTCCTTGCCCCCTGGACAAAAGGCTATTTAATACAATTTAATGACATTCCCAAGAATGAAGGAGGGAAGGGACGAGTGGGGGCTAAGAAAGTGAGGGATAAGAGAGAGAATAAGAGAGAGAAGGGGGAAGAGGAGAATAAAAAAGGCCCAGATGAAAATAGCATCTGTGTTTTTCATGGCTCGCCTGTGCAAACATTGCAGTGTAAAATGACTTTCCCTCATCTCTCTCTGTCTCTGTGCCTCTTTGGCTCTGTTTTTGTCTTTACCTGCATACTACAATGTTGTGTCAGCAGGTAGGCCGACTTACAGCCATAAATCATAGGTATAACCTTTAATGTTGTCCTGATATGGAACCCGATTTTTATAATAATTCCTAAACAGGATTGTTCTGCTTTAGCCCTTCAATTATCACATTCCTACAACTTCTGCAAAAAATGTATACAAATACAAATTTGTAACAGTAATTGTTTGAAAGAAAGTGTAAAAGAAACAATTTAATAATTTAACCAAATTCACCGCCATGAAAAAAAACCCACAGGGCAAAAAGATTAAGAGAAGAAGAATTAAAGAATTAATCAGCAAGCGTAATATTTATAATCAGATTTTCATCAGACACTTTTAAACATTGTCATTCTACTTGGAATTGAGATATGCAGTGTGAAATACATTGCAAAAAGTATTCTGTATTTCTGATTGTCTATCCAAACTATCTGCCGCTTTGGGAGTGGCCTCAATGTATTTTAATTAGGCGCCAACCGCTAGTGTGCCTTCCCCGGTGAGCGGGAAGTCGATGTCGGTTAATTCCTCCTTCGACCGGTGAAAGTTGTGGACCTCGTTATTTTATCCCAAACGATGTTCCCTTCTAAGTCTAACCAAGTTGATTTGTTTCCCAAACCTAAACATGACACCAAAAAAGAGGAATAACTGAATATTATACAAACCAATGTATGAGGAAACCTTGGCAAAAACCAAAGTGAGCAAAGCCATGAAAGTGACCCATCATCGCACGGAAACGGAAAAATACTAGTAAGAATACAAGTTAAGAATCGTAGCTGAAGCTTAAATGAGAAAACAAATTGATCCCAATGTCCCAGGCACAAACATAGCGCTATAAACAGGAAATTCAGTAACATATAGCATATGCATCTTGTTTGCCTGTCATATGATTTTATATAAATAACGGATCTCTAAAGTAACCATAGCTCTCAAATGAATGCATTATCGTAAGAAATGACTGCAGCTTCCCCTCTACTAAGAACCTCAAAACGACTTGAAATACAGTCCTTGAGTAATTGTTCTTTCCACCACCACCTGTTAGTGAGCACGGGACAATGAGTTTTGGTAGCGACGACACCTGTGAGGAAAGAATTGGGGACAAACCATGCGCTCCCACAATTTATTTTAGCAAAGACGCTCTATTCTAAATTTAGTCGTCTCCCTTTTTGTGTTTGATCACTGCTAAAACTCATGTTGGTTGTTACCAGAAAGCCAGTCAAACCTATACTCAGCGAGCACACTGCAAGGTTTGGATGGTATTCACATATAGGTCAATTAAATGCAACAACATCTGCTCTCTCCCTGCCATTTGCATATAGCATTCATATGTTAATCATGTCCCTTGTTTGGTTTTTTTTCCTGCTTGTGTGTATGTGCGTTTGTGTTTTTTGTGTATTTCTTTTTCTCCTGTACTTCCTCCCCTCCACCCAGCCTCTTTGTATCGTCAAACAAAAAGAGATGCACAAAATTGGGATTCATACTTCCCTTTTTGAAAAAAAACAACAAAAAAACTACCAGATACTGCCGTCCCATTTTTTACTTCCTCTCGCCTGCCGATTAAAGGGGAGGTCGGACGAGTTGTCACAGTGGTTCCGTTGCCGTGCCCCTGATTTCAACAAGAAGCCCCTTTAACAGCAGAGAAGGCAAGGACCCCTCTCTTCCCCAAGCAGCTTAATGCCTTATAAATCAATGATGACACAGATGGACTAGCGATAATCTATTTAGAATGCCTCACAGCAAATATTGTTGTGCAGATGATTAGACTGCCAGTTATTTTAACTCAGACCCCCTAAACCCAATCTTCCGCTTCTTGTAATGCTCCTCAGATTTATGGACGGTAATTTGGGATTTGATATTTTTGTTATTCGAAATAAATTTGGCAAGGAGAGACGTGCTCCAAATGGTGAAAATTAAAAGTGAAATCCGGCTGTGGCGGGGCGTCTGCATTATTGTGTGTGTGTGTGTGTGTGTGTGTGTGTGTCCTGGGTGGCACAGGCAGCTTGACGAACAAAAGACATGAAGAGGTGCCGGTGTCTGTGCCAAGGCCATAATGATAAGGCATGTTTCTTTAAAGAAGGAGGGAGACAGACCTTAAGCCGAAGTGTACCTCCAGGGCATTGGTGTGTGTGTGTGTGTGTGTGTGTGTGTGCGCGCGCTGCACAGTCTAGTGACATGAGGGGGGTTAATGGCAATCCACGGTCTGTGCCCCTTTTCATGGTCGATGGGTCTCAATTTAGCGTGCAAGGGTGAGGAGGAGGAGGAGGAGGAGGAGGAGGAGGAGAAGAGAAGAGAGAGGAGGAGTGCAAAAATGAAGTGGAGGTTGTCAGACGTTTGGCAGCTGCTCGGAGGCCCTGATAAATATAAGCCCTTATTGATCGGCTGAAAATGAAAGATCCCCGAGTGGCGTGCAGTATTTAGCTTCTTGTCTGCCTCGTGTCAGCGGTGGCCTTGCCCTGGAGGGATAGATTTTCAGCTGTGCCTCCGGGCACCGCAGCGCGCTCGCTGGCTTTGATTTCATCTTTAACCTTTTTCGGCTGCGTTCCCTCGACCTCTGCAGCGTCGCCCCGCACAATTTGTTTGATCTTCATCTTGCCGTGGACACATCTTCCTCCTCGCCACCCATCACTGTCACCTCCGCCAGCCTGCATCCCCCTTGTCCGTCTTCGTCCTTCAGGGCTATGGTTCATCCTCGCCTCCCCTTCTAATCTTTTTTTCCCGCCCTCTAGGTGGCCATTCCAGTAAGTAAGCAGTAGTCAGCAGTGACAGAGAGGCCTCTTGATCCTAACAGACGGGTGGCACTCAAGTATGCAGTTGGTGTGTTAAGGTAAGCCTGCACGTGACTTACACCTCGACCTCAGTCACAAAACGTCCTCAACATTGATATTCTACCACGTTTCCCCCCAAAGCCTTTATGGTGTTTGTTCTCAGACTGCGTCGGTAAAACCAACAAGGCACATAGACACCAGTGGATCCACACACACGCTCACACACTCCAACTGTTCGTCATTCGCTCACCATTTAGTCTTATCCCCAAAGGCACTGTGTCTTAAACCAAAACACACACACACACACAGTCACTCAGCTACAGTACACTGCTGCTATGTGCGCAGACAGAACTTGTAACAATCTGGATTGTGATAATCTATGATAATCATCCACCACATGCCACCTAAAAACGCACATGGGTGGCATTCAACACCCACACTGCCACATTGCTTCAGTGCATCTTGCCTCCCTCTGCCGCTCTCCCCAATGTCACTACCTCCAGTGTCAATGTCACACTCCGCTCCTTATTTCTCTTTTATGTATGAGGAGGCTTGAGCGTCGACGCGCCGTCAAGGAGAGGCTGGGGGAGGGGATCTGAGAGGGAAAAGGATGGAATTTTGAACAATTTATGTGTGGCATTAGTGTAATTGAATCTCACTCATATATCAAAGTAAGAAAGTCGCTCGGTGGTTGCTGATATAAATACGAGGTCTGAATCCGTGCAAACAAGGATCCCTCCCTCCCCCTTTTCCCTTGTCTTCTAAACAATGTCTCCCATCTCTTTTTTTATTCTTCCCCTCTCTCCGCTACTTTAGCTAGATGGATGATAAATTCCCAGCCAGAGAGCCAGCAACAGCTGTTGGCAGACAGGCCTGATATGAGAATAGCAGCATAGGATGAGCAGGCATTAAAAATTAATATGCTATTTAGCCTAGGTGTATTTTAGGTATTTGACATTTTCATGTCCGGGACAGACCAAATTTATTCATAGTGCAGAAAAAAATAAAAAAACATAAAATATAAGAAGAGAGGAATGGTTATAGGGAATGCTAACTGAAGGCCATTACGTCTCTTTGTGAACCCTTGCTCACCCTGTGATGTGAGAGGGGGGGGGGGGGGGGTCCTGTTCGACTACACCTTAAATGTTAAGGCGCTTTTCACTGTAGAATAGGACACAGCCTTCGGTACTGATCACGTCACCCACAGCTGGAAAGTGTCCAAGCACCATGACCTGGCTAACATTAGTATTACCATTATTGCCATCCCTCTATAGGTGTGAAACCTTGAGTAGTCGTCACTGCTCATTACAGCAGCTCTTAGATCACTTCAGATAGCAAACCGATTCCAGTGTTCATGGAGACGGTTTAGTTTGTACTGTGTGAGTCATTCATGGTAATTACCATAAATGACCAGTCAATTTGACAGCTGGTCAAACACTGGATCTCAAGCCCAAGACAAGGACAGCGTAAACATGTATGCAATAAATTAAAAAACAAGAAACCGTTGAGGTACATTACCTTGAGTTACACAATACTCTGCAATGCAAACTTAAACATTATATTCAATGACAAAACAGACGAAAAATACACCATGCACTCAGAAATGTCTCCTTCTGTGGGGTTTCATACAGCATACAATGTGTTTCTGACCCCTGGCTCCAGCAGAGAGCAGGGTACCAATGCCATGCTGAGCCATGCTGGGACCGTCCTCTCTCTGCTCCAGCCCCCTTGGTGAATAATGGCTGATGCTGCCCTAGTATATATCAATTTCCCTCCTCATCCCTCCCTGGCTAATCGTTGTGAAATCTTAGACATGTCCTGGATTGGGCCTCCTGGAGGAGAGGCGAGAGGCGAGAGGGGTCGGGGGGTTGGATTCGATTCGATTGAAGGACAATTTCCGCTACCACATCCATATACATTTTGACTTTCTTCTTTTCTCTTTCGCGTTCCGCTTCATTTAAATACCTTTATACAAATTATTAAGCGTTGTTGATTAAGGTTGAGAGACTCTTTCCTTCTTCAACCAGCCAATCATAACCTCCTTTAAGTACGTTATAAGCAAGCTGGTCAGCAGGCTCACGAGAGTTCGGAGCCCACAAAACAAGGCTAAGATTAGTTTTATCCTCAGATTTATAAAATAGACTTTTTCATTAATCATCATGAGTCAGACTGTTCTCATCCAAAATAATACACTTTTTGGTTGTCCATTCAAACTGTAACATATCTAACAGGTTGTTCTTAAAATGGGACCTACTCCTGTGACAATATTTTAAAATATATTTAAAGATGAAAATAATGTGACTTTTACAGAGTGGGGGGGTTTCAACCCTGGTGTCCCTAATAAAGCATATTTAGCCAAGTAAATGGGGGACAATATTGAAACCAACTACTGAAGAGATGCAGCACGATCTATATATCTATATATAAATCAATAAATAAATATATATAAGCTGTGTGTTCTTTCTCTCAGTATTTTCAATCGCAATTCCCGTCTCTAGTCAAGGATAGTGTTTAGCATCATAAACCCTCTCTGGCCGTCCATTGACTCCTTGTCGATGACGTCAGGGAACCGAGCAAAACAACTCCATGAGCAAGCTTCGATTTGCCGGGAAGACCCTGACAGTAAAGTAAGTAAGTGGAACTTTAGTCAAGGTTACTATGGAAAGTGTTATTTTCAAGGAGCAGGAATAATTTCCACTCAATTGACCCTAAAAGTAAGCTGCGTTGGGCTAATTAGATGAATGTGCAGACATGACTGAAGGCTGGATTTCAACTTAACCACATGTCACCTAGGTTTTACTTCTCACTGGCTTTATTTATACCTCTGCTTTGGCAAGAACCCATCTTCCCTTCCACCCTTTGCTTCTCCCCTTTTCACCTCTGTGTCTGCTAATTATTTGATTTCCTTTCTTCCACTTGCGTCCTCCCCTCGTGCCCTCTTTCTCTCCCTTCCCATTGCTTCCACACTTGGCAGCAACTTCCCGTCGCGGCACTGCACAGCCCGTATATACACTGACGGTTATTACCTTGGGGAGCGTTTAGCAGCTCTGTGTTTAACACCATATAACCTCCGCTACATCAGCGGCGGCAACGCAGGGAAAAGCTGGGAGGTGGAAACCAGAGCCGGCTCGTGTTAGGTGAGTGTTTGACTGATCACTACGATAAAGACGACAAGTGAGAGAAAAAGAGAGAGGGAGAGACGGAGCGTGTGACAAGCCCACTTTATTTCAACCTACTGGATGATCAGTGGTTCTTAAGTAGAGGCAACATTTCTTGCGATATCTCTCACTACAAAGTAAATAGAAATCAAAGCCCCTTACGCTCCAAGACAGAAGCACTATATGAAAGAAAGTGTCTTAACAACCTCCTTCTTTCTTCCGTCTGTACTTCCCATTGATTTTCCGTAACCGGTGTTAAGTGAAACTATTTGAGAAGCAATGGATCCACTTGACTTTCTGTCTGGAAAGGCAGGCAGTGATTGGCTGCCAGAGCGGTCAAACAAAACTTCTGGCGAATCCATCAATGGTGATCAGACTGCTGCTCGAGACAAACTGAGCCTTTAAGTTCACTTTCTTTGGAGTTGCATTGCAGTTTTCTTAATGACATTAGGGCCACTGTGCCTCTCTACAAATGACTGTTCCTCTTGCCCCCCCCCCCCCCCCCCCCCCCCACCCCCCTTACTAATATTTTACACATGAACCTGCCCCCTCTAAGGCTTTCACTCCCCCTACCCTGCTGCCCCCCCCTGCACCTCGCTCACCCTTTCTCCCTCACTTGGAACTTGACAGATAATAAGGCAACGGAGGAGTCAAAACAGAGGGGGTGTCCATGTCCATCAAGCACCAGGGGGGGACATCACCAAACATCGACAGCAGCTTGGGAATAGACGCTGTCAGGTGATTAGAAAAAGAAAAAATAAGAGAGCGTTCTGGGGGAATTGGTGTTGAGATGTGAGTGTGCGCACACACACACACACACACACACACACACACACACACTCCGTCCCATCATCCTCCCGGGATATCAGGTTGTAATTGATATACGGGCTTAGCTGTCTCTCTTCTGTGTGTGTGTGTGTGTGTGTGTGCTATGGTTGACTTCCTTTGCACCACCCTGTATATATCTGTTGCCCCCCCCCCCCCCCGCTGCAAGATGGACAGAGATGGATGAGCGCAAAACAATGGAAGAAATAAATAAAATAAGAGGTCACGTCACGCATAATTCCACAAATGTGTTATCAAAGTAACTTCCAGCATATCAGCGCCAGCCCCCTCATATCCCTGCCCCCCCACCCCTCCCACCGCCCGCCGCCTCCATCCTCCCCCTTTGTGGCACGCTCACTCGCCTCGGCAAGCTTCCTGAATTAAACTGCCGGCTTCCTGTTCTTTTATATGCATGGCCACATCTGGGGCGCCCGCTCGCAGGGCCCCGCCGCTTAATAACAATCACCTTCCCTTTCACTCGGCCCTGATTGTTTCTAATTCGCCCTGACAGATAGTAGCTGACAAGCCGCCCGCGCCTCCCTCCCTCCGTGACCCGGGCTCACTCAGCACACTTATAAGGCCTGTCATTTTTAATATTTGATTTTCACTTCGTAAAAAGTTATGTGTTTTAGAGCTGCCACAGCCCCCTTTGTTTCAATCGTATGATGAAATCAGAATTTAACTGAAACCACTAGTCGACAAATGCTTCTCCCTCCCTTCCCCGCTCCTTTCTTGGGCCTTTCACTTCATCCTTTACATTTTTTGGGAAACCTTCTCCTTTTCTCTCAGCCTCCTTGCCTCTTGCAGACTCCTGCGAGCCGGCCTCCCCCCACAGGGAGATCATACAGGCAAAGAAGGGCGTCGCGTGTGTTTGGTGAATAACACGTGGCGTCACACGTGTAGCTTGCAGGCTTCCAGCGTTATTTGCTTCGCATTGATTCCCATTGAAAGGCGTATGGAGCCATGTAAAATGCATATCAGGTAGGCTGATTCATCGACAGTTTGACGGATGACATTTTGTCCAGCGATCCATATAGCCCTTCAATAAAAACACAATTTGGAGCCTAAGACAAAGAAGAGAAGGAAAGAAAAAAGAAAAAGAAGGCATTTAAGATGGAGAAGGGAGCTATACAAGATTACTAGATGGATCCTCAGCAGTACACACAGCCCATTGTCACAAGCTCTCTGCATTATTAACAGATGTATACGAACTGATTTCACCATGATAAACTACAGTATCTGACAAATAATATTGAAATAAAAGGATAGGTCAGTGCTTCCGAAGTGGAAGTTACTCTACGCTGGGTGTCGTACTGTCGGGGGGCCTGTGGTGTGAAAGGCCTGGAAGTTTGCTTCCCAACCACGACCTGTACTTAATGATGTGTCCCGTGTCTTTGCTGCATAACGCCACATGTGGCGTACCACCAGCCACAGAGCTCCAACTAGAGTCAGCAAACTTAACATATCATCCGTTCATTGGTGCCTGTGATATGCTGAGAAAGGTCACTCTTTATATACGCGGCCGGTTTTGTAATTGATGGTGAGATACTTAAAATGAACACAGACACATTACATAAGAACTACTTGGTAAGGTGAATATGGTGGTGTGGCTGTAACCTCTTTTGGTTTAGGGGCTGAACTTCCTCTGCCTTCATCTCCTCTCAGCTCTGTATTGACATCTGTCTAGTTGGGACCTCAAGGTAACCGCAAAATGGCCGTATTTAGGCATTAAAAAACTCCTCCGTAATACTGCACGTAGTCGTCCACCAACTCATCGTGGTCAGAATCGTCTAACAAACACGCAGGCCAACCGACATTCTCCCATTGCGGGACCCCGAGGTGCCCGAGGCGTGCCCACTGCCAATCTCCGTCTTTACCCGACGACAAAAACACAACTAATTGGTGGACCACTGCTTATTTTCACTAAAGGCACAATTTAATTACATCTGAAGTGGGAATGAGTATTTTGGGAATGTCTCAATGTTCATTCATACAAATGGGGCGAATGAAAAGCAATATTTGTTTTGCTTTGATTAGCAAACGGAGGGTAATTAGTGAGGGAGAGAATGAGTGAGGACAGAACATGTCGGTTTGACCCCCAGCTTCTTAGTGGTGGACTGTTTTCCCTGCTCACACACCCCCCCCCCCCCCAAACGTTCATGCCCCTTCATCCTAAACATTAATGAACTATTGCTCCTGGCTTTGTGACTCTGACCTACCTCTTCTGCTCTCTTTATTTTTTCTTCTAAATTGTGTCTGTCTGCCATTCTCTCTGCCTGATCCACAGTGTCTGTCCTCTGTTCATAAATCCTTTATTATTAACTCAGTGAATAATGTAAAGAGTATTGTGTTCTCCAAGGTTGTATTAATAAACATGAATGAATTTATTTGTCTTCACCAAAGCATGATTAATGCACATTAATGCTTGGATATTGCTCACTCTGCCCTGCATCACCAAGCACATATCAGCCCCCCAACGCTGTGTCTCCCACCAAAAAAGGGGGAAAAAGACCTATCAACATTAAATATTTATGGCATAATATTAATGGTTTTGGAAAGAAAATAACAAGTTATTAATCCTCTGATTAACAACTGATTAACCTTTTTTATTAAACACGTGATCCGTGCATCATCGACTCAGGATATGTCGACTGACTGCGCGGCAGAATAATTATTTTTGTGTCTTTTCTAATTGCAAAAATCGCATGGCTGAACTATGTGTGTGTGTGTGTGTGTGTGTGTGTGTGTGTTTCCTCCTCTTTTGCCTTGACACATGCATAGATGCAGCGCTCGCACTTGTTCAAACAACCCAAGACGTATGTAGCTTGAGATTACTGCGAGGGATAACGGAGAGGAAGAAAATAAAACACACAAACATAACTGGCACATTCAGGGGAGAACAAGAGCGGCGCCTAAATTTAGCTGCAGATTTTTTTTAAAACAATGGGGTTTAATTCACATATCCGTTTATTCTGCAGTCACATGCTCGGGGTGGGCAAGTGGAGCGAAAACACGGCAGAAGGACAAAACATTTTTCCGTCACTGCTCTTCTCAAAGCTATTGTTGGATAGCGTGTATATTTAGTTCTCGTCAACTGAAAGACGGTTATCTTGTGTTGTTTGACTTCAGATTGGAGAAGAATGAATCAGACACATTTTAATCTCTATCAAATTCACCAGTCTGTTCTTTTCCTTTCTTATTTTTACAGTCAGTAAAAGTAATCACGATTGTAATATTTCATGTTATATTATTCAACCGGTTATCAATGTGTACGATAACACCATGTTTGAATATCGAGGTTGGCTCAAACTGAAATCATTCCAACGCGTGTGAGTTAGCGTCGGGACACAATGCTCGTACTCTCATTGGCTTCACGCTTACTTTTACTGGAATAATAACCACTGTGTTTTTTCATGGCATACGTCTTCCTACCATGTATAGTATAACTAATTTGACAGCTGCAACAAAAGCTCTCCAGTAAGTGCTGCTGGGTGTGAAAGCGCTGACCTCTGGGGCTCCCAGTGCAGCACCGAGCGTTTTAATAACTCCTGGCCATGCTTTTACCGCTATCACGAGCGAGATCGCCACGAGTTACTGTATTAAAATAAGACTTTGTAAAACACGACCCTCTTCAGCCGCTCTCAATATGACGGCTGGTTTATACTTTAGTAGAATTACAGCTAAAGGGTTTAAAAAGACTTCTGTAGAAGTTGAAGTATCAACTCAAGCGTTTTACTTAAGTAAAAGTATAAAAGTACTGGTTTCAAAACTACTTAAAGTAAAAAAGTAATGTAAGGACAAAGGCTGTAGGCATGAGTAATTGTATATTTCTACTTAAGGTAACAAAGTATTTGTACTTTGTCACTTGACACCTCTGGATCAGAATCATTTTAGCCAACACATCTATTTTGTTAAAGTTTAAGAAAAAAGTCAGCATTTGAGTTGAGTAGCACGTCGCCTGCTGCAGGCAGCGTCGCTTGCCTTCTTCCTGAGATACTTTTCAGATCTGTTAAAGGCCTCTAGGTAAAAAGACAGCGCTACAGAGGTGGAGGAAGGAATAAGTGTTTTGCGGGACCATTGTTATGATGGATGGCGGCTCATTCCTGCGGGGGGGGGGGTTGCTTTGTTACCCTCCGCCTTTCTTTAACTCTCTCCCCTGCTGTTCTAAACACAACAGTAGGCTTCACCTTGTCTACTTTCTTTTAACCACTGAACCTTTCCCACATCTCTCTCTCTCTCTCTCTCTCTCTCTCTCTTCGTCTCCTTCTCTTTCTCTCTCAGATCCGTTGTCTCAACATTCCAATTCCTCAGTTATGTCTCTCCAAGAAAATACTTTCTTTGTCTCTTATTTTCATTTTAGCCTCTCTCTTTTAATTCCAAACCATCATGAAAGTCCTTAAAAAGCTCACATCCAGAGCAGTAAAAAAGAAGGGCTTTGAACTTTCTCTTAGTGTTGTTTGTCCTAATTACAAACCATTTTATCTCTGTCAAATAACCTCTCTCACTGTGTTGTTGCCCTGGACGCTGATCCTACTCAAGTTCAATCTTATTTCACTCCCCCGAAAGCCCCCATTAGATCCCCACGGCCCTCCCTCTTCTTCTCCTAACAGAACTGGCTGTTCAGGTTTTTTTCCCCACATTTACTCTTTTTCATCCATTTTTTTGTCTTTTTGAGGATATCATTTTTTATTCTTTCATCAAAATAAATTAGCCTGATCCCAAAATATGCACAAGGACATATGATTTGGCCCAGTTTCTGAAAAGTGGCGGGTTCAGTTTTTGGTCATTCCGTGGAAAGGAAATGTGTGTGTGTGTGTGTGTGTGTGTGTGTTTTCCTTCATTTACAAGCTGGATTTGCAGGGTGTCTTGGGAGTTGGAAGGTATTTATAGTGCTGCTCACACAGAGGTGGACTTCACAGTAATTGAGAAAGCAGTGAAGGTGGTTAATTCGACTTTTCTGATCACTGTTTTAATCTTCTGTCCGCCATTCTTGAAAGACGCACATGCGTGAGCACAGAGCAGCAGGTAGACAATCCTTAAGCCTCTTATGGCTGCGTGTCTCCATGCAGCGCAGACACAACACCGTGTCAGGGAGAGGTTTAGGCACGCTGCGGGCCTTCCTTAATTACTAAGCAGATACAACCACTGCTGGGTCAGTAGCAACCTACGAGATTAGCTGTACTAACTAGAATCAGTCTTAAAAGAGACAGAGAGAGAGAAAGTTATTTGATTTTTTTTTCTTCTGAAAAACAGATTATTTTTAAAAATGACGGGATTCTCTCCCAATTACATGCGCTTGTGCTTCTTGACACATTTTCCTTTGGCTTGTATTGGACCGTCACACTGAGAGACCTTTTTATGGTTGTTTTTTTCACCCATTTCTATAACCATCCTCAACATTTCTTATGCTGCTGATGTTTAAGCAAAACACTTAGCTAAACTTTGAACGTGCCTGATTATAACTGAACACGCTTTGTAAAAGTGGGCCAGGTTTGCACGTGAACAAGTCGTACCTCCTCTTTTTTCTCCTCTCTGTGATGCACTGAGGCCGTCACTCTGCTGTGCACACATTCCATTTGTCACCGAGCAAATACAGAGATGCGACGAGCGCAGTCAAAACACTCCAAAGCATCGCGGGTTCTGGCGGGTTCTGGAGGGAGGATGACACTTTGCCTCCTCGTCACCAGCGTGAGTTTGGACGCAGCATCAGAGGAGTTTCGGTGACAGCCCCGTGAAGGCTGCTTTGTGTGCCTAAGTCGGCTCCATTCCTTTTAATGAGCCATTATGGTAAGGTTTTGTCTCAGTTGTGTTTGTTGGCTGGCTGAGTTTCTGACATGGCAAGATGCAGGAGAAGGGAGTAGGTGGGCGCTGTTCAGGGTGGGGGGGCTGTATTCACACTTCCTTATGGAATAAAACGAGGATAAGACGGTGGTTAGGGTGTTCCACTTTTGATGGTGCTTGTTAAGGGCTTCAAAGCAGAGTTTAAGGACTATGTTCAAGACTACGAAAATCACCAGCAGTCATATTGTTTCGTTGTGATCTAAATTTTTCATTACATTGTTTTCCACTTTGACAAAATAAGTGCAAATGTGCCACCACCTTCCATCAAAAACCTCAAACTAGATGCTTATGTCCTTACCTTAAGTCTGGTAAAATGTCCATCATCTAATCTGAACCCCAAAATCTGCCGGCGGATTTGTAAAGCATATTTCCTTTTAAACCGTGTGACTAAGAAACAAAATCAAGGTTCGACATTAAAAAATGACCTTATTTACATTAATCAAGTTTTTGCAACAAGAGGCGCAGAACTTGATGCGTGTGTTATAGTAAAAAAACGAGGCCAAACTGAGTAAAATATGAAAGGATTCAAGATTAAAAAATACTGCAAAAAGAACTGCTTGGGGATCAGAAGTTGTAAGAGTCTTGAAGCCAAACTCTCCACCATCTTCCTCCATCAATTCTTCATCCTCCTTTTCAATTGTATCTCTTTGCCTGGAGGGCGAGGAGCTTCCTGTAGCAGAGCGGGGGGGGAAGCATTGGGATGTTTAAAAGGTGGGGGGGGGGGGGGGGGGTCGGCTGGCTAAGCAGAGACTGTGACAACCCACCTGTCAGCAGGTACTCAGTGTAATTGGTAAACGAAGGCCGCGGGATAGTAGCGGGTGCCCTTCCCTCCTCTCTGTTCTTTTTGACGGGTATTTGAAGTTGCCAAGCAGTCGTAGGAATGCTCCTCCCTTCCTGATTTCACAGCGAGGAAGAGGCCAACTACGAGGGGAAGCGAAAAGAACGCGTGAAAGCGAGTGTTTTAAAAGGTGATGAGCTGAGTAGTGGACAGCCCAGGACGGTACGTGCCACTGCGGACCCTGAGCGGACAGACGCCACGTCACGTGCGACGTCACCTCCTCTCTCAACGCCTATCGTCAGCATCAGGCCCTCTTCGGCCTCTAATGAAGCGGATTCATCTTCATCACACTCTACTTGCGGCTCTCCGACTTACTTTACAGCACAGTCAATTAATCCCTCGGGGCCACTCTGCGGCAAAAAGGGATATGTAATGCTTTGACATTTCGCCGTGTTTGCATTAGGCACACCCATAGAACATTCCGCTTGGAGCTGGACTGGGGAAGAGTCATAGCCAAGCCTGGAGGTAGAGGATTGCCAGTCCGAGGGATTGGGTCTCCTGTAAGCTAGTTAGCTCTTTGGATTCAGTTACTTATGCTGATGTAATAGGGCAATTGTAAGCTGATACTGAAGTCTCTCTGTGACCCCTTTACTGGCTCTTCTTCTCATATTAGGCTACCTAATATATACTTATGCGTATATAGTGTAACTGTAGCCTGATACATAACCAAAATGGACGGAACTCAATTGAGGAGTGTATTAGTGTTATGGATCCCCATTTAGGCTTCTTAGATTATTTTGTTCTTAATGTCTGTCCCGGGACTTTTGTTATCTTCCGTCTTATCCCCATCCAGGCTTTGCTTGCTTCAGTTGGTCCCTCCTAGACATTCGTATAGTTATTGGAACAACTGGGGTCAGCAGTGTAACGATGCAAAGCAAGTCTCATAACAGGCCTGCAGCTCGGAGGCTGTGTGTGTGTGTGTGTGTGTGTGTGTGTGTGTGTGTGTGTGTGTGTGTGTGAGTGTGTGTTCCCCTCGGCTCGTAGTTGATCCTGCATCTTGATGGCACGAAACAGCTTTACAGGGCCAACTTCTCCTTGAGGCTGATCGTCATCGTCTTACTATGATGCGTGCGCGTCTCCAAGGCGTTTCCTGTCAGAAGGCAGAAAGGTTCCACTGGAGTCCGTTATATTGCCGCAATCGTGTCACGCTGAATTGTTTTCATATTAAGTGGGTGATGATCGAAGAGTAATCGTTTTATTTGAGGTTTTTCCGCCGATCCTCACTCACAAGCGTTTTATCCTCTGCCAGTTGTGGCCTGTGAGTTGCTAAGACGTCCGTGGGTCATTTACAGAAAGGTTTTTCCGATCCAATGGGATCAAACGATTTGAAAAAGTGGTTGAAACAGGAAAATCGGCCTAAAGGGAGTTCTGGAAAATGAAAATGTTTCGCAGTAAATGCAACTTTTGTGCTCCAATACAGAAGCCTGGAAGTGTGACCGTTTGGCTCCTTGAGACTTTAATCATAACGACCTGACCTAAATCAATCAAACTACAGCAGTTTGGCTCCATTTTGTAAATCAGGCTTCCAACGGGCCGAGGCAGTGTTAGGATTTAAAGCTCCAGAGGGGAGTTGGAAGACATTTTCAATACCTGGTCTCAAGCCATGGTTCTTAACTTCACTAATATTTTATTCCTTCAATTATGTCCAGCTGTCACGTTCCATGGATCCGGCTTATTAATTCATGTCAGATTTCCTATTGAAACAGGGACAATGTAGTTGTGTTTTTATTTGTTTAGTGTCGATAAAGTCAACATTAGTATTTTTTAAATGGCAGATAACGTGTATGATTCCTTTTTCTTAATAATGTTTGTTTGTATCAAGAGCTGTGTGTGTGTGTGTGTGTGTGTGAAACATGCGTAAACTCTATTTAATATGCCCAGCCACCAATATGTAGAACCAGAGCGCTAGGCTTCTATTGTCTCCTGCTGCTCTATGGGGGCTCGCTGGCACTGCTCACAAACAGATGTGTTTCAAATCGCTGTGGTTATTTACCAGTGATAGGCTGCAGCTCAAGGAAATGTCCCCCTGTTCTGATTTATTCATTCGGACAGTGGATTTACGCTGCGATGCTGCAAACCTGGTCCTTTCTGCATGCATAGATGGGCCGATTTCTTATTCATGAAGCTAATGCATTGTTTCTGTTGCTTTATATCTCTTTTTCTATGTTGTTCTCTCATCCACATCTTTTTTCTCTTCGTCCCTCGTCCTGTCTTCTCGTGGCACACTGCATTCTCTCAGGCAAAGGTTGCCAGTTAAATGTCTATGTTGAAATGAGAAGTTTGAAAGACGAAGCACCATCTCTGTATCTTTATAAATGTGTGTGTGTGTGTGTAAACTGATTTAAATCGCTCTTTGAGCCCCACGGAATGGCGCTTTAAATGTTAAATGGGGGTTGAAGCCTGCCTGAACTAATTTGTAGGGCTTTGCACCATGTTGACATTTAAATGTGATAAGAATAGCAAACTGTACCGCCGACCTATTTTGAAGATGCTTTCGAAATAAATTCGCATCAACTGTGGCCTATAATTAATAAAAAAAGACAGGCCTCCCTCGCTCCAGATTTGATTATAACACAACCTTATAAACACACCAGGGATAGATGAGAGGGGAAAAGAAGAAGAAGAACTAGGGGAGGGAAGAAAAAGGGAGAAGAATAACTGGAATAAAAACAAGAGAAATGATGGGGGCAGGAATTAAGAGGGCGGTGGATTGCGAACACCTGGTCTTTGAGGCAGATTGCGTTGGCTGGCTGCTGTGCTATCACATTACTGTGATCCTGCCTCTCTTGTTTGTCAGAGAATTGAGGAGAGAGAGAGAGAGAGAGAGAGAGAGAGAGAGAGAGAGTGGATGGCGAGGGGGGGGCGGGGTCGGGGTGTGCAAAATCAGCATGCAAATAACACCACATTGTTAACTTAATCAGATGCAGGGGGAGAAATATGGAGAGGGATAGGAGGAGTGCAGTGGGGTTGAAGGGGGGAGGCGGGAGGGGGGGAGGTGGAGCGATTGCCAAGGAGGTTCAGCAGAAAGGAAGAGTTTTATTTTTCCGGCGACGGCAGAAGGCTGCGCAGAATATAACCACCCACACCCGGCTTCACCTCCCACCAACTGCCCACATCCAGCACCCCGGGGCATGGAGGAGACGCTGCATGTGTGTACGTGTGTGCGCTTATGTTTTTGTCTATGTGTGTGTGTGTGTAGTCGGGGGAATGTGAGGGCTGCAGCCTCTTCAGCTCTGTCAAATGGGGGTACGGCCGAGAATACGAGCCAGCTAGCTGTTAAGCTATCTCGTATTGGTGTGAGACATTTTCATGATGCTGTACCGTAAATGTGGAGTTGTTGCCGTCAGCAGAAATGAGAGCAGCGTTTTGAGGAAACAGCCTCTCCTGTAAAGGTGCTTTGGCCAAAAGGCCCGAGCTGCGCAGAATGCCATCAGTGAGGTGAGCACTTGATCAGATGGAAAAACCTTTTCCTCCATTATATATGACATAATATAATCTGCATACACAGCTGTCTGTGTGTGTGTGTGTGTGTGAGGAGGTGTCTCAAAGGAGAAGTCCAAACAGTATACTACACAGAGGTCATTTTCCCTTTTAACCATCCACTGCCTTAACGAACTTATCACCCTGCCAGAGCAGCTGTGTGTGTGCGTTTGTGTGTCTTTTTAATGAGCGTGTGTACTGTAGCCTTTATTGTGGGAGATGCTGAAGGTCAGGCAGGGCAGAAGGGAATGAGAGAAATGCAGTACTGTCCTGGACAGACAGCTCAGAGCTGATGCTCATGGTGTAGACAGACACACGGAGTCCTGGAACACAGCCAAAGCATACCTTCTGAGACACACACACACACACACACACACACACACTTATACCAGACATATTTGTGAGCGTCTTGGTTTTGACTGAATTCACTTTCCACAAAGCATTAATCTCAATCATTCATCTTAATCCTAATTAATATATTTTACTTGTAGCTGTATAAACAACATGTCCTCACTCCAATCTCGTCACATACAGACACTTAATCTCTGGCCCTGCAGACGCTCTCCGGACCCCTGTAGCATCACTGTTGGACCGAATTCGAAACAAAGTATTTGGCTAGGTAAAGATTGTGGCTAAGAATGTTCGTCATGTACAATAAGTATGTTTATGAAAGTCACATGTGAGCTTCTGATCGGGTACCTGACAAAAGTAGTGTAATGAAAAGTCTACACCAACCCACCTCGATATCTTTTCTGGCTCTGAACACTTCAACAGTCGCTGTGACCGTTATTTAGTCTTATGTCAACCATTTACACATACGCATGTATGTATTTGTTTTGTATTCAGGCTCACTCACAAAGTTCCTGTGAGGTTTCGCCCAACTTCTCTTTCCTGCATTAATCACGGCCGCCTTTCACTAAGGCGCTGGCATCAATGCTGACGTCTCTCTTCCTCTCTCCCTCCTCTTCCCTCTTCATCCCCCTTTCATGTATTTTATTTCCTCCTGTGAGCCCCCCCGTCTCTGATCTTAAGAGCAGTCCCCACTGTGTTTTTCTGATAAAGTGCAATAGATAAACATGCTCTCTTACATCCCCAAGGGCCCACGCCCTCCCTCCCGAGAGCACACCCCTCCAAAGCACTTCCTGTGCTACAATTAGTTTGTAATAAATACTCCCTCGCCTTAAAGGAGATAATGCACAATTCACTCCCACTCGTTTTTCTTTCACATTGAGTGCCACATTAGCTGTACATATCTGACTTTGGAAGGGAAGAAGAAGAGTGCGGTGATTTTTTTCTTCTGTTTTCTGTTCCTCCCGAGGCACGCGGACAAAAGTGCGTGAGAACAATAGCCTTCATAAGGCCACTAAGAGATATTGTAGCACACATGCATTGAGTCACAAGCATTTCCACTCAAGTCTGAGCTTCTTGATGGCTTTGATAAGATTAGTTTGCTTTCTTAAACAGGAAGTGTGCTGCTTAAAGAAAAAAAAGAAAGAAAAAAGGCACAGCCTGGTTGCATAATAAGTTTAACTGCTTCTCAGAGAACTGAAGTTCCCTTCAAACTCTTCAGATTAACGACGAGAGGCACAGAAAGTGGGAAGGGAGAACGATAGCAAGGGGGAGTTTATCAAAGTGATGGAATAAAGAGAGATTTAACACGGTCATATTAAAAAGACATGCAGCAGTTTCAATATTTAAAACTCCCATTTGCTTTGACAGAAGAGCTTTTTCATTCAAGAGCATATGGCAGCAGTACCTGAATCCAGCTTCTCCCTCTTATCTCTGTCAAAGACAAAGGGGGAGAAGAAGAGATACTTTCAAACAGACATTCAGACATTGAAGAATCATTCAATTATCGGCAGCACGATGTAAAATAATTACCTGACTCTCTTCCTGTAATGAGTGTTGCTAATTAGCGATAGACTTTTGTTTTAGAGTGAAAGTCCCAAACTCCCAACTGTAGAGGAGCTGTGAGAAGAGAGGTTGTATGGTGAGGTAGCACCTCACACACACACACACACACACACACACACACGATAGGCTCATTTGGCTCAGAGACACAATCTACCTCCCAATGTATGTACACACAGCTCTCTGTAAATAGTCGAGAGTAGAAAAAAAGATCCTTCTTCTCTTAATCAGCTGCGTAACAATTAAAGTAAATTGAACCTTTGTCTCCCTTTGCCTCCCTAGTTTGATTTCAGCAGCTGTCACAACAACCCCTCCCGTTACCACCACCTCCACAGCCGCCACACATCCACCACTATTACCTCTAGCCCCCCCCAACCCCGCTTGACTGTAGTCATTATGCAAAATTTGAGCAGAATGCGCCCAGCATGAGCGGAAGAAAACAGCAATTATCTTTGATATTCTGTTATTTAGGCCGTATTGACATTCAACTACTTTCTCTTCCTCTCTGTTCGCCTGCGTCTCGCCGCCGTCACCTGAGGAACAGAGTGAGACGCTCAGGGTTGTGAGGCGTGTGTCATCACTGCAGTCACTCTCCAAGAGACACAGGCGGTGATGGCCCCATCATGTGACCTACACATTTGTGTGTGTGTGCGGGTGACCAGTGATGTAAGCTGTGACAAATACAATGTGGTCATTGTCTCTCTGACCTCTTTCTTCCCGCAGTCGATCCATGCATGAGTGCGCCGTCCGTGCAGCCATGTTTACTGCCCCGCACACACCCACACACGTGCACGCAGACACGCACACACAGTCCTGTGTGTCCTGCTTTGACAGGGAGAAGAGTGTAGTCGCCAGATACAGAGCAAGACCTCAGAACACAGGCGAACCAGCAGGAAGTCACACCTGTTGGAGATGGAATCTGCATGAATACGTCCAGAAAGCAGTAGAAGTTCAAAGGCCACATTGGTTCTGTTTTTTAGGACTAACTACATATCTGGTTCGCCGGCGGAGGGGCTGAAACATATCAACACGCAGAACCTTTTCTCACCAGTAGGGCAGCCTATGTGAAAAGGGGTATGTTACAGGTAGCAAGGGATTTCCATATATTTTTCTACACTGTAGAAATCAACATGCAGATATTTCAGAAACTATCTCACGCCTGAGCTCTGTAGTCGACAATGTGGCATTGTTAATCTGCAGCTGCATTCCAGTATACAAGGGAAGTGATCCAACAATGGCTGCCTGGAATGTATAGTGCCATGAAAACATTCAAAAAAACTACAAAAAAGATAAAACAATTCATAAAGCATTGGTTCACTTAGTCACTTTTTAAACATTGTTTAACGGCATCTCATTGTTATTTTCATTAACCAGAGAATTTATTGTAAATAGATTTGTTGTAAATATTTCTCGTTCTTAGTTTTTATATTTTGCACGTGGAATTGAAATGTTTGAGGATAAAATGCGATGTTTCCCCATGACCTGTATCATTTGACTTCGACCATCATCAGCTAAAGTTCAAACAGGTTTTATTTAGCCTTTCATCTGTAAGAGAAGCGCTTCCTTGACGTGTGTTTGAAAGGCTGCTATTCAGGGCTTCCACAACAGACTGAGCGAACTGATGGATATCTCTTAAATACCTTGAGACATACACAACTAATCGACTGCATTGGTTGCAGTATTAAAGCATGAGTCAGCGTCATTATCATGCTAATTACTATGAAGTCAAGAAAGAAGACTTTCACTGGACTCTGCTATAACAGCGCTGCTCAACAAATGTTTGGCGGTACTAATCCCCCTCTGGATGCTTTATTCGCTGCAGCAGGGGTCCGTCCACGCTCCTGCGGCCGCTATTGTAGAGAGGAGAGGTGCTCAGACACACACACAGACAGAGACATCTGCAGGTCACCCTCATCATAGTGGGAATAATACCAGGGATGGTTATCATAAAGGGAAGCTTTGAGCTTGGGAAGATGATTTGGCTGGCCCTGAACAATGAACTGTGGGAATCCGCTTGTCCTGCATTGATCTTCCTCCCATGGCATCGCCTGCAAGGCTGTCAGAGCGATGGGCAGATAAAAAGGCCCACAACATTTTTCTTTCCTCCGCTCTCGCTCCCTCCCGG
Organism: Apeltes quadracus; assembly: GCA_021346845.1. Classification (NCBI taxonomy): domain Eukaryota; kingdom Metazoa; phylum Chordata; class Actinopteri; order Perciformes; family Gasterosteidae; genus Apeltes; species Apeltes quadracus. Next base: position 558,103 of record CM037918.1, read on the forward strand.
TGTCTTTCTCTTCTGTGTGACGGGGGGCTCCCACTGATCAGCAGGGATGAGCTGAAAGTTGAACTACCTGTTGACAGCAGCTCTTAAACAGCCCTCAATGACATATTGTGCGAGAGAAAGCGAGCAGTGGGGGGGTGCAGGGTAGGGAGGGGGGTTGCTAGGGGCTCTTGTTATTTCGTATTTGTCACTGATCTATCCAGTCCGACTCTCATGCAGTCCTCGGTCAAACCTTCAGACAGCTTGTTGTTTTTCTCCTGTTTTAAAGTTTAAAAATGTTTGATGGCCAACAAGTCTGAAAAAAGAAATGCGTGTTAACAACGCACAAAACAACGGCCCGAGTATTTCAGCAAACTGCGGGTTTTGACGTCCGAGCCGTGTCCGCTCCTCTCTTTCTTTTCCCTCTCCAGAGCTTCTCATCTTCATTTGACAGCGCAGAGTTTCACTTTTTGATCAGGAGGCTCCCGGGAAGGGACGGAGTTATGATTGAATCTGGCAAAGGGTTGTGTGCCTGTCTGCCATGTGCACTTCACAGTGTTCATGCCTCATTACAGCGACTTCTAAAGCAGTGAGGTCAAAAAGCGAGTGAGAGAGGACGGAAAACAAGGCCGCTTGTTTATTGAGTTAATTACACGCATTGCAAAGACCTCCTGCAATAGAAGCCCAACCGACGGCAGGTAGAAACTCATATCTGATCTGTTACCCACGTTGTCCCTTAAACCTCCTCCCCCGTCACATTAAAGATTTGGTGGAAATATGATGGAATTCAGCGCATTGTGAATAATGATTGATTTGTTTAACGCAATGAATTACTTCATTAGGACTTAATGAGGTATTGCATTGTGATTAGTCGATGTGATTCATGTCGATACGTGTCAAAATAACAGAGTAAAGTCCAACTAATGGCTTTTCGATCCCTCAGTTTCTCTCGTTCTCGTCTTAAATGTCACAACAATAAAACTAAATTCAAAAAGTGTATTTGTTTGAAGTTGTTTACTTAAATATGACTTCATAATAGGTAGCTATTCCCAATATTGACACCGTCTTTCATATACTTTATGTGCTTACAATTAGGGAGAAACACATACAAATCCCTTATGCATTTATGATGCATGGTACCATTGATAAGACGAAATGAACCAAGCACATTCAAATGCTGACTGAAATACTTCCATTGTGTTACAGATACCACTTATAATTAAGCTGAGGCTCGTAGAGAAAAAAAAGAAAAAAAAAAGAGCGGAGGAGAAAAATGCATTTAGAGAAAGCGAGTGAAATCAGTTTCTGTGTGCGCGTGCGACCGCTCCGAGGATTCTGTGTGTTCACGGGTGCACGTGGCGCTTTGCTGAATATTAAACCACAAACTATAAAGACAACAACTGAACTGTCGTGAGAAAAATGCTAAAGGAAGTCTTTGTGGTTTCAGAAGGTATCAGAGGGAGCCAATAGTTTTTAATGAGGCAGCATTGCTGAACATGTCAGGAAATGATAAGGTTACACAGGTTAGAGTAACGGCCGACAGACACCGTGCTGCCGTACTGCCACAGACTGGATACGCCGTTTACACCCGAGTCGACACACAACAGGGACAAAGTGGCACCAGGTCTTCCCTTAATGCAACGGGTAAGAATCACAAACCGGAGCTCTGCATACAGCTGTTTTCCTGTGTACTGCGGCAGTCTAGGTGAGCTGTTATTGTGATATATGTGAGCAGGTTTTGATGACACCGGGTGAGTCACACTAGTGTCTTTTAGAGGGCATGCGCATATTGAATTGTTGTCTGTTATAGTTGGGTTGTGTGTGAGTGCTTGTTTTTGCTTGTGTGTGTATGTACTTGTACATCACCCTGAAATTCCTTGCATGTGTGTGTGTGTGTGTGTGTGTGTGTGTGTTGATACGAGCAGAGGGAGGATGTCACATAAGAAATGTCCTTTTTAATCAGGGGGAAAAAATATAAAATGACTAGGGAGCGGGGCGAGCATATTAATGTGTCTCATTTGCATACACTCGTCAGCCAGGATACGTTTAAAAAAAAACACAAACTGGATTCGTCAGTTCGCTTCACATTATTCCATTGTCTATCTGCCTTTGTTATATGTTAAAGATAAAGGCAGAAATCAAATTGAAGAAAAGGGCAAGCTGCTATCTCCCCAAATGAGCAACAGCTCATCAGCCTAGTTTAAATCACAGATTTCTATTCCAAAAGGCAGCCGCCTCCGTAAAAAGGGCCCATTCAAATAAGGTCTCCTCCGATTTATGCACGCCCCGTGATGGAAGCTGGGGTGTCACATAAATATAATTTAAAACCTAAGCCATTCAAACCAGTCTGACAAAGTTTTATCTCTCTTAGCAATTCTCTCCTGATATTATTCTCACCATGATGTACAGTACAGTCTGTATATGTGTATATCTTCAATCAGGTACAAAGCTTTTATTGTTACGCTTCTACACAGCATTATTCAAGTCACATGTGAGCACGGCCATAACATCAGTCGTAAATTTAAGTGGGCTTTGACAGGGGCGCATCTTGCTGTTCCCCATAAGCCTGCAGAACATAGCATATCCATTATATTCTTGATGAATTCATTAAAATCGCTTAAGATACTTGCGGGGGAGACAAGGAGAATTCAAAGGGCAGCCCACAAGTGTCACATTCCTTTAAGCACAAGTGGAAGCTGCTCACAGTGTCTAATTCATGTCTGCAAGATAAGAATCCACCATCGACAATGTGTTGGCTAAAAGAACAGGCACTCGTTATGTCTACTAACCTCCTACTGACGGCGGTCGCTGACGAAAGAGGGAAAAAATTCAAATGAACGAGAAAACAAGTGAGCCAAGCACAATGTGGAGTCCTGCTTCATACCTGTAGGTGGAAAGAGAGAGAGAGAGAGACTGACTCTTGCAGAATCTCAGTTGCCCTTTGTGCCTGTAAAGTGTGAACCGAACATGTGCGCACATATTTTTAATGCGGGTGTGCCTCGTTGCTGCCAGATTGTGTCCATAAGCTGTATAAAATGCTCACATGTTTCTCTGAAGTGAACTCACCTGATGCCACTGTTTTACACTGCCTTTTACACTGCATGTGTTTTGTTCCTTAGCACCACACTTCCAGGGCATACTAATCATCTTAATGAGATATTATACAATATTTTGTTGACCAAAGCACAACCGTGGTTATTGTTTCTGAGGGTTTGGCCCATGCCAGCAGCCAGAGGAAGTCTGCAGATAGATGTTTATACCTCTCCATCTGGAGAACAGATGGATCTGCATTGAAAACAATGTTATTATTAATATGTTTCGGTGGTCATTTGTTCACTGAAGTTGCAGAAATAAAATTGAAACACTTTCACTGACATTGGAACAGAAAGTGTTGGTATGATTTGGCAGCATTACATCCAACCCGCTCTACGCGTCACACAGAAGATCAAATAAAGTAAACGCTACCTGCTTTTCCTCTCAACCGTGTGTCAACCAATGCAACTCTGGCAACCCGTTCAACACAGTCAACTGTTGTTCCCCATCCAGGGAAGGGCTGGGTAGAGAGAGAAACACAAGCGGAGAGAGAATTTGGGCAATAGAAAAAAGCAGCAAAGTGATTTATATCAAATGTACTGCACGTCTTTAATTGTATTTTGTGCCAAGACAAGTGTCGTGGCAACAAGATAAGACTGTTGTGTTTACTGGAGTAACCCCTTGGCTTTAAGTGCTATTGTTAATATCATAATTGTAGTATTGCGGTGGCTCCCTCACAATGTCGTTGCTCCGTTTCATTAAGGCGTGTAATTGGAGGAATTCTGATAGGATGGGCACAAGTAGCTTAATTATACACTGCTCACTGTGTTTAGAGAGTAATTATTCCATCTAAAATGGTGTTATATTTTGAAAAAAGTTATATGGAGTCACATCATTTCTCCTGGCCCCCGGAGTTAACAATTTTCGCACTGCTCTATGCACGAACAGCAATATTCATTTTATTTCCCTTCACTGAGTGAAACAGCACAGGTGTTGTTTTTCAAAGGGAAGAATAACATTAGTCCTTCAGATCGGGATGGAAATCTTTGCAATCGGGGAAGCAAAAATCTGAGAACACCTTCCCAAATTATCTTTTAAATATCTGTTTTTCTTTAACTTTTTCTGAAACTTTTATTGTTTTCAAATATTTGTAAATATGGTTATTGTAAAATCCCTTATTTTTTCTGTCTGGTTTTACAGGATGGAGGACTCTAGTTTGTGTCTTGGTGTATCGTCGTCAGTGACTGACGCTGATGCCCATCTGAGCAGTGCAGTATTAAATGGCCGCTACCCCATCAGCCAAAAGCTTCACCAGCTTACTGCCCAGCTAGGACACGCCTTTCCTGACCTCCACCGCCCACAGCAGATCCCTGAAGAGAAAGCAGCCACACCTTTGGACGAAAAGACCCACCACGCGGCCCTGGCCAGTCAACCTATCAGCAGTCAGATGGCCCTGCTCGCCAATCAGCTCAACCGGGACATTGACGCTGGGGCACTAAGTGGCTTGAACGGGCGTGTTGACCTGCAGCAGTTCCTCAACGGCCAGAACCTCGGCATCATGTCTCAGATGAACGATATAGAAGATGACGCCCGCAAGAATAGGAAGTATCCTTGCCCATTGTGTGGCAAGCGTTTCCGTTTCAACAGCATCCTGTCACTGCATATGCGCACGCACACAGGAGAGAAACCCTTCAAGTGCCCCTACTGTGACCACAGAGCGGCTCAAAAGGGCAACTTGAAGATCCACCTACGCACCCACAAGCTGGGGAATCTCGGTAAAGGCCGTGGCCGTGTCAGAGAGGAGAACAGGCTGCTGCACGAGCTGGAGGAGAGAGCCATCCTGAGAGACAAGCAGATGAGAGGGAGTGGCAGTCTCCTTCAGGCACCTCCAACACCCCATTTGGGCCTCAATAGCAGCTTAAACACCCATCAGCAGCAACTTGGCTCAGCCTGTGGCCTCCTACTCCCCCCGCCTGGCCTCGCCACTCCAGACCCAATTCCTCAACCCTCTTCTTCACCTAAGCCGGCTGGCACCCAGGATGAACAGTCTTTGAACCCAACTACAGGCTTCCGCTGTACCTTCTGTAAAGGGAAGTTCAAGAAGCGCGAAGAGCTGGACCGTCACATCCGCATACTTCACAAGCCCTACAAATGTACACTGTGTGAGTTTGCTGCTTCCCATGAAGAGGATCTGATAAGTCATGTGGAGAAGGCCCACATCACAGCCGAGAACACACAAGGCCAGGGTACTGGAGGCGCCGGTGGGACACAGGTGGCCACTGAATTCCGCTGTGAAGTGTGTGGCCAGGTGTTCAGCCAAGCTTGGTTCCTTAAGGGCCACATGCGCAAGCACAAGGACTCTTTTGAACACTGCTGCCAAATTTGTGGCCGACGCTTCAAGGAGCCCTGGTTCCTCAAGAACCATATGAAGGTGCATCTCAACAAGCTGGCCATCAAGAACAAGCCACATCAGCCAAGTGAGCAGGACATGGCTGCCGTTAATAGCATGAGCAATCTAGCTCAGGAAGCTCATGCCAACCTCTACTCACGCTACATCTCCTGTCTTCAGGGGGGATTCCTCTCACAAGACAAACAGGGCCTGAGTGATCAGCATCAAATGTTGGCGAAAGCAGGGGCAGCCATGAAGGAAAAGGAAATGCTAGGGAAGCTGCTGGGGCCAATGGCAGGAGGTATGGGCCATGGGCTAGCAGAAAATGAGAAGCGCTCACTCCTGGGTTGTCTCAACCTTGTGCCCCCACTGAAGTCAAGCTGCATGGAGCGCCTCCAAGCAGCTGCAAAAGTGGCAGAGATGGACTCCCTCAATAGCTACCAAGCTTGGCAGATAATGGCCCGTGGTATGGCTATGGACAGGGCTTTCATGCCTAAGGAGCAGCACCAGCACCATTTGCCCCCAGGGCAGGAAGATGAGATGGGTGGTGCTGGAACCTTGGCTTCCTTCACGAAGGATAAACAAGACTACTTGGTTGCTTCCAGTGATAGCTCCAAGCAGAAGCAGCTCTCGGAGGCCCTGCAAGGATCCAAGGCCGCTGGCGGAGCCATGATGTCCATGAAGGAGGATGGAAGAGGTTTTGACAGTCACCGTGATTTAATGTCTGTCCACGGTAGTTCCGAGGCTCCTGGAACCCTCGGTGGCTTGGGAAACCCAAACATCGACTTCAACCTCTCTGTCCTGAAGGAAAAGCCTTCAGAATGCCCAGACTGTGGCCGGGTCTTCAGGTCCTACCATCAAATGGTCGTCCACTCCCGCATTCATGGCAAAGACAGGCGAGGCATTGAAGAAGCCCTCCAGCAACAAGGTCTGGACGAACGACGTGGATCAGCCAGTGACCCCGAGTCCCAGTCCATCAGCCGCTCCACCACTCCTGGTTCATCCAATGTGACGGAGGAAAGTGGAGCTGGAGGAGGACACTCCCAGACCGGAAGCGTCCAGGATGACAGCCCACATCCCTCTTCACCATCTTCAGGTAAGAAAACATGATAACCACCTGCATTCTTTGGTCAGTCTTTGGATGAAGGGATTCTACATTGTATTCCATTTACATACACTTGGGAATTATGGAATCTTCTTAAATTCCTTGTTACTCTCACTGTTCTAGAATTCTACCCACACGACTCCCCAAAAGAACCTCTGTTAAGAGTGTATAACCCAAATACCTCCCGAAGAATAAGTGGCACACATTTCTCTCATAGCTCTCATAGATCTCAATGTTTTGTTCAAATGCTCCCAATTTTATACACACACACACACATGAGCACATGTCCATTACCAGGAACTATTTGTCCCAGGAACATTTTTCATAGGAACTTTTTTTGCCCCAGACCGGTTGCTTACTGCGTTTACACCGGGGTCTAAAGTACCGGGCAGATTATGTAAATTAGTCTGTTGACGTTGAACTGCGTCAGAAACTATTTATTAAGGAGACGTGCCACTTCAATCCTCAATCCTCAATACAACTCCCGTAGGAAAACCCGTAACAGCAAAGAGGGCAGTTGTACGCGCATGTCCGGCCCCTCCCGCTGGAAAGCCAATCATCTGCTTTCTAACAGTCAAGCTGGGAAACATTTAAGCCTATCGTCTGGTTCCACTGACGCATGCGCACAGCTGAGGTTTTGCGACAGCGGAGACGATGGCGTAACACCGGCATTCTGGATAGAGACGTAAATTAAGGTTGGTGTCGTGAGGCCTTGCGCATGCGCAGTAACAGTAACCTGTGGGGGAAAAAGGCGTTTTAAACCTTATTTTGGGGCAAAGTCATCAAACTTTTTTAGCGATTTTTATCATATTCTACTGCTGTTTCTATACATGTGTTTTTTATGTCCCGATCACCAGTGGAAAGTGCAGTTCTGACTCTCTTCCCATTGATTGAGATAGGAGGTAGGTCTTGTTAGAGCTGCCCAGAGGCGTTGCAAAGATGGCGGCGAGTGGCATGACTTGCCCAAAAGGACTTGGACTGCGTGCGGCTGCTCCAGTCCCAGTTTTAAAAAAAAGTTGCGCTGCGCTGCCATCAGCACCTGCTGTTTTAGAGGGGCGAAGAAGAATTTAAAAAAAGAACCTTAAAAAGGTGCTAGCCTAGCTAGCTAACCGTCGACATGATACGCTTACGTTAGCTAACGTTAACAATGCTATGTTAGCGCATCATCGCTAACGTAACGTTAGCGGATCATCAACGTTAGCTAACATTAGCGCATCATGCCGGCGTGAGCTCAACCAATCAGCATGTGCAGCGCACAAGTCACACCCCCGAAAGTTCCCGAACTCTGAAAAAGTACTACCTCGCCAGCAGGGACTTTTGGAGGGGAAAATATTTACCATTTAGACCCTGGTTCCTGCGGTGTAAACACACCGAGTACCAGCCCATAGTTCCTAGTTCCTGGGTAAAGTTCCTGCGGTGGAAACGCGGCTATGCACAACCATTAAAACAAACAGAGAGAGGACATATGACAAAGGTTTGGACACAGGTTCTCATTCAATAATGAGACTTATTGAGTTAAAGTGTCCTACAAATATTCAGGTATGTACAGATGCATGCTCTATCACTTGACAGAGAAACAATTGCCCTTTGACACTGCTATGTTGTTGCTACCATTGAGCCAAACCAAAGACTCTAGAGGTCCCAAACCAGGAATAAACCAGCTCACCATAACATTTGCATGTGCAGGTTACCAGTCTGCATCCCTGCAGAACCAGAGTAAAGACGGAAAGCGTAGGGACAAACTTGTTTAACCACAGTGATTAATAAATGTCTCTCGTAAACATGTTGGAGACAACCAAAGCCCTCCCCTCTCCTTACCCAGCAAACACAGACCAGGCTGGGCTAGATAAATGTATGTTTAGTGGGATTAAGGGAAGCTCATTGCTAATGATTACACAAGTTTTTAAAGGTAACTTTCGCTTGTTCCTCAGGGCACTATGCTGGCGTTAAGAAGCGCGTGCGGTAATTAGGTCATGACTACGATAATCAGCCGGTTTAAGCTAAACAAGACACTAATTAAAGATATACATATAAAGCAGGTCAAAAAAACTGAACTTAATTTGCAAAGACGAGGATGTGCTTTTAAGTCTTTTGCGAAGGAGACAAATATAAATCATTATAAATATAAATCAGAGTGGCTTAGCTTAAGGCTGTAAGCAACTTAATTCCACCAGTGGAGACGAAATTGTTTATTTATTCACAGAGCCATGAAGTCCTTATCGTGCCTGTGTAGTGTGATGGGTTTGAACATGGGACAGGCTATGTTTATTTTAATCTAAGAAATAATAACAGACAACCCCCCACCCCAATTAGGAATTAATGAAAATGAGAGTGAGATAAAAACCTATTTTCTTTATAGAGACTATTAAACATTACACTTTCTCAACAGGGTGGGGGTGTAGCGGATGTAATTATCTTCTGAATTTTAATGCTGGAAGTTTCTCTCTCTCGCTCTCTCTCTCTGTCTGTCTCTTTTGACTCAAGTACTTTGAATCTGATGAGTACAGCCGGTGGCGTTTAAACTACTTCAGAAGTACTATATCAACATCCATTGTGCGGTATACAAAATAAAACAAGCACATTACAGTCAAGTAATAATTGAGAAGTAAAAACCACTGACTTTTACCACCAAATGCTAACAGAGCACATGTACATTCGATTTTGCTGAGCTTTTAAATCTCGTCCCCTGGGTAGCATCTTTGGAGAACGCGGCGTAGGATTTAAGAAAACTATCCATACAAAATTAAGATACTGTATAGACATCATTGCACATGAAAAAAAACATTCTTCAACATGGCCTTAATGCTGCCCTTTATTTTAGGGGTTGCGTACTGGAAGTGAGTCAGAGGCTGCAGTGCATGATACAGCGGCTCTATCAAGCTCTTTCTCAAATGTGCCACTGTCATGTCTAAAAGCCACGTCAACACGTCTTTATTGCACAGTTTTGTGTCAGTGTGTGTGTGTGTGTGCCAAAATAGGATGTCAAGACGTGGTTAACTGCAAGGGAGCATGGCAGAGGTGGAAAATAGATACGTAATACCAGAAATGGTTAGCGTACCCTGATCTCAACCGACGTAGATGCAGTTTTATTCTTGAAGCAAAACTTCTCTTTCTCTGCAACTTACACGATGTGATTCATATTTGAAGCTCAGGGACTCTCAAATTAGAAGCTCTGATATGTGAGAAAAAATGTGTCTCATGTGAAGAAAGGTGTCATACTTCTCCTCTGCTTGTCTGTTTTGTGTGTGTGTGTGTTTGTGCGCTTTACAGTATGTGTTCAAATCACACCGTTCTGTAGAGAACAGGATGTGGCTACCGTACCATTGTCTTTATCTTAATATCACAGGTTTGAAAAACAGAAGGGCTCTTCACAACTCTCTTTGTGTTTGTGTGTGTGTCGTTTGTACGTGTATATACCTGCGTATGTGTGAACCACTGCACCGTAACTCACCCACAGCGAGTTTAAACTTGAATTATAGTAATAAAACATAACATCTCAACTGAGAAAAAAGGTCAACATCGCCACTTTTGTCTTTTGAAACGGTGCTTTTTTAAATGCAAGGAGTGGAAAAAGGGAGGAGGAAAAGAGCAGAAAGCCTTTGTCAAATATGTCCTTTAAAGACCTTGCGTAGCTCCCCAGCTAACCTCGAGTTTCTCATTCAATAAAATTCTTAATTTCTTGAAAGAAAACAATAGAGGTAATTACATTTATGCCCATCTCCAACTCCCCTTCTCATTGTTTGGTTATCCTTGGACTGACTTCACCTCAGCGTTATTGTTTCCCAGCTGATCCAGCTTCGAAGGAGTGAAAACCCACTAATGTCAGGAATGTTCGGCAAAAAGAAGCGCGTGCATGTGCAAAGCCCGGGATTGGAGAAAGCCCGTTGTTATTTTTGGCCACCTCTTACATGCAAATAACCCCACCATTTAAAATCAGAATTTTTCATGATTGCTTCTTCCCATTCTTCTGCCACAATATAGAACCTTAAGCCAAATGTGTAAAAAATATGCTTTGCTGCACGCGTGTAAGGCCTAAAGGAGTTCTGCTTACATGCACCTCCTCAACCTTCCCACTGTACCCCTAAACACCGCTCCCACGTTTCAGCTCGCGGCTGTGAAAGACTATTCACTCCCTCTTCCCCCCTCTCCCGAGAATTCCCTGTGTGTACATGGTTTTTTTTTTTTTTAAGAGGAACAGCGTTTTAACATGGGAAGGATTAGCCTGTATATCCCTGGTCTTTACCGCGGCTCAAACAAGCAGGCAAAATGCTCCATACAAATTGAAATTGGATTTGCCAACTTGACGCCTTAGGTTATAAAGCATGGATATTCATCTAATTGCGTTGCTACAATGGGGGCGTAATTACACATGCGGACAAACTGTAACAGTGTAATTACTGTGTCATTAACAGGGAATAAAGTAGAGTTGAACAAGATCCAGACTGCTATGAATATGCATGGCGACAAACTCAATCTCGCTAGCTATAATCTGCTAATATGAGTTCATCCAGGAGGATTACCTTTTAAGGATTTTTATTGATATTATTTTAATGTCTGTGACAGTCTATAAAATACTATGTCATTACTCTGCTGCAGCTGCTCGTCCACTGTGACTTGAAACTCTGTTTGCTTTTTTAAATTCTAGTTGATAAGCCACGCCTTGTCTTAAAGTAATACCGCTGATGCATGCAAAATACATAATAAACGGCACAAAATTGGCCCGTCGCGATGAAATCAAAATAACACATACTATAAATTGTAGCCTCATTGCACCTGGGAGGCCGCTGTTCATGTCCTGTGTGAAACCAAAAGTCAACCGTGACTTGTTTCAGTTTAGCTGAAGATCGCTTTGCTTCAGTTAACAACATATCGGATTGCTTCACATCACCCCGTCGCGTCACTGCCACACTTAAGCAATACTTTGATGCCACTGTGTCCTGAACAAACATCGGCATAATGTTACTATATTTACAAAAAGACACGGATAAACCAGGGTGTGAAGCTTACCTATTGTCAAATTCAGGCACATACAGCAAATCGTCCCTCAGTATTCGACCCCAGAGTACTCAACATGCCTTTTTACTATATGCTGTATTACCTCACTTTGAAAACGAGGCCAGCACTCCGTGATTGTGCGCGCCGCGATGTACAAGTCTATATCTCTGCATAATACAAATAATGAATCTTTTTTTCCCATTTTCCCTCGTTTTCTCCCCTTTGCAAGAATGACTTTTTCTTTGTAATTGACATCCGTTCCTCTCCCGCTCCGCCACCCTTTACACAATGCTTTTCTCTATAATCAGGGAACGCAGTGGTTACAAAACCTGAGCCTTCTACCCTCCACCCATCTGTAGGAGTCTGGCCTGTCATATCTGTATTTTTTATGTGTCACCCAACTTAAATAGACAGTCATTGTGTTGCAGGCACAATCATTCCCCGAGCTGTATTTTTGTACAGTAGGTCAGGACTCTGGTGTCTGCTAAATGATAAAAGTTCTATTCAAAAGCACTAATTGTCAGTGTGCCGCGCTGATTGACACGTCTCGGATAAATGCAGACTTAGTATTTTTGTACACGCTTGCACAATATAAAAGGCCAATTTATTTCTCTGTTCTTCTTTCTCTTATTCCTCGTGCAGTTCATTTGATTTGTCTCTTCTTCCCCTGCTCTCTCCCTCCTCTCTCTCTTTCTCGCCTCTGCCCCGTCTTTCAGACTCAATTTGTAAATATTACCCATGGTGGGAATTAGCACAGGCTTTCTAGATATTTTAAAATTCCAATTGTATTCCAACGAGGATTGAGGGGAAGAACTTGCTCCTCGGTATTCCTGGGTGGCTATCAGTGGCTAGCCGTGTCCTTATGAAACATTTATCAGCCCGTTTTATGTCTTAATGATCACCTTAGGATTCCCCGCTTGGTTATGAAGCTGGGACACCGGAAAAAGGAAGAAAAAAAAAGAGAGGAAAAATCGACCGTTGGGAGAGTGAAGGAGTGGCGCAGAGATGACAGGGCATCGCATTCCTCAGCAAACAGCATCGCAGCTCTTTTTAACTCAAAACATAGCTTACCTTTCTCCTGGAACAACCTGCCTCTCTCTCTCTCTCTCTCTCTCTCTCCCACACACACTCTCTTCTTCTGTCTCCCCCATTCCTTTTTATGTTTTTATAATTAAAACATAATATTTATCTTTCCATAACAGAAGGCTGCCTTACTCTGTTTGCATATTAATATTCTTAATACGTCAACAAGCTATCTTCTCCGGTGTCATTGCTAAAACGGAGAAAGAGCGGAGGAAGAGAAGGTGACTTGCACACACGCGGCTCCTGTGCTGCACTTTCTTAAATGCCGGGAGAAAGTCAACCTGATTGAAAAAAGAAAAGAAAGGGAGAAATGAATTATTATCACAGTCGCAACTTGTGCTGTGAGTGTGTGTTTACCCGGCCTCGACCTCGGGATGCACGTGTTAATGCACCGACTAAATGCTCATTTGTTCCTCCCTTCAGTCAAAAACTTTCTCTTCTTTTGATTGTTTTCATGTGTGTGCTTAACAGCGGGGTCTCAAGGACGGAAGGGAGGGCCAGGCTGAATGAGGCTGAATGCCAAGTTCCCCTTTCTCTGTCGGCTGACAGCTGCCCAGATCTTTCAATGTGGAATTCCTGTGAAATGAGGCAGGGCTCTCTAGGTCAGGGAATGCAAATGGACGGCAGTGGACGGTCGGCGGCCTGGATGGGGGGGGGAGGGGTTTGTTTGAACAAGTTAACTGGGGTTTCTCCTGTGTATGAAAGAGCTAGAGAATGCATTGACCTTTGCCTCATTAAAAATAGAGGGCCAGACATGTGACACCATGAGCGAGGAATCTCTCACTGTCTGTTTTTCTTATTTATTTTGTACCCCCTATTCATCCTGCCCACTATCTCCTCTAGTCTCTATCTCTTTCTCTCCTCGCTCTGTCGTTCTCCCATTTGCCCCCCGCCCTTCCCCCTCCCTTCTCAATCTCCCGTTCTTAACCCCCATTGACAGGTCACATAAAAAGCCCTTTGTGTCAACATCAGGGTGCTGACACAAGAGCAGAAAGCGACATGAGGAATACGCTGTCTTCCTTACTTGTAGCTACCTCCTCGCCACGCCAGGGAGGGAGAAGGGTGGAAAAGTGAGGGAGAAATTAAGTCCAGGGATTAAGATCTCTGAGCCTTCTGGAGGGGGGGGGGGTTACTCTCTCCCCCTGCCACATTCCAATTGTTCTTAAAATATTTGGCAATGTCAATTAGTAAGTGAGCAGAGCTAGCTGATGAACACAATTTTCCAGGCGACTGAGCACCCTATTGTTGTGGAGCGAACAGCAGATTTCTGAGGTCATTATCATTCCCTGTTAGCCGTGCCCAGCTGCTCTCCTCTTGGCTCAAGCCAAACTCGCTCCTCCCCTCCTCCCCCCTCCTCCTCGCTCGCACCATGTCCACCAGCTCGTAGCTGGGTGATATAGCGGGCCATCGGCGAGAGGAGTCGGTTTGGGGTTGAAGGAGAGGAGAGGGAGACGCATGTAAGCCGGAGAGCAGGGCAATTCACTGAAGGTAAATGAGTGAGGGGTCTTTAAAAAAAAACAGAAAACCAGGAGGGGGACGAGGGAGTGGGCACGCTCGGACGAACACAAGGGGGAGCATGGGAAGAGTGAAAGAGGAAGGGAGGATGTGGATGATGGGATGTCGTGGTTTCGGAGACGTGGTCCGTTAGAGAGCGTCTCAGAACACGGCGTGCATCATCATTCATCAAACCTCCTTGGGGTTTACGGTACCACTTTATCTTGCTTTTGAACTAGTCTTTTAATACTTAGCTGACTGGTAATGAAGTGATTTAAAACTGCAGAAGGAAAGCTGCTACAAAAGATGTAATCGCACCGAGAACTGTTCTTTTCTTTCATAATTGTCTAGAGTGACCTCAATTAGAAAAACATCATACAATCGGTACTTAGAGCTGTTTTCATTAAAGAGAAGTGTGGCGCGTAAAAAATGATTGCCGTGATGCACGGCAATATCACACAAATCACACAAAAAAACACATCTCTGCTGTTACACCTTCAGTCAGAGAATTTCAAAGAGTTTCTTTCATAAAGCACAAAGCATCCAGGTATATCAATCTTTCTGTTTTGTTGTTGTTGTTGTTGTTGAAGGAATGATTAAAAAAAGATTTAAAAAACAAACATAGATGGAGTAAATCAAAAATCTTTGACGTTCTTCTTTGTCGTACATCTACATCCAGGAATATGCCTTTTCACTTCCAGACTGTTAGTCAGCAGAGTTACAAGGAAAGCAGAAAACGTGTTACAATTTAGTTGAAAATTAAAAAATTAAAATGTTGTGTTGTTAAAATTACGTGAAACTACTTGGACCAGTTAGATCCACTCCAGCAGAATCACCAGGGGTTCTATCAGGGTTCATGACTCTTGAGAGTCCACCCTGTGTTTCTTACACTCTCGCCCAACCTGTAGGAAGTAAGGAATCAGTTTACGCTGCTTGGTTGTGGGTGTCTGGCTTTATCTGAGTGTGTGTGTGTGTGTGTGAGAGAGAGAGAGAGAGACAAGTGAAAAAGGGTGAGCTGCATCAAAGCGTTGCTCTCAGCTGCAGCTGCCAAGCTTCCTCGTCCCCAGTTAGCAGCCATCCAGCTGTCAGGCTGCGCAAAGAGGAAGAGAGGGGGGAAATCTCTCACCAGCCATATGGTCCCCAGTTCTGTCGGAGACACTCTACGCTCCGTGGGCAAATGGCAAACTCATATATCTAATCAACACTCTTAATACCCAGACCTGAGACCCAGAATATCGGAGGCTTGCCTTTCAAAACATGGCAAAGGAGAGTACGCATGTATATTTGACAGGCACCAAGCGTGTGCTAGTGCGCAGGTTACGGGGTAGTGGTGCGTACTGTGCATGTATATGGTTGTCTAGCTTTCTTATTCTTATTGTCATTGATACGGTTGAGAAGACCAAGCTTGACAATGCTTTAATCCTCCTCACTCAGCCTCTTAGCCCCCAAGCACTTTAGCTCCTACTGAAGATGTAATCTAAAAAATCAGAGTATGAATATTATTATATAAAAAATAAGGGGGGGATTCTTTCAGCTGTGGATATGTGAACTAAGTATTTATAGCAGCATGTACAATCTTCTACTAATTCTTTCATTTGTCTTGTTTAATAATTGAAATAGAAACATAAATGGATGTTGGTTACCGTATAAGTCACCCTCTGAGCAGCGCCCAAAATAACATAACAATAAGAATCAGAAACTGGTCTAGATGAGTGATTGCAAAGCTCATATTCATGGTGGGAAGCAACCTTCTGGCCGTTGCGCTGCTCGGGCTCGCTGGTGTGTCTGTAATAGATTTCGGACAACAATGGAGCTCTGTGGCACAGAGGTAGAAGAAGTATCTGGCTTTCGATACATAGCCAATGTGTGTACGCTGGATGAATTCATTGTTGTTGCACAATAAGAAAAAATGCAGACTCATCATTCCAGTTTCAGGAATGGAGTTTTAACAGACGCCATTGAACGCCGACTTCCCAAATGTCTCCAGACACTTCTCCTCCATCCAAAACACGGCCGTGACAGTGATACGTGCAACGGATTGACTTGAACCCTTCTCTTAGTTGAGCAGAAGCCGTTAGCTTTAGCACAGTTAGCCCTAGAGAGCACAAGCTTGAATGCGGCTTTGTGCTGTATCCGTTAGCGGGATGCTACACCTGCTCATCTAATCCTGGCAGGCCTCAGCCTCCAGTCTCTCCGGCTGCAGAGCAACGGGCGCCTTATGGCACAGCAAGCCGCGCCGAATCGCACCGAGGTTTTGTCGGCATTACAGCGACATAGCTGTGTAAAGCTTGGAAACAACCCGCCCTCCTCCTCGGCGGGACTGAAGAGCCCCCACCCCCCTCCTCTGGTTTTCATTTAGGCAAACAGCTATTAGTGTACACGGATTGAGCGTGCAGACTGTGGTGGAGGTAGTGGATTTAGTAATTGGTATGTGTGGGAGAGCGAGACAGATAGAGACAAAAACGGGGAAGGTAGAGTGATGTGGGGGGAAAAGAAGAGGAGTAGAGAAAGAGAGAGGGAGGGAGAGCAGAAGCTGGGGCGAAGGGAAGGAAGAGCAGCGATCCAAGTGCCACACATCTTTGCTCAACCCAACAACCTGAAAGCAGAGGCCATTAAAAGGCAGCGAGATAGCAGCCGAGATGGATACGGCGATGGCGATGGTTTGGAGGGACGGTAACTTTAATGGCCCCACTGGGTTTTTAATGAGTGTTGTGCCCCAAACAAAATGAGCTAATTAGCGTTATCATCCATATATCAGACCCTACACACGTACGGGTGTACGTTCTCCCGCAGACACGTTCACACTCTGCTGTGCGCAATTGCAGAAAATCGTGCTTTTCTTATTCTGTCTATTTCCTTTACTTTTCTGTATCGATGTTTATTAATATGGACTTTTCCTCTTTTATCTAAAGATGAAATGTAACCATCACAGGTCCTTTGTGATTTTGATCGTCTCAACCTATGCGTCCTCACTCTCTTACAGAGCCATATCATCGTGAAGTGAGCCCCCCCTTCCTCGTGCACACCCTTTCAAACCGACAAGGTTGTGCCCTGTTTGCAAGGGGAGCGATTATGTCTACTGGTTTAAAAGCAAAGGATAATAATGTCACAAACAGGCATTTGAGGGGAAAAAAGGGCTCAAGCCGCTGTTACCTGCTCCCAAGCTGCGTGTCTGTCACGCCATCGCCTCTGGTTGACCACGCCACCCCACCAGCCCACTCACCTTATTTCTCTTGCACTAAGCCTATTATAAAATCAATAAACAATTGAGCTTTTTTCCACTTCTTCTAAATCTTGTTTCCCCTCTATATATCCTCTGAGATGAAGGGGAGACATGCAAGCAGAGCGCCGAGCACAAGGAAAAATGCTCAGCAACCCTTTGCTTTCAAAATCTTGAAGTCAATTGAGTTTTTAGCCTCAGTTCTTCCAGTTGTGTCTTTCCTAGCAGTGAGCTTTGTAGTCTTTGTAGCTTTGCAATGTAAGAGGGCACCTGTGATGCACACTTTCCTTGTTCGTAGAGGGGGGGATGTGTGGATATTCTTTTGTGTGTTTTACCTACGTTTTTCCACCTCTCGCCACCAGATTAGCTTTAAAAACGTCGGATTCAGGTTTTTTCGTTCCCGCCCACATCGCTTTGTACCACTTTTCAAGTTGCCGCAATTATACAATGCCTCACAGGAATGATCGAGGGATTTTTAATTGACACATTCTCCAAATGTAATAACGAGTTGATAAAAATCAACAAACACCAACTCCTGACAGCTGATTTTTGAAATTAGACATCAAGAAATGTGGCGTTTACAGATTCTAATTCCCGCTGTCAGTTTAAAGTCATATTCCAAAACCCAACAGTGGGGAGATGACAATATAAACTTGTCTTTATTTTGGCAGCCACAGAGAAGTTGGAAATTAGAATGTCTGCTACAAAGACTTATGCCCCCCAACACTCTCTCCTCTCCTCTCCCTCCCTTCCTCCCTTTTTTTTCTCCCCCATCTTCCAACTTTGTTTACTCCTCGAGTCTTCTTGGAGTGCAGATACAGTAATTATCAGTGATCAAAAGCAGCACAGGTTTTTTTCTGCTGATGCGTTTGATGTATGCATGACATTGTGTCGCCACATCATGAGTCACACGGGAAAGCAAGCAATTTGTGGAGAAATCAGCCTTCTGCCGAGGACGCTTCGGCAGATCCTTTTGGAGACGGTATGCAGTACGTTTCCCCAGATTGTGACAAAAGTAATGATCATCTTCACGCCGGCTGCAGACGATTGACATACTGTTGTGTTTTATTCGCGTTGAATATCGTCTCTCGCTCAGCCCGCCGCTCTCTCGACGCTGCCCGTCCGCCACACTGGCTGCGTGCAGTGGCCGGACATTTGACTGCGACAGACTTCGGCAAGCTGTTGATTGCGTCATCTTGGACTTCGTTCCCTCCGTAGAGCCTCCATCATGGCTGACCCCCTACTCAACACGCCTGCTATTGGCTGACCCTCCGCTCAACCCGAGTTTTCATTGGCCAGCGTTTCGGGACCCCTGTTTCAAGCCAAGTTTTGATTGGATGACTTGAAAGATCTTTGGAAAGGATGGTCCAAACGAAATAGACACGTTGAGCGTCATCGTGGATGGTTCTCGCGGTCTCTCCATTTGCTCCACAGAGACGGGGCCCGCTGTACGCCGATGCTGGTCTAGCATTTGGCCCACTCGGTTGCAATATTCCCAGGGTTTATCCCCACTAAGACCCCGTGTGGGACGCTGGTGGTGACTGCTTCAGGCAGCATGGCGTGGCCATGTGTGTCACATCCCCCCTTGTCATCCCACCAGACGGAGGGCTGTATCATGGCTATCGTCCTGTCACACTTGGATGACGCTTCCTTGCCTCAGAGTTTGACAGTGACTTGCCTTGATGACAATTAGCATCAGAACCAGCTTTCCCATCCACCTGGTTCAAAAGGTCCGTGTGCTGGAGATTGGCAGGCGTTTCAATTTTCCCATCACCCCACTGCTGTCATGCTTTGACCGTTTCTTTCACGTCTCCGCTTTATGCTTCCTTCTGCTCTGCTTCTTTTCGCCGTGGCATTGGTAGCCATTGAGTCCCCTGTTCACATCGGGATACCTTTGTGCATGTTGCCGCCCCTGAGCTGATAACGGGTGGCTCGGCTCCCCGGTACCAGGGCCTCTTGCCACCGTAGCACACCTCTATTCTCCAGGAGAGCTGCAGAGGAAAGGAAAGGCACTCAGCAAGCATCAGTGGTCCCTCCCTTTACTCCATGTATTTTGCTCCTTCTCCCCCTTATTTCCATTGGGAGGGACACTGACCTCATTTGTGAGGACAATAACCCCCATGACTTTGGGGATTAAGACATGAAACCTTTGTGGATTAATTAGGTTCCGAGCTGAATTTGTTTTTTTTCGCCATGGAAGGCAAAGGAGGAAAGAGGAGGATTTTGGCTGCAGGCTCCATTGTGAATTTGATGATTATATATATTCATATATATAAATGTGATCGGCCCCAACATTTTGAATATATATATATATTCAAAATGTTGGGGCCGATCACATTTAAATCCTCCAACAGAATGGTACTGCATCTCTTTACTAGGCTTAACATGGAAAGTAACAGTAACACATACTGTCAAATCACAGCAAGCATTATGGGGTCTTATACATCAGTGCCGACTTTAAACCGGGGTGTTTTGCTATCGCGGAGACAATGTTAGCCCGCTGAGCTTAACTCTTTGGCAAGGGCACACATGCAAATATGGTTTGCCGGACTATCTCCAATCCGCAATAGGCTGGAGCCTGATTCTGTGCATTCACTGCTCCTAGATCTACACTTAAGCTTGTCACACATAATGTAGCAAGTGCCAGTCCCGACAATGCCGCAGGAATCACATTATCTTAGTCGTCTTGGTAACAAAGCAAAGTGTTTGTTTTTCCAAGATGCGCTGCAATTGCAATTTAGACGGTTTACACCTATTGTGCTCGCTTTTTTTTTCAAGAGCATATGTTGTTTGAATGTATCTTAACTCACAAAAGGAGCTGTTTGTTGGATGCTTTGTTTACAAAATAACAAAGGTGTTTGTTTCACCAAAGGCACAACAGAAGACGTGTTAATGCATGTTTCACGTCAACTCGTGCTCGCTGTAAATAAAAGCGACTGTTTGTCTTATTAGAGTAACGCCTCTGAAGGCGAAAGCCCCAGGTACCGCTCCCTTATGGGCCCAGTGGTGAACATGTGCTTGATGAGAAGCCTTCCCCACTTTCATTTGCAACTTTCCTAACCAACCTCTTTCTCTTCGTGTCTGTAACTGCCCTTGTATCTTTTTACCTGCCCCCCGAGTTAGCATCGCCCGACGGCCCACACAGTGAGCATATGTTTATGTTGATGATGGGGTTGTTATAGCGAAGAGTTTCTCACTTATCCTCTTACCGTCTGCATCTGTGGATTTTAGACTTTAGAGTCATTCCAAGGCCTCGGTGAGGGTTTGGATTCCTGCACACGAGGCACCTGCATGGTCTAGATCTAAACAAGAAAGCGCTTTTACATGGGGTTTTGCTGAAGCGTGCACTTTGTTCAAGGACATCTGCAAGGACCGTACATGAGTTGAGGATGTTCCAAATTATGTCTTGGAAACGTTCAGCCTTTCAGCCCAATCAACAAATTCAATGTTCAATGTTTTTACCAAGGAGACAAAGGTTCCTCCGGTTAAAGACTTTCAGGAAAGCCATATTTGGAGGTATCATCTTTTAACCCCCTGGGCCTCCATCCAGCATGCGAGAAGCTAGCCTCTTACCTCCCGAGGACACAGGGCTTATCCTGGGCTTTTGCCGAGGGGAGACTCTCACTCCTCCCCAGTGGCCCTCTTTCATTCCCTCCCATCCACCGTATGAAGACACAGAGCTAAGTTGAGGCTAAGCCACAAGCCCCCTCATGGGGGTGGCAGATCAGCCAAATGCCACCTCTCCTGGCAGGGCTCACAGGTAAGGTCTAATCATGCCGGCGCAGTACTCTCAGGACCAGAATCAGGTATTCCCTATTAGACACAGAGATGAGGATGTGGATTTTCTGGGGAGGAATAGGATGGGAACGTTGTTTTGGTCAACCATCCCCCCTCCAATATGTCCATTGTCTTCACTCACCCTTCCTTGCCTCTTAAACCTGGAGCCCACCCCTCATCTGTCTCATTTCTACCTGTTTTGCTGATACTTGAGAAGACTGGAGTTTGTCTTCCCTGGCATCCACTCGTTTCATCTGTTGGGGAGAAGGGCAAAATCGAGGAAGAGGGATTGAAAGTTTGTGGAGAAAAGTTTTTGGAGGACGTTTCTGGATTACGTTCACAAGGCACAAGCTGCTCACAGTGTGAACATGGCACGTTGTCAATGAGATCTATTTCCATGACGATTATTTTTATACTCCAACAATCAGGGAGCCGACAGCACAGTGCCACAGGAGGAAGGCAGAAAAAAAAAGGTCTTTCTTCCAATTCGATACACTCTCTGTAACATTTTAGCTGTAAACGCTGACAAAGCCATGAGGCAGAACATAATGACAAGATATCAACCTCTTTTTTTCTGGTGTCACAAATCCCCTTTTTCCAGCTTAACTAAGTGTCCTGTTGAGTTTTCAAGTGTAAGTGCAACAAACCCCTCAGGCTGCGCGTCTTCTGATCGGATGCTCTCTGCTGCTCAGCGTTGCGGTAAACGCAACATCTGATGGCTCTCCCGAAATCCGCCACGTTGGACAGGTGAGATGCTGCGGCGAGTGTCACTTTTGAGATGCGAGTTAGCACCGTGTCACCCTTCCCCATCTGTAAGCCTTCACCATCTTATGTGTGCATATGTGTGTGCGCGCGCGTAGGAGCATATCTCTGAGAAGTCTCAAGTAATTCAACTGTTTTTTTAATACGTTGTGTCCAAGAACTGTAATTAAAAAATAAATAAATAAATAAAAGAACATTTGTGCAAGCCATCAAGAAGATGGCAACTTAACAACTGATTTGGAATTCACTGCCATATTCCGAGCCACTGTTTGACTCGGTGTTTGGCAGGCTAAAACAGGCTTCAGATTGAGAGACAGTGTCACAGCGACAACAAAATGCTTTGCCTCCTTCATCTGCCGTTAAGACTGCGTCCAGGGATAGCTTTCCCCTTCAAACCTGGAAGAAACAAAGGGTCGCTTTCTCCTCCTGCTGAAAGCAAGCACAAGCCTGACCACGGCGCGTCCATGCACCGAGCTGCCTGACTCGCCTCCCCGTGTCTTGGGTGCTCAGTGGGCTGTTGGAGGGCTTTCTGCGAGACAGAAGGGCTCGGCGGCAGAGCGGGGCCGAGAGCCAGGCATCTTGATGATTTTTTTTTTTCGGGGTGCATCACCATGTCTGTGGAAGTGCCAAGTGTGCACCGAGGCCATGCCATTTGCTGTAGAGAGCGTGTGACGGGGGGCCACGGCGTCTCCCATCTCTTCCAGGCATCTTGGGGAAAATAACTTATGAATCTGGTCAACGCATTAAAGGCGAAAACGCCACGTTTCCTGCGAGCGATGCCATTGTAATTCAGCGGCACTGTAATAAATGCAGTGAAATGGTTGTCTAGTGAAACATTTTGTGAACTCAATTAGAGGCGCTAAACCATTTATTTGTAAAGTCTTTTATTGCGGGCGTAATTTGGGGTGGCAGCTGAGTTTACCTAATTTTATTTATGTATTCCCTTGGTCAACGTTGTGCCTAAGTGAATGTGAGAGCTTAGTCTTATTGTGAACACAAATGAGACGATTCTGTTTGTAACCCCCCCCGAAAAAAGAGTTCTATGTAACTGCTGTGTATTAACCAGTCCATTCAGTTCAGTGAGTACTAGTCATTTTAAAACTATTTCTATTTAAATAAGCGCAAATGAAACTGTCTGCACGGGTCCTCCGTACTGATATATTGTCCAAATTCTGAATTTCAAATGTCTAGCGCTGTTCACCTATGATTTGACCCGTAAAACACACAAAGCTTAATTCCGCTCCTTTCTTCACTCCCCCACCTCTCAGCAGTCTAAAGTAACGGCACATAACTCCTCTCCTACCATCTCTCCCTTCTTTCCCTGCCCTCTCTGCGTTTGCTTTCCAGGGGGGGGGGGGGGGGGGGGGGGGGGGGGGGGGGGGGCATTTGGCCCAACATTAGGTATCACATATCTGACCATATTTCAAATCCAAATGAAGCATATTTTAAAAAAAGGAAAAAGACAAATCCTTTTTTTTTGCTTTAAAGGTCAGACATTAGTCCTGGTAAAAATTGATCTGTGGATTCATGAATTTAGCCCCGTTGTTGGAGCTCCTTTGTAATGGAAGATTCAGTGGGGGAAGCTTAACATTGCATTGTTTTGCTCTGACAACGCAGCCACCAGAGCCCGTGCAGCTGTTCCCCACGCTCACAATGGCAGATTAATTAACACAATCATGTGGCGCTGGCTGTGGCTCAACAGCCAGGTCTGCTCGGTGATAGATAGGTAAATTCCAAGCAGGCCTTTCCACTCTTTGTGATGTCGCGCCACAACGAGACGGACTCGTCGCCGACTGGTCAGCTGCGCGCACCAAAACCAAGGTCGTAACAGGGGGATCGCTCGCTTAATTGCACTGATGTTGAAGTTGTAGTGTGTGTGTGTGTGTGCGTGCGTGTGTGTGCGTGCGCATTTAAGATGTGTTCTTTTAATGCAATTGAAATGATTTGAATGTGTGTTTGTGATCTGTGCTCTCACAGAGGAGCAGCACAAATTGTGTCTCTCCTTCTCCGTGGTGCCGTACAGGCCTGTGCGAGTTTATGACAGAGCTCCTCTTAATTAAGATTCTGCCGGTCAACCCGTCTCTCTTACTTACTTAGTTCCCTGACATTTTAAACTGTCTATTGTGCCGCCTTGCTTTCAGGTGTGATTGCTGTGTAAATGGCAAGCTCCAAAAAATGATGTGTCTTTTACACACCGTTATCCATCAGGGGAGGGGAGGAGGTGAAAGGGTGATGAATCGAGACCCGTCGCTTCGTTTAAATTATTACCGGCCCCTGTGATCATACCACTTTGTGTCCTTGCTGTCACTCTATTAGCACCTTACATCCCTCCCTCACCCACCCATCGTCCCCTGGTTCTCCTCTCCCTCTTCCCTTTGCTCTTGTTTTTTCTTTTATTTCTAATATTTCATCTCCCTCTGCCACACGCAAATGCACGCCTCCCCTCCTAATGCTTTGCATGAACATGACCGCAGTTTGTCAATATTTTACCCTTGGCCCATCCTCTGTTGATATAATGATCACTTAACAGTCAAGAGTAAGGGAAGGAGGAAATTAGGGCGTCGGCAGCCGAGAGGACAACAACACTGAAGCAATTATGTTTCTTTCAGCCCAAGCATTCTCACGTTAATGAAATCCCTTATCGTTAGGGGAAGGGGAAGGTGGGGAGGGGAGGACAGGTGCAAAAAATGTACGTCGTTCATTTATCTTTTTCCCTGAAATGAACGGAAGGAGCAGCAAGAATAATGTGGCGATAAAGTCCGGGCAACAAGTGTGCGTAGTATTCTCTTTTTCATATCGCTGGCCGTGCATTTTGCAATGACACAGGAAGAAAAGGCAGCATGAACAGAGAAGAGGAGGAGGAGGGGGAGGGAAGACGCGAGGGCACAGTGTATCACACGTTAGCATCTTCCTAAAGGACAAATCGAAGACACTCCCCATGCTAACATTTGAAGTGTTTACCTTCCTGCAAAACGTCTGCCCTTTTCCTTTGTAGATGAGATCAGTCACAGTCGTGGTAAGTCACAGAGATCTCAAAACGGGAGGGATCACGCTCTGTGTAATGAGCGTTTTTCAGGCAAGGATTTGTAACAGAAATAGTGGTACAGAGTCGTTTTTTCCGCTTCAACTGAAAGCCGACGTGCTGAGCCCCATTTCTTAGAATGTTGAATTATGTTCCTTGTGTCTTCTCTGAATCACTCAAATTAACAGAGGTGACTACCTGAACGCCTGTTTTTCTCTATTGTATTGAACCTAGTATTCAACACAATGTAAAAAAATCTGACTTAAGTGCCAATTTCAAACAAACAGGTAATACCAATATAAAGAACCCAAGAGAACTAAACAATAGTCCTAAAAAAGCATCCACTAGGGAACATGTTTTACAATAATGTGTACCATTTAGTCAAGTTTCAACCAAAGCCCCACTAAGGCTGGCTAGGTCTATCTAGCAGCACGGCTGGCCTAGCTAGCATGGGTATAAATTCTTGAATTTGTGTCATACGTAGTGTCAAAAGAACATTAAACCAAATATAGGAAACAACATTTTGTGATGGGATGATCTCCCCTCCAAGGTACCTGTGGGATGACAACACCTGAAGAAATAAATGCCCCAGTCCTTGTTAGCCACTGCTATTAGTAGTGTCGGGCTGCCCATGACACTGATGTTAGCCTTGGGCTGCTGTGCTACGCTTCTTTCTGTCTCTGCTGTGAAAGAAGGCTATCTGATTGGAAACAGATCTGGGGCACTAGGGGGGCTCGCCCCAGCTCTTTGAATTTAACGACCCATTTCCTCAGCTGCCTCGTGCCACAAGCAGTTAAACGGCAGTCAAGGTGCCCAGAGGTTCCCTACCACGGGACCGGGGGGAGTACTGAGTACGCCAGCTGCAGGGACGGGGTGAGTAATAGAGAGTGACATACCCCGAGTACCAGGCAGCAAATCAAAGCCCATTTCCACTACAGGAAGTCAACTATTGTGGCACCCACAATAGTCTTAAACCAGACGTTGCAGAAGTTCTTCAGGAATCAGGTGTTGGAATTTGCTATCCACTGTTGCACGGAGTACGCGTGGGTTTGGTGTATGCATCGGGTTCTCCTTCACTCATCCTATTCAAACTTTTCTGTGACAGACTTCTCCTCAGGGTTTATTCACAGTTTACAATTCTCCACTAAGGAGTCGCGTTTCAACAAAACATGGCATTGTTAGTGCTAATGCCCATTTCAAAATTCCCACACATAAAACACTGCATGGTGCAGGTTTACTTTATTTGGGTGTTGTTGCGTAGATACCGATATGAGGACTATCTACGGGGTTTGAATGTTCCACATGCCTTGGTCTTGGTCTTGATCATGACATTTCGATCAACAAGCCTAGTAAATAAGATTTTTATTTTTATTTGTGCCATTTTCCAAACAACATCCTCCTTTAAAGTTACAAATGAAATATTGTATCAGGAGAAACTACATGTTGTGGGTGCAGTGGTACAAGTTGTAATCAGATTTTTCCATGAATATTTTTTGTCACTAAAATGTTCCTGCCGGCACTCAAAAACTTGAATAAATTGAGAAATGAATCAAAACTCTGCAGTTACATTTTTAGAGTTTGACTATCCTCCTATTTGTTTAGGGCAATAGTGCTTCATTCATAACAATATGCCCACTTGACCTTCTCCACAAGTACAGCTACAGTGCTTGAGGACCCCTGGGAGGGACCTAAAACGGCCATCAAAACTTCCACCGCTAAAGACTTGAGCACGCTCTTCGCTATCACGCTAATGATCAATTATTAATATCCACAATCCTCAGCCTTGATGTGGCTGCTTGGAAATAGAAGGCGGGCAATTATGCACCACTCTATTCTTTTGGTTTTTGGCTGCCTCCATCTCCGGCCTCCCTCTCCATGAGTTCCCCTATAAATATATAACAGATAGCTCCTCTTAGCACACCACAAGTTCTTATTGGGGCCCTCGCACTGCAGATATCCAGATCCAGATTAATTTGTAATTAGTCTTGAGTTGTTGAGCCTCTGAAAGATAAAGGATTCCAACTGCCATTCTATTCGGCCCAAACACTGACGATCACTTAAAAAGAGCAAACGCTCTCGTGCGCTTGATAAAAATAGCTTAAGCTCGGACTTATTTGTTTGCCGATAAATGGCAGACACATATGTCTGAATGGCCTGGGTGACGCCAAAGCGAGGAATAAATGAGTTGGTCTAAAATAAAGCTTGTCATTGTGTCTATCCGTGCGTTTGTTTGCAAAAAAAGGGGGGGATCTCTGAATTCAGGCAGCCCTTACGTGTCTCCGCTAAAGACGCTGCTGTAAGAAACAAAAGCGTAACCGACAGGATGTTGACTTTTCTCATCTTTATTTTACAGTACATTGTGTTTTTTACAGGAGATACCCCCTCAGCGGCTGGGATAAAGGCTTCCCATTAATTTGCCTCCAAATGTCACATATCGCTCCACCGATAACAAAAAAAAAAGATGAATGGGGTAATGACATTTGGGCTTTTTTTTAGGCTGTCTGTGAGAGTGAAACGTACTGGAAGAATTTTAAGTCATTTAAGAGGACAGGCGGTGCAGAGGCAAGAGGGGAGAGGGAAGTGGGGGCTTTAGTCTATTAATAGTTGAGTCATCAGTGCCTCAATGTTCCTAAATGGCAAATTGTTAGATCCCCAATGGTGATTATTACTTGCTGTCAATGACCTTCATAACAAATTAAATTTATGCGACTGGGACAGAGCGTGCTCTTTAATAGGCGTTATGCATGGGACTGTGTGTGTGTGTGTGTGTGTGGCCAGAGGGTGACGGCCTCTAGCATTTGAAAACTCTTCCCCTCCCCCCTTTGCTAAAATTGGGGGCCATTCTCTCATTTATTCTTAAAGTGTTCTCGTGGTCAGATGGACACACACACAAACACACGCGCTCACACACACACACACACACACACAAACACACGCGCTCACACACACACACACACACACTAGCTGGATGTTTGCTGCTGCGGTATAAATCTTTTTATTTCATTTTCCGAGACGCTGGACGAGTTCATAGAAGAGGAAAACGGGACGTGTCCTTGGTCCCTTGGATTTATAGTGTCTCTCTCTCCAACACACACTGACACACACAGTATGTACGCATGACGTGAAGCAAATTTACCCACTTTGTTCCTCCACCCTCCATGGCGGCCTTGTTAAAAGTGTTCATCGCCCCTTGTGGTAATATATGTCTTTAAGTGCACATTTATGCTCCCGAGCTATCGATCACAGCGCGCTACCCACTCGATAATTACTCCACCTTAATATGCACCCTTAATGAGGCTTAATTGATTCATTTTCATTGATGGAGAATAACGCCACTAATGGCTGCAGTGTGCACAGCATTGATGCCCCGGTACAGTACAGACTCCGGCCAATGCCAGGTGGATGGAGGGTGGGATGGGAGTGCTGGTGCGGTGGCGGAGTTTGATGATTGGCCTATTGTGCTCGCTGTTGATTTAGCATGCACAGGAATGAATAGGAAATCAATGGCGGTTCTGGAAAAGGGGTTCTGCTCCATTCGAAGTTAAAGGGGCGGTGCGAATGCACGGCCATCGTCTTGAGGGTAGGTAAGGAGCGGGAGAGCATTTTGTGGTGCTCCGCTCCTTTTCTCTCTTTTTCTCAGACTTTTTCTCCTTTTATCATCTTCTCACCACTTTCCCCTTTTTTCCATTAGTTAAAGCCCTCCATTGTTTTCTCCCTCCAATCCCTCCCTTCCGGTAAGGTCTTTTCCACCTCTCCTCCTTCCTTTGTTGCTCTTGTCTCCTCACGTTTCTGGAACCATAGAAACCCGGTAGGATCCCGGTAAAAAAGCCAGTGAGTAGTCATCCTTCACTAATGGCAACCACACCACTTCCTGCCAACAGACAGAGAGGGGGCATGATGGATATACACTCTGATTATTATAGCACGACCAACACACGCATGTGTGCGTTAGATTATGTTTACACAAACCCACAGACAAACACATTAGTGATTGCTCTTGTCTTTGTGTCCTAAAAGACACCCACCTCTGTCCCCATCTGCCTTTTGTACTCTCATGCATAGATACAGACAGTGGTGGACAACACACACACACACACGTATGAATGCACTGTCTCACAAAAATACACACACTCATACCACCCTCAAGCCTCTTCCAGAGCCTCTCAACGGGACTATGATCACCCTGCTAGAATGATAAAGTTAGTGAGACATCAGTGCTCCCTCAAACATTTGCGTGTGTGTTACTTAGTGTGTCTCTATGTGAGTGTGTGTGTCCTTCTCCAATGCTCTTTGAAGCCTGAAACAGACTTGAGGGTGGTGGGTGGGGGGGAACAAAGGTGGGCCGGTGCCAGGGAGAAACTTATGGCACCATTCCTCTTCCCATAGCTGGGCAGAGGCGTAGCCTTTTCTGAGGGAGAGAGCCACCTTCTGTCAGTCTGGGTGGAGGGGGAGGGGAAGAGGAGAGGGGGGGTGGAGAGCGTTAAGCATCCTGTCCATCATTTCCACCTGTGTGGTGATTGGAAGATGGATGTTTGGCCCCTTTAACAAATTCTACCATGCGCGACAGATTTCCTAAGCAGCGAGTATTTTAGTCTGTGCATGTAGAATAAGAGGGCTGGGGGGGCAATGCCCTTCACCCCATAGTTTTTGAGAAATAATCTTCACAGCATGAATATCACACACGGTGCACACACACACACACACACACGCACACACACACACATATAACACGAAAACACATTCATTCAAGAAAGTGCTGCAGACAAATAGCTTTAACACAATTCTGCACAGGAGAAACGGCGCTGCCCTTCCATTGGAAAAGGGAGCAGTCCTCTCCTCCTCCTCCTCCTCCTCCTCCTCCTCCTCCTCCTCCTCCTCCTCCTCCTCCTCCTTCTCCTCCTCCTCCTCCTCCTACTACTCATCCTGTCTTCTTTCCTTTCCCTCTTTTTATCATCACCCCCCCCACTCGCCCTCTGCAACTGCAGTTTTAGTGCGGGCGTCCACTAATAAATATAAATGCTTGTGATTACCATCTCTGCAGCACAGGTGCATGTTTGTTGCGAGGGGAGGCTTGTTCATTAATTTTCAGCCGTGAAAAGTGCAGCGCGCCATGAACGGCGAATCCAAATCGCACACTCTGATAAATGAACGCACAGATTGTTAATGTACCATTGTAAGGCTGCTGCCTCCACCGGCTTTTGAAAAAAAAAAAAAAAAGACAGGAAAAAGGAGGGCTGCTCGCTGCCAAAAAGCAAAGGGCTGCGAGCGCACACACATGGAAACACGCTGGGTCGGAGAGGTGTGGCGACCCTATTCACAGGTTAAACATTACCCATACCCATATAGCCTTCCATTATTTTCATTACATGGACAAGGCGCCCTCGGCGTGAGTCTAATTAGAGTTGGTGGACCTGCTATCTGCTGGTAACCACGGAAACATTTAGTGCTAAAAGTTGATTTTGCGGGTTTTGTCTCAAGAACACGCAACGTTTGTAGAACTGTGTAATTAATGTGTTTTAAACCGTATTATCTTCCCGACGGTCATAATGATATTTCCAAATATGGATTAACCCCCCCCCCCCCCCCCCGGGTTGCCATATTTGATCCGGGGTGGGGGGAATGTGTGCATTATCAGAAATACCACATACTGTATATTTTAATTAGATAATGCATGCTAAATCCACTAACAACACCCCAATATATCTTTCTTTTATCACTGTGTCAGTGAGGAATACAGAGCAGGGGTAAACAAAAAGGAAAATAAATAAAATGGGTTGTTTTTCAGAAGCTGCAAAAATGTTTTTAATAGGGGACCAGGAACACCTGCCTTAAAATGTCGTTTCAACATCTCCCGAATGCCATTTTGCTTAATTGACTTGGAAATGGCCCAAATGTATTGCTGAATGCGATCTAATTAATATTAATAATAAATGCCATTATTAACATCAAAGAACATCTGGTGCCCCTGTTTACCCCAACGCCTTATATGTAACACATTCTGCCGCTGTTTTCATCTCACAAACATAGGCACGGGTAAACAACTTGCATTTCCTTTTATTTTTATTTCTATTCATCGTCTTTTCTTTTTCTTTTGTAAGTGTGTTGCTCGGTAGGGTCAGTGGTAAAACAACGCACAGTTGTACAAGTACAAAAGTAGGAGGTGAGGGTGCAATGTAGAATGTGGAGCACGGTCCCCCCCCCCACCCCGTCTCTTCATCTGCTTTTTTCTGCTCCACAGACCTGGCTGTTGTAATACCTCAGAGACGTCTCACATCTCCTGTGTGCTCCCGTGGAAAACAAAAAGAGAAGATAACTTTTACAAAAACAACTGAAAGCATCTGTGCCGCGTAAATCATGCACCAAATAACTTTAATCTAAAATTTCATTAAGTAGTCCTTGTCAGGTAGTAAACGGAGGGGGGATAATGCAGTGGTGTTTAATGATAATTGGTGTTTGGTTAATAAATTCTGCGACTTCAGATTAGGTTCTAGCAGTGGCTGGAATGCTAGCATCAGCAGTGTAACTAAACCTCAAATTGATTAACTCGCATGAACCAGACGCTCACAAAGATGGCAGTGGTCCAAATCAAAAAAGGGAAGGAGAGGGGGTGGGGGAGAAGGGGTGGGGGAGAAGGGATGGGGGAGAGAGGATGGGGGAGAGGGGTTGGGGGAGAGGGGGTAGGGGAGAGGGGGTGTGCGTGTTGTGTTGGGAGGTGTGTGAGTGTGTGTATGAGGGAGAGGGAAGGAGAGAGGGGGAGCGAGCGAGCGAGCATCAGGCCGGATGGTGTTGTGTTGCTCTGGTGTAAGGAAATCAAGTCCCCCCGGGCGCATTTTTAAAAGCCTAATGCCTTTCAAATGATGTCATCACATTTTACTCTTTCTCTACCCCCCGTCCCCCCGTCCCCCGTCCCCCCGTCCCCCACGTCTCCCCCGTCTCTCAGCCAATCTCTCTTAGTATCTTTCCCCTTTTCAAACCGTTTCCGTCAATCCCTACACACACACACACACACGCACACACACACACACACACACACACACAGCCTCCAGCCCTCCCCCCGCCCCCCAATCAGTTATTTGGCAATGAGCAGAGGGTCGGCGGGCCTCGATAGGAGTCACGTGACGCATTAGAATAATGGCCACGCGAGAGGCAAAACATCTTGTGATTTTTTTATGACTGATGCCCCCCCCCCCCTCTAGTTTTTTTTTTCTCCCTGAAAGTGATATCATACTAATCAAAACCACAGAATGTTTAGAGTGCAAAGTGTGATTGAAAGAAGACCATTAAGGAACTGCCCCCCACACACACACACACACGCACACACACACACACACACACACACACACACACACACACGCACACGTTCCCATAAATGCATACAGAATCAACTGTTTTTGCTTTTTGCTTCTTCTTTTTTTAAATCTCCATTAATGGGGACTGGGTGTGGTTGCTGTAAAGGAATAGGCAGCGTGCCCCGTCCCGTGGGGACCCACATGCGCCCCGACGCGCACACACGGACACGCACACACACCCGCACACACACCCGCACAGATCCTTATCAATTTATGTATTAGTCAGTCAGTGGCGGAGGCTGCCCTGGTGGCGTATTCCTGCGACGGCGTTTCATCGGTCGCTTTCCGTCCCAAGATCCTGGTGACGTGCCGTTGGAAGGGAGTGCGAGGTGTCTCGCACACACACACACACACACACACACACACACGCACGCACACTTGCACTCTCTCTCGCACACAGTTAGTCAGAGGGGAGTGTGAGTGCAGCAGACAGCAGGCAGAGTGACTGATACTCAGCCTGCCTCCCAGATGGCCTGCTCAACTCTGCTCCAATCTGATCTCAGAGCCTTTGTTCTGGCATGTTCCATTACGCCGCCGTGACACCAGTAAAGGCAGAGGGGAGACGAGCTGGTCTCAGATCAGATACAGTT
The DNA here is from genome assembly GCA_021346845.1 of Apeltes quadracus. Classification (NCBI taxonomy): domain Eukaryota; kingdom Metazoa; phylum Chordata; class Actinopteri; order Perciformes; family Gasterosteidae; genus Apeltes; species Apeltes quadracus. The sequence goes on from CM037918.1 coordinate 590,898, forward strand.
GAATTATACATGTACTTCTCTTCTTCCCCCCCCCCTCTCCCTCTGTGATATTCTTGAACTAGCACAGTAACACTTTTTTCCCGGGGTGGGAGGCGAACAACGGCTTCACACGTTACAACTGTTTGAGTTTGACACGAGGGTTTGAGGTAAAAGGAAGCACAGTGGCCTTGTTATTGAATTGAAATAAACATATTTTTGTTGTTATTGTCAATATGAATGATATTCCTGGCTGGGGATTGACAGAGATACTTGTGAGAGATTCATCAGGTTGTGTACTAGGTATTTTTTATTTAATCCCTACAGTAGAAAAAAATGTGACAATGTGCAGTGATTTAAAGGTAATTATGTTTTCACATAAACCGTTTTACACACAAAACTTTCTTGTGCATTGAAATCAAATCAACTAACACGGTACAGTTTTTAAAGAATGTTTTTACGTGTCTTAAACAACACTTTTACTGCTAGCCTGGGTGCCATTCCGAACTTAGTCCCGCCCACAACGTTTGCAGTCGGGAAGTTGATTCTGCTATCAGGTTTGTTCTGAACGATATCGACAGCCAATTCATTTTCAAAGAGGAACAGAGAAACGCCATCAAGGCATTTGTTGAACGATGTTTTTGGCGTCCTTCCTACGGGATTCGGCAACTAGGCGTCGCTTAACACGCGTCCCACACTCCGGTGCTCTTATTGGTTGTATCATATTGAGTGCAGAGGCATTTTTTTTCCGGGTTCATTTGAAACACGGCCCATAATCACAGCTCAATGGAGCAGCATCCGACTCACATGCTGACTAGAATCGAGGAGGTCTACAAAAATCCAGCAATTCGTTGACACAGAAATGGTGGAATTTGACGACGGGAGAAGAGCTCTTCATAAATGCATCAGTAAGAGGGACTTGTAGCCGGGATTTACGGGCTTTTCTATAACAGCCAAAGGCTCACCTGTGACCATTACTTTAATGTTGCCTCTCCCGTGGTGAATCTCCTTTGCATGCAAAATAAATAGAAAAAATAAAAGAGGGAGGATGCAGAGAGAAAATCAATACTCGCAGGATAGTTACAGCTAGAGCCCCCACCCCCCCAACACGTCACACACCCCTGGTTGCACGACGACGCCTAATATACGAGGTGACCTTCAAAATGTCATAAATGTGTTGTGCAATAAAGTGTCAATATTTGCCGTTATATGGAGCAGTGTGACTTTTACAGTAATTGGAACAGTATTAAAGGCAGCGGATCAGTCAGCTGATTAAGGACGAGTGTGCTGCACTGCCTGGCCAGTCTGATTCCCACGCACGTGTGTGTGTGTGTGTGTGTGTGTGCCCTGAACTTCTGCTTTACCTTCTTTCTTTGTAGTGTGAAGGCCCTTTATTCACTCGCTCAGTGATGTGTCTGTTCTCTTACAGCAGCACTATTAACCCGTGTGTGTGCACGTGTGTGTGCGTGCGGCCCGGTGTTTTTCCTGCTTCTAATCTGTGTTTTGGATTTTATAATTTTAGCCCCATCTGGGGCGGACAGGTGGGCTACTGTCTGTTAACACGATCTCGGGAGTCTTTGCCAAAAGGGGATGTACAGTGGACCGCTCGAAATATGTTTATGAGGGGGCGACTATGGCGACAGTATGGCGGAGCCCTGGACCGAGCACTGGGGGAATTGTACTCACTTTGATTTTTTTTTTAATTTTCTGTCTTTTAAATGGTGCTCACATAAGAAATGCAAACGGTGTGTTCACACCGGGGTGAAATTATGCAGAGAGCCGTATACTTTTACAAGTGATATTATACATACGCTCTGAATGGGACCCAGCAGCACGCGATGCCAGGAAGGTCACAAACGTTGGTTGAATTTCCTCAAAAATGTCAATTTTAAAAGATTGGATGGATTTAATGAAACAGTGCCGTTTTCAATTTTCCTTTTCAAACAATCCATTGATATTCATTTGATTTTACTTAGGGAGGGGGCAAATGGGAATATTGGACCACCTCATTTGGATGCCCATCTATTTATTTTTTTTACAGTCTTGCATACAGCCCTCTCTTTCCACTCATCTCCCCCTCTATGTGTAATATCGAAATGATTGTGAAAAAAACAGATCCAGGGTTCAACATCTGCTTTTAAAAAGCCCCGACTGTCTGTGGGCTTCTCTCCTTCCCGCTAGCCCGCAGAATTAATCTGTGCAGTTGCCATTTCCAAGTAGAAGCATCTGGTATTTAGTCTCTGCGCATTGTCACAGACTTGCATTAAGGTTGCCTTTCAGTTTCACTTGTGATAAATAGCCCTCTGCCCCGCTAGCGAGTTTGCTGAATGGAGTCGTGTGTTTAGTGTCAGCGCAGAAGAAGACTTGCTGACTTGGGCCTTTCCATTCTGTAAAAACCTTATTTGACTCCCCGACAGAGTAGGAGGAGTGGAATGGGAAGCGGCAGAAAAAGAAAAGATTAGGCTAATGTATAAAAAAAAGGGCCTTATTGTGCGGTGTGGTTGCCTTCGTGGGTTTCTCCATTTTTATTCTGTGTCTTTCTTTCCTCTCTACACGCACACCAACTGCTGTTCCAGATTAAAAAGTAAATAACCCTACGTTTTAAACTGTATTTGCGCTTCTTTGGTCACACGGTTACCATGGAGGCCACTGCCTTGGCTACCCTGGAAAAGGGTTAGAGAGAAGCGATGAGCCCCCTCTAAACATGTCAGCAGAATCAATGATATAAATATAGAAGCTGCACAAAAACAAGGAACATACACAAAAAAATGATTTCGGAAAACTTTGCTGTAAAATCCATAATTCCTTTGTGACAGTTTGGCGCTGACGTTGACCCGCCCTGTGTAGCAAGGCCCCAGCTAGTCCTATTAGAACAATACAAATATTTTTTATTTAACAGCTTCACGACAAAAGACGTATCAAGCATCTGTTTTGTGCGCCTTCCCTTTTTCGTTTCTTTTAAGTTTTTTTTTTTTACTTAACTTAGTTATTAAGATCTTTTGAATTTCCACGACTGTCAGCACATCAGAGACTCTTAACCGAGCGCACAGCGAGGCCGGCGTGTGCTTTCAGTCTGTCGGCGACACCCTCACCTCGGATTGTGCTGCTGTCAACACATTCCCAGGTTGTCGTCACTCATCTTCAGAATTGTATTCAGAAGGTGATCGCGTTGATAACAGACTGCTGTTGCGCTAAACTGTGCATCATCGTTTCTTTTCGTGGGGCGTGCGGAGGAAGTGGTGGAGGGCGGGGTCAAAACCGTTATCACCCTATCATATCTGTGACAGCTACCTGTCAAAATCAGGTCGCGGGCAAAGAAGCGAGGAGATCCTGCGATGCTGACATAGCGGAATCTAACCCTCCCTCTCTTATTTTTGTTCTTCTTTCTGTCTAATTTGGCATTGTTACTTTTCACTGCAATGGAAGCATATGCTTAATAGGAATGATGATGATAGCCAGGATAAAATGGAGAGGCGGTGTTGGCGCAGGTGGCGGTGTAGCGTGTGTGTGAATTCAGAGGGAGGGGGCGGGTGATATCTCAGGACGGTGGTGTTTCTAAAGAAGCTGAAAAGCTTATGAACTGTCAGCGTTCTGTCAGGAGAACAGCACGGGCCGTGAGCCCGTTTGATGCCTTTGACTTTGTGTGGCGTTTGCAAATTTGAGCGAGGGAAAATCGAGGGACAAAGACTGACGGACAGGGGAGAAAGAGCTGGGGGGACGTGTTGTGTTATGATGTGTGGAGGGCTGGGTTTGAAGTGGCACTCAACACACCTTTCCATCTGTCCCTCCCTCCTTTCGCCGTCTTTGGCGTGCGATCCAGATGTCGGGGAGGACTCGGGGAAGGCGGCGGGGAGCGTTCAGCCGTCGCTGTCCCAGCATCGCGAGCGGAGCCTGGGCTCGTCCTCCAAAGACTGCCCCTACTGCGGCAAGTCCTTCCGCACCTCCCATCACCTGAAAGTACACCTACGGATACACACAGGTCAGTACGTGCACCAACCCTTTGCACCAGGCCCAGCAGAGTGCATTTACCAAAGCAATGCTCAATTACAAATAGACTTGTACATGTGCACATGACATTCCTTCTGGGGGGGAGAGGGGCGTGAATGTTGGCCTCTTCACATGTTGGAGTCGATCTTCCTCTGACTTGATACAAGAAATTCAGATTCATTTATAGCTCTTGGATGGGCGATTGATACTGATACAGATACAGTTTGATCATTTTGCATATATTCTGAGTTGGATAAACCATGAAAAGGTCAGGTTCCGTCGCCTCTTTATGTTGAACAACAAGCATTTGCCAGATCCGTCATGCCAACAGGAAAACAACCAATCATGGCAGAGAACATCTGGGATGAGAAACAAGGAATACAGTACCAGCATCTTGATGTGAATTTTATCAGAGCTGCCAGTTCACACATTTCTTTATATTATATAAGAAAAACAACCGCCAACAGGAGAACCTACGTTCACCACGATAAAGCCCCGTTACACAGTTTAGTGGTACGCGGGAGACAATGTGCTTAATCGATGCTCTTAATAGATAGCTCAGCTACGAACTCGGCAACTTCCTCCGACGAGCCGACTCTGCAGTCAGAGTAATGATGTGTACTATGGACAGTAGCCAGAGTTCTTACCCTCTGCAAGGTACGAACGCCCCACCGGCAAGTCACAATTAGAGCATGCAGGGGTCACCTTACAACAAGGACGCCTGCTTACAGGTGCTGGATCTGGTGCGTAATGGCAAGTGTAAATACATTTATTCCCAAGAAGTCGCTCAATTCACAAATTGTATGGTGAATAGCACAATTATTTAAATGTTGGACCCTGGATTATGTTACATTTTTGTGATAATATACGAGTAATATAGTAAAAGCAAGGGTTGGCAATTGTGAACAGGACATAAAGTAGTTTGATACTCTTGGCGCTTCTCGTCCTGCAGCTGCAGTCAGGCGCTGCACAGAGTGACTAGTGGTAAAGGTGGAAGGAAAGGGTTTGGGGTCATTAAGATGTGAGGCCTTTAGAATCATGGGACTCTGGCTGCTAAGTGTGCTGCTATAACAAGGTCAAGTATGCTTGAGCAAGGCATTAGGATCCTCATTGACCAGCTTTGGTAAGGTTTCTGTTCCTACACCAAGCCAACATAGCATAGTGAGCAATAGCCATGTTTAACTTAGTCAAATAAACGCATGTCTGTTAAGACAAATATGCATGTAACTATGGTTTTCTGAAGAAAAAAAAAAAAAATTCAATTGAACAAAAAGTTATGAAGTTAAATGAATGACTGCATGGCTTAGAATCAGGCAACGAAAGATTTGTACACCCCTAAATTCCTCTAGATGGTCTTGAAAAGTCCGCTCTGACCTTTTTGTTGGCTTCTACACTTCAAAACGCAGTAATCCGCGAGTGCCAGAATGGAAGCAGAGAAACAAGATCAATGCTTGCTTTTCTTCTTAGCCTCCCTCTCTGTCTCTCCTGCTTTTTTGCCCCCCTTCTCCATGCACTTAAAACGCAGAGCAGTGAGACCACCCACACGGTAACCCCCTTTAGAGGCGCCTACTGTACTTGACTGTAGATCGGAAAAAGGAATCAGAGGAAAAGCTTTACACACGTCCGGTGTACACTCACGTAATTAGGACCCTGATGTTGAACAGCGCATCCAGGTCGTGGCCGGGCCAGCCACAGTAGCTGGGGAGGGCGGTGGCTTTCTGGGGGCATCTGTTATCTGGTGGTGAGAGAGCTGAGTTATGTGTGCCTTGAGTAGTCCAGTGAGGACACCCATGAGGGCCATATTTCATCAAGGGGGAAGCAAAGACCCCAACATAGGCCTGGCTTTAACTCAATTGGCAAAAGACACACAGAAAAGTAGGTCCATCTAATGCAATACACACACGGTGAATTAAACATTTTTCAATACAATACAATGAAGAATCCGTAGACCTCTACACGTGTGCGTGAACATTATAAGAGTTAGATAGGATGTTGTTTTTGAATGGAATGTATCCTCGACCACTGGCACGGACTCAGCGAGCGCTGTAGGAAAAACAGCTTGATGCATTCCCAATATGTGGCCTTTAAATCAGCACTGTAACCTAATCACACCAGCTCCACTGTGACATCCTGATTACATCCACCACATTGCTTTTTTTTTCGGTTAAAGATCCTGCTCCGGTGACAATGCACAGAAATTCACAGACAACAGTGGCGCTCCCCTTCATCCTAATGCAATGTGAGGAACACAATGGAGTTGCTTACCAAAGGCAGCCGAGGCTGCATTGTGCAACGCCACGCAGAGATTAATGAGCAGCTAACGCCTGCTTGAAAGGAATGAAGTGAATTTAAATTTCTCAAAAAGTTAAAGAGCTAACGTTACAGTATTAATTTCCTCTTGAACAGTGAGTGGGGAAATATCCATTAGCAAAATTAACCACAGTTTTCTAGGTAGCTAACATTGTGCGGCTGTGGGGCTACAGTGTGGGGCCACAGCTAATGAACACACTGCAGAGGGTGATATTTCATTATACAAATTAATGCTCACATTTTAATGGGAAAGTCACATAATGAATCTAGGCTTCAGTGACAGCAATTAGAGGCCCAGATTGTCCCCTTCTGGACAAGGCACTATTTAGCAGTAGGCAGCTGTGTGTAAAAAATAAAAAAGTCCTCGCTCTTGACAATAGCCACACATAACTTCAGGCAGGGCCGCATAACCAATAAGGGTTCCTTTTCACCTTTGAACAAGGAGAAGGGAGACAAAGAGAGAGATGGAGAGAGAGAAGGAAAGAGGAGAGGCAGGACTTGGCCTTGTCACTTAACCTTAACCTAACCTTGTAATCAGGATGAATCAAGAGGGACCTGTGATCTCTCCCTCCATTCCTCTCACTTTGCTCTCCCTTTGCTCTTTCCTCCACTACATTCCCCCCATACATTTAGTGCAAGTTCTCCCTTTTTTCCTGTATCTAACAACAAGACAATGCCTAATTTAACATGCTATGTTTGCCATAATGTTAACGATGACTTTCCCAACGCTGAGCAGGCCGTTTCACGCGGCTAACCTGCTCCAATGTTAACCAGCGTTTACAACCTTAACCAGGTGTTAAAAGTGACCAGGAGGTTACAGTGTTGACAGCTACGTTACGACAACACAAACCACGTGGTACAATGTTATCGTTACCGTAAATTCAGTGTCAAGATATCTTGCACATGTACTTGAAACAGAAGTAAAACAGCTTCCATCGATTATCCCATCTCTCAAACACATGCGTTTTTTCATCCTTTTGGCCTACTGAAAAATCATCTTCCAGTGTTTCATGTATATTAGGTCTATTTTAATTGCCCTTTTGTACAGGTTCGATGTGTATATCTTTACTTATCTCTCTGGCACTGTCACTGTTCACACAAAGCCAAATACACAGTACATGCAGCGTGATGGGAAAACCTACTTTGGAGGAGAAGATCAGCAGAAGGATGATTTAAAGCCACAAATGGATTTTTGTGAATTCTGCAGGGTTTCTTTTTTACCCTTCTATTGTTGACATTTTGCATAAAAAAATGTCCCAAGTTGTCCGACAGGACGGACAACCGCAAAAAGTTTATCGTTCTATTTTTAACTCCAAAATAGTAATTTTCTGGGTTTGTGGCGGCAGCGATCTGTCATGTGGCTGGGAGGTTGTGCTGTTTGCGCTGATATCAATTAAAAGTGGATTAACGGGTACATAATGACCTTTAGCAGTAAATTGTGTGTAATGTTGCAAGGCAGGATACAGTATATTCCCCAGATGTCACACCAGGCCCCTGACGTATGATGGAGCAGATGTCTTAGCCAGTCCAAATGGCCCTCTAAGACACAAACACACACACACACACACGTACAGACACACGGGCTCAGGCCGACAAGCATGCATAAACATGCTTTCGCACACATTCCAAATGGCGCGCACACATAGACTCACACACGCAAGTATGTAAACGCAAGTAGATGCAGAAATGCTCTTGTCGTCTGTTGAAAATGGAAAAGTAGAATAAACGGATGGCTCTCTCAGGGTATTTGTATTTGTTCTCAGTTTGCTTTCCTCAGTAGATGTCCAAGGAACTGCCAAACATCCAACTCTACTCTACTCTTTGCTCTTAGTTGTCATTTTAGATATGTAGAGTCTGCTTTAATCTTTACCCCCCGCCCATTTGAACATTAACAACCTTTTATAAGGAAAGAAAAGACAGAGGCAGAAAGAAAGATCAGATCATTCTAATTTCTGTCTAATTTGGCTGCTAGAATATCATTTTGTCCAGTTAGAGGAATTGAGAATGATCATTTGCATCAGGGACGTTTCCTTATTGAATCAGCACTGAGCCTCTGTTCGGCGGCACACAGGAGAAGCACTTATTGGGTTAAAAGCTCATCTCGTATGGTTTATTTTAAATATACTCTATGCTTCATAGCCACTCTAGCGTAAGATAAAAGATATCGGGGCCATCTGACTCTCTGCACGCCCTCCCTTTCATTTTTTTCTCTCTCTTCGTCTTTCTCTTCTCTCCTCATCATTTCCACCTTCAATTTTCTTTTGTACACCCTCCTATTCGTTTCTCTCGTATATCAATATTGTATTGAGTTGGTGTTTGTGGCTCTTTATTTGAGAACTCTGCAGTAGGTCTGCAGATCGCAGTCTTTTTCTGGAATGGTGCCCTCTAAATAATGATAAATTACTTGAGCAGTATGCCATTTGCTAATTATATCCATGATTTACTACACAGCCCGACTTAAATCATTCAAACCAGCCTTGCGTAACAATGCCTTTTTTTCTTTTATGAAATGGTTTCCATGTGTATAATCTAAACAGTTTATGGCCATATACTGTGTATTTAGAAATGTGCATACATACAAAACACTACAATCATCATTTTTTTGTTCTTTTTCCATCCCTCTGTTTTTTCAGTCCCTTATACGCCCCCCAAAAGAAATTCTACTCTGGGAACTTTTTATATGTATATATTTAAAAAGAAGAAGAGGAAAAAAAGAATCCAGCTTAGCATTTTTTCCCTCTCTGTTCATTGTTTAATGAACCCAAATCTGGCTCAGACTCCAAGCCTATTATAATTGCTAGCAGGATGTGTTCTATTTCAACATAAGTATCATTCCAATGGAAGATCCACTTCTGGCAAAATACTGCTGGCTTTTCTAACATTATCAAGAATTTCCATCAATATGGATGTGCAGTACAAATAAATATATGTAAATGTAACGCAACAGATTCACCCCTCTTTGTGTGTAATGTATATCTCTTTGATCTCCGTACTCGGTGCTGAACCATTTTGTTCTTTATCGTAGGCGACTCGCAGCTTCACTGAAACATGCATGTGGTTCACATACATAATGTTGGCTTCCCGTTTCTTTTCTTTTTTTTTTACCTAATAATCCACGACTTATTTTTCTATCGTAGCGAGTCGTCCATATTGTATTACACCGCTTGGCAGTGGTCAGGGAGATTCTATCCTCTGACTGACTTAACTGAAAATAGGAAATGACCCACAAATTACACTCTCATCCCTGAGACGCAGCAAACGAGGCCAGAACTAAGGTATCATGACCCCTCACTGCATGCGCAAACGCACACATCCATGCACAGACTGAGCCGCACCCTCAGCCCCTACCCGTGCAAACACAGATAGCATCGCGCCAGTTTCTTGTCAGTTGAAAATATTATCTCTTGTAGTGGACTGAAAGCGCCATATGGTGAAATGTTTTTTTTTTTTTTTACGGTGATGATGTGAGTGATGGCTCACTTGGCGGAGCTGGAAGGAGCTGGATCGACCCACATTGAGATGCCTACTGCACAACCCTACCCCCGTCATAACAGACACACAAACAAGAATGATCATTATGTCACGTTGTTTTGTATTTTAATTTGTTACGGTTTTGCATTCTAAATTTCTGGTTTCTAAGTTTAATGCTTTTTAAAGAGGTGAACAATGCATTTGTTTTAATGCCAAATAAAAGACAGGCAATTGCAAAATATCCTCTTTTTTTTCCTTATAGTGAATGAAAATCTTTTTTGTGAGCTCTACCCATTTGACCTCATTTTCTCTGTTCTGGGAGGTTACATGACCCTAGGGTTCACATTCCCTGCTCCAATAAATAGATTTTGATATCCAGTCAATCTAATATTCAGGTTAATTATTCACAGTTTTTCCCTTTCTGTTTCTCTTTCTTGTTCTCGGCCTCTTAGGAGAGAAACCCTACCGGTGTCCTCATTGTGACTATGCCGGAACCCAGTCAGCCAGTCTGAAGTACCACCTGGAGCGCCACCACCGCGAGCGTCAAAATGGCTCAACTGCCTCAGGCCCATCTTCTGGCCACATCTCTTCTTCTGACCACAAAGAGGATCATGGGAAGACAACCAGCGGTGGCATCTTTGCCCGACCAGATGTCCTCCGTAATGTCTTCAAGAGCATGCCTTCCAACTTAGACTTCAGGGCAGGTCCAATGCTGCCACATCAGTGGGCATCGTCTGGCATGATGTCTCTGCATGACCGGGATCGTGAGCGCGGAGACCGTCGTTTTGACTCCAACTCTTCAGCTGAGAACATGAAGACTGCTGATGGCCAATCCGGACTCGTCTCAACAGTGCCAGATAGCTTCTCCGACCTAAGCAGGGCTTACCAAAGCATGATGGGAAACGGGGTCCACTTCCAAGGTTCTCTCCAAGCCTTCATGGACAGCTTTGTCCTTAGATCCATGAAAAAGGATGTGAAGGACAACCAGAGTTCTGTCCAGGTCCAAGCCCAGGGCTACCACGACAATGGCGAGCCTAAAGCAAAGCGAGTTGTTCCGGCTGATCAGGAAAGAGAAGACAAGGCTGAAGCTAAACAAAACTCACAGCCTGGAAAACCTGGATCCCAGTATGAACCACTTGATCTGTCTGTGTCAGTCCGGCCTGAGTCTGCATCCGGGTCCCTCCCTGGCTCTTCAGTTACCATCCATGATAATGTGGCGTGGCATGGCTGCCTCTTCTGCTCCTTCTCCACCTCTTCATTCGAGCTCATGGCTCTGCACCTCCAGGCCAACCACCTGGGGAAAGCTCAACAGCAGCGGTCTGATACAGGCAAGGAGCTTCATGGAGAGAGCTCCCCAACCACCTCCACCATTCACCCATCTAACACCAAGACCTCCGGTGGGGCTTTTGACAAAGACGGAGAAAGAAATGGTGACAAAAATCATGGAGGCTGGAACGACCACATGGATCAGCCCTACAATCCCTTTCAAAGTGACTTCTACAGGCGGTTTGGTGGCTTGTATGATGGATCCCAAAGGGTCAACCAGAGCCTGCAAGCATATTTAGGCCCTTCAGATCAAAGTATGGACCTACCCACACAGGCCTTTGGTGTAATACCTTCAGCTGGTGATGACCAGATCGGTGATAGGGGCTCCCGTGGAGACACAGAAGAGGACCAGTTTGGATCGGATGATGAGGTTGCAAAGGCCGGAAGGCGCAGTACCAGTGACACCCCCTCAACCACCCCCAAGAGAAAGCAGCAACAGACCCACTCCGATGAAGAGGATGAGGAGGGAGGAGGGGCTGAAGAGGAAGAGGAACAAGATGAGGATGGGCAAATGGAGACAGAGGGAGACGGAAGTCTGACTTTAAAGCTCTTCGAGAACCACTCCAAAAAGCTTCAAGACAACTCCTCTCTGCCCCCAAGTGGTGCTGGTGGTTTGGCCACATCTTCCTCTGCCATTACACCACATTCTCTGGTTTCCAAAACAAAGAACCAAGGTTTGCCACTGGAGAAGCAGTGGCAGCAAGGCCTGGCCCTCCTGTCTCCTGGAGGCCCCCCAGGAATGTTGAAGACTGAGCATCACACCCACCTAGAGCAGCAAATGAACATGCTCTCTGTCCTCAGAGCCTACAGCAATGACAACCTGCCTGCATTCAACGGCCTGGGAGGCGGCGCACCCACAGGGGGCATGAAGAGGCTAGATGCACCTGGTGAGTGTGTTTAACCCCTACTGGTACTGTAATTGTTGTAGAGCGCTAGACACCTTTATTCAATTTTGAAAACACTTCGTAGACACTAAACCCAGAGAAACACGGACACATATACATTTGCTTGCCCTGACACCCACACAGAAATCTTAGAGACCCACAAAAGGTCTTGAGATGGGCTCTGAAGTGATTTCAGCCTTATTTCAAGCAGCCTGCCGACTAGCAACAGATTAATCTTTATTACACGTTTATATTACTGGAAGTGCAGCGCCTCCCTCCCGCTCCACAGCGTGGAGGGAATAACCCTGGATGAGTAAGAGCAGGACCTCAGCTCCCCTTGCCATCTCCTCCTCACGTCTCTTAACTATCTTAGCTCTCATAAAGCCGGCTCCCAAAAGCCCATTACTTTATAACAGTGGTCGATCTATGACCCTGTGAAAAATGAACTGTCAACTTTCATGATTCTGCTAAGGTTACAGGCGCTCCTTGATGCTGGAGGAGGAAATGTTTTTTTCTTATTTCTCTCATTTTTATTTTACAACCCTCTTTCTCTGTTTATGGTGGTTGCTAAAGTATGTCTATAGGAAGAAGGTTTGAACCCAATGTTGGTTTTAACCTTTGAACAACCAACCTATACACACTTTTGGGATAGACAGTTTTAAACGGAGAACGATTACTTTGTGCCGGTCAGTGACAATTCCTTTGGAACTATTGAGCCATTGGTTGCTAACATTGGACAGATCTGATTCACACTTGGTATTTATAATATAATGAAAATATAATATAATATCATGAATTACCAAAACCAGTATGTTTTAGCTACGAGGTCACTCAGCTGCAGTCCGTTAGACAGTCATATTCTGCCTTTTTCGTCAGATTAAATCAGTAAAAGGATGTTTTTGTATTATTGTTTCCCCATGTCAGCGTCAGTATTGCTCATGACACAGCCATAAATATTTTTCATTTTGTGCATGACAAAATCAAGTGACATTTTGCTAATGAAATGTAGAGCGCATGTCTACAGGCATACACTCATAAAGGCACAGTAGACACAATAATCTATGATAATAGTGACGCCTCAGTTAATGAAGAAATGCAGCCACATGTGCTCATCTGACCTTTCCATCTGACAAAATATTGTCCGTTGTCATGGGACCAGGCTCGCTGCACAGCTTAACGCCGTGGACGAATTTTAACCATACAAGATTGATATATGTTTCATTAACAGAGAAATGTCTGTTTGTGTAAAAACACTCTACTTATTGTCTGAGCTATGTAACGTGAACACTTCGCTTAACAACTAGGAATGCTTGACCTTCAAACGTTCTTTGTCCGTGGAACAAAAGCCTTTTTTAATTGCTGTTAGTTTGTCCCAATCGGATTGTAATTAAAAACCCACCATGTTATTATGTTTGTGTTTGGCAATGGATATCCGTGATATTAAATATATATATATAGAATGTAGACTATTAATCGAAAAAGGTCAAATGATGGCACTGTGCTTGAAAATGAACATGAATGAGTTGTTGTTCTGGGTTTTGTTACATTGGGTACCATCAGAAACCTTTGGCATATATACATGTGTAGCAAAGGTCAAGATGAATTCCCAATCAACATAATTATAATGTTAAACTATAGTGAGCGATATGTGGGACTTTCTCCCCACACGCTGTCTATTATGATGTTGTTTGTTAGTCAGTGTTAGTCAGTGTTAGTCCTGCGCCGTGCTGCTTGCTGTAAATCCCATGTGAACCCTAAGCTATATATATATATATATAAATGTATTTAGATACAACATTTAGATTTTTTTTTTTTTTGAGTCCACCTGCAACCGAAACTAGTGTTGTTCTTACAACCATCCTAACAGCGACTACAAATCGAGTTCTAATACAACCGAGGTTATAAATATTAAGTTCAATATCTCTACTCTTGCTATTTCTACAGTTACTAAGGAGTACTGCCAATCGTAGGTTAATGACTACTTTTTTGGCACATTTTTTTAAGACATTACGTCTTAAAAAAAATCTTTTATTTTTTATTTCCAATTTTAAAATAGGGAATGCCGTCCAATTGTATAGCAATGAAATGTTGTGGTATGTATGTGTTGTGGTGCTGACCATTGTTAACGTTATCCTCGTTACTGTGAATGATGCCAGTTCTGCCGCACACACGCTTTTGTATAACAAAGATTGGATGGGAAAATAGACACTCTTGTTCCAGAGCAAAATGCACTATTACTGCCCCTCTTCATGTGTCCACTTGTAAACCCCTTGTGTTCAGGGGTCACCCACATTCCTCTGTTATCCGGTGGGCAGAGAAGGTGGGGTAGCAAAGACAGCCGCAAAACTCAATTCAAACCTGGCAAAATGTGATTATCTGGAGTGGCTTTGCATTAGTTTTGTATGCAAATACAGCATAAATCATTAATATCGAAATTCTCCCTTGAATCTGCGGGAGCTGTTGTAGGGCACGCGCCGCCGTCTGGAGTGGACGTCTCTTCATTAGTACCCCCAGAAGAGGTGGAAAAGGGTTGCAATGCACATGAATCTACTTGCACTCTGACAGGCGACAGATACACACATAGTCCAATGTCTGCAGAATTAAAACGCACATCCCTAAACGGGCCCAGGAATTGGATTTATCAATAAATGGCACTAAGCACTGGCCCCGAGCTATCTGGTTACTGAGGTACTGTAAGCCACGTAAAGACCGATACCAACCCGCACCATCTGCTGAACTGTAGATGTGCTCAACGCAATCAATACTTGGCTGCAGTGGAGACCTATCTATAGCCATACATTATCAAACTTGAAGTATTACATTATTCAAACAACGCTGTACATGGCGCGACTGCTTGCGAACATCGCTCCTCACATCGTATTACTTACATCGCCTCACCCCTCGTTCATTTAATATATCAAACGTGGACGGGGATTATTGAAGGTCGGGATTGACAAGCTGAAGAGAGGAAGCGTTGGACGACTTGGATGAGCGGGCAAGGGTTCCAGAAGGGTTCCAGAAGGGAAAATGTCTCAGCTTGTGGGTTTGGCGTAAGATAAGTTTGCTTGATAAGTCAGTTAAGTCACCAACGCAAATTGAAATGCATCAAAGTGGGTGAAGGCCCTGTTTGTTTTATTGGAAGCCCTCACAGTGACTGGTGGGAGGCATTCTAAGACGAGTACATAACATGTGACCACAGACAGAAAGAAATCAAGTGACCTCAATACAGGACAGCTCTCTAAAAAACGCTGTCACACTGACACGATAATTGATACTGCGAGTAATTATCAATCAGAAAATGTCTGCCAAAAGGAAGGAACTATTAGACTTAATTGCTGGGCACTTTGCTTGTGCTCTAAATGTTGAACCTTGTACCTTTGCAGGCCGCAGTCGGATCACATGTGAGGTAAATGCATGCTGTTAGTGCATTGGCCCTATTGTTCACAATCCTAAATTGTAACTTTGTGTGCGCGTGTGTGTGTGTATGTGTGTGTGCACACAGGGTTAAGTAAGTCTTATCTGAAATACAGCACTACTTGTGTCACTAGTGGCCAATTACCTCTGTCAGAACAAGTGTTCTCTATTCTGCCTTCATTGTGAGGAATTTGAACCCATGAGTGCTGAGGTCATATGAGAACAATGTTCAGACATGTACACCACACACACTCATTTATATATGGATGAAGGGAGGAGGACATTCAGACGCATACTTACAGTATGTTGCAGTATCGGGATGATGTGTGTGTGTGTGTGTGTGTGTGTGTGTGTGGCCATTAATGACGTATGGTTGGACAGGTGGTCTCGTATTGGATCACAGTTGGCATTAGTGGTGTCTTTTTCCCTTTTCTCTGGTTTAAATGGAAGGAAGCTGTACACACACATGCAGGTGTCTGTACACACAATTAGTTGTCAGGAAACATTGAGACCTGGGCTGGCATTTTTTCTAGATGTGAATATTTGAAAAGTTAAAAAGTTATTTTTATTTACAAACTCAGGAATAAAAGCTAATTCATTTTGACTGAGACATCTCCTGGGGTCTCTCCTAGATGACAGCACACCATCTGAGGGTTTAGAATGATATCACAAAATGTCATTGGACATGATGATGAATATGTTGCTGAAGCTAAATGTTCACAGTAATTCTTAATTGGTTATTTTTAGCCTACTCTCTGAACTTTATTTGAACAATTGATTGGACGTTTGATCACTCTTTTTTCTCTTTTTGGTTGCAAACAGCAACAACAAAGCTCACAGTGGTTTCATTTATAATAACTTCCCCCAATTCTTTGCTTAATGCTTTTTCATCTCTCTCCCACTCCAGTTTGCTTTCTTATTGTTTCAATTCAAACCAATGTTTTTGTACATTTTGTGAACCTTTATTAAACCCCACTTATATATTTTCACATAATAACGATCATCTTTCGTACTTCCTAATCTAATGTTTTATTTCTTAATGGAGATATTGAGGGCTTTATGCAAAAATTAAATACGTGGTTGTTTGTAATGTAAAATATGTGTTAGGAAGATATAAATTAGATCCTTGAAACTAGCAGTTAACAGTCTGTCTCTGGGAGGAGGAAAACTTGACTCCATCCTCATTTAACTTCCTTTTTTCAGTCCGCTTGGTATTAAAGACGACGCGCCTGCAAACATGCATAAACACTAGGACCCACACACACATTTCAAACTTGTGATAATGCAAAACCTGGTAAAGGCCAATAGTACTGTTCTCGGCGTGTCGTTAATTACCATGAATTTGGTTCTGTTTTTTTCAAGCAGACATGTGCACACACACACACACACACACACACACACACACACACAAACATTCAGCGAAAATTCAGCAAAAAAGTGGAAAAGGCTTGAGGTACTTTTTGCTCCCTGTGTTTGTTCTCTAATGAGCGAGGCAGCACCTCTGTAATTATTTGGTGCACTTGGAAATAGCGCTGGAAGTTCAGATCTCTCTTAATATCTATATAAAGACCTAAAAAGGATAGACGGCTCTTTGAGCCAGTAGACCTGTGCAATGGTTCAAGTAATCAAGGCAAGATGAACTCTTTGTCATGGTGGATTTATTCCCAGGTCCGATTCACAAAAGATATTACAGTACCAAAGCAGCTCCATAAAGTTGAATGGGGGAGTGTGCCCTTTTTGTGCGGGTCTAATGTAATTATTCTTGTGGTTAAGTAAGAATAAGTCAGGGAAAACACCTGTTTATCATTCATTCTCACTTGCGAACTGCATTCTCAGATCCTAGAAATTACAAATCCAATTTTTAAAACATACATTTCTGCTGCTTTTTTTCTTCTGTCTTTGTCCTCCGTTAAACTCTTTCGGGGAGGAGTGTAGCCTCAGCCAGAGAATCCCGATACCGGAGCCTGACGTTTCTCTGTTCAAGCCATAGCGGTCCTCCCTCTGCTCTCAGATCAGTGCTCTCCTCTGAGGGCAGGAGCTCCTCCGTCTGGAGGGCCTGTCTGCCCGCCGCTCCACCGCGGAGACGAGGAGAAACACAACTTCCCCCCGGCTCTCCGCCACGACGAGTTGACAGCTTTGACAGCTGGCGAAGGCGAGGTGCTATTTCACATGTGAAACAATATTACCAGTTTAACTTGTGCAGAGGTGAATTATCACCTTGTCACCCAAAAGTGCAAATGGTGGAGTTTTCAAACAGCAATTAAGTGTAATAGCTGCTGTCGAGCCCAGAGGACGGTACCTGTTGCTCACTCTCTGTCTCGCTCTGCTCCTCGGCAGATGTGATAACTCTAAAAATATTTTCCCTTCTCACTAATTCCCCGGCGGGTCCCTTTAAGAAGAGAAAGCTTCCATCTCTTCTTCTCCCTCGGACCCAAGTAAAGGGGCAGTATAGCATTGCCGTGAAGGGGAAGTGAGGACGGATACACTACAGTTATTCAGGAGCTGGAAGGTTACAGGGGGCTCCGGATCACATTCACACAATATAAATGAATAGATTTATATATTGTGGGCGTGTGTGTTCAATGGCTGTTCTGTATATACGCGAGCCTGCACACCTTCCCCTCTGCGACACATCCCTAGGATTGCCACGCATCTTATTCAATATTGCACAACATGAAACAATGGGTTATAAATTGGCCTTCCAACCCGATATATTTGACATGATCTCTGCTTCCCATCTCGTTAGTTTGCTGTTTGTTTCTTTTCTTCCCCGACTCCTGTAGACTTTGTTCAGTTTGAGTTGCTCCTCTTAAGAATGCAACGTTCCCGCATCCCCAGGCGCCCCGGAGATGTGAGGGGGACGCCTCAGAGGAGTTGTACTTATAAAGCCTCCTCATCCTCGCAGGGAGAGGCAGAGAGAGACAGCAGCACTGGCAGGCATAATAACTACACTTACACAGCTAGTCGACACATAATGAGACAATGCCGCGGAAACTTCAAGGAAAAACACAGATATATAAAAAACAACAGAGAGCGAGGCAGAGAAAGAGGAAACAGGGGGTTGGGGGGTAAAGAAATGAAGAAACTATGTCAACTTTTATTTCCTCTGTTATTCCACATCAATGGCGCCACGCAGTGATACTAATAAAAACATACACAGGTATAGACACCAAGGCACCAAGTCGGCGTGTTTGAAAATCTCTGTGGCAATTAAAGACAAACAACGTGCATTATTTTTCCTGTAGCGAAGGATGATCCCGACCAGTCGTGAAAAACGTGTTTGATTCCAACATCAAAAAAAACGGCGTCGAGAAACAAATAAATAAGACGCAAATAAACAAACTTCAGCTCGGAAAGAAAACACAGAGCGAGAGAGAGGGAAGCCAAACCGCGGGGGGAATAAGAAAAAGAAAATAGCGAGCATGGAGACAAATAAGCCAGCAACATTAAAACATTAGCGGTTAGAAAAATACACTTAATTCCTCGGCAGAGATGGATATAAACTGCATTGTTGCATCGCAAATCCCAGCGAGCGGATTTAAACGGCTGCATTGTTTTATTGGGGGAATACGAGGGTGGAGGAGCACTGCTTGTTCTAATTACAGTGATTTAATCGGGATTAGCGGGGTTACCTGGGTGAGGTTACAGGGCATCCCTGGCAAGGGCACCGGCTTTTTAGGCACACGGGCTGCGAGCCCCCCCGCGTCGGAACTCACCCGCCACACCGGCGTCCGCCTCCCAAACACGGCGACTTGAGTAAACACATGGCCTATTGTTCTGCTCCTCGCCACTCTCTGTCTTTACCCCCGCTCCTCCCTCCCCCTTTCCCCCCTGCCTAGTCAAACAGCAGGCAGGGGGGGAATCCATTTTAATCTGATTAATAACTTAGTTGATCACATATAACCCAATTTCCATTCAGTGCCGCCCTTGTCCGGCGAGAGCCACGCCCACGCGACCTTTGCAGCGCTGCGCAGTGACGATGGAGCACAATCGCCACCCTTGTTTTTTTACAACGTTTTAATGTCCCTGTTTTTTTTCTTCTTTTTAATGGGATGCTTTCCACAAAAGGCCAGGCCTGCAATTTAAAGTGCGCGTGCACGTGCATGTGTGTGTGCGTGCGTCGGGTTATTACAAGTGGGATTCAAGTTTCCTGGGTCGCGGCGATGGGAAGTTTTCTCATCCATTCACAGTAATATGAATCATCCTTTTAAAACAGATATGGTTACATATTAGTTTTGAAAGGTACTGTAACTGGCTCAGTGTTAAGCTGCCCTCCAACACTGGGGCTCTTTGTCCCCCCCAGCTAATAACTGGCCCCTGATCCTCATCTCTTACTGGCTCAACTTTTTCTTTCTTTTTTTTTCTCCATGAATGTATCTTTGATTACAGCGTTATATGAGCTTCGTTTTGTCATTTCAATTTCACTCGACGTGTTTAGCGCTGAGAGATTTGTATTCAGGATTGGCAATTATGATTAGAATGCCACAAAGTAAGCCTTGTGAGGTTCTTTTGCAATGACAAGTGAAAGAAAGGGAAATCGTTCCTCCTTTTCTTCCCTCACACACACACACACACACAGGAAATATGAATCAAATATTCATGAAGTGGGCTTCTCATGCACCCATATGCTTCCTCATTGAAGCAGCTTGCAGTGGACACAGGCATCCATCCAGCCTGTGTGACAACACCTCTCACCGCTGCCGCCAGCAGCATCAAACAGGAGAAAAACAAGCACCCCTTCCCTTCTTCCCTTTGTCCTTGTTGCCCTCCGTGCCCCCTCCCCCGACTCCCCTTTCCCGTTTAATAATCGGAGCGAGAGGTAGATGAGTCCTTGGAGCCGGGGATCCTTGTGAAAGCGCGGCGGTTTCCAGAAATTGTAAGAAGTTTCTGGTTAGTGGTGTTTTATTGTGAAAGAACCAGGGGTGCTGCGAGTGGAGGGTCCAGGCTTTTGGGGTGTGGGTCTGGGGGGATTAAAATTGAAGGGATTAGCAGCACACTTTAAGATAAATCTTTTTTAATGTAAAACCTCATCCCCGCTCATTCCGGGGTAACCGCTCTTATTAACTGCTTCTTCCCTCGCTCCCTTTTAACGCGGCCCATTTTCTCTCCTTCCAGCCGAGCAACTTTAAGCGCAGGCTTTTTTTGGACGCGGCCCTGCGCGCCGCCAACTCTGCCAGTTACACAAACAACGTCCCCTTTTTAAGCTTTTAAACACAGAACAATAGCAAAGCACATAGCGGCGCACATTAATGCTTTTGTATATTGGAGGAGGAAGAGGAGGAGGAAAAAGAGAAAGAAAAGAAAGGCAGGGAAAGCGGAGTAGAAGAAAAGGGATAAGCAGAGCTTGGCTACGCTGCCCTCCATCTCTCTCTCTCTCTCTCTGTCAAAAAACAGAATCTCTCTTTCCATCATCAAATCCACGCTGATCTGTATGTGTCGGGGAGGCTAAACAGACAAACATCATATTCTCCGTCTGCAGACTTTAATTGACTGAACAAGGATTGGTCACACTTTTAAGAAGCGTTCCATAATGGATTTCCATGTTTGTGCGAATGGAAGCCATGAATGTTGTCTTTATCAGGGAAAACAACAGAGTGTCTCTCTTTTTGTCCGCCTCTGTCTCTCCCCCGTAGCTTCCTCTTTTTCCCCATCTTCTGCTTCTCCTCCCTTCTCGCCGTAAAAGACGCTACGAGCCCCCGCATTCATCGCAAGGTCAACGCTGGCTGACAGATGACAAATGATCGCAAGATGGCCACATCATCTGTCCTCTAGTTATTGGCGCAAAAGAGATGAATGCATCATTTTCTCGTCTTCTACTTCCCCACTTCTTTAATTGCATTATCGCGTCATGGCGAAGGGAGGGGGCGCGGGACCAAAACAGCCACCTGATTATCCGTGGAAGTGCTTCTGGGGGGGACGAGTGAGCAAGGAGGGAAATCTTCTCAAAGATTCTGCACTTATCGGGTTTCTCTATCAAGGAGCAGACTTGGCAAGAGACGGCGATTCAGTGTTACGTACAAGCTGCTCATCAGATGGGCGTTGGGTTTATTTCTGTGCCCCCCCCCCCGATCTGCCCTCCATCCATCCATCCCTCCCTCTGCCACCCCTCTTGTTTGCTTCCAAACCAAGACGTGTCTAGTTTCCCCCCAACTGGACAGCTACATCACAAATGCCTAAAAACCTACTTGGCATGCTTCTGTGGACAGAACTCAACTTTTCACTGAAATCCTTTGATTGATTATCTCACTGTTTATTTTTTCACTTCCTCTTCTTCTTCTTCTTCATCTTATTATCTTCGGTGCTTTAAAAACACACACACACACACACACACACACACCGCTAGTGACGGCCACTTTTGACAAAACACTAAGTGCATTTCTTAATTATCTGACTGCTCTCTAATACGCTGTCATCTCGCAGACAGTCCTTCTCACCGCTCTCTCGTGTAGTTATTATGTTTTCATTTGGAAGCCGACTCTCTGCAGGTACCCCCCCCCCCCCCCCTCCTCTCACACATGCACGCGTCTTCCCGTCCTCCTCACTAGCTGGTCCGTATTAAACTTTGCTCTGTCCCTTTATGTAGCATTAAAAGAATGATCATTTTCTCAAACATGTCCCTGAATTAGAAGGATTTCTCCTGAACTTCTGGTTTATTTGTGCGTCAGCGCCTCCTTCGCTAATGACTTCATTCCATGATCATCCCCTTCCTCCACCTCCGTCTTCTGACAGAAAAACAAGACGCTTGTTTGTTAAGAGAACAAATATTCAGCAACTTCATCAGAAGAAGTATTATTTTTCTCCATTCTTTTTTTAGAAAGTTTGTCCTCTGATCTATTCAAACCTTCAATCAAAAAGCTGTCACTACTTGTACAAATAGTTTGGATGGCAATGTTTAGTTTTGCTTTCATTGGCTCATTACTGTGAATTTATCAAATTTATCCCCTATTTCTGTTCTTCAAATGACTTTTGTACATAGAGATTCTCCAGTTCCATCTTACAGCAGTTTCTCTGACACAACAAAGTGAGCCAAACTAGTCTATTGGTTTTTTTTTGGGAGGGGGGGGGGGGGGGGGTTGAATGTCAGAGGGTGAGTATTGGATTTTATGCCTATGGAAAGCTGCCGCAGTATAACAAAGCGTGCAGAGCCCAAAGTAATGATCATATACAGATATCAATATAAAAAAGAGTGTGTGCTAAAGAAGACGCATTGCTATTGATGTTTAAATAACTGTAGTGCCAGAGAGATGGAGAGAGGGGCCAAAAAGAATGTGCAGCATATTTTCTCACTGCCTTGTGGGGTAAAAAAAAACCAAAAGCACATAATCGAACACACCCGTGAGGTGCAAACAGTGAAGCCAAAGGCGAGATAAAAGCAGCCATCGCTCTCTCTCTCTCTGCAAATAAATACATAATCAGTCCGTTTCTGCTGCTGAGCCGCATTATCTACCTCGCGTTTCCGCTCCCTCCTGAAACAGACAAAGAAGGGAGCGTTTGACAATGCCAGCTCGGATGATAAAAACTAGAGAAAAAAAAATCATTCTTTTTTCTCTTACTCCTCCCTGTTTCTTTTTAATTTGTCTGGGCATACGCAGCTGTATTTGCATTTCAAATACTCGTATTTGAAGAGGGTGGTTTAAATGCCAGGACGCGATTTGATGACAATCACCTCGACTGGAAGACGTCTCTCATCGCCCTGACATTAAAACTTAAAACCAAATACTGCAATGCAAACACAATACAAATATATATTTATTTTCTTCCTCCAACAACCTTTTCTGTCCCTCCATTTCATTATGTTAGTATCACTTTGCATTTGAATATCAGTTCCCACACTTGCATGTTCAACAGTATGCAAGCTAACTAAATAAGAATAATGGGAATGAGGAGGAATTGATTCAGCGCAGTGCACACACACACGCACACACACACACACACACACACACACTAATATATACGCACACAAAAACCCCTTTCGCTTCCTTTTCATCACTTTTCCATATTAATTTCTGTAATTTACAGTACATCCAATATCTGTCAGTCACACGCACATACAAACACACAAAGGGAGGGAAAAAAATATAAATTTACAGCGTTTGTGGGGAAACAGCTGCTCCGACATTTACAGCAAAGACCACTCTAAAATATTAAAGACGTGTCATCACCGACGGTCGGCCCTGCATCTGTAACCATCTGCATCGATTAAAACATTACACCCCAAAAAGGCGCCTCAGCTCTCTGATGCTATTTCCGCCTCTAACAGAGCTGCTCAATCTGTATCGGCACAGAGATACACAGTCCTGCTGACTGGAAACATCCAATAAAACACCAGTTTCTCAGTATGTGGTGCTTTGGTACAGCCAATAAAGGGGTAGTTCAGGTGCTTTGAAGGGCTGCTGTGAGAGGTTGTCATCCACAGTCAGTGTAATTAGGGGAAAGTTATCCATACCGTTTTTGTCAATATGTTTAAAGACAGTGTGCATGACTTTTAGTTCAGTGCCCTGTCCGAGAGGGCCATCTGAAAATATTCACATTTTGATTTGCACACCGTAAAACTAGATACATGAGTTCATGAGTTTAGGTGTAGAAACATCCTCTCGGCTCCATCAATACTGCATCTCAGGGACGTTCGTCAGAAACGTCTAGAGGGCTTTTTAATCCATACCTATTCTATCAATTGTACTTTCTTTGTGGTGATGACCACAGAGGTCACGACCCCTCCTCTGCCTCCCCACCCTGTTGCTGATGTATTTCATTGCATGGCTGGTAGAAAGACACACGGAGACCTGGCTGGTGACACAAGTGGAAGTGTCAACTGAATGTCAAAGAATGTCAAAAATACAGCCCGCCCTCCCCGATGTCCTCGGGTTACTCATGGGTGTGGAGGCGTACAATGACTCAGACTGTTTGGCGCGATGACATCTGTCCTGTTAGAACAGATAGTGTGAGAGGGAGGGAGAGAGAGAGAGAGAGAGAGAGAGCACGGGCTTCTGAAAGCAGTGCCGCCGACTATTATGTTCCGACCGGACGGGGAGCGATGAGGCCCAGTCAGAGGTAAACAATGACAACATCTTTTTGGAGCGTGGCTAAAGGAACATCATCCCTCCCACTTAATAGGTCATTTCCTTTTGTCTCCCGAGGATCACGTCACATGTTGCTTGCGACAGGGTGGTCCAAGAAGAAGAAAGAGAGAGAGAGAGAGAGAGACATGTACGGATTGAAACTTGGCTAGAAAACTTTCTTGAGAAGCATTCTGTTCGAAATGAAACAAGCGCCTGTTTGTGAGGAATGCTTCAACAGATTCGGAGGGACATTTCCCAGTTCCTGCCTTTTTTTCAGAGATGTATTTCGTGCTCTCTGTCATCCTGTCGGCACAAAACTAGTTGTCCATTTTTGGGCTGTCATCTCCCTCTTGTTTTCCATATTTTCTTTTACATTTGCGGACACTTCTCCTTCTGGTTTTCTCCACAACCGCCCCACCTCTGTGCGTCCCCCTCCATCACTCTCCCTTGTGATGTCACCATCTCGGCGTGAATCATTAGGATAGCAGTGTTCAGCCGCTGACAGAAAGCGCATGATTAACAAGCTTTCTTGTTTTTCCCCTCGTCTTTATCCTCCTCCCTTTTTTCTGAAACGAGGACTCCCGCTGCTCCAAATGACATTTCTCCTAGTTGCACCTCCTACCCCCTCCTTCCCTTCTCCTCTCCCCTGTCGTGGATGGTGGGGAGTCACAGGTGTGTGACAATAATTACACATACACTTAGAAAAAAATAACGTTGTTTCCTCCATTTAACAAGTTTGCAGTAAAATAGGCAGCAAAATGTAGAGAGAGCTCAAACCTCTAACTTAATCATATGGCTCTTAAGAGCAGCCCGCCACCAGCTGGGGCTCCGTAATATGCATGCAATATGTGTGTAAAACGATACGCTTTAATTTTGAGCCCACTTTAAGCAGCAACAAAATCTGTTTATATGGGAGACATTTAAAAAGAAGAGAGGGAGGGATGGTGAGCAGAGGATTGGGTTAACTCTTGCTCTCCGGGCCTGACAAAAGCCATCTGTTGGGTGTCAGCTAGTATCACTGTACACGCTGTAATGTACAGAGAGTGGCGAACAAATGGGGATGTGGGAGTTTACTTACTATTCATGTAAAGAAGCGGGTGTAAACTGAGTCAGAGCTCGTCCCCCTGTATCATGATTGTGATGGGATTATCTCAGTGTACTTTGCTAAAGTTGCTGGAAAGAAAGACTTTAAGATCACATTTGTAATTGGAAAAATATTTACAGGAAATTCTCCAGACGTTCTCACTCCAATGTGTGGCCTCATGCGTCAAATAGTGACGCTACTATGTGGCCAAAGTAAAGGAGGAAGAGCAATAGACTCCACAAATGTCCAATGTAGCCTAAAATTGCTATATAAAAACAAAACAAGAGCATTTCCTAAATCTAACCAAGAAATCTTCACGGTTGAGGAATGGTAATGATCACCATCCCGAAATGGCCGAAAGGTTGGCTTTTAACATCCGCTGCCTTTATCAGCTTCAACCGCCATGAAGAACCCGTTCGCTAACAAAGCATTGTTCATCTACAACACTCCCCTCCAATGCAATATGACAGCAACTATCACACAGTAGTGAAATAGGAACACCTGATCTTTGTTATTACAACTGTCACATCATTTTTGGAAACTTTCAGATTCGCGCTGCAGTTTCAGTTTGAGTATTGTGCCTAATCCGTTAGGTTCAGTGGGACAGCAGAGGTTAGGAAAAGCCTGGTCAGCTTGTGGTTTTCATTTGTACTGATTGATTACTGAGGCTGATTCCTTTGGTTTTCAGCGTCAGAGTTGAAATGTCGCCTTTTGTACTTGAAGGGAAGCACAAACGAAGTGTGATGATGCTGAATGACTGCGGTAACGTGGCAGCAGGACAGACAAACTGCGCTGCCGACTCCTCCACCCGCAGCATCCAGTTTGTGTGAACCGGGGGGGGGGCAGCGAGAGAGGAGGAATGAGCGAGGCATTCAGAGAAAAGGAAAGTAGAAAGCTTCAGGGGGAAGGAAGTAGTGACATGGGAGAAAAGAGGAAAACTTTAGAGAGGAGGGCCTTGTGTAAACTTCAAAAAGCCTCTGACAGCGCTGACCACTCCACGCTGCTTTTGTTCCCCGCACAATCTCTTTTTGCGACCCTCCTCTCCGTAACCCGCCCCTCTCCTCTCTTTTCGCCTGGTGTCTTTGGTGATCCAGTGCGAGAGGAGCGACGGAGCGATCAAAGCCATCGCTGTCTGTTACAGACTTCAAAACCCGGGGCCCCCGTCTATCCATCAGCCCCAATCATCACATCCGCCAGGCCCGAGCGGAAAGCCTCGCACACTGGAGGAGAAATATTTGATCTGTCTTTCTCTGCGAGGATCAACAGTCACACAAACGACAAGAGTGCTTTGCAGAAAAGGGGGAGGAGGGGGAGGAGGATGTGGGAGGACTAGCAGAGGGCAGCAGGGGAAGTGAGGAAGAGTATGATAAGGGAGGCGAGATGAAACTAAAGAAAATGCACCTCTACTCGACTTCATAAACTCATCTCTTGTTTTCACAAGGACGTATTCACCTGCCATATTTGTACAATTCAATATGATTAATTTGAGACATTTTGGACATTTTGGACAAAGACCACCAGCACCATTTGTTTTCTTTGCTAATTCTCTCGGTTTTCCATTTGTTTTCCTTTTCCTTTCATTAATCCATGTGTTATTTGTCGTAGACATGCTTCAGATTGAACCTATATCTTATTTAATTTCGTATTTTATCTTACATGATGACCATCGAAAGATTTAAAAAAGATATGTAATTAGTGGCAATTTATTAACCATAAACGTGGGGAATTCAAGGCCTTTTTGTAACGACATGTTTTTTCCCCCCTAAATTTCTAATTATTAACCTTTAATAATAATAATAATAATGAATAATAAAAGACTAAATTATTGATACAAAAAAAACCCTGCACCTCAATTGATAATGGAAATAACTGTTGCATGGTTGCAGTTTTATTTAACTTATTTTGGATCATGCGTCACCCAGCGTTTTATTTGTTACTTCACCCTGACGTAGCGCTCAGGCTAACAGGCCTGATACCTGTGCATCCATCAATCGCTCCGTCTACCCGTCCATCTCGCCTTCATATGGCTGGTTATTTATACACATCGCGCGTGTGTGTGTGTGTGTGTGTGTGTGTGTCTCCAGGAGACGGCTGGTATAGTTAGCTCTTAAATCCTGTATGTGAGATCAGACTACATAATTACCTATCACATTAAGCCCTTTATGTCCACCCGACTTAGGCCTTCCTCGCTCTCCCTCTCTCTCTCTGGAACCAGCAGTGGAGCAGCTGGTAGCATTATTGACACACAGTGTGCCTTGGGGGAGGGATGGGGGGAGGCAGGGAGAACGAGAGAGAAAATCAAATGGGTGGAAGACGAATATGTGATTGGAAGGAGAGTATGTTTGTGTAGATGTTTAACGTCAAAGCATTTTTTATTGACCCCCTCCAACCACGCACACGCACACCGGCCTCTTTTGGAGTGAATCTATTCAGACAGACTGCTATCAATGATGCAGGCATGTCACTCATCACCCTATCGCATCCAACAGAAGACTCAGCAGGACACACACACACACACACACACACACACACACCCACCAGCAGACGTGGATGCGCGTGCCAAAGCGGCCAGTCCGAGGTTCATAAGGTTGCCTGTTTCTAGAGCTAATCGGTGCGCGTCTCATGTCTTACTAGGGTGCATAGTGTGATGGAAGATTGTACCAGAGTGGACACTGCTAAGCTGCCAGTGTGTGTGTGTGTGTGTGTGTGTGTGTGTGTGTGTGTGTGTGTGACAGTGTGTCTCTGTAAGATAGTGAACATAAGGACTGATCCTTAACAGGCGTATTGTTGTGTGTCATAGACTCTCATGCACACATAAGAAAATGTCAGGCATTATTGGATACACACACGGTAGTTGTTACAGAACTGCTCACTCAGTTATATTTTGTCCTCCGTATCGTTTCCACCGTTAATGCTCATCATACGTTCCAAGTACAGGAATTTGTCATGTTTGACTAGAAGCTCATTTTGCCGATGGAATTCACCCCCTTAATATCAGTATAAAAAATGCATGCTTATGACAATTCTAACACCTGGTATGCTGATTTTACTTCGGGTGTACGTAATTATTTATGCATTACAATCCAAAACCATCACAATTAAAATGAAAATAATTTTGGATTTTTTTGATACCATTGTCTGCAGTCTGTAATCAGAGCCGCGAAGGTCGGATAGATGTCAGCGCGTTGGGGAAGTGGAAGCTTTTTTAACCCTGCTCAGCTGCAGGGATGCAAAGCACAAACATGAAAAAAAGCTGCTCATTTTGACAAGTAGAGACAAGTCCAAACCGGAGTGTTGCAGTCTCAGGGGAATCGGGTTAAGATGGCAGGAGATGTGCACTGCGTGCGTACATACATGTGTCGCTTTTCAACAGTGATAAACAAATGAATTCCTTTTCTCCTTTGAACGTAGAAATGTGGGGTGTCACTCTTTGTGTGTGTTTGTGTGTGTGTGGTAACAGATGTCCACCCAGTGGCTGCTGGGACAGCACTTCACGTTTTACATGTGTTAAGTGACAGTGATGGACAGCAGGTAGTCCTTTTAATAATTCAATATATTTGAATCCACTCCCTCTCGCTGTAACCGTCTCTCTGTCTGAAGCCAAATCACACTGTTGACAATGATATGACTCCACACATCGTAGAAATGTTAAAATATCAAAATATTAGAAATATATTTATTTATTTATTTTTGGAGTATAAATTCCATTCCATGATTAGGTCTTTTCAGACGCATCAATGCATAGCGATACAAATAAATAGTGTATTGTCTGGCCTCCTCTTCCATGTACATCCATTTTAGAAAAAGGCCAATCAGAAGGTATTGAGAATGAGCCAAATTCATCCAGCCAGAGACATAGACATTTTCCCACCACCAGGATGCGGGTAAGTGATCCTCAACTGACCAGAAATGATTTGCCTCTGTCTGTTAGACACGTAATGGAGTCATTTAACTAGTCAAATTAGGAGCCGGCGAGATGCTGCATGCTTCATTACTGGGTTCCAATGGCCACCGCTCTACATTTACGTCAGGAATGATTTCAGAGCAAATTAATGTTTTTATTGTCCTGCGGAAAAATAAATAAATGAAATAAAATTGGACATACACCCACATAGACAGAACAGACACCAGAGTACTCTCAGACATGGATATACGTCTCCATTCTTGGGCACACTTGGCTGCAAAAAGAACAAGAATAAAAAGCAATAGAACATCACGTACAGGTAGTTGTTGTTGTTGCTCACACGCGGCTCAGTCCTAGTCACAACTAAAAGATCAGCACCATCTAGGGGTCCAATTCAGACATTGTCACCGCTCCACCCAAACTGCAGGTTTCCCGCACCAGTAGTTGTTACACAGCAACTGATTGTTTCCAGAAATAAAAGGGAATCTAAGGTCACAGGCGTCCTGCACGTGTTATGAGCAGCATTTGTGGAACATAATATTTTACATACTTACTAAAAAAGGTGGGTGTATGAAACAGACTTGAGGGACGGAAAGACATAGAGGGAGTCAGAGTGACCCTGACTCCATCCAGGCCCCGCCCCCGTGACCTCTAACCCACAAGCAGGTGATGACGGGGATAGGAAGTAGAATATGTCCATAGAATGAGTGTGTGTGGGTTACATGAGCAAGGGAGGCGGGACAACCGGCATCATGGATGGATGAGGGGGACCCTGGTGGACCAATGGAGTGAAACACAGACCTCTGGTTCTTCCCTGTGCTTTTTGCATATCTTTTCTTATTTTAAGAAAGAAAAAAAAACACCAGCTGATCTGGAATTCAACTGGCAACCTTTTCTCTGAACCTCCACTTCAGATTACTGTTGGTCAGAACAACAGTCCAGGTTCACTCTGCAGTCCCACAGCTGCTCGTATTTATGTTATCACAGATTACAGCTGCATTGTTT
This sequence comes from Apeltes quadracus, assembly GCA_021346845.1. NCBI lineage: Eukaryota > Metazoa > Chordata > Actinopteri > Perciformes > Gasterosteidae > Apeltes > Apeltes quadracus. Next base: position 621,318 of record CM037918.1, read on the forward strand.
GAAGTTGACTGACAGCCAGTGATATTTATGCGTATGCGCAAGTGTGTATTTGGGGTCCTTTGTTTTTGACGAGACACACACACTTATACACACATAAACACACCGAGATGCACAGGTTGTAATCATGCTGCACACATGCCCAGCTGTGCACACACACAGACACACACCTACACACAAAGACACATTTGCTGTCAGTCGTTGTTGTCCTCGACATTCCGTCAATATCATTGTGTCCAGAAGAGCCTCGACTTGTTTGATGCGGCTCTTCACTAATGCTGGCCGGCAAGCCACCACTCTCCTCGCCTCTCTCCCTGTCCCTGTCCCTGTGTGTCCCCTCTCCCTCTCCCTGTGTGTCTCCTCTCCCTCTCCTCGCCTCTCTCCCTGTCCCTGTGTGTCCCCTCTCCCTCTCCCTCTCCCTGTCTCCTCTCCCTCTCCCTGTGTGTCCCCTCTCCCTCTCCCTCTCCCTGTGTGTCTCCTCTCCCTCTCCCTGTGTGTCCCCTCTCCCTCTCCCTCTCCCTGTGTGTCTCCTCTCCCTCTCCCTGTGTGTCCCCTCTCCCTCTCCCTCTCCCTGTGTGTCTCCTCTCCCTCTCCCTGTGTGTCCCCTCTCCCTCACCCTCTCCATGTGTCTCCTCTCCCTGTCCCTGTGTGTCCCCTCTCCCTCTCCCTCTCCCTGTCTCCTCTCCCTCTCCCTGTGTGTCTGCTCTCCCTCTCCCTCTCCCTGTGTGTCTCCTCTCCCTCTCCCTGTGTGTCCCCTCTCCCTCTCCCTCTCCCTGTGTGTCTCCTCTCCCTCTCCCTGTGTGTCCCCTCTCCCTCACCCTCTCCATGTGTCTCTTGAGACTTCATTTCGGCACGATGAAGGCTTTCACATGTTGACAGAGAGGTCCGTCACCAAGGCAGTGTCAGGCTGGAACGCAGACATGATTTATGTATAATTTGATATATATATACCAAAAGTTGACTGACTGTAACTTCACAAATCAAACATTTCGCTGCTCCCTGATGGAGCCCATTAGAAATGTTGACAGTGTTTCTAAATGACCTTAAACATGTCTGGCAAACTTGGGGCCCTTATTATCGGCCTGATTTAGCACGGAACCAGAGCTATTGCTCCTCTGTCGGTTTGCTTGGAGAGGACCGTTACCAAAGCTGACTCTTCTGGCTGAAGTTAAACACGTGTCCATGCCCCCATTTGTCTCAATGCATGTGTCGTTTGTTTGAATGCAGAGGCGCACGTATTGATTTCTTCATTTGGTACAGCCTTCCCCCAGCACCCTCGCATCCTATTGAATAAAGCCAAGGCATTTTATAGACACCGGCCCTGATGCTGCCATATGGTTTTTTACTCTCTTTGTTGTGTATCGATCACCTGCTTCCCCGTCTATATGCACAGGGTGGACACATATAGATGAACAAAAGTGAACTCAGCTAGATAACTGTAGCCGCCGTGCATGTGTGTGTGTGTGTGTGGGGGGGCCTTAGACATTCATGTCTGACTACTGATTCCTTGTCATCTTATTATTACCCTCTATTCTACATGGAGGCCCCGCGTTGTTGTTGCGTGGTTTTTTTGAGCACAGTTAAACTACTCAGGCAACGACTCCATTGCTAATTATAGCTTTCCACTTGAGCGGCGACACAGACTCTTGTGAGCTCTCGTGTTAACTTCTCGTGTGTTACGGTTTTCCAGATATGTGCGTTGTGTTCAAGCGTGTAATTCAGGTGTTTCACCAACACAGACCTGGACTCTTGTAAGGGCTTGGAGCAGGTGTTGGGGGGCAGGGCCTCGCCTGACTCTGCTGCACCAGCCCATTAGTTTGTGTGTGAGCCAGCGTCTCCTGTGAGGAGGCATTTTCACTTTTTAACGTGCCGTCATGCAGTTTATGTGGCTTGAGTGTGGAAACATGACCACTTACTAGCGTCTTGGTTTCACTTTTATTCCAGATTCCTTCAAGCTGATTCTCGTACGCACCATGCTCAATAGATGCCACCGAGTCCTTAAATAAACGCTCCAAATCCTTTTGTATTAACTCACAGTTCTTACTTTGAATGCTGGGCATTATAGCATTGACATTATCTGTAAAGTTTGTAACAGTGTGAATCTCAACAGACCAATATCCGTAAGCAACAGGACTAGATTTTGGTATCGCAAGCGTTCGGGTTTCTGATTGCAATCTGAGTATTGTAGACTTGTCAGCAGGCCTTGGTTGCATGCAGGTAAACGGTCCATGTGAGGCGGAACGCACAAATGTGCACTCCAATCGGCCATCGTCCGAGTGTGATATTAGCTGAACTGGCTCTGGGTAAAACAATCCGCGCTTGGATGTTGTGGCTGATCTTCTGTCATCTCGGGTGGCTCAGAGTGTAAACAATGACCGGAGGAAGGCGGCTTGGCCCGGACATACGTTGTCTCGATATCTGCAGGGTACACCAGAAATATTAGCCAATGGTGGAGCAATTTATATAATGGTGAAAAATGAACAATGGTTAGAAAGTAATTAATGCAGACCCAAAGTACTTTTCCCTTTTCTGCTTTTTTATTCTTCTTCACTATAAATATAAGCACTACCTCATGTGACTGATATGATGATCCGGCTCTTTGAACTCAAGGAGCTGCCCTTTCATACCTGTTTTGTGTCATAAAAAGATCTCTTTTTGTGTCATAAAGCAATCTGGCTCACAATGTTAAACACGTAATAGATGCCAGTAGAAGCTGCCAGAGTTCTTGGTCGGTTGTTTGTGGTAATTAAACACTGATGCCACAAATGAAGGTGATAATGATTTATTGATGCTCCAATGCTACAAAGTCATACATTGAGCAATCCAAGGTTTGCTGTGGCTGTTGCAGTTTGTTATAAAAAGCAATGCCGGAATGGAAGAACCCTTTGAAGAGCCCTGTTCTTCTGCTGGTGCAGCAATGGCTGAGTAAACAGTTGAGCACCAGCACCAATCGAGTCCTGGCTCGGTTGTCCGTTCGGTCCAGAAGGCAACTCGGCAGGACGTGAGCCGGCTCAGCATTCTGGGATAGCTGCCCAGGGGTCCCGGATGACCTCAAAAGTTAAAAGCAAACAGCGGGAAAGATAGACGGAGGCATGGAGTAAGCATGGAAACTGACTGAGAGACAGGAGAAAGGCTGGAGGTATGTGAAGCTATAGGAGGTATAGGAGATGGAGGGCATGACGGGTGGTAGGGTTTTGAGAAAGGGGCAGGAAGACAGAGAGAAGAAGGGAAAGACAGGGAGACACAAGCAGGATAAAACCCTCAAAAAATGTACACCGAGATGTGGTACAAGAAGAAATGGCCAGAAATGGAATGGTGTTGCTGCACCAAGCAACGTGTACGTACGTATAACTGTGTAACAGTTTGTGTTTGTCTTCTTCCTGTTTCCACATGACAACGCCCCCGAGGACAAAGTGGGATCAGTAAATAAAGGCTATCCCAAGTCCATTCTGCCCATGCAACGTACAAAACGTGTTGATGGTTTTGGTCCACGGCTGAAGGGCTCCCCATCGAACAGGAGAGGGACGCTGTAATGGTTTGAATCTGGGAATCATTGCACAAAAAAGAAGAAAAGCCTTACACAGAGACAAATGAAGAAAGGCCACTTGAGCGGAAAAGTTCCAACTGCTCTTACTTTTAGTCTTGCCCACTCAGATATCCAGATCGATTCAACGTAAAGACCGGCCTTGAGCCTCTGACGAGCTCTGCTATCGGAGAGCACTCAACCCTTTGTGAGCTTTAACCGCGCTATGGTTGCAGCCAAGTTCTAAACTCTGGAAAATAGACTTTAACCCAGGAGAGTAGCTGTTAGAAGTATGTGTGTGTGTGTGTGTGTGTGTGTGTGCGAAAGGCTCACGGCTTGCCAATGAGACGTTCCCCTCCGACATCGGGCCGACCCATAAAGAACAAGAGATGAAAGAAGTAACGCGAGATGAATGAGTTGAAGAATTCACAAGACGGACTCAGAAGTTAGTGTGTGTGTGTGTGTGTGTGTGAGTGTGTGTGTGTGTGTGTGTGTGTGTGTGCAGTAGAGAGACAGAGAGAGAGAGAGAGAGAGAGAGGAATCGAGAATGTCGTCCCTCAGATGGACGCGGTGAGCGACATGTCAGATCTGTCATTTCCCCTCATCGCTTTCCCACAGTCGTCTTCTCCTTGGCCCGATAATGACGCTTAAGAAGGTAATGGTGTAAATGAAAGCTGGCCCCCACCGCCACCATCCCCCCCAACACCCCCAGCAGCCCAAGCCTCACGTCTCTCTCTCCCTGGGGAACAAAGAGGCCTTATTATAGCGCCCTGTCAGCGAGGCTCTGTGTCTCACCGCTGTACAATCACTGTTTCCAGCAGCACTGTCAGCACGGGGTAAATGGAGAGCGGGGCTGAGAGAGTGGGCGAGACAGGTAGAGGGGGAATGGGAACCTCGCTCCCCAGTGGAAGTATTCAACACTAGTTATCTGTAAGTGCGCCTTTTTTTGTTGGGAAAAGCATCGTTCGTTTGTTGGAAACGTCTTTGTGCGGACCATTTTCCCCTCTTTTTTCCCTTTAAAAGCTTGAAGAGGCAGGGTAATTTATTTGAGGCACGCGTTCACACGGCACACATAAGAACACACAAGCACACACACTCCTTAAGTCGAGAGATATCTTCTTATTGGGGAATCTTTCAATAAATCAATGTGACTTTAAACACATTTCCCAGGCGACGCAGCTGACCTGATAAGAAGTGAACTAATCTCTTTTGAGGCTGCCGGGAGAGCTTTGAACCCAATCTACTGTGCATCTATCACCAAGGTTATTTGTCAATGGCTGCTAATCCCAGGTAAATTTCCCTGGTTTTATATCAGGGGTTCTCATGTCTGAAGTTTCTCGGCCTTGGGAAAATAAGAGAGCGGGCTTACACCAAGTAGGGGAACAAAAGAAATGTTATGGATTTCAGTAGCCAAACAATGGGGGGGGGTGAGGGGTGGTTCCTTATGGATGGACATACAGTTATGAAATATTTTGATATTGAAATGCTCAAATGTATTATTCTTAAGCACACAGAAGTGATATTTCTGGTTTTTGAATTTCTACAACAACAACAAAATCAATATCTTTTTTTCTGGCCCCACTTTATTATGATTCTTTATCTGATGGCTGAGACAGAAAAAGGACACTTTTTTATATTGAAGAATAATCAAATAAATTTAGTCACACATACACATATTGTTCTCATGATGCCCATGTGTGTGATGCATACATTTAAATGTATATATTGACAAATACTCATAAAGCATTATAACATATGTTTATTGTTTTATAGCTTTATTAAGTAGTAGTATATATAGTGTAATAGTTTTAACACATTGTAGTATTTTTTATAGTCATTGTTTATTCATATTGACCAAGGTTTTAATGCATTACAAATCTTTAATCTTTAAGAACTATGGGAATTATAACACAGAGGGACAATTCATTATAAAAGTAAAATTTGATCATGTAATAGTATTTTTGTTTTACAGCATTATGAAATTGGGAGGAACCAAAGAGGCGACAGACACACCTTTTTGTATTACGTTTCAATGTCACCCGTCACAATCTGCCCGAGGTCAGAGCGGGGTCACCAGCTTTCACATCACACAAACTGACCGCCGCCTGGTGCAACCGCTCCACCACACACACACACACACACACACACACACACGCACACACACAGACACACACACGCACACACACATTAAATAATTGAACACATTGCCGAAAATGACAAGTTTTCATGTCGCGGCCATTTTTGTTTCGCTGCAGTCCCTCACGTTTCTTTCATTTCCTTTCCTTGTAATTTTTCACGTTTTTTTTTTTGTTTGCTCTCGCTCTGTCACTTGTACACGCCCCCCCCCCCCCCCCCCATGTGTGCAGAAGATCATGGAAAATCTCCTGCCCGTATCTGTCATCTGTCACGCTCTCTGACGAACAGTTTTGATCTCTCGCTCCTCTGTTTACGGCCGCTGTCAGGCCAAAAGAATCGTAGCCGTGAGTGCTTACACCAGCGCGTAAATAGTTTGACGTGTGGCTCCGTTACAAAGTTGCGGGGAGTAAATAGGGAACTAAACATCCCACGCGGAATTGCAATTAAGTTGTGCGTCTGCTTTATGAAATGTTTGGAGCGGAGCGATTTCTACTCATTTCCGAAGTCTCATATCAAAAGTGTGTGTGTGTGTGTGTGTGTGTTTCTTTGTTCCAGTAGGACTCAATGGCTCTACTGGATCAGACGGCTTTATCGTTATGGATAGCACTCGGCTGCACACACACATACAGATGGTATAGCGGAGGAAAATGATGCAATTGCTGCTCAATCTTTCCATGGTGAGGTCATGATGTTAAGGTCCAAGTGACATGAACGATTTAAAGAATAAGACGTTCACAGCTGAAATATTTATATTAAAACCTAAACAGCCTTAACACTCAGTTAGTACGACATCACCCCCCCACCTTTAACTAACAATACTAATATTTTGTATACGTTATACATTTAAATCTGTTTTTTTCAGGGTATCTTTGGACACACTGGATCTCTTGCAGGAGTTACAATAAAACGTGTTGTAGGGGGAGAGAAAGATGTTCTGTTATGTTTCCAATGGAACTTTTCTGATGAATTAATGTCCTTCAAAAGAGGTTTTTCCTCTCAATGAGGCCTTTCTTCAGTTGTTAAACAAAGCTTAAGCTTATCAAAGCCTGCGATTGAAAACACTTCTTTTACAGAGTATATTGCATTTTTTTTCTGGTGAAACATAATCACTAGAAACTATAGTTAATGAGCAACTGAAAGGACCTTTGAATAGAGACACATTGTTGCTTTAACAAAATGTATTTGTAAATGAAACTACGATTTGATATTATTCAGCCAGAATCTCTACCATAACTACAGACAATAAAATCAGACAATCATTTTCACATTAAGCGGATTGCATGGTATAGAATTGATTTCAATTAAAATACAGGTTAAAAAGCATAACGCCCGGACTTTTAAACAAAAACTCATATCAACAGCTTTCATATCAAAAGACAGTGGTTTCAGCATCGGCCTTCACGAGCCGGAATCAGCGCGATCCATCAGAGTGTGCGGCTAAGCGGACAGCTCAGAGACAAATCAGCACGACACACGCAAGGCCGAGAGGAAATGGGAAACGCAGAAAAGAGAGGGATTCAGGGAGGAGAGAAGGACGAGGAGGAAGTGTGTGGGGGGGGGGGGGGGGGGGGGGGGTCGTTGATCTTGGAAAGGTTTAGTATATCATAATTATCCCGTTAAGTAACGGCGGAGCGGCCTCCCCGGGGGAATTCGTCTTAAATGGAAGATTTGCAAGGAGAACGGGTCAGAGAGAAAAACGGCTTCCAGTCGGCAGGAAATCCTGTTTACATTTACATAATCTTATCAACACTCACTCCTTCTTCTTCGTCTCTTTCTTTTGGGTTCCTGCTCAACAAAAAAAAAGGAAGGAAAAAATAAGACAAATGAGGGAGGGCTCTAGGCTGCTTCTTGTCAACGGTTGTTGTTCTTTTCTTTTTCTTTTTTTTTGCTCGCTCTTATTTCCTTAAAAGTGCTGCCAGGGTTGGCAAGAATGCCTCGATTTTTATTAAATCTGTTGCCAACACCTCTCAACATCCTTCCACCTCATAATGCCCTCTTTAAGTGGAGTTTCTCAGACCTTTTGGCCTGTTTCCCTCGTTTGGCATGGTGAGGAGAAAAAGAGAAAAAAGCTAAAGCATGAATAAGGAATGACGCGCCCGGCTGTGTGAGTCTTAATTGAGATCTGCTAAGAGCAGGCAGCAGATGTTTGCAGCAGCAACTGTTGAATCATCAGAGACCACGGAAAGCCTGTGAAACCATGTTAAAAAAGAAGCCAGGTGCTCCACTTTTATTTACTTATTTATTTTTACTGCTCCCTTTCCCCCTTCTCGCGCTCTCTACATATATCATGGAAAAAGTGAAGCATGATGGTAAAGTGTGCACGGGGAGTTTTTTAGGAGGGGGAAATAAGAAATGAGAAAATACAAATATGTGGGTCAGCTATGGTTTAGCAGAGCTCAAGTATTGTTAAGTGTCTGCATTAGTTATGTATCTGCCAAAAGGGAAAGACTAGAAGTGGAAACAAATGTCTTGTTTCTCTGTAGTTACCCCTTCATTTATTTTAAATATACCTCATGGTTTATTGTTACTTTTTAACTGTACATTTTATATAATTATTGTACGTTGCATGGTATTATATATTGATATTGTGCACATTATCTTATACATTACTATAGAACCTATAGAAGTATGTGTCAATGAGCAATGAGTCACTGAAGGAAGGGGGTTGACCGGGGGAGGGACGTGAGAGGAGGGGGGGTACAGACTCCTCGCTCACTACGCTCAGCAGGAGCCTTCTGTGTCATTTTTTTAAACCAAAAAGCACTTGTGGCCACCTGTTGGCCGTGTCTGGATCCCCCATCATGTTACAAAGCCACAGCACAGAGACCTGGACACCATCGAGGAACCTGGCGTGTGTGCAAGCAAGGATACAAATAAAGATGGATAAAATCCTTAAAGGCCCCATCGTATGCCCATTTTAACACAAGTTGATATGGTTCCTTGGGGTCTTAATGAAATGTCTGTCACATACTTTGGTCAAAATACCACAAGGATCATTTCAAACAGCCTGTGTCTGAGACAGCCCTCCACAGAGTGACCTGTTTGGAGTGATTGTTCCTTTAAATGCTAACGAGCCAGCTCCCCCCCCCTCTATGCGGATCTCTGTAGCCGAGCACGGCACATCTTGAGGGCTTAATTTGCTTCATGCTGCTAGCTAGCTATTCCAAGTGTATCCGAGGTTTGCAAAAACAAAGGGAACTGCTTTGGCAGTGTAAGAGGGACTCCCATTTCCTAGTGACGAGAGAATGATAGGGAAGCTCAATCGCAGTCACTTAAGCGTGCCGTTTGTAACGTACAAGAACCATGACACGAGCTTTGGGGTCGGTAGACATGCCAGACACCCCAATCAAGAAGCACTAAAAAAGTGGAATTTTCATAATATGTCCCTTTTAAGCCGTGTATCAAGTGATGTACAGCCAGTTGATGGACAGTAAACGTGGTACGCTTGGGGCCCTCAAGGACCAAACATCCAACTGGAATCAGTACAGTGCTCTTATTTAGAGAGAGCCATTGATTACATTTGTTTTTCTTCTTAACGACAAAACACAGTGATACTGAATGATGGCGCTCAATTGCAAGAATGGACTTGAAGTCGTTTATCTCCATCTCAGGATCTGCATGAAGCCACTGATCGATTTAGGAAAGGTTCACCACTCTTCATTTTTCATGAAAGGCCTGGTAGCGCAGGTTCATTACTTGTACTCTTTCTCGTGTGTGACTTATTCAGTGAGTATTATAAACTGTAGCAGGATAACGTACCTAATGTTGCCCTGTATATGCAATGTGCCTTATATAATTTTGTCCTATTTGCTGCGTACAAACATCCTCCCTACTGCGTAGCCACACTCCTTTTGTAGCGTCCTCGTCCTCGTCTTCTTTTGCAGTCAAATGAATGGGTTCGGGGATACATTTCAATGGCCGATTAACAGACTTCTTCTTCCTTCCCATCTCCCATCTGGCTTCGTGCCACACCGAATTAGTAACCAGATATGTCACCACCAGCGCGCCGGTGCGGATAACGCTGGGCGCTTGTGGGAGGGCCGCGGCTTGCAGATTAGCGGCTACAATTAATACAATTGACTCGCAGGAAGGCGGCCCGCTCTCCTGTGTTTTGTAGTTTATTGCTACAGCACTTGGAAACCAAGCAGCGTAACAGAAGTTCGCAATGCCAGGTAATGGAAAGAGTTAATGTTTGTGTGTTAAGATTGGTCAATGCCAAGGACTGTTTGAGGGAAATTCAACTTCAAGGGGTCGTAATGATAAATACTACACAGTGGTATCAGTGTGCTTTAAATACACATTCGGTTAAAAACTCTCTAAGATATAAACTTTTCACTTACTGGGAAACAGGGTTTAACATTGTGGTTTTCATTTTCTTATCTGGATTAATCATTTCTATCATTTTCTATCACCACTTTAACCCCTTCTTCCTACTCAAGTAGTAATAATAGTAGTAGTAGTCGGTGTGAGGGTCTCGGGACGGAGGATGTCGCATGTGTACAGACTGTAAAGTCCTCTGAGGCAAATTTGTAAGTTGGGATTTTGGGTTCTACAAAATAAAATGAATTGAATTGAATAGTAAAAATAGTAGTAAAATAAAACTGCCATTAAAAGAGGAAGTATACATTCTAGAGATGTAAGAAAGATAAGACTCACCAAATAGAAACACACACACACACACTGACACAGGTACAACACTAATAACTGAGACTGAGGGAGCTTATCCAAACATCCACTGGCCTCTGGCCTTTGTCCGTGTGTCAGAGAACGGGGAAGGATGTCAGTTCATGTGAGCACAAACCTTTCCCCCGCCAAACTAAGGAAAAAAGAAAGGAAAGAAATGTCCTCGTGCGATGAGATGACCTCACCTGTCCTGAACAAAAGCTTTCCTTTCAGAGAAGGCTGTGCGCTCGTGATACCTAGCAAATCCTTGATTTCCCCATGAGAACATGAAGTTATCCCGAAGAACAGACACGCACAAAGTTGATAATGCACGCAAAAAGAGTCCCTTTCTTTGGCTGCGATGGAACCAGGGCTTATGGGTAACATGGCAGTTTAATGATTTCTTTCTCCCTCTCTTCAACATTAGACTACAGGCTTTTTTTTCAAAGCCCAGTGAGTCACATGCATTTAAGAAGTGCCTCCCCCCTCCTGCACATTCCAACACCATTATGCTACATTGTTGCAGAATAAAAGGCAGTATTATGTTCAAGCCCCCCCTCACGTAAAAAGGGCAGAAGTGGACCGAGTTTTTATCTGCTGAACGAATCAATCAGGATTATGTCATCTGAAAGGAATCACAGACAGCCGTCGCCAGGCCCTGTGTGTCTGTATCTGTGTGTTACATCCCTCCTCTCTGGGCAGAGCATGGGAAATGTTGCGTCGGAGGAAAGCACTTGTTGGTTATGAACATGCCCAGCTTGGGGACAAAGCTGTCATTTGGGGTCTAGAAAGCAAGAGTTTCTTTTTTTCTTTTTCTATTTATATGTATAACCACTCCCCCTCTCAACCAAACCCTTTCTCCTCCTCTGTGGGAGGATTGGAAGGGCACTAATTATCATTTCAGCAGAAATGATTAGGAGATCAAATAGGGATCGAATGCCATTTCCTTCCATTAATGCAGGGGTTTAGAGTGCCTGTCATGGTTTGGCTTGTCCTATTGCCTGTGGAGAGAGAAAGAAACTGAAAAGGGGAGGAGGGACGAGAAGAATGGAGGATGGAGAAGAGGCTTAAGAGGAAGGGGGCAAGGGAGGGACAGGACAGGACAGGGGTTTGGCAGCAGAGAGACACAAGAGTTATTCAGTCAATCATTTCAGTAGGGGAAGATAATTGCAGCGACTATTTTTCTAAATCTGTACCGAACCTGAACTCTGAAAAAGTTACGACGAGCCACTGCCAGCCCTTTAAGTGTTCCAGGTCCCCTCCAGAAACCCCCGGAGCAGACAAGACTAAATTGCCTAATGACCCAGACCATGCATTTATGTTTTGTACTTCGCAATGGTGAGACTTCGCTTATCGATGCCGGAGAAACCGCGCTAACGATACTTTTAGTCCGTGTAGTGGGTATGGCTCCAAAACTACTGGATCCTACACATCCTGCGATGCAGATAGCATCTCTTTAATAGGGCCCAGTGAAAGCAGAAAGTAATATTGTACATCAATTTAAATAATAAATAAAGACAAAAAAATGGATTTGGAAAACACACTTTACGACGAGCAGAAAGGCTCTGAAGCTGATTTCCATGCTGGCCAAACAGTTATTGCTATAGAGTTACAGCTTCCTGATCGGCGGGTCACATGATGTGGGGGCACTTTATTTCACATAGAGAGAGATATTTCAGTATTAGTCGGGGGAGTGTGTGAACGTTGAAGTTGAATAAAAGTGGTCGGTGCAACGCAGTTACCAAACAGGGTAGCTTAGCGTTCCATCGTCGGGGAGTGGAAGGGGGGTTCTGTCTGACTGGGTAAAGCTCCTCCCAGAGGACATTATACACGTTTAATTTTACTCCTCATGACGAGTGAACTGACTTTAAATAAGCCGTGAATGAAAAGAAAAGAACATTCGGTTAACGTATTTGCTAAATGGACGTCCTGTGATGCTCCCAACCTCAAAAGTTTGAGGCTAAATGCAAAAAGCAGAACAAGAAACAAGCTACGCTGAATCGGAAACTAACAAAGTTGGATGTTTCCATTAAAAGATCAGAGAGGCTCGAGGAGGATAGCAGGGAGATTAGCAAAAGGGGGCAGAATGGGGAGTGGGGATGAGGTTGTGATTGTTTCAGCACGTCAGACGGGAGAAATGTCAAAGAGAATGTGAGAGATGACCTCTGCGTTCATCGCCCATTAATGACCCTGCAGCTCCCAGCTTCATTTTCCCTCTCATCAAAAACATTCGAAAAAAAAGAGAAACATTTCCTCCTGTCTCCAATAGTCATTTCCCCCCGCATTGTATTTATGTATTGAAAAAAAAGGTAATAGATCAAGCACATTCCATTATTCTCTTATAAGATCATTAGCAAATATAATTAGATATGAAAGAAAGTAATTTGGAGAGGAGAGGGGAGAAAAGCGCTATCAGGCAGAGAAGACAGATTGTAGCATCACAGTGTTTGGGCTTAAATTGCTCAGCGGAGGTAATATCAAGCCGGCAATCTTTTAGCCTCAGAAATACTTTTGGAGACAGAGAGCGAAAGATAGAAAGAGGCCAGTAACATTCACTTCATTGTGTTTCCCCCACCGCAATCATTCTGATTTCCCGGCGTTCTGGTGTCACTTCACACTAGACCTCAGAGCAAAACCAAAGTGACTTTATAAAAAGAAAACAAGTTGGCACGGAGTTATTACACACACCCACGCAAAGGAAATAAGGAACACACATTATCACAGACAACAGGAAGCCGCTAACCTTTTCTACTCTCTCCTTGCTCATATTGATTCGGCTTTTGTATTATTTTTGCAACTTAAAAAAAAACAGAAATAACACACAATTGCGCATCGCCTTGAAGTCGCTTTCTTCGCGACGAGCCTTTCTCCGCCGCACCCCGTCTCTCTCTCTCTGTGTCGCTCGCTCGCTCCACACCTGCTCTTTGTTGCACCTTAACGCCACACTATGTTTGTCTAATGGGATCTGAGTCTGAGCACAACAATCCTGCTGCGTCTCACCACAAATGTCCCCTTTTTCTCTTTCTCTCTCCTCCCTTCTTCTTTAGTGATGCTTTGAGTGGTGCCGGGGTAGGAGGGTAGGTGGGGGGGGGGGTGGAGTTTTCTATTCTTTTGTGCGAATGACAGGGAATGGTAACTATAAACATCCTGTATTCATTAAAAACATCTAAAAATACAATTTTAGAGATGGGGGTGGGGTGTGTATGTGCGGGGGGGGGGGGGGGGGGGGTGCACTCACTTCCTCGCCGCTCCTCCTCGGTGTATACGAGCGGCCCGTGTTATGCCTGGTGCCGCTCATATTTACATATTTATAAATACCGGGCTTTACAATGAGGCGGTGTCGTGCCAAGAACAACGCGTTCTGCTAGCGAAGGGCCCCGAGGCCTGGGAGAGCAAACAAAGGGTTCACTGAGCTCCACCTCCAGCTCCACCTCCAGCTCCACCTCCAGCTCCATCCTGAGCTCCTCTCTGAGCTCCTCTCTGAGTTTGGAGCTCCGTTTGTGGTGACTTGTAAGGTGATGCTTTTCTCATCACTGTAATAACGTAGTATAATGTTTGTCTAAGTGGTCATTTATTATCTTTAAGTGAATAATAACATTACTCGTCTACTCGTGAGCCGGCGGTCACCAGGCGCGGGTTTCAGGTTGTGACCGAGCAACTAAAGAACACACACCAGTAGGCAGCGCTGTGCACAGACGGGATGGGGAGAGTATTTGGTAGAAGGAGAGAAATAATTTAATAATAAACCTACCACCACAAATAGAAGCAGATGTCGGAAGGCATTTCTATCAAATGTGTTTAGCAGAGGATTTTAAACAGTGAAAACCTTGAAGTTTAAAGCAAAATGTCAGCTAAGTATGGCCCTTTTAAAAAATATTGATTAACTTTCATAAATCTATATTTGTGAACCTTCGTGGTGCTCATTAATCTGAGCGGTACATATTCTCAGGAAACAGCTTCTCATCAGCGGTTTTCGCGGCGTCTCTCGCACGTGTTATCTGAGACCAGGCACTCGCACTTATTCACGCGCACACTCACAGTCCGGCTCCTCCCAAAGCGGCCTACCGACACATGCTCCGAGAGCGTCGCTGTGCCATTGTTCCATTTATCCATTCGGTTAAGCATGACACATGTGTTACCGGTGGATGGATCCTGGAGCTGTGTGTCCTCACACCATATGTTTCCCCAGCCAGGTCCTCCAGTCCCCTCCAACCAGCGCCCGGTCTCTGTCTGCCACCAGGAGGCGCACTTGCACTTTGTCAACGTGTTTAAAGAGCTCTTGGACAACGTGGGCATTTATTGTAGACACACTGCAGGTCCTTAAATATGAGAATATTTATGGCGCTGGATTTGCGGTGGTGTGCAGCGCTCATTTGATGAACCGATGGCAGGCAGCTTTTTTCAGTGTGTGAGGTGCATCTGCCGTCTGCCAGAATGGGAAATTAAAAACTGCAAGAGCTATGCTAAATCTATAAAGTTGGCCAGGAAATCTCCCCCCTCCCACCCTTCGCTATGGCAGTTGTTTGGGGAGAAGGAGCACCACGCTTAAATAATAACATTCCAGGTGGCTTAGTTAATGAACAGTGAAAATCAAATATGCGGCCCTAATCTGGAACCCGTTATAGAAAGTTTCTTTACAGGGAAGTCAAAAGCAGGAAGTCCCCTTGGGGAGAACAAGACACCTTTTAATGCATCTACATTTGAATTAGTTTATTTCTGTTATGTTATTGCATATGAAATAACAATTGTCGTTGTAATGGACATGAGAAGACAAGTGAGCTTTAGGTGGCTTTTTTGACTATTTTCAGTGTCAAATGATTTGCTATGATATGTTATATCTAACTCCAACACAGACACGTTGAATCTGGAGGGAAAGGTCTGGTCTGAATGTATTTGGAGGCCATGCGCATCCTTCAGTGTCTTATTTACTGTCTTCGATTGCCACCTTGTGGTGACAATTGGACATGAAATCAACCCTTTGTTAGTGAAGAATTTGACGGGAAAACACCAGTTAGATCACTACAAAGAAGACCAACCCTTCCACATACGCTGTAACGCTGCTACGATCCAATCATATTTGATCTCATATATACAAAACCATCCCAAAAAACATTTTGTAAACATCCTTTCACCAGACGGATCGGAGAAGTAGGTGGAGCACTAAAAGCAGGAAGCCATATGAGACGTGCAGTAAACGTATCTCCAGTCATTACTCAGCGCTGAACCCAGCATGTTTTATCATGTTATTAGCTCTTTATTTTCCCTCCGCTACCACCATCTTCATATCCATTTCAGTCCTGCAAAAAGAAACAAAAAATAAGAAACACAACTCAAATAAACCTGCGTTTTAATTTGGTTTTGTCAGATTAATTACGCCACTTTAAAAGAACATGACATGCAAATGTGTTTTATTGCAAAATAATTTTAGAAGAAGATGCAGAGGGAATGAAATTGTAGAAAAAGCAGCAAATGGGGAGTTGTATTGTTTGCTGTGGGAGATATTTAAAGTTATGCATTTCTCATTAACTCACAAGTTTTTTAAACTTTTGAGAAATCTTATTAGATTTGCTCACTTCCCTCCTGACCCGCTGTCACACTTCCTCTCGGACTTATTTGCCGAACTGACTTAATTGTACAAGCACAAAGCTCCTCCAGTTGTCATAACCAGAATGTTTAAGCGTCTCATACCATCAGAAATGGACATTTGCTAAATGAACTGTAGCAATGCTGACCTGCTGCTTATAGAAGATCTTCTCACCAGTCATTGGTGTAACAGAATAACGGGGTCGATGCACTCACTTAGGTGTGAATTCAGCTACACTATGTGGACACAAAGGAGAGATAGTGGAATCATCAGAACGTATTTCCCTTTAAGTTGTTTGTTTCATTTTGTCACACTAAATGCACATTATCAGTTTATGAGCATGCACAATACAACAGACGACTGAATTTCTTTAAAACATAGAAAAGGTGAAATTTGGGGCTGTGAGCTGAAGGGTTTTCTGTTGCTGGTCCTAATCATATGCTTCAAAGAGTTTGACTGCAGGAGACAGTTTAAAGGGGTCACTTCACTGAAATGAACATCTCACTAGCAGCATCTGGCCCTTGCCGATGCCTCCAGCTTCAGTTGTCCATCGGTATTTGATATTTCATAACGATACAATGGATGTTCATCTATATTTAACAGCAAAGTCTCCTCGTTAATCGGGATAATCCAAACATATTTCTGTGGATCGTTTAACGAGTTTTGGGACTACGTTTTACCAAATGAAATAATCCCTCCAAAAGCTGGTGACGTGAGATTACCGAGACACTCGCACCAATTCTATGCACCTCCATTGTATCAGGGTGAAGCTGCTACCGGCTGAACTGAAACTGAACCTCATTAAGACTAGACGTAGATGCAGGTAAGTGAATACATGCTGTACTCTGTACCCTTTAAAGTTTGACCTAATAATCTGTGGCCCATTGTGCAAAGCAAAGCTGTCTCAAATATCTCATCCATCCATCTGGCCGCAGCTGACTGTATATTGCAATGCTTAGGGTGTGTGTGTGTGTGTGTGTGTGTGTGTGTGAGTGTGTGTGTGTGTGTGTGTGTGTGTGCGGCATGGTGGTTTCAGTGTGTTGGGTCCGTGGTGCTAATCTGCCTCTTGTTCTCTCATTGGCCGTAGTGCATCTCTGGGTAGGAGAGGAGGACCAGCCAATGAGCCACGACCCCAACCATCTTAACAACGACCTTAACCACCCTAACAACCATAACCTAGGTGACCCAGAGGGGCTGGACGCCCGTGCTGTAAACAAAGACTAACGGCACCACACCGGAGTAAGGCAGGATGAGGAGGATGGTGATGATGAAGGCGATGAGGAGGAGGAGGAGGAGGATGGAGGATGAATGAAGGAGTACACTTTAACAAAGACTTTATTTAAGATGAAAAAAACCCATTCTACCGTCAGGGTGAAGAGAAGGCGCGAGCTGTATGAAGGAAAATGGGGGACAGTTTCCTGTTGGGGACGGATGTGAGATTGCTTGGACACTACAGGAAGTGCGGGCTTCTTCCCTGCGCGCTCCACCGGGGGCCCGATGCCCTCTGCTCTTTGTTCTCTTCTCTCTTATACAATGTTATTTTCTCTTTTTTGTTTGATGAAACTACCTGTCTGATTAGCACTTCCTGTAACCGCCACCGCAGATCTCCGATACATTCCTCGAGCTAGAACGGTGTGTCTTTTTTTAAGAAGAAAAAAGTAGGACTGAAGTGTAGTGCTTAATCGAATGCATTCAAAGACTTTTTCTCTCCTGTTGAATGAAGAAGACGACGTTATTTGACCATTATATCGTACCTGGAATGTATTCTACCGTAGGATAGAAAGTCGACTTTACCGGGGCTGTTGACAGAGACCAAGCACATTTTCCTGTCAGTCACATGAGTCCCCATGATGCATCACGCCGGTTATGGTTAAGGGGCGGGGCACCATATGACAATCTGCAAAGCAAGAAAAAAACACATACCCCGCAGTTTACTTTAGATGGTGGTGCTAATGATGATTGTGAAGAAGAAAGACTGCCCTAAATGTTCTTATAATATAACAGTATACACCCACTCCATACCCGGGCCAGTACAGGCCTTTACCCCTCCTATGTGGTGTTTTTTTGTAAACATCTCGTATCATTCGACACAGCGCCCGTATTCACGTAATGTACATAGAGAGATATACAGTAGTAAAAAAAAAAAAAAGATTTAAAGTATTTGTGACGAGCAAAAAGCAAAGACGTGACAGTTTACAAGGACACACTCACAAAAAGGAAGGCGACCTCCTTTGACTGAGGAGAATTTGAGGAGAACTTCAAAAAAAAGAACAAGAAAAAAGGGGGAACGGTTGGTTTCTCGATCCCCTCCACCCCGCTCTTCATCCCTCAGTCAACCTTAAGGACTTCAGTGTCGCAGATGTTTCTGAAATACTGCCACCGATCATTATTGCACAGTGTTACTGACTACTGAAAAATGGTTTGATGTATTTACTTTAAGATGAGTACAAAAATATAAAAGAACAAAAAAAACTGGAAAAAAAGACATATTGTGTATAGCCTTAGATACAAGTCATCTGTTATTGCTTCTACAATATGTAGCTGTGCTAGACTTTAGGATGTAGGGTTGTTTTTCATCTTATTTTCTTTATTTTATTTGTACTGTACATTAATGCCTTGTCCATATAATGATCAAAAAAAGAGGAAAAAGATGACAATCGTCTCCTGTGCTGCAAACATATTTGCCCTCATATATACAGAATCAATTATGCATAGACAGACTTAATCCTTTCTTATATCTTTCATTGGTTTCGGTTTTCTGAAGTATTTTGCACTGTGATAGTATATTAAATCCAACCTATACAGTACAAAACTAGCTAACTAACTAAACTGAAAGTGTGTGTTTGTGTGTCCCTTGGCATTGTGAAATGTTTCTACGTCATTTTTTCGTGAAACCCAGAGAAGAATTCTAATGCGGTGTGTACAGTCCAACTATGATACTGATTTCAGTTTGAGCATCCTCTATATCCCCTATACTGTATGTGGCTTAGACAAATTGACCCCACGATTTCTTTTGTACCCAATTTCCCCCTGTTGGCCTGCAGCATAAGGCCTGTTTCGCTTTAGCCTGCCTGGTTTTCTGTGCTCAAATTCCACCTTGAGGAGATTTTTGCTGAAGTACGGCCTCTATTTTTATTTTCATTTGATTTATGTAGACTACAAATAACCATTATTTCAATTCCAACATGCCAAGAAAGGAGGGGATAACAAGCTAAAATAATAAAGAGTGAGAAGTAAAAAGTGATGGTTGTTGGGAAATATAACAGGGTGTTTAGAGTGAAGGGATTGTGGAAGTGAACCAATCAGACGGATCCAGCGTGAGGCACTGACCAGTGGCTTTGACATCTGACGCCATCTCTGTTTTCCAGGTGTGTAAAGAAAAGAGATTCATGGCGAGAGTCTCATTCGGGCTCTCTCCTTCTCTGAACCAGCTATAATGAGCATTCCACTCCACATATTATGTACAAAACCTGTCTTGTGAGCTGAACACTCTTTATGTTTCACTGTACCCTCATGGCAGATGCTTTGTTTTGTAACTACTGAACTGTACTTATAGTAAAAATAAAATGTATTCAAACTAAAAAAAGAAAAAAATGGATCCTCACAGAGCAAACGGCCTGTTTCATCCTTTTTTTCATGTTTAGCTGAGTAACAAGGGGAGAGGTGAATCTTCGATCAGAAGTGGGTAAACAGTTTGGGGGGGTGGGAGCCGCCACTCCCCACGCAACTTATTATCTCTCAGGAAATCCGAAGGTAAAACGTATCACGCACTGCGATCGTGGTGTTGAATACGCACAACAAAATGACTGCCGGCACCACTTTGCCTCCCAAAGGGGTCCGTAAAGTAGCAGTGGAAAACCAAAAAACAACTACGCACTCATGAAAATGTAGTCAGTCTGCTCTCCGAATCCGTAGACAGAGTTCTAGCTCTATATTATTACAACGGAGAAACCTAGTACCTCGCACATTTGGCCCTGCCAGAGGAACGGGGTGGCTCAGAGCGCCACCTGGTGGTCCTCGGTCCCCTGTCACCAACCCCGGGGCTTAGCTGATGTCCTCAAGCCACTTGCTCAACTAACGAGTGGAAGCATTAACTTTGTGTGGAAGTTTACTGCGACTTCTCACACAGGTAGTCCCACAAATCATCTTGCTGATAATTCACAATTTAAGGAAATGTTACATTTCCATTACCTTTTTGCCAAAAAAGAAAAAGAGAGACAGGATTAAAGAAAAAATGTTGTCCTCAATCCCCCAGTCCTTGTTTTCTTTTCTCTCTCTCTCTCTCTCTCTCTCTCTCTCTCTCTCTCTCTCTCTCTCTCTCTCTCTCTCTCTCTCTCTCTCACATTCCCTATCTATATTCGTATTTAAGAACATTTTATCGCACAATAAATTAAATACATAGATTCACCTTACCTTTTAATAAATGTATCTATTGAATCAAATTATTATTAACCTTGGATTGATGTGTGTGTTGTCCTTGGGCTGCATATAAAGGACTCAATACTACAAGTGACTACAAAGAGACGCAAAATAAGGACACATAACAAACCAACAAATAGATACGAATACAAACAGGGATGGAAGGACAACAAGTAATTAAAATGAAACCCGCAGGTGTTGGCAGGGCTCACATGTTGCAGCCTGGAATAGATGTACATGTTGTTGTATTATGAGAGATGATAAGAGATGAGGATAACAATTTACTGTGAAATGACCCTAAAATAGTTACGTTTTTTTATAGGATCCCATCTGTGATCAAGATTCAGTACTCTGTTAAAAAGAGTTATCTTTTGTTTGGATCATACCATGCCATTACATATATGTGAATAAAACGCCACCAGCAATCAGTATCCGCCCGCTGCACCTCTTGACGATCATTTAAATAGAATACAATTAACTTTCTTTACATGTTTTGGTGTTCTTCCAAATCACTTAAGGGAATTCCTAAATTCATCTGAGGATAACACATTTTGAACACAATGTCACTGAAGACAATGTACGGGTGGGGCTGAGAGGGGTCGGGGTTCAGGTGAGCAATACTTTTCACATAAAAAACATTAAATTGGCCGTATAAATTGAGGGGCTTCGACTTTAACAGGGCAATATTCTTTAAAATATAAATATAGCAACATTTATAAACGAAAAAAAATAAAGTCATATATCGTTTTGTTTTATTTCAATGCATATGTATGCATTTGTACCTATGATTTATATACAATGAGATTAACGAAAATGTTTCAGCCATGAAGTTTAAAGTGTGTCCGGGTTGTAAGATCACAGTCTTACTAGTGGGTCACAAACGAGCATGAAAGTGATCGTTCCAGCATGCACGGCCCATGTGCGCCACTCTGATGGACTCCGTATAAAGCCAGGACCCCGGGGCCTCTGGGAGGCTGCCCAGGTCAATGCCTTTACTAATTTTTTAACGGTTCAGCTGGTTGGGGGTGAAACGAATCACCCAAGTCTGTTCCCAATAAAACTCCCATCCGGAGAAAAGTAACTGTTTGACTGGACGGTTTACATGCACCCATAACTGCCAAAGATGTTTCAGACTGGAACAACACAAGTTGCTTTGCCTGTATGCATCTGGCGTGGGGGGTGTGCATGAGTGTCTAAATGCGTGTGCGAGTGTGTGTCATGTATTTTGGGTGTGTGTGCCGCACATGTGTATGATTAAAGAACACGTTAGGTCATCTTTCATTCCATCTGGCCTGTTGTGTGCGTGTGTTTGCGTGTGTGTGTGTGTGTGCGTGTGTTTGCGTGCGTGTGTGTGTGTGTGTGTGTGTGTGTGTGTGTGTGCGTGTGTTTGCGTGCGTGTGTGTGTGTGTGTGTGTGTTGCTCGTCGTTGCCCCACTGAGCAATTTCAACATTGAAGCGCTCTCTTTCACAGTGTGATGAACACCGTTCTTTGCCCTTCATTTAACTTCCTCTCTAGTCATTTCCTCTGCCCCTCTCTCCCCCCTGCCTTTCCTTTCTCTCTCTCTCTCTTCAGTATCCATTTCCTCTCATTTCCCCTCCCCGACATGTTGTTCAACTGCACGTGTGAGCACATGTTTGTGCAGGCAGCAGTCTGCGTGCTCGTCTGGTGCGGATTGATGTGCTTTATCATGACGCTGTGATGGCGCTTGCTAGCCATCGGTTGGTCACCGGGCATATGGTGACCCGCCGATGAACCCGTCTTTTTGCTCATTTGTTCAACTGCCTCTAATCCCCCCCCCCCCCCTCCGCTGGGGCCTCTCATTGCAGCTATGTGGTGGGACCACCAGAGGGCGCAGCAGACCAGGCTTTGGGGCCGGTCCCGGTGCTGCTCCGAGGAGACAAATTAGCTGATCAGTTTACTGAATTATCCCCTAAAAACACGTCACTCTTTGAATGTCTGTATTGTAAAAGGAAAATAAATAGAATAAATATTACAAAGCTGATCAAGACGTTTTTCTCTATAGAAGGTTTCATTGTCTATAGACAGGATTCATTGTCTTCCCAAAAGATGTCATCATGCTTTTGTGCAAGTCACTGATGGTTTCCTCCCACTTTGTTGTTTCCTAACTTCAAACAGAGGCTCTCCTCCCTGATTGGTTGAGGCAACAGCCATACTCTATTTATTTTCTTTACCCAACTACTTTTGTGGGTGTGTGTATATATATATTCCCCTATCAAAAACATGTTCTTTGTTTAGGTCCAGAACTCTGCTCTTGTTTGTTGAGAAAATCACCTTTTCTATCTGTGTTTGAATAGTACGTCATTATTTCATGATTTGAGATAACCAGAACCTAAAAAAGCAGAGGGCGTACTGAAAGCAACACAAAACCGCAGCATGTCATCCAATCCTTGCATCAGTTTTCCAAAGACCTCTTCATTGTAGCTTCTTCAGTGAGTGAGTTGGGTTGGCATGTGATCCTCCCTCCTGCCTCTAGATAGCCTCCGAGGGCCGTAACAAAGGCTCCCTGAGAACACTGCAACACTGCGCCAATGTCCAAACAACTGACTAAATGTAAAACTAATGAAAAGACTAATTCCTAGATCCATGCAATATGCCATCTCTTACTCTGCCATTTACCATGCAGTGATATCCATCCATCCATCACTTTATCTCTCTATATATAACTATTTTTTGAGTGTGTTAGCAGCGCCTCTCACTACAGTCTGACGTTTTACAACGGTGACTTTGGGTAAATGAGCTTTGGTCCGGATTCCTACCAGGACATGTACGAGGACCATGCCAACGCGACACCTTGTCCCCTCAGTCTCATGCACCTTTGTGTTTTCTCCTCAACATTTGCGTATATGCACGTGAGTGCGCTAATGTCTGCACGTGTGCCCAGCCGACTTTCTGTGTGTGTGTGTGTGTGTTTTTGCCTCACGCAGTGCTCGTGTGTTACGTTCTCCCTCTTTCTCTCTCCTGAGCTCTTATGAATCGATGATCATGTGGAGTAAGGGAGATAGATGGCCCCCAGCTCCATCTTGTCTCCTCTAATTGTAAAATATTAGTTACATTAGACTGTGGCCCGTGATTAATGGAACTTATTTGGAAGGTGGACTCTTTCTTACGCACACATACTCCAATTCTCCCGCTCGCCCTCTCTCTCAGTTACCGACGCTCTCCAAAGTCTCTTCCTGAAAGAATGGAGTGATTTCACTTAGAGCGGACAAATAGGCTTCCCCCTGGAAAGGGAGACAGTGGGGGTAAGGAGAAAAGGAGGAGGTGGAGAGGAGAGGAGATAAGAGAGGGGAGAGCTTATGAAAGGTTTTAAAGAGTCGCGGTGCCAGTTGGATCCTAAGCTCCGTGCAAGATAATTCTCTATGCGGGTCTTGATCGTGTTTACAAGCTGATCTCTGTGAAAAGGGGACGGCTTTTTCCATTTCCTCTAATGCTACTGTTACCTGGCCGCGCCTCACAACAAGCATCTAAAACCTAAGAGGCAAAGTTCAGACAGCCAAAGTTTCCTCGGTGGATGCGGAGCCCTGCAGACTTGCACTGCTCTGGTTTTGATGGGAGTCCTTGAGGAGCACGTGGCCCAGACGACGGGACACATCCACTTCCGTGTGCAGGTCAATAACGCGTTTTTTTCTTCAAAAGCAATTTGTCTTGCCCCTAACTGCTGCTAGTGAATACAACCAATGCAGAGGTCAGCATCAATGTCTTCCTACTTGCTTTCGTACTGGCATTTAAGGGCACCTGCAGACCCCTGGTTCATGAACACAGGGGGAGGGAATGCGATAAGACACATTTTTATCATTTTAATTTCTCAAACATCTAAAAAAGTTTTATGAAACCAATCAAGTGTTATTTCCCATCGCCTCGTTCGACATTTGTGCCAAAAAATGACTAAATACATTAACATGATTCCAATTAAATTAGTTGAGTGTGTGCGCTTGGACACTTAAACATTACAGGTTAAGATGACTGGCGATAAAAACTGTGAATTTGAAAATTTAAAATAAAATACAGATTCCACCTTCAGAGATGAAAGACTTTTTTTTACAAACGTACATTTTTGGTTGATAAAAAAGTAAATATTAATATTAAAAAAGTACTAGAAGTGGTTTTCAATATCCACCAGAGGAACTAAACTTTCAATAAAACAAACGGGACGCACGGATTGTGATGCATACACAATCCGTGCACCGATGCACAATTCAGCACAAATCTTCACATATTCACCATTCACACGTGCATAAGAGAGCAGATATAGAGCACTAGTCCTCCCTATGCATGTGAGCATGAGTTCTCCTCTACATCTTCTCCCCTCCCCTACAACACAATCCAGACAGCATTCAGTCCAACAAGGACGTCATCATCCCGTACGCCTCACATCCGCTTCCTCAGCTGCCACGGCTCTTTCATGGAGGTCATTCCATTTTAGATGTAGATATGCAGATGCGTTGTTTTAAATACACTTGCACTTATTTTGTTTTATGATGAACACAAATAACTTAATTATAATTCCAAACAAAACGCTGATCCATTTTTTAGATTTTTAAGTTGTCCGTTTGTCCATTTGCCCAACTTTTACCTGTTATTACTGAGTATTGAGGTCAAAAGGAGTTCACAATGATGAATGCAGCAGCGCAGCAGTGTGTCAGGATGAGAGTGAGAAGCAGGTGGCTGCGATATCAATCAACACCCTCCATTCTCTTCTTTATTTTCTCTTTATTGCTAAGGATGGCACTCATACGCACATACGATAGCAAGCACATACACACTCTCACACGGATTCACATGTAGTTGTGCATCCATTATCGGTACACAGTGGCAGGTCAGCAGCAAAGTTTGCCTCCTTCTGTTCAGCAGGGACTTAGACTAAATGTGAGACAGGGAATTTAGCATCACACACACACACACACACACAAGTGCTGTCAACAATGAAAAACGATATAGTGAGGAATAATAAATTTAACCACTCGTTTCATGTCTGATTGACCGAACACAATCCAGTTTGTATGAGGGTCGTGACCGAAAGTGCGAGTTACCACAACCGGAAGGATCCATGAAAAGAGGAAGTGGAAAAGGAGATGGAGACAGAAAGGAAGGAGCTATTTTGGGTTCCTATTAACAGGTCCTACTGGTACAGCAATTAATAATCTAGTTCAGTATTTAACATGGGACCTGGTCCCTGGTGTGGACGTTTTAGCTGGCTTTGATGCTGAACGAGCTTCTGCCTCTCCTCCCCCCAACAGTTCCTCTCCTCTCCTTAAGTGCCTCCCCTGGTGTTATTTGCATGTTGGTTTTCTCTAGTTAAGCCCAGGAAACAGACCAAATTGCTATTCCCCAAACTTCAGGCCAATTTTCTATCAACACGGCAGCTCGTTGAGGGAAATGCTCTTAATTCATCAGAGGGAACGAAGAGAAGGAGCAAATCCCTTCAGGCTGTTTGAAGTAATGTAAATGTATTTATTTTGATCGGGGGGAGGAGTTTAAAAAAATAATTATATATCAATATATTACAAAAAAGGAACTGATGCAAATCCATGAGGTCATGCTGGACCCATTTACAAAGTCTTGGACATGAAAAAGAAACGCGACACTCCCTCTAACTTTTTTCTAATTAATTTGAACATTTTAACAATGAGCAAATCTCAACTCTTTTGGGAAGGTTTGTCTGTCTGAATAATCTATTCATATTCAAATACAAACACGTGGCATACCTCCCAAACGTACTTGTTTATTATCTCTTTACTTTTTTATGTAATGTTACAAACGTATTTACTATCATATCATATCTTAATCCAAACAAAATGTTTTCCTGATCCAGCCAATTGGTTTTGATGCGTTAGTAGACCTACGTTGGAAGTTTATTTTGACAATATGCATGTAATCAACCTCCTTAAATTTTCCACAATACTCCACTCCTCCGCTCTGGCTACCGGTCGCTGCCCGCATCCACTTCCAGACATTGGTGCTAACGTACCATGCGGTGAATGGATCGGGTCCCGTCTACATCCAGGACATGATCAAACCCTGCATCCCAACCCTGCACTCCGCTGTGCATCTGCCAAGCTGCTTGTCCCCCCCCCCCCTCACTGAGAGCAAAACACTCCACAAGATCACGACTCTTTGCTCCAGAAAAGAGTCCTTGCTCTGAAATGGTGGAACGAACCCTCCTCCACCGACACGCTCTCACACGTAGACACACAAATCTTTCTCCATGTTTTTCACCCTTTCTCGACTCATAAAGCACACACAAACGCATGCATTAATGTCCATGTATGCGAAACCCTTGCACACAGAAACACACAGGCTTGCACGCACAAATACACATATGGAGGTCCATAAAGACCGGGAACAAAGTGTTGGCTTCCAACCAAAAGCTGCCGTCCTTAAACGCCATTTGATGCCAGCGCTGCCATCTGTTGCCGTCTTAAGATAGCTCTGCTCACACGACGCGTGCGAGATAACACTTTTCCTGGAGCCGTGGTCTATTTTTCACATATGGCTACAAACCCTTCAATATAAAGCACAGTTCTGTTGAATTGTACCTCTGATGCAATAACCGCATATTTCCTGTCACTCTGAGCTGTTACTTAAATAGAGAAAAACAGAAAAGGAAATACTAGATTCAAGATGGAGCATAAAAAGTTTTCCCAACCCATGCAACATTTGTGAACCTTAGGACAAGCTGACAACAGAACTATATTTCATTTAGAATCTTTTTGAATTACTGTAATTACTGTAATTCCACTACTTTTAGCGGTAACGAGCCTGTAGCGAAGTATTTTCTTAAATCCAGCGGGGGAACGTGTTGTATAACCAACAGCTAACGTTGACGGAACGTCAGAAAACTCCACATCGCATCCTTAAGCAAACCAACAGCTAACTTTCAGGTAACGTCTGGGAACCAAACGCTATAGCTGACGTTGAGAGAATGTTTTGGGAACCATAAATTCTTAGCTGGGGTGTAGCTAGCTTCAGCGCTAGCCGTCGCTAAGCCAAGACCCCTAGCGGATGTTGGTGGCTGTAGCTCACGTTTCATCTCCCCTGACTGTCCACGGAAAAACGCTGCCCTCCCAGCACTTGAACTGGACGAGAATATCCATACTCGTTGCCCTCCTCCTCCTTCTTGACATAAAACCTCTGCCAAAAGAACGCTCCATCTCCACCAGAAAAAGCCTCCTCTAAACAGAAGTCCGCCGATGCCCGAGCGGTCGACTAATTTATTAGAATCCCACTAAGTTTTCTTCTGACACCAGTTGTAACGTTCTGTGCCAATAAAGAGCCAAAACTACACACATTACACCGGAAGGGGCGGTACCCCAACCCTGGCCCAAGTAATAGAGTAATCAGAACCATTTACACATTTAGGAACTTAAGACACGCTACAGTATTTTCAAGGTGGAGAAATAACCACTGTTTCAAATTCATTGTGGTCAAAGGCAAGAACGTGCAAGTGATGTGTACATTATATCCAGGAGCAAAAACTTTGTCGTCATCCGTTGTAAGCAACTCTAATTTTTTAACAGTAACGCAAATAGTTACTTTCCCTGGTAACGAGTTACTTTTATTGTAGAGTAATTCAGTTACTAACTCAGTTACTTTTTGAACAAGTAGTGAGTAACTATAACTAATTACTGTTTTAAAGTAACTTGCCCAACACTGCTAAACACACACATATACACCTCCACCCACTGAATCCTCTCCTCCTGGCCTCCTCTTCACTTCCTCTCCATCTTTCCTCTGATCTCCATGAAGATGGCCTTAGGGGGTTAATTTACAGGCTTAGATAATGCCACGCTAATTAAAGCAAGACCCCTCCCCCCCCTTCCATCTTTATTCCTCTATCTATGGGTCTGTTTACCAGAAAAAAACTATCCAATGTCAGCGTGATTGATTCTCCGCTAAGCCCTGCCCCCCGCCGATATTGCATCAAGCTGTCAGAACTACCGTGGAGCCCACACTGTCACTAACTCCTTGAATACATGTGATCTTAAAAAGTTTATAGATAAAAAATGTGTTCCAGGGATAATTCCAGGAGGTTAGTAGTGAGAAACGGTGAAAAGAACAGTGAACCAGCACATCTGCTGGTGATCAAAACCAACACTATTTCTGCAAAGGTGGGTGGGATTTTATTCGGTTAAAATAGTAAAGGCAGCATTTCTGTACATTAAGTAGAGAGCATAACAAAAAAATGCTGGAAACTTAACACAAAAGTTAGCCTCACAGGCTTTTATGCCCCGACTTTCTGGGTAGTTTGATCTGACCAATCAAAAAACCAAGTATCACACCATGTTTGCCAACGGTCAATTGTCGTGGACCTGACACCTAATGCAACCCGGACATTCACACATTTAGGAATTTTTACAATTCTTACCCATAAATAAAAATAAAAATAAAAAATAAATAAAATGAATGAGTTTCCACTTTTTACATACAGTCTCCTTTAAACATACACTTTGTCTATGTGTACTTTTAAATTGACTTGGTTGGGCTACAGATTGTGGTTTGGGTTAAAATACATCTGTTTGTAGTAGAAAATAACTAAACCCTGTGTAGCATTGTATTGGCCTTTGCCTATTGTTGGAATGGCCTCGTGTTTTTCTGTTTATTCAGAACAGAAAACAGTTTATTCAGTTTTTTGGATGCTAATTCGAAAATACTTCCTTGAGACAAGTGGGTTGAAGCTAAATCACAGTGGTACGGTACTCAATAGCGAAACACTACTGGATTGCCAAAACTGGAATTAAAACAGTGAATCATAATAGCACAAAATCAAATGTCACTGTACTACTCATTAACACATCAAAGCTTCATGCTAGTTGTGAGTAAAGTGTGCCGGGGATCAGACGGACCAGAAAAGTGCACTAAAAATCCTTGATTTGATGGAGTGGTGCCACCGTGCCGCGGTCGGCGTCGGCTGTTCTGGTCACTGGCACAGACCAGAGGACAAGGATTAATGATGGGAACGTTTTCCCTAAATGCAGGGCATGGGGATTGTTGAACGCCTGCATTTGTTTGTGTGGGAGTGAGTTACAGAGCGAAAGAGATTTCCCTTTAATTTTTAATCCACAACAACAGAGCCTCTGTGCTTCTAAGTTGCTCTGCAGAATTCTATTCCAATCTCGCCCCACGCTGAAGTTTATAAATACCAATGCAAACTTTTTTCAAGCCACGCAATTCAAACTAGAATTCCTCGCTTTTTACCTAAACAACCTCCGCCTGGAGATAAAAAACAAACTTGATTTGTATTAATTCTTTAAGTCCCTGGAGAGGAGAAAAAAAGAGTTGAGTTGTTCCGGGGCCATAACTTGGTCTCCATAAGTGTAAAATGGGATGAGATATTTTGCCTCCCGGTCTTAACGTAATGTAAGAGAGTGTGAAATTATACTGCACATGAGTAAAATGGGACCCTTCATTGTGTGCAGCCGACTAGCTTATCTGTAAATTCAGACAACTGGAACATCCAAAGCCTCCAAACTTGTAGCAATCCTTTGTGCGGCTCGAGACCAAACAATGTAATATCAGAAAGCCGGAGAGGCTCCAAATCCTGTGTCAGATTGCCAAACACAAAGTAGCTTGCATCATGGCTGCCTATGTGTACACTTTAAGCGTTCACGTGTCCGTCTTTATACAACACAAAGTTGACTGTCTACTCCCTCCCGCTAACTCTGTGCGTATGCTAGCGAGTGCCACAAATAAATCTGTTGCTGCTTTACTTCCCAGCCTTTATACCTATTTATATTCCCTGCACCTATCTTCTTGCCTCTTTTTAAGCCCCTTATATTAATTTGATTTAGAAAAATTCCAACTGAAAAAGAGATAAAGGCAAAAGAAAATGGGAAAAGAAAACAAGGGTCAGGCAAATGCACCGTTATTAATAACCCAAAGTACCGGAGAGGGCTCAAACTCTCCATATCCCCACCCCTCCCTCTTCCTTCCTCCCTATCCACTTTGTTTTGTCCTCCCCGTCTGTCTGTGAGTGAGTGAGCTAAGTGAAGTGGGTTATGATGGCGGTGTAATCGGCATCCTTCAAACAAACGGCTGCTGCCATTAAGGGCCATTGTGTTTGCTGCTGTGATGATCAAATTCAATCTAGGGAGAACATTTTGTGCTGGAGCTATGGCAAGCGGGGTCTGGGGGGATGGAGAAAATACTCCTTGTTCCACTCTGTTGTTGTGTTCAGGGGGACTAGATGTATGCATGCTTTTCAAAAGATGCATATCGACATCGGACGCAGCACAAGTTTTACTCAGATGGCTGCACCAAGCGAGGCTGGTATTAAGTGTTGTAATGTTTTCACGGAATGTGTTTCAATAAAGAACTTGGGGTGGAAATGAGAAAATTACATTTCACTTATTTACTAGCTTTTAGCTCGTCACCCCTCTGCAGGTAAACTCCAAGTTCCCCATGGCATCAATGATAGGCGACGGTGGCTCATGGAGTAGAGAAGGGTGTACTGTGAACCACAAGGTTGGTAGTTCAAACCCTGCCTGCTCCATGTCCCAAGTTGAAGTGTCCCTAAGCAAGACATTTAACCCATAATTGCTCACCAGGTTACAACGTGAAGACCATGGGGGTAAATATGCAATGTAAGATGCTTTGGATAAAAGCGTCAGCTACATGCAATGTAGTAAGGGAGTATATCATGACATCCCCCATTATTATACGCATGGTGCGATTTGTGGGGGGTGGGGGGATAGGAAAACCCCTCTCTGGTTTTCCTATCCCCCCTCTGCTAAATTATTTTTATCGCCGGGGGAGACAAGGATTCCCCCCCGTCTGGTTCTTTTTATCTCCGGGGGGAACAAGGATTTGGCCCCTTGATAGCAATGAATGCAACTTAACTGCCAGCCTACTTAAACTCTTGAAATCTAACGATCTTCAGTGTCAAACGTTCAGAAATGTGTTCGATGACGAACACGTCATCGAACACAAAAACATTGTAACATTTCAGTGCGGGAACTTCGCAGGGAAAACAGCGCTGAACCAAAGATGAAACGCGTTCAGAGCAGCATATCGAGTTACTTTTCAGGACCTAATAATAAAACGACTAAATCAACACCTGAGACTGATAGCGCAAGAAATGCGCTGGAGGTTGCTTTAGACATATTTTATTTGTTATTTATACTAGTAACCTACTGTGATGGTTTTCCACGTCCCAGATGTTTTGGTGCCCCCCCAGGCATTTGGTTCCCTACGCGCAGTGCGTGACTTACGTGTGCGGAGCGCCGGCACTGAGCATATCGTCTTGTCAACTAAATTAACATTAAAAGTTCTGCCATGTTGTGATGGGGACTAATCCGCGGACCCGAAAAAGGGCCGTTCTACCCTTTGCGTTCTTCTCCCTAGTTATGCAGCTAAAAGTCACATGTACAAAAAAAAAAAAACATCCCCCCCTCTGCTTTTTTGTCAAATCACACCCTGATTATACGGACTCTACAGTATACAGGGGGGATGCTAGGATTGGATTGGGGTGTTCTGAAATGCTTTATGAGCAACAGCAGTGCCAACAGTAGATGTAAGTGACAGCATAGCTCGGGGATGAGCGCTGTGGCAGCCGGCATGGCCACAGAAAGGGAAGCTTGTGACATGGGGAAGGATTCCATCTGTTCTGAAAATAGCAACAGCATTTCTTATCCCTTGGCCTACACTAAAATCATTATATAGATACTAAAAGGTTTGTCTTTGTGAACCAATGGAATACACACTGCTAGTGCTTAAACAAATGCATGGTTAGCAAAACATCACATGAGTTAGGCATCAGGACCCCAACCTAATACCCAATGATACAATATTATAAAATATACAGGTCCTGACTCCGGCCGTGGCCCTTCTGACACCTGCTGCTGCTATCATCATTATTATTTTAAATATGAATCACATTACTATTACTGTCATCATAAACCAACATTACCCTTTCCTAAAGTCTTTGTGCTTTCCCTCCCCACAGTCTGGTTCTATCTGATGGTGGTTGCCCCTCCAGTAGTCCGGCCATACACCTGGCTTGTTACTTCATTTCTGTTATATTGAATGTATTCTACATCTGTATGAGTCATTCTGTACACATGACATCCATTGCAGTCTGTCCATCCCGGGAGAGGGATCCCTCCTCTGACGTTCTCCCTGAGGTTTCTTCCCTTTTTTCCCTAGAAGGGTTTTCTCGTTTTTTGGGGAGTTGTTCCTGTGCCGATGTGAGGGTCTTGGGACGGAGGATGTCGCATGTGTACAGACTGTAAAGCCCTTTGAGGCAAATTTGTAATTTGCGATTTTGGGCTATACAAAATAAAATGAATTGAACTAAATATTCTCCTTTTCTGTTTCTTTCTCCAGGCAAGAGACCATTCAAGTGCACTTACTGCCCCTACAGCGCCTCCCAAAAGGGCAACCTCAAGACACACGTGCTGTGCGTGCACCGCATGCCTTTCGACAACAACCAGTACCCGGACCGGCGCTTCAAGCGCTCCCGACTTGAGTCCGACATCCCGGAGAAGAGCAACTGCGATGACGCACGAGAGCCGTGGGAGTGACGCGATGTGGTGAAACCACCAGGATGCACATTGTAGTTGGTCACTTTAAGACTCATTTCCCACAAACCCTGACTGACAGCAAGACAATGAAATCCACAACATGAAGTGAACATTAACAATGGACATATTATAATCTATGTAATTGTGGTGAGGTAATTCAGCGTTTTTATTTCATTTAACAAAGCACAGTAAAAAAAAACATAGAGTAGAGAAAGAGTTAAAAAAAACGTTGATTGAAATTGTGGATTCAGACAAATCTCGAAGGAAGACGCTGTAAAGCAGGAGAGAAGATGATGAAAATCTTTAGAGCTTGTCTCCAAAAATAATACTGTTATCAGGAAAATGATCCGATATATAACACCAGTAGCTGCCATTTTCCCAGTGTGGGTGAAGAGCCCTAAATATGTGTCTGTGTGTTGTGGGGTCAATGTTGGCCATGTGTGTCAGGGATAGAAAGTAAAGGGAGGAGGGGGGTGCATTGGTGCCAGTCTGACTGGAGCTGTCCTCACAAAAGAAATCAATTCAACATGCACACACACACACACACACACACACTTAGAGTCCTACAGTGGTAACCGGACTCCGGATGGCATTCACCAGGGGGTTCGTCCCATCAGCTGACCAGAGCCCCTCTCAAGTCACCTCCATCCTCCCCCTTCCCTCTCACTTTCTCTATTACGGGCCCAGTCCGTCAGAATGACCTGGGAAATTTAAGGCAGAACAATCAGAAGAGTATTTAAAGCATCCATTAGCCTACGCTATGGCTTGCCCTACTCTGGTTTTAGCATTTCAATGTACTTAGTTGTGTCGCCAGCTCATGGTGTAATAGCGGACTAGCGGAAATGTACAGGTCTTTGTGTGGTGTCGCTATTGGTGGTTGCGGGTTTGGTGCTGGGAGTCATGTGTGTTAATGTTACTTCTGATAAAGACAAATGATCCGAACTTTAAGAAAGTCAATATCTTACCGCACTCACACAGGCAGTGGGAGGGAGGGCTAAAACTCGGGGCCCTAAGCTCTTCCTAAAGCAGTTTACAGTACAACACAATGAACTCGCTCAACAATGATGGTGAGAAGTACTATCCTCCTGCACACATGCAGAGATTGTGGGGTAAGCTGAGAGGGAAAACGGGAAGAGAGAAGGAAAAGGGAGAAATGCAATTGTGGATAGTGTCGATACAATTTGAAAAGATTTTCACCATTAAAAAACACCGTATTTGCAGTACATTAAATATACTAAATTTGACTTGCCACACTTTCATTTCTTTCTTTGTAGGCAACAAGACAGTGAAGTTGTGTAGGGGTCTGTAGTTTGTGACTTTTGTGACTGTATAGCTTGCTTTTCTGGATGTGTGTGATGCACGAACTGAACACTAGAATTTTATTTCATTTTTTCAAGAAAGTCCACATTCCATTTTTTTCAGGCACCCTGGCTTTTGCGCTTCACAGAATAAACCATGTGGATTTGCATTGTTTCATCATCTTGCACAGATGAGGCAACCACCTTTTGTTTCGACACTGGAGAGCGCCATTTATTGTGATTCCTCCCTGACTTGTATTCTTTGTCCATCTTTGAGTGTGATGCGCTCCCCCTTTCCTTCCCGCTGTAATCCCCAAATAATCCATTCCATTGTCCCCACGCTGTTTGATCTCCATCAAGCTTCCCAATAGGAGTAGCACATGCAGTTTGCTCAATTATAATCATTGGTGCAAAAGGAAAAGAAAAAAAAACATGGTCATTTATTTCAGCCTGCAGTAGATTCTGCAGATCCAATCCCTTAGTCAAAATATTGAAGACATTCCTAAAGGAATTAGATTTATATAGCTGATGGGAGAAGTGAAAAGGGGTTTTGTTTACTTATCTTCACAGTAGATACCTTTGTGTTTAAAAGAAAAACATCCTCTCTCATTATTTATTACTCCACATCTGTTTGACAGAAGACAACATATTTCACTAGTGGGGTGAATCAAACATGGACTGTTTACTCTTTGTATGGTCCAGAAGTCGTGATGCACTTTAAAGCGGTAACATTGATGTGTGTTTTTTTTACTGCAATAAAATCTTCTATCTCTGGCAAACACTGTGCTTTGGGTCTGGTCCCTGTTCTGTCATACAGATCAAATAAGTCCACTTAGGAAGACGAACCATTCTGACGGAAAGATTGCTGATACCTGGTATGAAAATTATCATCTGTTACTTACAACTGTTGGCCATTAAAAAAAAAAAAAAATTGGATGACCTGCAACTTGACCTGCAACTTCCTGATGCTAAAGCGCCCAGAGTGCCTTCGAAGTCAGCTGTCACGTGATACAGTTTCTATGGATGGAATTTCTCTGGTATCCAGCAGCACCGTCAAGAATCTTAGAGTTCTCTTCGACCAGGATATGTCCTTCAACTCTCATATAAAGAATACTTCAAGGACCGCCTTTTTTCATCTACGTAATAAATCAGGAATTTCCTGTCTCAAGGTGATGCAGAAAAATTAGTTCATGCATTTGTTTCCTCCAGACTGGACTACTGTAATTCTTTGTTTGCAGGGTGTTCTTGTAAATCTCTTAAGCCTCTCCAGTTGATTCAGAATGCTGCAGCACGTGTATTAACAAGAACTAATAAAAGAGACCATATCACGCCTGTATTGTCTGCTTTGCACTGGCTCCCTGTTAAATCAAGAATAGAATTTAAGGTTCTTCTCCTCACCTACAAGGCGCTTGCTGGTGAGGCACCTTCTTATCTTAAAGAGCTTGTAACACCGTACTGCCCTGCAAGGCAGCTGCGTTCTATAGATGCTGGGTTACTTGTTGTTCGTAGAGTTATTAAAAGTAGGATGGGAGGCAGAGCCTTCAGTTATCAAGCTCCTCTTTTGTGGAACCAGCTTCCACTTTCAGTCCGGGGGGCAGATTCAGTCAGCTCCTTTAAGATAAAGCTTCAAACTTTCCTCTTTGATACCGCTTATAGTTAGGGCTGGCTCAGGTTTGCCTGGACCAGCTCTTAGTTACGCTGCTATAGGCTTAAACTGCCGGGGGACTTTTTAGGACACACCGAACTCCTCTCTCTCTCTCTCTCTCTCTCTCTCTCTCTCTCTCTCTCTCTCTCTCTCTCTCTCTCCTTTTACTAAAATCCACGTTGCATTAATGCACATGACTAATTCAGCTCCTTCCCGGGAGTTCTTTGTGCTTTCTCGCCGAGCAGGTCTCTGCAGATCGTAGTTCCGTCAGGACCCTGGTCCTGACTCCGGCCGTGGCCCTGCTGGCACCTGCTGCTGCCATCATCATCATCACTTTAAATATGACTCATATCACTATTACCCTTTCCTAAAATCTTTGCTTTCCCTCCCCACAGTATTCTGTGGATGGTGGTTCGATCTGACGGTGGTGGTCCCTGCAGTGGTCCTGTCATACATCTGGCCGGCTACTTGGAATTCTTTGATTAATTTCTGTTATAGAAATTGAATGTATTCTACATCTGTATGAGTCATTCTGTACACATGACATCCATTGCAGTCTGTCTAATTGTTTTTGCAGTCTAATTGTTGGATTAACAATGGTAAATGTGTAAAAAGTAAAAATGAGAGCAGAGCAGAGCTTCTGCAAGCATTCCATTTTGATGGATACCGTTGATGCATTTCAGAAGCATTGAATGCTAACATCAAATGTTTTGATGTATAAGGTCTGAGGAGCAATGTAAATGCGAAGAACAAAAAAACAGCAATAAAAGTACAAGAAAAGCGGGGAAAAGGCAAACCAGCAGCTGAATTTGAAATGTTGTACCCAGGATGAGCGCTTTTTACTGTTAATGGAGAAATAGAGTGCGTAGCATATTTAATGGGTTTTGTTTTTATTGTACAGCACTGAATAATTAACAGGGAAGCAGCATGTCACATAGATTTATCTTTTAATTAAAATAACGTGGTTCACGCATATTTGAGTGGTAGTCTAAATAAATGCAATATCCAAATTTATGTTTTGTTTATCTTCCTGTTAATTATCCGGGAGATTGTTCACTGTACAGCCCTTCATATTCCGTCTCTCTGCATGCACCCCACTCCCCCATCTCCCTCTTTCTCCAAGTAATAACCAGTCAGGTTTTATTAATTTATGGATAATTGTGGCGACACGAATAAAGTGTGTGGCAAAAAAACAGTTAATTCTCATGAAGTGAGATGAACGTGTCAGACTGGTTGATGTCTCGACATGACGGCAATAGAGAGAAGAGGAACATGTTGTGTCCTTGTCTCTAGAATCATTCTAATTTCTTCCAATATCTTCAAACTAGAGCTGTGACAATTGGAAACGATTAGGGACTCCTTAGATGCACGTTAGAGGCAGGGAAATAAACCGCAGCCAAACGTCAAAGACAACAAGGTTGGACATTTACATGCCTTGAGATATTTCATTGCAATCCACCCAAACCATTATTATAATATTTCTTTCATAAACGCCATGAAAGTGCAGCAAGTGTCACAATGAACATTTGCACAAAAGGTACAGGTCAATCCAACTGTTGCTGAGATAATTCAAGCCACAGGGGTGGGCCAAATTACAGGCCGGTGTTTTGAATCCTGGCTGCCCCATGTGCCATGTCGAAGTGTCCTTAAGCAAGGCAGGTGCCTTGCAGGTGCCTTGCTTAACCCCTGGTTGCTCCCCGGGCAAAATGTCAAAACCATGGGTTAGAAATGCAATGTAAGTCGCTTTGGATAAAAGTGCCAGCTAAATGACAGGTAATGTAATGCAATAAAGTATTGTTCACAAGCAACAGTACAGCTCAAGATTTATCAACACATCCATGTTAACTTACATGCTCAATTAGCTACAGTAGCATGTGTAGCGCTAATTAGCATTAAGCCGAAAAGTTGAAGACAGAGGGCGGAGAGACTTTGAAACAGGGCTAACGTTAGAGTGAATTATTCTACTGGTAAAACCCTACAGTTGGACAGTAGCATGAAGATAGCAGCTCCGCTACCAATTGGTTTACGTTCCTGGTGATCTTCACTATGAGGCAAATTTGCAATTTGCGATTTTGGTCTATACCAAATGAAATAAATTAAATACAGTCGGTGTAATTTTCTCAATCTTCTGCACATTCATTTAGCTGTTTTTGCAATATATAATATATCAACAACCCAGTGGTGAAATTCCCTAAAATGATACAAGATTATTTATGTCAAGGAACACAGTGTTCTGTTTGTTTTTGTTTTTTTAATAAGCTTGCTAAAATTTCACTTTTCATTGCTGCCTGGAAACAGGGATTCACTGGTGTTTGCAGTAACTACATCTTTTTCTCAAGGACACATTCATTGTTTGCTTAACTCACAGGGAAAAAAACATTGTCCCATAATGGTGATTTGTGATTTCATGGAAGCAAGAGGAATGTTTCCTCTGGCATCCCTGACTTCGGCAGTCACCGTGTTGTCTCGGAAAGTCTTGTTACAGGCTACCAAATAGCTATACCGTGTCAAGTTTAAAGTATTGCTAAGTAAAACATCAATCCTGCTTCAAACTCGGTTTGGATTCAAAATCTCATCTCATTTCATCTTTAGACACTCTAAACAGGAGTTTACATATGACTGTAATTCTTTTTTTCAGTTGTATTCTGTAGCATGACATAGTGGTGCTTTTATTCAAAATCACACTTAGATATAGATATGCAGGCTCAGTGGATGACATCTTGCTAGACATGTTCTCTCTGCTGTGATTCTTCTCATTACTAAATGCATTGTGTTCATTGGCCACGTATGCCAATTAATTCATTATACATATATAATAATTCATCCATATCAGGTTATCCATCATCTTACCCTGAGATTCAAGTACGCTTGTGCTGCCTTTTTTGGGTTGTTTTGTAAAGTTGACCGTTTGCCAGTAACCCCAACCCTCAACCTGGATAGAAGTATTTTGTTACCTGTCTGAGTCTCAGTCGCGAACCTTTTCAATAGTAAAAACATATAGTATATTTTTCATTCAGTGGCCTTTTTGCATAACCTCTTGACTGTATAATTGTTGTAATTCAGTGAAATCTCCAATTCAAAAAAGAAAATTTCAAGGAGCCCTTGAATGTGAACTAACTGAATGGAGAAATAAATAAATAGTACCGGCGCGGATTGTCGTGCCTATACGGCACTCGTACAATCCAGGAAACCCACTGAGTGATTCCTTGTTTTCTGTCACGTGATGCTACTCAAGATATCAAATATGTTTATTACGATAAGAGTTGCATCTTAATTGATGTATAATTGAACATATATAAATATATGTGTGACTGCAAATATAAATAATGTATAAATAATCTCTCAATTAACTTAAATTCAGAAGAAAAAAAACAAAAGATAAGCTTGAATTTCCCCATTTCTGATTCACATTTGGACATGACAGTCTCAACAAATTAATAATACATTTAAAGACATTCTAACAATTAAACAGTTGAATAGAAATATATATATATATATATATATATATATATATAATATATATATATATATATATATATAGATACTGGTTTAGTGCTGCAGTTTGAAGTATAAACAGTTTCTTTCGCTTTCTCTGTCTCACTCATCTTTTACCCAAATTTTGCTCTTTCTTTTCTTCCTACTGTCTTTTTATTTGTAATTTGTCGCTACCTCACTCGTCTGTCTGCAGTGTTGAGACGATATCATCATCCTGCAAAGACTTGATTGGTCTAGTAGTATCACGTGGGATGATTTAACTTGAATGCAATTGGTCTGTGCTTTAAGCCACTACCGTAAAGACGACCAAAGCTGCACAGTTGAAAACTGCGCTGTCAGGTTTAGATCATATCAGTCTTTTTTTAGCTTTTAGTCTGGGTCCGGATGGGACGGCTTCTGGGTCGGGAGCCGAACCGCAGTCCGCCAGTTAGTGACCTCTGTCATAAAATTTACTAAATACTAAAAGACTTTTTTTCAACATCCTTTACAAAGACTTTCAATTCCTTTATTTACAGTTGTTCTCTAAATGTATACAAATGATCAGTCAAGTAATGTGAGTTCTGTGTGTAATGATGCTAGAGCACAGAGAGCAGCCTGTTCTCGACAAGTCTTCTGTGAAATGCTCCGCTGGTATTCACGTCTCGGTAGCGCTTATACATGAGCTATATCCAGTTCAGTGATGTTTAGCAGCATCACAAACTACAGCTGCTCCTCTTCATCTTCTTTAGAAAGATGTTCGACTGTATAACAACTCTGATCTGATTCATTGAGATATTTTGCCTATCCTGCGCGTCCGTCTCCCGAGAACGCAAGTCCGTTCTTTGTGCCTTAGGTGTTGTGGAAAGGCCAGTCCACATGTGTTTCAAGTG
This sequence comes from Apeltes quadracus, assembly GCA_021346845.1. Lineage (NCBI taxonomy): Eukaryota > Metazoa > Chordata > Actinopteri > Perciformes > Gasterosteidae > Apeltes > Apeltes quadracus. Next base: position 661,486 of record CM037918.1, read on the forward strand.
AAAAACACGCTATGATTAGAACATAAATTAACTCAAGCCACAAACGTGAATATATTTGTGTTTGTCAAGACAATACACTGTTTTACATAAAATAATGGTGTTTTTTCTCTCCATCCAGTATTCCATTACAGAGTGTTTGAAATGTGGCCCGGAGCTGCGGCCGTGGTCATGTTTCTCCATCAACGAGCATTAGACAGCAGATCACTCATATTTAAAAACAAAGAACCCAGCCATCCCCGCTTGTCTCAGCGCGTCCTCTACCATTTCCTGTCAACCAATCGGGTCAGGAGAGGTTAGCGTGAGGTAACCTGAGTGTGTGAGAACAAGAGAGGTCGCCGCAGATGCTTGCTTCAAGAGCAGCATAAACAGTCTCTGTACCGTAGTTGTGGTATTTGTTCTAAATGTTTGTTGGTACATTGCTGTCCATAATGCTTATTGATGTTTATAAGTAGCAGTACATAGAGGGACTTAGGACCCAGGGAGGTGGGGACCAGGGGGGCGGAATGGGTGGCAGTCTTCTGTGGATGGAGGTTCTATCTAATGGTGGTGGCCCCTGCAGTGGTCCTGCTGTACATCTGGCCTGCTACTTGGAATTATTTGAATCATATCTGTTATAGGAATTGAATGTATTATACATCTGTACGAGTCATTCTGTAACCATGACATCCATTGCAGTCTGTCTATCCGTTGCCGATGTGAAGGTCTTGGGACGGAGGATGTCGCACCTGTACAGACAAGTTGAGGCAAGTTTTTAATTTGTGATTTTGGGCTATACAAAATAAAATGAATTGAATTGAATGATGAAATCACCACTACTTTAAAAAGTAAATCCAGTACATAAGTATTGGCTTACGATCATAATCAACGCAAGTTGTAAAAGGATGGTATTGCAGCTCTGACCACACACTATATAAGCAAGGAAAAGTAGAAATATCCTAGAAAAAAAAACATAGCCCAATAAAAAAAAAAATTAAAACTACCCAAAATAGTATTACATTTTGAGAAGTACAGATTTGTGAGCATAATCTATACAAGTGGTAAACTAGCTTGCTAACAGGAGATTAGTGGTATAACAGAGCATGATTGCATGATGTTGGCCTATTGACAGAAGCATAGCTGCGTCATGTAACTCCACTAATCAGCTATTATGGTTCAGCTGTGTGAGACAAACCGACAGACTCCAGCGTGTGTGTGAGTATTTACGGTAACGGCTCAAAGGTCAGAGAGCATAAGAGCGATTTACACAGTCTGTACCGCAAAACTGTTCGGTCATAAATACGGCTCTAGTGGCAGTTTCCAAAACCTATACATTTTCTTTTGTCTTTTTTTTTTTTTAATGTCACCAGATCTGCATTGGAGCAGTATGGGGCTTGAGGCAGACGTTGTCTCACTCTCACGCTCCTGAGGCCAAAAGTATGTCTGTGGGATTCCATAGCCACATTAGGTCGACCAGCACATGCACACATCATCTTTTTCCAAAAATAAAGCCGGAAGAGTGAATATTGTGGCAATAAGGATGAACTACAAATATTTTTTGAACCAGATCCTGACGCTGGTCCACCCTCTAGATCCCTCCAACATTCCAATCCCTCACTCTAGCTTTCTACATGGAGCCCCATGTAAATCTGGAACGGACTGAAAAGCTAATGAAACATGAACAGTGATTATGAAGAAAGTTTAATTAACTTCTGCTTCTTGATATCTAAATGGTCAAAGATTGACAAAGCAGAAAAATGTGAGAGTTGAAGAAGTTTAAGAGGATTTGAAAGAAAACTGAATATTTGGAGGAGAAGCAGATGAAAATACGTACGGAAGAAATAGAAAGAAATTATCCAGGCTTTATTGTAAAGCTATACTGATCAGAACTCACCAGGCCATTTTTAAAAAAAATTAAAAAATAAATGAAATTTATATTTGTGTCAGCTGTGCCCGCTGGCTGACCGGCCCACCAGGGAAAACCCTGTGCTGCTCCACATGGCCACTTCCTGTTTAGTACATTTAGTCACTGGAGTCCATGAGATTTGCATTGATCAAAAGGTTTGGTTTTTGCTCGATCAATTGTGTTGGGGGTGTGATGCGATGTCCTTTCACTACAATCAACTCATCACCGGCCACCTTCAGCCATCACCACACCATGATCCGCTTCCTTCTTGCCAACACCTTCAAGCATATATCTGTTTTTCTCCATCATAATTAAAGCAGTTTCGTGCTTCTATTCCACCTCCATTAGCATGGCCTGTAGCGCTGCTTGGAAAAGGGTCATTATTACAGACAGAAATAGGAACATACATTTTCTATTAATGAAAATGTCAATTAGTAGTCCACTGTGTAAGAAGGGGGCTGATGGTGCCACCACTGCAAATTTAAAGCACCAAACATACTCACTAGTGTACCACACACTTACACCACATTGAAATATCTTAATGTCATAGCAGTGTACTTTAATTGAGCAATATCCCCAATCTGAATATTTTTCCATATTTATTAAATAATATAGGAATATTCCTATTATATGATATCAGACTTTGTTTCCACAGTAATACCTGCCTGGTACAATATACAAGCCAAACGCAAATGGAAATAAGACCAAATAAGAGTTTCCTGGAGAAAAACGATGTTCCCCCTCGCTAGTCAGTAGGTTCATCCTTAAACTGCTTCTCTGGAATCCCTAGATTTGACGAGTTGTTTTGATTTTTTATTCACATATTTGGATCATTAATCAAATGACGGCGTAGAGGGAGGGAAAGCAGGGGGTTGGGGGGTGGATGCAATCCACATAGCATATCTTCTTTAGGGCTTGTGTGTTTGTGTGTGTGTGTGTGTGTGTCTGCGTGTTGCAAGATCAATCTAAAAGTCCTCTGCAACAGCCACTTCAGACCCTGGGCGCCCTCACAAAAAAATGATTACCATTACACTTCCACCCTCCCCTCACGTACCTCTCTCAACAGACGATGAGGGGAAATAAATGTTGCCACACACACACACTCACAAATATTCCAATGGCTGCAGCGCTAGAAATGACAGAAATAAAAAAGACGGATCCTCAGCTAAACGTCAATATGAGGGGGATGTATTAAAAGGGCATTTGAAATTCTTACCAGCGTTCTACTTCATTTCTGAATGTCTGGGTCTTGGACCCTTAAAAGCAGACGGATATAAATCAAGTTTGTTGCTTGCACAGAGACCCCTATAAAAATAAATACATGAACGCTGGTCACCTCGGAGCTATAATATAAAATGCCCCACTCGCTGCACTGTATCCATAATTATCATTTTGATTGTCTGCAACCACATCCTGCAAGATCAAATGTGAAGCGGAATAACATCAACGCATATGAAGAGATTTATTTGTCATCTGCTGCTGCAAAGGTTGTGCATGACAAACAGAAAGCTGGCACCTCCAGCCAGAGTACTGCTCTCGGGATGAACTGGATGTTCGGTTTATACCTGATACATGAAATAGCCATGAATGTCTTGTTCAGCGTTGGATTGTACTAAATACACAAAAAGCATCAACATCAACCAATATCTCAGTTAATTGACGTTACATGTAGCCAAGTCCCTGATAGCTGTCAGTTTGACACAGAATTGTCCTCTGCTGCTGGGGGGAATAAAATACTTTGTGTTAATGGAGGATAATTACACATCTCCCTCTCTGGGTCTCGCTCTCTGTCTCTCACTTGTTTTTCCTATGGTGCTGCATCGCACAGGATGGATGCCAATGAACTCGCAAACTGCAGCATTCAGGCCCATTACATCTGCAATGAGTGGAGATGCAAGCAACATCTGGTGTCTAAGATGTGATAGAGAGCTGTGCCTCTTTAATAGATAACTGGAGGCAGCACAGAGTGGGATATCACATCTCAACATTAACTCTTCAAAGCCCACTTAGACGCACCGGGAAGGGGGGTCTGAGAGGTGTGGGTAGAACGAGTTGCAGGAACAAAGCAGTGGGCAAATACAGAGGAGGGAGGGGATAATGGGAGAAAGGAGCCGTTTGGGATAAGCAGGGGAATACAAGTGGATGACTTGAAAGAAGGATGTATACGATCAATAAAATGGAAGAAGTGTGTGAAAAGGACTGAGAAAGAAGGCGAGAGCTAGAAAGATAAAAGGGAAAGAGACAAAACAGAGAATTACACAAGTGAAAAAATTAAACATAGAGGAAAATAATCCATTAATGGAAGCCATGAATAGCTGCATAGATGTGTTAAGACTAATGGGGAATTGAAATAAACTTGCATCCTTCCAAATGGCCATCAAAAGGTGACTTATCTGCTGTGTTTGGCCAAACATGTCAGTGGTCATTAATTCCATAGTGTGTTTTCAGTTCATGAAAGCTATTTGTGTCAGGTCCATTACGTCAAGAACACGCATGACGATAAAATGATTTAGGAAACATTTTATCAGATAGATTGCATCCAGTATGAGTTCAGAATTAAATCTGGCGGTGTGGCTCTGTTCAGGGAGTCCTCCGACCTTTCATGAGCACCATGAAATAGCAGGGAGTCAGAGGACAGCAGCGGCATTAGGGAACGCTCACACCGTTTTAGGACTATGTGTGCTGAGCTATTCCCCCACATGAACAGAGCGGCACGATGACAAAGAAGCAAATGCCACGTACATACATGACGAGGAGGAGCTGGGGAGGTGGCGGGCGGCAGGGAAGCTAGCTGCAGCAGGTAGGCGCAAAACTGAATCTGCTTCAAATAGGCGCCCTGTTTGAGTGTAGCCATTAGCAGGGGGGGTGTTGACCAGCTGGTGCGCTAATCCAGATCATCTGATGCGGCTCAGCTGGAGCCGATCAGCTGATGAGACCGCGTGTTGGCCAATAGCGTTAGCCACGCCTTGACTACCTGGCCTGCCAGAACTGACGCTCAATTTGTTACATTTTGTTTGCCTAAAAATGTCACTCGTGGTTCCAAAACAGTATATACTGTAGCTGCGGCCAAAATATAGATTCCAAGACTTCAAAACCGTAGTCTGCAAAGCAATCGTGATGTCACAGTGACCATGTCAGTTCTCATTATACTGTCTACGATTCAGATTGTGGTGAAGGGGAATTTGAATAAAAGCATCAATGAGGTAACAATGTCTGCTTTTTTGACTCTGCATAAGAACATGTATATTTTAATTCACCCACACAGAGGTCCAAATAGGAGCTATGTGTATCAGTACATGTTTTGATGACACAATACTGTGAGGTCACGTTCAGTTGGGGCTCGGTGGATTGCTCAGGAATGACTTGACGGTGCCCAAGAGGCGAACTGGCAACTCTATAGACACCAAGCCAACTTCCCTATTTGGTTGGCAAGGGGACTTTCCCATAGCCAAGTCCCTGTATACTGAACGTCTGCCTCCCCTAGCGTCCCAATGAGACCTGACAGTGTGGTAATGAACCACACTGGAACTGAAGCAATTTCATTGTGACATGTCACCGGGGAAAAAAGGTCCATTATTTGTATTTGTGGATTTCAGGAGCATTGCAATACACACATTGAGTAGTGCCATTTCTTTATATTTGATATAATTCACTTTTTTGAGTTAATCCTGCTCATTTAGATCGCTTCTTCTATGTTTTCTCTAATTTACCCTCTACCTCTTTTTTTCCTTAATTGGGATAAATGCCTTGAAGAGTTTATGATGTTTGCTTCTATAATATCTTAAGCGGTACAACATGAGTGCCAAGCAAGCCGAAATCAACAGAGGCCAACCAGTTGACATTGGTGGGAGCCTTCAAGAAGGACACGCCAGTGCCAAGAGTTCTGTCCTGCAGCTGAGTCTAACCTTGTAGCCCCCCCTTCAGTCCAAGGCCGCGTTACAAACTTGCGGGGGACAAACAGAGGCCTCCTCATCCCAACATCTGCATTGCATGTCAGGTGAAAGGTAGGTTAACTAAATTGATAAGGGTGGAATTACCTGGAATTACAACAACAACAGAAGTTGTCGTTGTAGGACCATTGGAAGGAGATGCTCAGGCTAAACAGATGAAAAGGCAAAGTGGAAAGCTGCTCCAGGTACTGATGGTCTCTGTGTTAAATAGTTTTGATTCAGTATCTTAAAAATATGCATATCAGAAGATATAGGATCAAACCATTCGTAGACAAAAAGGTTTTACCTCCTGAGCCTTCATGTGGAAATGATCATTATCCTGAGTTCACCAAAACAGCAGCTAAACATTGAGGAGGTTCTGGGTCTTCCTGTTGGGAACAGGGATGAATTAGATATAAAAAGGTCCATGAAAAAATGCCTGTCCCAAATAGTTAAGATAATAAATGCCACGGCGTAAACATTTAGAGTAACTTTGGATGCCCAATTTACTTTTACCACCCTGCATTTCCAACTACTTAAAATGTTGTATAATTACATTTAAACCTATTATGCACACTATAAAAAGAATAGAATTACACAACTTCAAAATTTGTAATTGAATCTAAATGCACACACACGCACAGACACCATCTCAAGTCAAAAGAAGAGATCACCTTCAGGTGCAGCTAGCGTCAAGCTGAGCCTTCAGCTGTTGTTACGGTGACGCACAGTTGATCAGCAGCCAGCCTGACAACTTCATTCACTCAGCACCTGGTAGCTGTCAATCACACACAGAAGAGTGAAGTACATATGTGAGTCTCAGTGTGTTTCCTGAGGCTATTGATGTAGCTGTCAGAGAGAGGAGGAGACATGTCCATCACCCCTCTTTATCTTTCTGTATGTCTGTTGCTCTTATCCTGTCTCCTAGCCACCGGACCCCCTCTGTCTCTGTGTGCCCTTGATCACTCCACCTTCAGCATTCCCTGTTCACCCTTCATTGTGCCTCCCCCACAATGATCTCCCCACACACCCTGTATCTCTAGTTATTTCCTCTGGAATTTTGGGATTGGATGTACTGTATTACAAAATCCCTTTATGGCTACAAAGTCAAAAAAAGGTGGCCTGAAGGTGATTGTGTACCACGAGGTGACAAAAGACTCAAGAGTCCACAAGTGTTTTCTCTTCTTTATCCACTCTAGCAGTGTCCCGTTGGATATGCAGGATTTTTAGCTTATCATGTTTAAACGGGACACAATACAACCGTCGACCCATCAAGCAACAGGATCCCTATTATCTGCAAGAAGAGGATTGGAAGCAACTCCCATTAATCACAGCATCCTTTTTGAAGGGGAACATTTTGTGTAATTGGGGGATAGCATAGAAAGACCTGCACTCCGGGGTGGGGTTTTGGGCAGGCTGTTACTCAGCGTAAACTAGTGATAGTCAGGAAGGAAATTAATTAAACAGAGGAACTAACACAAAAGAGCAATCCGAACAGGAGGGGAGTTTACATCTGTGTGTTGAACTTGAGGAAAGGAACTGAAACAAAAAAAGAGCTTAGTGACATAATAAAAGAGGAAACAGATAAAAGGTGTCACGGTTTTGGGTTCACTTCCTGTTTTATTTTGTAGTTTCATTTTTCTGGTGTCCCTGTGGTAACTTCACTTCCCGCCTTGTCCTGTCGTTGTGATTGTATGATTGTTTCCACCTGTTTCCAATCACCTGCACCTCCCGTCTGTACTTAAGCCCTCTGAGTCTTTTAGTCGTTGTCTTGTCAGTGTTGGTTTGGTTCGCAATGATCCTGGATTCCTGATTTTGCCTGTTTTACTAACAAGGTACCATGTGCTATCCATCCCTTTTGCCAAGGGAGAACTCAAAAGAGCCATCAAAACATCTTCCCTCAAATGGATTTACTGTTGTGCCTGGAACTATACAGGATGCATTGTGGTTGTTCGTGGTGAACAATATGCAGAATAATAAATACAGAAAAAGCAAGTCTGAGATGTGTTGTGCGGGTCCTGGTGCCCCGCTCTCCTTTCAGGCTCATAATTACTAGATGGCACTTGATAATCTATGATCATTTCGACGGTGCTTTTAGGAAACTCCTCTGAAGCTTAAAAAAATGAAGTTAGCCCCAAGACACTTTAGGGAATTGAGGCCCTGGTCAGTATACAATGATCCATTAGCTGCACTTTTTCATTCCGTCCGCATATATACTGCTAGACGGGAACAGCTTGAGATGAACACTTCAAAGGACCAAAGACAAATGCAAATCCTCCATCAGAACCTACTTTGTGTCAGCTTTGCTTACATTTTGACATCACTTAGTTTTATGCTTTTTATATCCAACAGAATAGGTGCCCACTTAAAAAAAAGCCTTTTACCTCTCATAATAATAAACTGACACTACCACGGAATTGCTCTAATGTAGCTTTCATGCAGGGCCGTAGTGGAGGGTTAACAAATGTAGGTAAATGCCGTTTACGTACCTCTGGAATTTTGGAACTAGCATTGATTTAAAATCAAGCGGGATAATGCAGATCATTGAGGAAATAACTACTTCAGGGTGATAAAAACTAAAGACTCAAGCTAACCCCGATGGGGTTCATTATGCCTTAATGACCCACTCACTGTAACATATAGTAGACGCTTGCTCTCTGCCAGCATTAGTTAACCAATGTCACATTAGTTAACCAACGTCACAACTAATTTATTTTTGATAAGTTTAGATTTGCCTTTATGAAAGAAAATCCGGCTGCAAAAATAAAATAAGGATAACATAAGAGTTCTGCTGATAGTTCTGACTCTGACAGTGGTACATATTTAGTGCAGCATTAACAAAAATTGCACAGTAAGTGGGGCTGAACAAGATTGCGCATCTGAAGTGTATGCATGTCCGTGTGTGTGGTTTGCACTGTAGCTAATCTGATCCTGATGGTGTCAGCCGAGACGGACAGCTTATCGTTGTCGTCCTCTGCTCCTGACACATGCCCTCCCCCTCTGTCGCTCTCTCTGTCTGATTGTCTCATCAATTCTTGGGGCTGTGACTCCCATAACTGACGTCCAGACGGGCCTCAGCCTCCTCAGCTGGATAATCAACATCCTGTCGGTGTACTGTCAACACACAACCCCCCCGCCTCCCCGACCCATCCTACGCTCAGTTCCACGCAGATCAAAGCATTGCAGAACTCACTGGCATCTCCAGTCCCTGATCTTCCACTGGGTATGATATACTGTACATATCACAAGCAGCTAACATAAGGGCAAACTTCAGGTCCACTAGGCTAAACTAGTAGCGGTTAGCATAATCCTGCCACAGTGTGGTGCTAGCATTGTGTCGAGATGTGACATACCTGCAGTGGTTAAAGCAACAGTTCCACGGTTGAGCATGTAGCATTTGGCCAGGATTTGAACCACCAACCTTGTGGCTCCCAGCACACCGTCTCAGCAGCAGCACTTTATCTTTAACATTATCATGTTTATATTGTCGCAGATCTTTTACTGAAGAACGACATGAAGGGCTGCTGTATTTACATAAATCCCAACTGACCGTGCGTGTAACCCACTGTTAGCCCACTAAGGCAGGTCCGACAGAATTTAAATAAATCCTACACTACTATTGTTGATATAAATCAGCTTTGGATAATTGGGATGCTACAAGTAACTGTGCCAGAACCAGATCTGCAGGAGGTACTGTGTGTCCTTTACATAAAGCACAATAACAAATAAATGACAGTGTAACACAGAACCATGCTCTTGCCAAAGACTATTTAACGTCTTTATTACACTCGTATCAAATTCTGCACCATACTTGATGCTAGTTTGCAGGTTTTGAAAAGATTCATTCTTTTAATTTGGGTCACTTGGAATGTGATGTTGTCTGACACTTGGTCGGTCCTCTCTATGGCTCCGAGCGTCCCGTCGAGTCCTGCTCACTGTCAGTCAATCCGCTGTGCTGGTTACTTGCCTCCCGGCACCGTTTCCTGAACCACCCCGCTCTCCCCCTCTGGAGCTGAGCTAACCACACCCCACCACCAGTCATTTAATCAAAAACAACAAGAAAATTACAAATGAATTTTCCTCACCTTACCTACATGATACCACTAACTAAGCCAACATATTGTCATGGGGGAAGTCAGGACGCAACAAGGAGGGGGAGGGGCAGGACGCAACAAGGAGGGAGAGTCCATCCGCCATGGGCTATCCCTGCCCGATGTTGCACCGTGAAGTGGTAGTCCTGTGGTGGTAGGAAACCCGTTTCGGCAGCTTGTACCTGTGACCTAGTTCTTTCGGTCATGACCCATCCTTCATGACCAGGATAGGAATGAAGATTGACCGTGTAACAAGTGTGGGTGCTCGGGGACCCGGAAGGAGGATACTGAGACGTAGTGTCAGTATATATGAGTGATTTATTTAAAGGGCTGACGCCGTCGTGCAGTGACATCATCGCCGGCGTCTCGTGATCCTCGCCCGCTGCGTCCCCGCGCTCTCTCGTACCGTCCCTGGCTCCCGCCAGTCAGCTCGCTCGTACGACGCGGGTCCATCCTCCCCCTTCGCCCTCCTGGGAGTGTTTAAGTGGGCCTGTTAGATCGAGAGTTTTGCCTTCCGCCTCAGCTCTCTTTTCGTCACGGTGCAGTAGAGCGATTGCAATAGCGCCCCCGTTGCTCTGATTCTGTGGTCAAGCTCACACTCCATCTTCCCCTCACTCGTGAACAAGATCCCGAGGTACTTCAACTCCTTCACTTCGGGTTCTCCTGCTGAGAACCATGGCCTCAGATTTGGAGGTGCTAATCCTCATCCCAACCGCTTCACACTCTGCTGAGAACCGCTCCAGTGAGAGTTGGAGGCCACAGACCGCTGCTTTGCCTCCATCAGAGCAGAGTCCCACCAGTGTCCACCACAGGGTTCGAGGGTTACCGCCCCTTGATGCACCTTGAGGCCACAACCTGCTGCCGTTTTGAACTTACACCACTCTGGTTCAATGTCCCCTGACCTCCACAGGAATGTGAGCGAAGCGCCGCCTGTGGTGTGAGTTGAAAATCTTTCGGACCGGGACCTCCTCCAGACGTTCCCAGTTAACCTGCACTATGCGCTTGGGCTTACCCGGTCTGTCCTGAGTCTTCCTCAATCCTCTGAACGATGGGTGTTTTGGTACCACGTACACTTATGAACATCCTTATATTCAAACATGGGGTTCGTTATGGACAATCTGTGCTTAGCAAAGAAGTACACATTGAAGTCTCCCAGTAGGACTATGGAGTCCCCTACTAGAGCCCCATGCAGGACTCCATTCAGGGTCTCTAAAAAGGCAGGATACTCCGAGCTGCTGTTCGGTGCATATGCACAGGCAACAGTCAGAGTCCCGCCCGGAAGCGTGGACTAAAAGGAGGCGACTTGTGAGTACCCCCACACCCGCCTGGCACCTCACACCATGGGTCACTCCAGAGTAGAATAGAGTCCAGACCAGAGACCACTTTGCCAAAGGGTAACTCTACCAGGAGCACAAGGCTCCCGATAACACAGCCCTCGGGGTCATAGGGACACACAAACCTCTCCACTACGATACGGTGATGGGCCCCAGAGAGAGAGATGTAAAATGTGTCAATCGAAACCACACCCTTATTACAGCAATATCCCTTAAATCCCATCATGTGAGACAAATGTTTCAATAAGAAAACAAGTTAAAAAAAATTGTGATTCTATCGTAATATTTAATTTGCTTTCCAAGAACGATTACATTGTCAGCGGATGTTCTAAGTAGTGCTTGTGAGAATGTAAATAGTTCAAGGGATATGCACAGCATGTATTGTATTGTAACTGTCATTTTGAACAAAATACATGTTCTCCCTACTTTCATGCAGGGGCAGGCGTTATATTTTGCAGTAACATCCCAACAGGTGCGTGTAAATTTACAGGTGTAGTCCATAGCCCTTCTAAGTAATTATTCTCAGTGTAGTCAGTATTGAAACTTTAAATTGGAGAGAACCGATAAATTCTGGTGTGTACACAGAAATTAAATTACTTCTTCGTGAAGCATTAATACAGGGGTCTCAAACTCAATTCAGTTTCGGGCCAGATGCAGCCCACTTCGACCGGCCGCCAGACCATTACGGTCAACGGGGGGGTTGCACGCTGACGCTCTGACAGGCAAACGGTACGGCCCGCGCGGGACAGCTGCTGACCGTACGCCCCATTCGGCCATAAAATAATCAACCAATAAAGAGCTACACAAGCTAGAGAGGCTGATTTTCTCTTTTTATGAACCCCTTTGCTTCTTTTTTCCTGAGGCTATGAGAACTACAAACAAACATGCCATATATTATGTGAGGGCATATTTAAGATTGTGTTGTGCAAAGGAATTTGTTGACATAATAATGAAAAGCTGTTTGATCAAAAGCAACCTAAAGTGTGATGTGATGTGTTGCTGGTGTGAGTTCGACCTGATGGAAAATGAATAATAATTATCAGATGGTTTTTCATTTTGAGTAACTGCCGCATCACACATCGTCATTTGACCCATTAACCAATCATTGTACAGTATTAATAACAGCTGCTTTGAATATATCAGTATGATATGGTACAGTATATGAAAGCCTCGTTTTTACTATCTCTCTGTTTTCACAAATGGCTTCTGTGGTTTCTCTATAGCTGGTGAGAGGCAGAACATATGGATGTTAATTTAATGGAAGATTACACCGAGCTGAGTATAATTATTCTTACCTTGAAACAATCAAACTTGACAGAAATCATGATGATCAGTGTGAATATAAACAACATTCTAAGGACGATTGACAGCTATGTAAAGTGAGCTAATTGACAATATTTATATGGCTTCTTTTCTTCTCCTTTTTTCCATATTAAAGTTGTGTTGGCTGGTGATTTCAATCCAAACTGACTGGCTTCATTTAATGATAAAAGGAGAGTAACAGATGTTATATTTACTGAAACTAAAGATTTGTAATTTGTTTTGTAAAGCTGCTAGAACATAACGGTTAATTTCATCAATGCTTCAGTTTTGGATATCCACATTCACTTGGCATTGATGTAACGAGAAAAATGTTTTACTCCCTCTTAAAATAAGTTTGTGATTTGTTAGCCGCTATTAGGCCTAAGACTTCACTCACTTGCTAGGAAATGTGTAGAAATATAATCTTTAGAAACAAATCGGTGAAAAAGCTTTTTAAACATTGAATTACTCCTTCAGGCACATTCACAAGGTTTTTTATGTTTGCACATATATTTGCATGTGTGTGTACAGCATGTATGTGAATGTTTGCGTGATAGTGAAGTAGTGTGTCTGCGCTGCAGAGGTCAGCGGCCCTTGCTTCTTTTCTGCATTTGAATCGTCCTGAATGGCGCACGCTGAACCTGGGTCCACGAGGTCCACGGCTCTTCCACTGATCCAGCAATGACAGCATCCACCCCTCACACTCCCTCCAAGACTGAAGCTTTCCCAGGAGCATCACCCCATGGGCATCCACTGGGCGGGTTGTCAGCTTCCACAACATCCACCATCGTGCTTCCATCCTGGAGGCAGTGATCTCCATATGTTTGGATATTAGAGCAGCCATATCCCCCTCTGACACATACGTTGCGTGTTGATGTTGCCCCTATATGACTGGCACACACGGACATGCGCTCAGTACCGCCATGGGACGAAAAGACAGGGAGATGACAGCTATATCTAAAGTTCACCCTGCTAGCCTCTGAATCCACAGAGAGCCACCGAGCGACCTTGAAAAACTCCAGTCTAGACAAAAAAGTTCAGTGCTGCTTTTGGGTTATTTGCGGCTCACAGTTTGAAGACGCTTCGATTGGACATGTTTAACTTTCTTGATTCTCTGTGGACCTTGGTTTATTCAAACATATTGCTTGACAAAATATTTTTGTAGATGCTCTTTCAAATGTTAACAACCAACTACAGTGGAGGCAGTACAATAAAGAACAGCTAGCTGTGGTAGCATTGCCTCCATCCAGCATTAACGCCAATTACACCAGACAACATCAGACAATGACACGACACAGGACGACAGATTCACATGGCTTAAATACACAGGGGAGGTACAGGTGATTGGAAACAGGTGGAATCAATCGGACGACTACAGGGGAAGACAGGACAAGGCAGGAAGTGAAGTTACCCAGGGACACCAGAAACATGAAACTTCACAATAAGACATGAACAAGACCAAACCATGACAATGGGTAATGGTCCAGTCAGACAAAAATGATGCAATGAGTAATGTCAAAAGGAGAGAATAAGTTCCAGGTTCAAGTAAAGAATAAAGATCCTTATAGAGGCCAAGTTTGTAACAAGTTATGAATGAAATTCAGACCAATCACCTGGTTGGATGAACAAAGAAAAGTGTGTGAAGAGTGGTAGCATGCGGGGAAGCAGAAGTGGGGACGTGGACAGATGGACATGGAGTTTTTCTCTTTTAAACATCATCACCATCCTCATCATCCATGTCAATTCTGTTCGCTGGGGACCAGCTGCTCAGCTGGAAGATGATTTCAACACTCCACAGAGAGACGGCCATCAGGGACCCAACTCTCTGCTGCAGTTTTTTTTCCGACACAGTCATAAACGCCGTCCTTCCCTCACGATGCTCGGCATCGAAGCAACGATCAATGCGACACGCAAGCCTCTCTTTTTGCTACTTGGTGTTTGTCGATGCATCCCAGTTTAATTATCTAAATATCAAGTATGTGCACGTTTATTCTCTCTCTTATTCAGGATAATAGACTGTTAGTGAGGTGTTTTAATATGCAAACCACTCCCTGTCAACCAAGCTGGGATTGAGAGGCTACCAATTGTTTGGCGTCAGACAGTGAGAGATAATTATCTAGGTGAGGGACTCGGTTCATCATCAGCAGCTAGGAAGTGGCATATTGATTGGCCATCGGGGAGCTAATAACACAAGGTTATCTACACGTAGCATGAGACAATCTTTCCACTTAATACAGCAGCCCTATCTAGATGTATTGTGTCCTTGTAGCACTGAGCTAGCGTGGGGGAAATGTGGTGTCCATCTCCCAGTAAAGGTCACGCTATTGTAAATCCATCTAAGAGGAAGCTGGAGGATTATACGCCATGTCGTCACAGCACTGTTTTACAGTTTCCTAGCTTGATAGATTTCATGGGTGGTATTGAACCCTACACAACCCTACAACTCTAACTTTTAAGTTTGTATAAAGTTATATATTATTAACAGATGCAAAAAAGAACCTGAGGTAAGGTAAATGTTATGCTTTTCTAATCTGCTCAAAATTTCTTTGAGTTTACATTTTACTGTATTAGTCTGCAAACAAATGTATGATTATGGGTTCCTTCTACCTAAACTACCTTTTTTTAACAGTTAACAACTGCATCCGAATATAATATTATAAAAATCTACCCAGATGATTATTCTGTAGTACGTTGTGCAGTGCTCTGGGCTAAATGCCTAATGCATACTAACATAATCACAATGGAAAATGCCAACAGTCTGGTAATAACCGTGTAAACTGACACACATTTAAACATTGGCATTTTAAGATGTATGTAGCATGATGAATGGAACAAATTTTTATCAGACTTCAATGATGCACAAAGTACATCTGGGGATGTATCTGGGGGAAGAACAGAAAAATCTGGATTTTTTGTGAGTCACATTGTTGTCACATTTTCATATCATTTTCCAAAGAATCACAACGTAGTTTCCATTCACTTCTATTGCCACAGTGCCCCTCAAACAGGAACTGGGACCGTGTGAACGTATTCATAAATGCGTTACAACGCATATTCTAGAACTAAAATGAGTTGACATCATTTAAAAAAACCTTTACCCTGTCAGATTGTCAGTTGAACATGTCTGTATAATGTGTGATTGAGACCATTTTATTGACACAGCCGTACATTATTAGAAAAGTCCCCCGCATTTTCTTTTTCTCTCCAGTTGGAGAGACAACGTGATTTGGGAAGTTGGGTGTTGGTAAGGGAAAACGCCAAAATATTGCATCAATCAATGCAGTATTTGCAGTTGGTAAGAATACAACAGACATTGACAAACTCCTTAGAATGCCTGAACATCATTGTGTTTTCTGGTTTTTACTACAATATTCCGTGGACTCAGGATAGCTAAGGCACATACACAATTGAATTGTGCCACTCACTTTCACAAACAGGCCCAGCAGTATTTGTGCACAGTGGCATAATGTGAGGCTCTCTGGCACACTGATCTGTTGTCTAAACATAAATCACAGTGGCAGCAGCAGTGAGAGAGAGACACACTGTGTTTCCTTGTTACTACAAACCTACAGACCGCCTTTCTCTTGAGAAATCAACATGACCTCGGAAACTCTTCTAAACATAATACCATTCTCTCTCTCACTCTCTGCCTGACTGTAAGTGTATGGAATCTTATTAAAATAGGTTTGCGGTCTACCTGTCCAGAACACAGAGGCCAGTGGCCATGTTTTCCACTACTCCTCCAACCATAAATACACTCTCAAAGATTCAGAAAATAATAATAATAATAATAATAATAATAATAATAATAATAATAATAATAGAGAAGCAGGTACAGTTGCAAAGTGAAGCGATGATGATTGGCTGGTGGGCGGGGCCTTGCTCATGTTGTCTCCATGCGGCTGCGCACACTAAAAAAGACAGCGTCAGCGGCAATGGCGACGAGCTAGGGAAGTTCAAAAATAGCGCTGTCAAACTGGAAGTACCGGCACTACTTCTCGCTCATTGAAGTCAAAGGCCAGAATGTTAATGTTACACGCAGCTACGCGCAGGAAAAAATACGTTATCCACGTCGGCCTCAAGCAACTCAAACCGAATGAAGCACCTCACATCAACACACGCTGAGACGACACTTGCTGCTGCTGCTGCTATCCCAAGCCCAAACGCAGCTAGCGGGAGCTCCAGCGAGACGCAGCCACTCTGTTAAAACAAGCAACACAGCCCGAGCTGAACACTTTGATTGGCAGGTATGTTGCTGAAAACATGCTCCCTCTGTCCACTGTTGAGTCGGAGTCATTCAGTGCTCTTCTTGCTAAAATACCAATACGAGGAGGACGGCAGCTACAATCTATTGAGTTCAATTAAATACCAAATGTTCTAAATACTGTATATAGTGTTTTATTCTTCAATCAGTTAATATAAACATCTTTGACGTTAAATGTTATAGAACGTAATAGCGTTTAGAACATAAACAAAATAATGTGAAAGTTACTTTGCTGAGTAACTAATTACTTTTACTATGTGGTAACTGAGTTACTAACTAAATAACTTTTTGGGAGAAGTAATTTGTAACTGTAACTAATTACTTTTTTTAAGTAAGATGACCAACACTGGCTATGAGTAGTAATTTTTCAGGAAGTAGAGAGGGTGTGCTGGGAACCGCACGGTTGGTGGTTCAAATCCTGGCCTTGTCGAAGTGTCCTTGAGCAAGATACCTAACCCCCTAATTTCTCCCTGGGCAAAAGATGTAAGCCATGGGTTAAAAATGCAATGTAAGTCAGCTAAATGTAATGTAACACATTTTATATCGTCTTAAAATCAAAAACTTGCCGCGCAGGAGTTTCCTTTCTGTGCATCTTCAACATCCTCTGATCCGAATCTTGGACCTTACACAGAGGAAAAACTCCCTCAAAAACCCTCTATGGGGATCAAATAAAAGAAATCCTCTCCCGGGATGAACATTACATTATATGTGTATTTAATGACTAACAAGATATTAAATGTTAAATTCTTAATACAGAAATTATTGTACTATTAAATATCACACAAACTACATCTACCACGAGTCATTTTAGCATTCCTGTCTCCTCCTAGTGTGTGTTCCTTCTGTTTTTTCCTCCTGTTTGTGTTGTTATCGAAAGCCATATGGGTTTGGTTTTTGTGTCAGCCCATAGTTTCCGCCCACTGCCACGCCCCTCTCTTTGGCTCAGCTGTGGCTCATCCCGTATGCCACACCGTTTTCACTACAAAACGTCAGTCTGTCCTGTAGCCAGGCTGGCTTCACGTAATGGCGGAATGAACTCCAAATCAGTAAAAGTTTTAACCTCTCTATTTGTGTTCTGCTTCCCTGTGCAGTTTCGACCCCCTGCATGGTTGGGTCCACCTACTACATCATCACATAATACACGTATTATAATTTCTACCTCTAGGCGTGCTGATCTGCTTGAGTTACTGACATAGGGAGAAAAAGGCTGTCCGACAGGAGTGGGCTGTAATCGGAACTCCAAAGTTGCACATATGTGAACCTAATCCAACTACAGGCTAGTGGAGTAATCTTATGGACAGGATATAAGTCACGTTTTTAGAGTGCTTCACTCTTTCTAAAAAAGTAAAAAAACAGGCACCAGGAATAAAAGATTTTCCCTGAGCAAAGTTCAAGGTTTTGGTGGTGGCAGCGGGGGGGGAGGTATACTCAGGGGAGGCCGGGCACAGCGCGAGCCCCAAAAGATTACATTTCAGTCCAGACTCGCAGTCAAAAGCTCGCCAGACGGAACAGGAAATTGTGTTGCTGTCAGTGAAAACGCACAGGGAGAAATGTAAATGGCCCTCTCTCTTAACGGACGCCTCGTATGCAACCCCAGTTGGTTCCCCTGGGCTCTGCCTGTCCACCACGTCCATCTCGTGTCAAATGGCTGGTTTAAATACAGCATAGAGATGTGTGCGTGGAGGGTGGATAGAGGGGATTGAGATACGTGTCGGTGGGTGTGAAGGATTCTGTGAAACTGTGCAGTTACGTCCGCTGCGGCTAGGAAAATAATTGAAATGTCATTATTATAAGAAAATCAATGAAATCCATTTAACATAACAATAAGTAGATGTGTTTGAAACAACAGAGATAGAAGACGGTGAGAGCCAATAAGCATGTTCGTTAGCTTAGCAAACATTGTTTCGGGAGAGGGATCCCTCCTCTGAAGTTCTCCCTAAGGTTTCTTCCCTTTTTTCCCTGGAAGGGTTCTTTCATTTTTTGGGGAGTTTTTCCTGTGCCGATGTGAGGGTCTCGGGACGGAGTATGTTGCATGTGTACAGACTGTAAAGCCCTCCGAGGCAAATTTGTAATTTGCTCTTTTGGGCTATACAAAATAAAATGAATTGAATTGAATTGTTGGCAATAACCACTGTCATTGTAAAATGAAAACCTTCATGTTCAATCTCTGCAAGTTCCTTTTCAGCAATACTATCAGAGAATAAAACACAAATCTAAAAAATAACAGATTACAGCCCCTGGAAATTCCTTCAATCGTGCACCAAACCAATGCCTTGGGATGCTATCAGTAACTGAAGAGAATAAATTCACAAACATGAAAAAGGGAGAAAAATAGCTTCTTACTGTCAACGTCTTTCCTTACTACACTGCCCACATCGAAAGAGTACATCTCGGGGAGTTGAGTTAACTTTTGACATCGAACCCTCTTTACAAGATATCCACATACGCCCACTTTAATCTTCTTCTCAATGTGTAGACCAATAGCTCCGTTTCTGCAGAGTGAAGTCAATACAGAACTCTATTAAAATTAAGGAGAGATTACTATGGTTTCAAATATCAGTTTATATAGATGTTATATTAGAAAATAACTTGAGTTTATGGGCTCAATCAATGTCTATATATTAAATGATGGTCCTTCTAGTCAAAAAGACACGCAGATTATGCCTCGGGCAGGTTTACTGTGATTACCAGAGCCGTATGTGGCAACTCAAATGGCATCTCTACGTGACATCGGCATTCCAAAAAATGTCCATGCAGGATGACTTCTAGATACCAAAATAGCGTATCTAGAAGTATCAGTAAAATCGCCATCGGAGCTTCAAAAAAGGGGCGTGTGGTGGAATATTTTTCTATAAATTTATAAAATGCGCATGAAAACAGGACATGGGACGTGCAGGAAAACCGGTATTTTAGGAATATTACGGCATACATTCCATATTGCAAAAACATAAATATTGACGTTTCTTATAATTTAATAATTTTTTTTTGGAGGGGGTTGGGGGTTTGAGGGGGCGCTCCCGGTTGGGCAACGCCCCATTTCCCTCTATTGGCCAGCTGCCGCTGTTTCAAAGCATTCGTCCAAAAACCAATGGGTGACATGACTATGTTCACAAATGCATTTAATGATTGCCAACAGGTTATCCAAGAGGTTGGTCAGTATTTAAAGGTGTACTATGCAACCGGGGTTGATTTTCTAGCGAGGCTCCCCCCACAGGCCGAAAATAAAAGTGCACTGTCGTAAAGACGCTCAGCTGTTCTCCGTCAAGCAAAGGTGAAAGTAAGCCGGTACTGTCCGGTACGGCGTACCAGTAAGATATTTAGACTCGGTTTGTTGTACCGGAAAGAAAACTATAGTCTCTGAAAAAGATTGCACTTTCAGCGTGACAACACAACTGCTAACGTCGCGGCAGTGAATGCAGAGTGTATGTGGAGGTTCGGCGCGGGTGAATGCAGAGTGTACGCGGAGGTTCGCGACCGCTACCACCCCTCCCCCGGTCAGCTCGGCCCGTACCACCAAGAAATAAAAACTACTTTCCCCCCTGGCGCGTTCAAGCCAGGCGCGTTTGTTTTGAGCTCAGCAGACAGGCGAACGCAACGAATCCCCACGTCTTCTGCGGTAGGTGACTATTTTGTTGCAATTTTCAAGTTTGAAACTGTATCATGTTTTCATACATTATTGGTAGAAACCATTCCAATACTAGAAAATGCATTTCCTGTGGAAAATGCGTGGGAATGCTGAATTGGTAAAGCTAAACTGGTTGAATAGCTTAAAGCCATAAGAAGAAGTTGAAGTAGTGAGAGTAGTATTAAAAAGTTATATACACTGCATAGAACGAAAAAGCATCAATTTAGCTTAGATGAGATGTGAAAAGTAATGAAATAAATACATTTCAATAGATTTGATGACAATATTGCTGAATTGCTGAAAATACATACACGGGTGAAAATATACATAGCAGAAGCTAAATACGAATTTCAAAAGACGGCTAAAAATACAGAAGTAAAAGTAGTTTTCGTATCAATAGCAATAGAAAAACTAGAAGTGTTAGTAGTAGCACTAGTATTATCAGCTCTAGTACTAACACTATTAGTCATAGTAGTATTTGTAGTAACCTAAGCAGTAGTTGTCATATTACAATCAGCAGAAATACTATTAATGATAGTAATAGTAATACTAATATTAGTACAAGTTGAAGTATTAAAAGCAATATGAAAATTAAAAGTACTAGTAGTTATACTATCAGTTGTAGTAGAATAAAACTAGAATAGTAGAAAGAAAGTTGAAAAAGTCCCATCATTAGCGGAAAGAGCTGAACATTTGAAGGGTTGAATAGTTGTAATAGCTGAAAGTATGCAGAAGTTACGCAGAGCCAAAAAACGTACAGAATAATAATAATAAATAAAATCGAATAACATAAGTTGGAATGCTCTAGAAGCATTCCCACTAATTACTTACAATCGCATCAGCAGAAACGCGAGGTCCGCTTCTTGCTCTTTGAGCTCTCACCATTCGGAAAAGGCTTGCCCGATGTTCACCGTGTACGAGTCCTCTCTCTATCCAGAGCCCTCGACCTCGTTCTTGCCTGCTCCAACGTGGGCTTTCGCCGTTTTGTTGCTGGTTCCGCCATGATAACTGCACAAATATAGCCACTGCGCTACGAGCCCAAGAGTGTATGGCAAATGTGATTGGATGTGTGGAGGGAGATAGGAAGATAGATGATAGCCAGACAGATCACCTCCCTCTCTGTTTTGTGCGTCTAATTTTAACTAGTTTTTTACTTTTTTCAGTTAGCTCGTTTTTATATGTTTGCATTTTTAATTAAGTTGACCCTGTTTGCATAGTGCCTTTCCAAAAAGCCTCCCATTACTCTGCTTACTTATAGCGTCGTCATCGTATAGCAGAAGGGATTTCTTTGTCTTTTGTCAACAACAGCAAAACATTTCAGCACTCTCCAATAGAGTCATCATGTTTTTCGTCGCGTGGGAGAGGACGTTGCAATGCCATGCATGACTCACTCTGAAAAGGGCACCTTGTGTTATTTTACAATATTCAATAAAATATGGTATAAGCCGCTGTCACTGACCACAGTACAGATAATCAGTATATATTCACTGCTTTAATGCAAGGAAAGGAAATGTGTGCTTGTACAGGTGGGAAACCAGGTAGTGGCCTCCAAAGGGAGCACTCTAGATCACGTAGCGCATTGGGCCTGCAGGCTTTATTGTGAGTCAGGTATTACTACCGGCACTCTATCCAGCACGGAGAAAGGGGGCAAAACAAAGACAAAAGAAGAGGCGACCGATTTATCAATGCAAAGTTAATAACATCCATTTGAATCTAACTAAAAATCAATATTTCATTACCAAATTGTTAGAGGGAATGAAGAAGGATTGGGAAGTTGGGGTGGCTGTGGTGGGAAAGAAGGCGTTGGAGGGTTCGATGGAGAAAATGGGATGATTCATGGGGCCATCAAGGAGCAGGGGTGTAGGGAGTGGGATGGAAGGAGGAGAAAAGAGCAACGTGCTGGAAAAACTTCAAGAGGGGTTTGCTCTACAGTGACCTTGGCGAAGGAGACAAATCTAACAGGCCACAACATCAAAACACAATTCCTGCTTTACACTAAAATACCCGTTCTAAAACACACTTTTCAAAACATTACACACAATTCTCTGCATTTGGCACACTTTTCATGAAGAAAAATCGTGTTTTCACACACAGTCATTCAAAATTCTAAAGTAAATCTCCCTCCTATGCACACTGACTCGTTACAAGGGCAAACACCTGTCACACAGTGTTACAATTAGCAACCAGAGATCGGAGATGGAAAGTGTATGACCAAGTCCACAAACGCACACAGCCCTTCTCCAAGCTGTGGAAGACGCATGTGGAGACGTAGCAGTTGATGCTTTTTTTTCCCACTGTAACTGAATACAGTAAATTCTTCTGTTGTTTTGTATGTAGACCACTTTATGTGCAAATTTGTGTTGGTTGGGATGTACACTGTGTACATTGTTTTTGTTGAGAAAATTTGTTGAGAATATATTTGTTACCGTGTATTTGTGTGTTGGGAGTATAAAAACAATATTCTAAAATATTTTACAACACACGTATGTACAGTATGTTCTGTCTGTAGTAAGTGTAACACGGAACAAAGAAAATGGTTTAGGTCATTATGATGAATGGAGAAGTGTTTTCTATTCATCATAGTGTTTTACATTGAGCACATAAGTGTTTAACTGGTTCTGATAAATGTCTACTCATATGAAGGTCTATGTGTGTTTGAGAAGAAATAACATTGTTTTGAATGTAAAGTTTCATTTTGCAGTAGTATTGAGGGTTTTTTGCCCATTTGTGTGTTTTTTGAATTTCTGTCAGGTCCATTAAATCAAGAACACGCATGACGATAAAATGATTTAGGAAACATTTTATCAGATAAGATTGCATCCAGTATGAGTTCAGAATTATCTTTGGCGGTGTGGCTCTGTTTAGGGAGTCCTCCGACCTTTCATGAGCACCATGAAATAGCAGGGAGTCAGAGGACAGCAGCGGCATTAGGGAACGCTCACACCGTTTTAGGACCGTGTAAGCTGAGCTATTCCCCCCAAACAAACCACACCTGCAACCTCATGGAAATGAAAACAATAATTCGATCATTTATGTATAGAAAAATCGCAAATACGAATTGTCTCTGAGGGCTTACGGTCTGTACGCATGCAATATCCTCCATCCCAAGACCCTCACGTCGGCGCAGGAAACCCCCCCCCCAAACATGCAAAAGAAATGCGAGGATGAAATTAGCCCCCCAAAAAAAAAAAAATATTTGGGATCTTGCAATTAGTTACCATGATTGGAAATACGGTTGTGATCCGATGAGACCCTTGGCCATCATGAGAACCGTGAATGCAGAGGGCTGGGTCAGGTCAGGGGCTGCCCCCTGACCATTCGTGAGCATCACGAATTAGCAAAGCGTCGGAGACTGCAGCAGCAGCGTTAGGAACCGCCCCCTGAAACAGGACCTAAAAACAGGAAAAGAAGACCTATCGAACGGACCAATCATAAAACCCTTCAACCCTCCTTCTCCAACAAAGCATCCACAATTTCCGGCTCCTGTGACGCGGAAAACAGGTTTTTGCAGCAGAATGACACAGCAGGCAAGTGCAGCAGAACACCAAGGAAACCATGAACAAGACCAGTAATAAATAAGCCACGGAACAGCGGTTTTGGATGCTTCCTCGATGCTAGTCCCAGCCTGGGGACGTTGATGGGAGTCAATGGTTTTATTTCTGAGCGCTGCTTCAGGAAGTGGGTTCTCCTTGGCATACAGATTTGGGATAGGCATCCCCACAGCAGCTACAGACATGGGGATAATTACAATTACGCACCTACAAACGTTCCATTAAAATTATAGCAAAGAGGAGTAGCAACGTAATTCACCTCGGAGCCAGAATTACGGCTCGGGCCAGTGCGAGAGAGCCACAGATGGAGCAGGACAAGATTGGTGCCCCGTGAAGTGTTGACTTATGAACGCGAGGTCGACCACGGACCAGTCCAGTCTTTGGTTGAAGCGCTGTATGAATATGCCTGCCTCATAAACGAGACACCCCCATAAGAGAGGGCCAGGTCGGAAACAATGGCTAAATAGTATCGAGTTCGGCTCTGCGTGCCGGTTAACTTGACAATTACGCCTCGATACACACCAATGCAACGCAGAACTCAGGGAAAGTCTGAGTTTTTTAACAATCTCGGGTCTCCGTCTTTAACTCGACAGACATCGCCCATAGCCACCGACACGCCGCTCGCACGGCTCAAACCCCAGCAGGAGTTTACAAGGTTAATGTCATTACCCAAAATCTGCCCCCTCGGCTGATGAGAGATGCCAGCGGCCGCGGAAAGCCAGCCCGAGGACAGAGGTACAGCGGAAACCAGGGTCCTTCTAGGAACGAACGTCATCACGCCGAGCTGGCGCAGTGATGCAGGTTGGAGACGGCGGAGGCAGCCGAAGCAGAGGTGGACGCCGAAGGAGCGGACTGGGGTTGAGGAAGGTCTGACCTTGGAAGAGCCTTCCAGCGCGGATCTGGTAGCCATGTCATGAGGGAAGATTGGACGACAGACAGCGCCATAGCACCGGATCACCCGTTGGAGAGGCGCCGAGCACGTTTTTGCGTGACAGCCCTTCCGGCCGAGTCGGGATGTTTACGCTTCTAAGCATGATTTTTCCCGGAGGACTGGGGAGGAGGTACCGGCAGAAATCGACCACCGGAACGATCAGAGAATCGTGGAGGAGGACAAATAGAACCTCGTGAGAAGCGCCACTCGGAGGCTGAATATATTCGTGAACAAGGTCTCTAGTATTTTCGCCACGCCAATCGCCAATGCGGGGAGAAGACGTGGGTTTTCTCACCAACCGCCGAGCTCGACGGCGCCGTTGTAATCCGGGCAGGAATCCAGCCCCAGGTCCGCTGGACCGGCCGAGTGTTATCGGAGCCAGGAATCCTCCTCGACAGCGCAGAGTCATGGCCAGCAGCAGGGTGATTAGGACCAGACGAGCGGAGCCAAACGAGCATCAGCGGTTTAACGAGCGGACCTAACAAGAGGCCGAGAAGCGAGCCGCAAGTCGGCAGAGAAGCGAGCTGCAAGCAGGTAGGAGCAAATGCTGAATCTGCTTTAAATAGGGCGCCCTGTTTGAGTGTAGCCATCAGCGAGGGGGGTTTAACCAGCTGGTGCGCTAATCCAGATCAGCTGGAGCAGATCAGCTGATGAGCCGTGTGTTGGCCAATAGCGTAGCAGCGCCATGACTACCTGGCCTGCCAGAACTGATGCTGGCCGCTAAATTTGTGTGTAGAGTTCTGAGAGTATGAGGCATGCTTTAAGAAAATGTGTGTAAACAATCGAGAAAAACTGTAATGTCCAGCATCAGAATGCAACCGTCTTCATCCTTAATCATAATACTAGTCAACGAAATCAAGTATTCAGACTGCTTGAGAGTGAGTCACAGTGGCCATAATGAGCCATAATATCCTGTACACCTGTTTACATTTTGCATGTCATCGGCAATGAATGGACAGTAAAAGCCCTGCTTATAGACCCTTTTACAGCCCACGTGATCAAGTAGTTGTGCGTGCATTTTGGCAACAGAAGTAGTGTTGCCCACACTAGCTCTAACGTGTTAGCAACTCACTCCGAAAGCTTATAAAAAGCATCAAAGCATCAAAATGTCTGGTTGTTAGGGTTTACGGTTGCACCAATCGCTATTCCACCAAGGGGCTTAGGGATCAAGAACCGGCGGCGCCTGTGGCTGCAGCTGATTAAACGTGTTGATTGGAGCGTCTGCAGTGCCCACTTTATATCAATAGCTGATCAATAATGTTTTGACCAGGGCTTACAAGTAACATTTGCTTTCAGCCAAATTTCGTCTCGGACAATGGAGTAAGTAAACATCTACGCGTGTATACATACGAATGTATGTTAGCTTACGTCATCATGTAAGCTAACATGCTTCAGTTAGCTGAATGGATCGGCTAACTGAATGCTACTGGCTGGCTGCTGACATTTTAAACACCGTTGGCACTGTGTATTTCGTGAAAATTGTAGTTTCAAACGCTGGTTATGAGAACATTACCGCAGAATATGCGAAATGCGGTCCACATGACCGCAGTCATAGTTCTCTCGTTGGTTGATTACAACCCAAGCCTCGTACATCGTTGTCTTGTGTCCTTGTCTTTGACTAGGAAGAATTTCTGATTTAAACACACAAAACTCTGAGTCTATGTCATGGTATTTGACGTTCTGTACATGACCACAGACAACGTATTCATAAGCATCCAGTGATTTATGTGCTCGTAATTTCTCTCGGGTGTACACGCTCGGTTTCTATATCTGGCCACTGTATATTTGGCCATCTGCTAACGTCTTCTATCCACTTCTATCCACTCCACTTTAGTACACAGATCTGGTAGCCAGATACCATTTGATAAAGTCAACTTTGTCTCTGTGTTGCTTAATCCGCTCGCGTAGCTTGACATACTGCTGATTCTCGCCATACTTCTGTTGCCAATATGCGCGCGCATCCGCTGCTACGTCATCATTGTGTACAAACAGTAAAAGGGTCTATACGAGTACCGAATGCGGCCCGCCGATTCATATGGACCCGTGCGAGTATACGCGGAGGTCCGCCGACCGCGAGGCCGCCTAGGCAATGATGAACCGATATCTCTATACATTGCCAGGATAATCCTGGAGAATTTTCTCTCTTACTAATGACAGACTCTGTATCGATTTCATCAAATGAGGAACACTGACTTCCATCAGCATTCTACCCTCCCAATGCTTTTCTTTTCTGTGATGGGTGGCATACCATATGGATGTTTACTTATCATGATTCATATTGTAATTACACTCAACTTTGCGTGATTACTTTAAGGAGACCATCACACTTGACAGTTATCACAATGGAAGTGAAAATTAAAGAGAGAAACAATGGGAGTTATTCAAACTGACAGCTATTTTTATGAGCTAAAAATTGTTGGTACTTTCCACAATTTCCCCAACAGCAACTTAATTGGGCTCTGCATTAGAATTTTTGTTTGTGAAAATGCAGGTACTTGTGCGATTGGCTAAGGCAGGGGAGGTTTCGCGAATAGCACTGATCCCCTTGTGCATGCAGATTATAGTTTCATAAACTATGTTTCATGTGTTGTTTCCTTGCTGACAAACAGGAACACATCACACTCGGATTCAGCCTAAATTGGTAAAATCCAGCTCCAAACCAGTTTGCCTTTGCATCTCAACAGAGGCACCTCCGCCGAGAGGAGGTGTCCTTTTTTTGTCAGCGTTCCAGATTGCATGTACATCAGGTGACAATTAAGACATAACAACATAAATTGTCTGCTGTCACATCCAGTTATCCTCACTCCCGGACACCTTTACCTCAGAAAGCAAAAAAAGAAACACTCTGTCAGAAAAGAAAAAATATCCTCTGTAAGCCGACAGTTTGTAGTACGTTAAACAAACACAATCTTTTCCTTCCATCTCTCATTCCGTTCACCTGTAACGAGCAATTGTGGTTTGGCGAGGCCCCATCTGTAAAAGTTTCTCCTCTCTGATTCTCTGAGATCGTACTGCGACTCATTTCACCCCACTTACCACGGCACATTTCAAACAATCCAAATATGGCGCTGCGGTGCTGAATAATTCAGCTGCCGCTAACATTAAACAACTGTTAACACGCTAGAATAATTAGTTATGTTTGCTTGACATGTTTGCATCTTTAAAAATTAATGCATTTGTCTTAATTAGCAACAAAGTATTTTGGGAGTGTTACTTCTTTCTCAAGGAAATAAAGGAGAAAACAAGCAATTACAACCATGAATATTAATTTGACGTCCTTATAAAAAACTTAACAAACCAATGGGGATGAGTCATACTCTGAAGGGAAGTGACAAGATGTGTAAATCTTAGTTGTCACTCTCAGTGTGACCAGCTGTTGTTTTTATTGAATTCAATAATGATTGTCTCTGTCAATGTAGTCGGCTGATCAATGTCTTAAGGTTACTTATCACTTAGCTGTATTACAAATGCATACATACATACATACATACATACATACATTAATCACATATTGGTCTTTTTTTGTCTTTGAAACCACTTTCTCTCATGTAAGAGCAACAACGAACATTTTTCTAATTGAGAGTTTGATGAAATGCCTTGAGTCCCACTGAAGACCCAGTTGAATATACTCTTTAAGGCAGTTGGTGGTGTTTCATACATTTGATGTATACAAACATAATGCAGCCACTTAACATCTCAGGAGCTGGTAAACTCATTTCTGGCTTCCTGCAATGCAACAAATGCATTTCCAATTTGAGAGAAAATGCAAATGTAGCATCTTCATAATTTGTCTCTCCAACAGAGAAAGACCGTGTGTGTGTGTGTGTGTAAGCGATGAGACGTCGTTGTATTTAAATTTTTATGGCTGGCGTCCTTGTTTTGGCTGAAAGAGCGAGGCTAGACGTAAACGCGTTCAGCCACTTGGAGTCGAGCCAAAAATGCAGCTGTCAATGAGACAGAGGAGAGACGGGCGACAGGCATGACGCCCTACGTGCCGGATGACTTTGGGAAGACTTTGACAGCCACCCAGGAAGGGAAGTTATTTTCCCCCTTCTTTTTTTCTGAAGCTGCCGCATGATTAAAAGCCAAATGAGTGACACTGCTCGACACCCCAAATCAGCCCACTGCATTAATATTTCACACAGATGGCAGCTGTGTATCAAAACAACATGAAGCTAAAGGACAAGGGGTGTAGGGGAGAGATGGTAGCAGGGCGAAGATCCTTTAGCTGTGCGCCTATATTCTCTTGATTGAATATGATTGTCAACCGGTAATAATGTTGGCCCACCTGTAGCTATAAAGTAAGTCTAGTATGTGTAGTGATTAGGAGTGTAACGATTCAGCTGTTACATCGATGTATCGATTTTTATTCCTCCGATCCAACTACATCGATCTGTGCTCGGCGAGTTGGCCATATGAACGACATAGATCGATCGAACATCGATTTAAAATGTAATAAATCGATTGTACCGATACAAGGAAATAACCCATTGGATTTAAGCACCTCAGACTTTTTTCTTAGCACTTTTAATGATAAAGGCTGTCACGGACTGAGCCGTGACGTTCTTACGCAGTACGCAGGTCCCGCCGTCCCGAGCCCCGATTTAACTTCCGGGTTTCACGGCAAAGCCGACGGGATGTTCCACACGGGTTAAAATAGAGGGGGAGTTTGTGGGGGATTGGGAGGGGGAAACCATTACTGCAGGGGTGTTTTTATTACTAATACGGGTTTTTTTCTGCTACACTGCTACAGCAGTGTTTGCACTTTATTCAAATAAAATGTTAATGTATTTGCCATTCATTGTTGTTTACTTGTTTATTTATATTTATAATTAATTGATACCTGATTCCATTACAAGAAACAACAGCAATCTAGGAAATTTTTGGCTAAAAAGTTACCGAATCGATTTCAAGTCACTGAATCGTATCGGATCGTATTGTTCTCAATGAACCAATATCGTCCTTAAATCGTATCGACAACCAGCTGACCAGTTGCAGAAATTCTATTTAACATTGACAAAATCACATGTAACCGAGATATCTTTTTTGGGATGTATTGAAACAGCTTTCCAGCTAGTCTCTCAAATTAACCCTGCAACAGAACCGATGAATCCATTAGTCGCGATGAGATGCTGGCAGATGTCCCATCCCATTATGTGTGTAAACACAGAAATAATTGACGGCAGAGTTCTGTTTAGCTGGCCACACCTTTAAACCAAACTTGGAGTTTAGTCCCATACGCCCTGGTTACAGCATCAACTAGTTTGAAAACCTTTGTTTAGATCATTTTCTATCTGACAGCGCAAAATGCAAATTTATTGTTTTGATATACAAATACGTATAATCTGTAAAAGCTGTATAAGCTAAGATTTACCTCGCATTGCAGTGGTCCAAAGCTGAGGAAAGCAGGTTGTAATTTAACCTCAGTCACAGTAGGTTGGAACGAGTCAATCGGGAGGTCAGGAATTAACTTCATCGCTCTTATCTGGACAATGCTGCAGTTATGGGGAGGTGGAGGGGGAAGGGGGGGTAATAACAGCCATGAAACATACAAGTCATCAGCACCTGAGGGACAGCCTCAATTGGAAATGTCCATATTAGGCAATATGCAAATGCCTTTGATGGTGTTGTAAATTCGGTGGAGGTGACAGCAAACAACATCTCAGCGGCGATGATTAAAGTAGGAATGCTAAAGGGAGAGTGAGGGGGCAGAGTGGGGGAGGTAGGTAGATAACACCATCACACCACCGTTTGGGGTGGGCTGGCAGGGGGGAGACACTGTGGTTTCCCTCCCTCACCCCTTTCAATAGCGCTCTCTCCTTAACACCCCGTCCATTGCCACGGTAGTGTACTCTCACCAGAACAAATTCAAGGGCCATCATACACTGACATTACTCCTAGTGGCTGTCCTCCCGACCGACCTCGACGCATACTAGCAGATATCATTATCAAGACCTCAAAACGCTGACGGATTCGCCACCGAAAAGGTTACAGGCATCCAGCAGCAGAGGACGCTCGGGCGGATATAAATAATTATGCTATATATTAATAATGAAAGAATGGCATTTGGGGGAATGTGAGTGTGTGTGTGTGTGTGTGTAGGTGTGTGTGTGTGCGTGTGTTTGTGTGTATGGATGTTTCTGCCATTGCAAGGGAAATCCTTGCTTTTCTTGGATCATGCTGTGCGTGTTTCTTGAAAATGTCACAAAACCGGATTTACAGTCTCTTTTCTGCGAGTGCATTTATTGAGTTTGACAATCTTAATAATCCACAACTCCCACAGACTCCCTTATTTTTTATTTCTTTTACTAGCCATGGATTATTGAAATATAAAAATAAGGGCTGGAAAGGGTCCCCCGGAGCGGTATCAAAATGTCAGGTTTGTACTTACAACAGCCCGGCACATTGGTGAGGGTCAAGAGCTTCAATTATTTGTGTACGTACAAGCCTGACGCTACAAGAAAGGTTATGTCACCCGCTGGATGTTTACTCCTGAACACTAGAAAGTAACCAATGCATTGCTTCGCCATAAACAGCACTAGTATGGAACTGATACAATAGAGCAAAAAAGAAAAGATTGTAGTCAAAGCCAATGAGTGAAAAGTCCAACACAACAACTTAATTGTGCACATTTGTTCTTGTAATTCAACCATTATAACTATGAGGATATTATGTTATGCCAGCATCTTACCCCTGATATATTTAAGAGATACTCACTATATTTAATAACAAAAGAGAAAAAAAACTTATGAGAAAGAAATATGCAATGACTGATAGATCATTCTGAACACATTTAGAGTGATGTATTGGCCTTTGTGCCATCCTGAGTTTCGAATGACAACATAAAAAACCAAGTGACTTTAATGATGTGTTGGAGTCTTCTCCCTCTCTCTATACCTTGTCAACATCCACACAAGTCCTTAGTGTGCATAGAAGAGGTCCAGTAAAAGCCCAGGAGTTATTGGTAGTGATATGACATCTTCAAAATGTCATTAATTGACACCTTTTTCTGTAACAGCTGTCAGTGGGAAGACAGTAAAGTGAAAACTGTGGGTGAGATTATATCTACAGTGTGTAATATATATAAATATATATATATACAGGCAAAACACAACACAAAACAGGCTCCAGAACAACGTCACCAGCAGAGCTGTTGTCAAGTCACTGCAAAGAACTCTGCTTTCATCAAGTGGATAATTGATCAGTTACTGGCCTTTGTTTCTTATATCAACTGGATCATTTCTCTTTAGTGAGGATGTGGACAGAGGTCATGTCATGTCAGTACAGTGGGACATTTTACCAACTTGATTTATTATTTTCTGATATGCACAGCTCTCTCAAAGCTGTGATCTCGAATGAGTGCACGTGGATCAAAGCCGTCGCTGGACCTCTGCCATCTGCCATTGCACAGAATCATCAACAAAGTAGTCAACAATCTGACGTCAAACACAGCGGATAACGGCGCACACTCTGACGTCGCAAGGCAAAAACCCGGTTATACTGTCCACACGACAACATGTGCAACCGGCGTTTCTGAAAATGCTCACCCTGGCCGGAGTTTTAAAAAATGTTCGGTTTCAGTGCCCTGAAACTGCGTTTTCGTGTGGACGGAAGGCCAAACCGCGTAACAAAAGTCACGGTTCTAAAAATACCCGTGTCCGTGTGGGCATGGCCAGAGTTTGTTCAACTACCATCGTGGTACAGGCCCCAGGTTGAGGAACCCACAACCATATTGACATGGATCGGGAGAGGAGGCTGAATGTGAGGGGGAGACCTTACATGATAAGCGAAGTGAAACACACACACACACACACACACACACACCGCCGCCTGAAATGAAGAGACGCTTTCTGCACTAACTGCATGCCCACGCACTCTCAAACACATACAGGAGCAACAACAAGCGCTCATGGACATCAGAGAGCAATCGGAAGCACAACAGAAGCTTTCACTCAAACACACATATGAAAATGTTTTCAAGAAAATAATTCGGAAATATGTCCACCAGTATGGTGCGAGTTCAAGGGAAACTTTATCATTTTTGGTTGATTCAGGTGCTATACATTTGTCGAAAAATGAATGAAAGCTATTGGAATGAAGCATGAGTGGCTGATGTGAAATAATTTAACTCAACAAGCAATTTTGGTTTAACTATAAGAGGTAATTAGTTACATAAAGGCTAAAGGAAATTTATGAAGTAGTCCTCAATCTGTCTAAGACACTTTCCCGGGGGGGCGTGAGTTGACTACAGGATAGGAGAAAAAAAAAATCACGAAAATCCCCCAATGTGGAAATGCGGTTGTGGTTGGACTATTATAACAAACAACTCCTCCTCCTGGCGACTTTTGTGTCAAAAGTGACTAGAGACAAATCTAGTGGCATGTATACAGCAAATTTCATCATTTAAACAAGTCTCCTGAAGAGAAACCGTATCGCTCTCTCGCCCCTCTGCGTGCTGCGCTGTGTGTGTGTGTGTGTGTGTGTGTGTGTGTGAGAGAGGGAGAGAGAGCCGCTCAGCTATGTCGTTATATTTGTGCCACAATCCTGAGCGCGTAATTTTAAGTTTTGAGCACAAAGAACTATATTTTAGCAAAGAAAAACACTCCGTGCGCGCAGTTTACTCAGGTGCCCTCTCCACAAACTCGTTTTGTGCGCAGATTGTACATTATCACTGAATATGCAGTATCAAGTGTTATTTTCTCAAATGTAATTGATTTGAAAGTTGAAGTGCCGGTAAGGCCTAATATTTTTTGGTGGATGGGAATGAGCAGTAAAAAAATTCAAGATCCAAGAGTCCAACAAAACTGGTTGTCTGAAATAGAGCGTTGGCATGCATTTTGGTTTGATTAGATTTTGAGTGTTGATGACTTTGGATGATGCGGATTATTATAAAGAAACTGAGGACCCAGTTCTAAAATTAATAATTAATAAAATGCATTTTGTGTACAAAATGATTCTGAAACTAAAATCAATAAAGAAATGAGAATAGTATAATACCGCTGGAATTTTTACCAAGATATTGACCAAGGGACATCCAAGTTACATTGAACTCACCAGGAGACCACGCCCAGGGGAGCGCACACTGCCTTTTACTGCCTTTTACACCTTTACTGTAATCCGTATAAATACCTCTAGGCACCCATTGTTCTAGGAATTCGTTGTTGGAAGCAAGAGACAGTCACTATGGGATAGCCAATGGGCTGCCCGGTGTTGATTGCAGAGACCACCAACTCCTCAGCTGAGATGTTATTTTTAGCACAACACCTTTTCTTTTATTAAATACTTTTGATTTTAACTTTCAATCCAAGATGTCTTCTGTCAATCCAGAGTTTCTTATTTTTTGAACACAACAATAAATACTAGTAAAGACTGTGCTTAACCATGTCCATATGTGTGTTAGGATAACTTAATAGAAAGTTTTGATTCATGAGGCAACATTTTCAGAACAGAACATGCACATCAATATGTCTTTGAACATCTCAAACAGATGCACATTAGTATCTCTTCGCTTTTGTATGTGTGTAGCTGGAATCCTTTTTTTTGTTCAGGCAGTTACAAAGTGGGTAATTCTCCTGGTCAGGCTGATTGGTCTCCAGTAAATAACTTACTACACGATTAGACAGGTAATTCCTAGGCCAGAACAGAAGCAAAAAGTGCAAATCAATGGAGCTGCCTCAGTAACGAGACAACATTTTGGCTACTTGACCGCTAACATAGGGCGGGCAAAGATGTGTGTGTAGAGAGGAAAAATAATTATTTAATGACATTAAACACTTTATGCTCCCTGTCTTCTTCTGTAGTTATGAACATGCACATATATTGTATGTATGTTGTCTTTGAGGACTAACATGAATGCATACTTCTGCACGCACGTTTTTAACACTTCAACACAGTTTCAACTCTTCACAAATGTAATGTGTGATTAATGAGGCTGCTTTGTAGTTGTGAGCGAGCTGGGAGAGAAAGTGTGCATGGGTGTGGGGGTCGAGAGCGGGCTCCAGAATCAGCAGGACCGGGACAGTATTGACATCTCCATTATTCACTGAGTGATCAGAGCAGCCAAAGGGCTGCTGATTAGAAAACAATAAATGCTGTTATTGGTGATCGGGTCCTTCGCAGAACATTGCAAATGCCTGTCCCCGGCTTTCTAATTAATGAGCACAGCACGGTAATAAACCAATAGATATCTATCCGTCCGTCAGTCTCTGCATCTATTCATTATAAATCACAGAAAAGCCCACATAAGTATGGATAGTCACATTATTACTTTTATCTAATGATAGTGGTAGCCCGGTAGCCTGACGTAGTCATACTCAATTCTAATCAGAATTTCAGTCTGATGCCGCTCCATTGAGCTGTGATTATGGGGCGTGTTTCAAACAAACCAGGAAAAAAATGTACAAGAAAAAAAACTCGATTGGATAGACCTACAACCAGGGTGCGATTTGACAAAAAAGCAGAGGGGGGGATTTTTTTTTTTTGCGGCATGCGGGCTGACCAGGGGGGGTGGGGGGGTGCTGTCGACCGGCTGACCGGAGGGAGAAGGGGGTGCTGTCGACCGGCGCACCTCCCCGGATACGCGCGCGTGTCCATATGATCGCGCATTATGTTCGCGGAAGTTGCATCCGCACAGCGCACATCACGCAAATGTGTTTGTGTTCGATGACGTTCAGAAATATGCGCCGTCTGCCAGAAGGCTGCTGAACAGCTGCTCTGATGTATCCACACTGAAGATCGTTAGATTTCAAGAGTTTAAGTAGGCGAGCAGTTAAGTTGCATTCATCGCTATCAAGGGGGAGAAATCCTTGTCCCCCCGGAGATAAAAAAAAAACAGAGGGGGGGGAAATCCCTGTCCCCCCCAGCGATAAAAATAATTTTGCAGAGGGGGGAATAGGAAAACCAGAGGGGGGGAAATCCCCCCCAACAAATCGCACCCTGCCTACAACCAATAAGAGCAACGGAGTGTGTTACGTATGTTAAGCGACGCCTAGTTGTTGTTAACAGAACTCCATTGCACGCTGGAAGAAGTAGAAGAAGATGAGCGTGAACAATTTTTGCCGGTGCTATCGATATTTTCTAGAACAGACCTAGCAGAATCTACACACCTCCAGCGGCAGCCCAAGCGCTCTTTGGTGACGTGGTTGATTACGTTACTTTTGATCATTTGTCCATGAGAGACTGTCTTCAGAGACCAGCGCCTGAGGCTCACCCCGCACAACCTAGAGCAGTGGTTCTCAAACTTTTTACACCAAGTACCACCTCAGAAAATACTTGGCTCTCCCAGTACCACCATAATGACCAACACTATACAGTAGCATAGTAGGCCGAAGTATTCATCAAAAACAAGGCAGAGGTTTTATTTCTAAAGAAGTACATTTAATATTGTCAGCCATTGTAACATTTTACAGTTTCAACAGTAAAACTGCACTTAAATATAGGAAGAAAAATAAACCTGTACTTAAATAATGATTCAATTAAAATGTATTGCACATAAAAGTTAAATAAACATTGTACTAAAATAAATGTGAAAAACTCAAAGATTAAATAAAACTGTACTGTACTTAAATGTTTAGTTAAAAAAAGATATATATATATATATATATATATATATATATATTATTTATTTTTTATTTCAGTGATTCTTTGGCGTACCACTAGAGGGAGCCTCAAAGTGTGGTAGAGTACCACACTTTGAGAAACACTGACCTAGAGGATCGTCACAGGACCCGCTGAACGTTTGTTCAAACCCATGTGGAATAGTAGTCAGTACACACACATCTCACGCAACATCTCACATTAGATATTGCGTGGAACACAGTAAAGACAGTAATCATTAGGTGACAAAAAAAATATATGCCAGAAAAAAAGTGACACGGTGGTGACATTATCAAGAACTAGGCCAAAATTGAAATACAAAAAGCTGGTCAGGGAAGCATGCAAGAGGCCCACTGCAAAGATTAAAGGATTAAAGTTCTGGCTGTGTAGTACAGGTCCTACTTTTTCTACCAAGAAAAACATCCTAGCTTGGCTACATTTTGCAAAAGCATACAAAAAATCTCCCAAAAGCATGTGGAAAAATGTGTTATGGTCTGCCGAAAACAAGGTTGAACTTTTTCGCCATAATTCCAAAAGGTATGTTTGCCGTGAAATTAACAGTTTACATCACAAAGAACACCATACCTACAGTAAAGCAGGGTGTTGGCAGCGGCCTACCCACAATAATTATCTTCGCAAAGAAGACTAATTATTACTCTTATTATAATTATTATCACCAAGTCGAGATGTGCAATGCTTAAAGATCCCTACCCAAACTGCTGCAGTACAAAAGCTGTATCTTAGTGTAAGTATGTATGTATGTGTACGTATATTTATACATTATTTGGGCTGTTAACCTTTGACATTTTTACATTCTACGCTGGCTGTGTTGTTTAAGCTCTGGATGCAATGGACCGAAAAACAGAGATTATGTTGTGCTGGTCTTGGCTAACTGAAAACAGTGAGTCTATACATATCTGATCCCAGGTGAGGAGGATGGCACCACAGCAGTGCCTGATTTCACATGACCAGAAAGTTCCTTGATGTAGAAATGTAACATTCCAAGGTAAGATCAGACACCTATAGACACATGGCTCTACAGCAGGAGGATACATCTCAGAGGACTCTTCTTGTTCCAGTGTGATCACTTTTCTTGCAGCATGTGAATTCGGTTGGTCTCAATAATAACTTGGCACTAGACAGGTAGCTTGGCATGGCATTCAGATTGAAAAGGAGACAGAAAGTTTTCATCTTATTGGATTTATGTCTGCCCATATATAGAATCAGAAAAATCAGCACTCAACATTAGCTGCTCCCCTCACTCCCTGTCCAAATGTATGTGTCTGCTAATATGAAGTGACAGCGTCGTCCTTGACTGTGACACCTGTCAGTGGTCGCTGTGCAGCTTGGGCCCAGCACCCACATGCTGCAAACCGGGTAATATAAAAACACTGTCTTGAGACCGCAATGAGCCACTAATCATCTGGCATGTGTCACTGTGCTGAGAGTCTGGATGGGACCAAGTGGACGAACGAGTGCTGAGTCAACTGTTATTTGTCCCTTTTTGTGCTTCAGTTGAATAGACATGTTTTAGATTGTCTTATATCTTCATATCAACAATTGCGCCATCCCGTAACTCTGTTGGATACAAAAGAATATTGAATGAAGTCATTTGTTTTATTTTTCATCTTCAACAATAATGACGCGGTCAATAGCATTGACATTAACATTACTTGTTGCAACAATTCGATATCTATGACTTTATTTCAACAAACATTGTTTCTCATAGAAG
Source organism: Apeltes quadracus (assembly GCA_021346845.1). Classification (NCBI taxonomy): domain Eukaryota; kingdom Metazoa; phylum Chordata; class Actinopteri; order Perciformes; family Gasterosteidae; genus Apeltes; species Apeltes quadracus. The sequence continues at coordinate 699,722 of CM037918.1, forward strand.
GCAAAATATATGAAACAAATAGGACAACAGTGCATACAGTCACGTAATAACGATTGCACATGATCACACTTTTCACACAGACATCACTTCACTTAATGGTAACTCAGAAGAGAACATTTCAATATTGAAACCAAGTCTAGGCTTGTAAGACTGATGCAGCTTATCGTTTCCACCATGGTCAATAGAAGCTATCATAAAAGTAGGAAAACGAATCCGTAAATTATGATTTTCTACTTTAAAGCTTAAAACCAAATGTGTCACACTCATGCCACAACAGCGAGAATCACCCATCCTGTACCTCTCGAAGTAAACCAATACCCTGCAATGAATCTTGAGGACACCTCAGAGCTGAAAGCTTACTTTATTTTAAATATCTTCAAAGAAAAAGAGTGACAGAGAGAAAAAGGTAGCGCAAAGTGAGTGCAGGGAGAGTCTCATTTCAGTGATCTATGAGGAGAAATCAACAAAGAGTGTTGTAGAGGCGTCTGTGGAAGAAGTATGAATATACATACTGAAGCAGACAATAATGAAGAGCATTAATATGGCTTATATATGCTTTTAGTATTGCTAACTTTAAAAATAAGTAAATATGTATTAGTGGAAATAGAATGACTCAATACATCATGATGGGTTTTGCATCTAAAAATACAACGTATCTATGCATGAATCTGACCCAGTCGTACCTTTTCTTTCCCTAAGATGCAGGTTTTTTAAAACTAAACCACCTAAATGATGATAGCAGTAGAGGAGTGTCTATTCTTACTTTTAATAGTTAATCGCACAGAGGCAGTAAATAAACTGTAAAAATGTTACAGGGTTGTTTTTATAAGTGTTACTTATTCAGTCTGTCAGACCAGAATAGTTTATTATGTTGGCACAGAAAGACCAACAAAGACAATATTAATAACTCATTGTGTATATTAAGTTTGAAATAAGTGTGCTTTAAGACAAATGGTGACGTAAATCTACTGTGGCTTGGCTGACTCTGGTGGCTTTGACAAGATCGTATGGATTGCATGTTTAGTGTCTTGACAAATTTGAGTTGTTCTTCAAATCTGCAGGGTCATGGTTAGAAGTCAGGGGACTGGAATCAGCGTTTCCAGCCCTCTGGTAGCCCTTGGACCAAAGTCTGTTCAAATGCAACCGTTGACCAGGACAACCAAAAAGACCAGTATTGACTAAGACAATATAATGAACCGACAAGAGATACATGGATTAAATACCCAGGAAAGATGAAAGGTGATTGGAAACAGGAGGGAAATAAATCAGGGATATGGTAAACAATCACAATCACTGCTAAAAACACCAAGGCAGGAAGTGCAGTTAACCCAGGGACATGCGAGTCAGGAAACTACAAAATAATAATAATTGTCACCATTTTTCTGAAAACCCTAGTTGTTAGCAAGTGATTGTATCAATGAACGGATGACACAGAGTGATTGTCAGTTCAGAAGAAGTAGTTTACACCTGTTACACCTGTCGCTGTTGAGAAACATCTTTCCTTTGCCGTTCTCTGCCCTGTTCAGGAAATTGTATTTAAATAATACAGTGAAAAAACCCACTCACATTAAAGTAGAATCTGAGTGTATATGTATTTGTGTATGTGTGGCAGGAAGAAAAAGAGAGAGTGACAGTCTCCCCACTGCTACAGCGCTCCATATGGGTGGGCGGAACCTCGCGACTGACGGAGCGTCCCGCCTGAAATCGTCCATCTGTAACTTTGCAGGTGTTCCCAATGATTATATTATTAGCTTTGTGCACCAATCTTTGATTATTTATTTTTTTACGATGCTTTTTAGCGTTCTGAGCTTCTGTGTAGGGTGGGGCCGCAAGATAAAATATATACACGCCAAGCGGCGCCATCTGCCTACAAAATCTGCCACGAAGAACATATAGGCAGCGTCCAGGAGTCTAACAGCCGTAATCTGCTTGGTTGTGGGAGGCGGCGGTGGATACTCTCTGCATACTCTCTGTATGTCTGTGTTTTCTATTCATGGGGACCCAAATGGCCCTTTAAGTGATCAAAAAAAATTTCACAAAACAATGATACTTTGTCTCCTTCGGATTATACGTCAATTCCTGAATAAATTGGCTCTTTGAGATACTGATACAGATAACCTTTTCCTGAAAACACACCTCGGTGGCTCCAGCTTGGTAACTTGACTGAGTGAGTTTTTCTTTGCTTGTGGTTTTGCAGGTGTAGTGTGGACTGTGGGTGTGTTTGTGTGTTGTGCTGCAGGCTGTTCTTAGAGCCGGGCACAGACTAATGGCCCCGATTTGATGAAGACGGATAAATCAGTGTGGCCTCCCTGCCACAGCGACCGCACACACATGTACACACAGACCAACAATGATGCTTCCCAAATGTTCCTCTGATGACCAATACACACATGAATTAGGGTTACTTTAACACACAAAAAATATCACCATTGGTTCATTGCCTGTCACGGGGTGGGTTTGTTTCCTATTTTATTTTGTAGTTTCCTGGCTCTTTGTACCTGGGTTAGCTTCACTTCCTGTTAGCTTCCCCTGTGATTGTCTCTCGAGTCTCTAATTGTTTCCACCTGTGTCCATTCATCTGCACTGTACTTAAACCATGTGTGTGTTTCCACCTGGTTCATTGAATGTTTCTCCTATGTGGGTACGTCGTTGTTCCTGGTCCCCTGCCCCCCCGAGGCCTTTTTTGATTCAACTTCAATTAAATACTTTTTGCTCGTGGAAACATGTATTTGAGGAAGTTGAAGTTGTTTTAGTGTAAAATGATCATGATCACTGTTACCATCACACTCATCCTTGTGATCTTTGACATTGTGACATTCAATAATGTACAATGCAATCCGCACCATGAGTCATTGAGCTTTGTATTTAGTTATCCAGATTTTTCCGTTTCAGAAATATTGACTCACATTATTTAACAATTTATTTCCCCACAATGTGAGTAATCACACATACACCTTAATTATGTTAGCGGTTGAGTCTTTATCAATTGTTCGATGGTAGTGATTCTTACTCCACAGTTCCTCAGTGGAATGTAAAACTAACTGCATTCATGTGTAAACGCGTAAAAAGTCCTGTTAACCACGCCCGTCTTTGATGGATTAATTCATTTATTACGCTGTTACGCTGCATGCCTCAATAGAAACACTTTTTTTTTTACTACACCGACGAGAGTTTGTGAAAATCTCCACTTTGCTCAGAATATTACACTTACCCCTTTTTCAGTGACCTAGAACAAATGTTGGAAAGTTTAGTTACCAATATACCAGCGCACCAATGGATTTTGCCAGTCAAACGGTCTTCCTTTCCACACATTTAGCAAAGCCATAACCACCTAATTGTCCTCTGTTCAGGAAAGGCAAATGGAAGACACCTGACTGTGACTCCGACAGGGGAGAAGAGAACAGAAGAGGGTTGTATCAGTCGAGCAGGCGACTCAGAGCAACACGTTGCCTCTCGCTCGTCCAGTACTTTTCTGATTCTCCTCTCTAAATCCGACATTCAGATTGTAAACCAGACGGCAGATCGTCTCTGTTCTGTTTTGCGCTATTATCACGTTGGGGGGATTCTCCGGGGATTACTCTGCTACTGCACATACCGACAAAAGCGCCTTGTTTGTAGACATTAATAAAAAGGGCTTCATTTGTCTCCCATTTCATTCTGTCTGTGGTTTGCCTTCCTTCCCATCCACTTTAAATCATGACGTCCCCCCCCCCCTTTTATCGGAGGTTGCCTCCAACTGATGCGGCAGATCTTGCTTATTTTGTAATGGACACTTATCGTAATCAATGGGCCTCTTAGTAGTTGCAAGATGAAAGGAGTTTGCTGAGATGTACACCCCCTGGGGTTCAGGGTTGGCTTGGGCGGCTAGGATTCATCCCACGCCGAAGCCTCAACTCATCAGCGCAGCCAGCACCACGGTGAAAAGGCAGTCGCTCTCTGCCTGCTGCTCGACACAAAAAAAATGAACGCAGCACAAAGACACGCACTCTCCCTCGCCCCGTTTTATATATCTGTCACATTTGGCGCACCTCCTCTGCAGCCCCTTTGCCTTCTCCCATCCCAGGCTCTTCCTCGGAGACGTGTTGGGGTAAACATTTCACGCTTGCTTATGCTAAGGGGAAGTGGCAGCGGCAGGTATGCTGACAGGCAGGGAACTGTCTGTGCCCAGGGCTGCCATTGACAAACAGAGTCCCTCTGTCCCTGCACTACTTTTATCCTCTAAATAAGGGATGCGTGCGATCGAGAGAAGAAAATTCGATGATGCATTCGTTCTAATTCATCAAAAACAACCGAGAGAGGACACCCCCGGTGAGGGGAAAGACAGAGTGATTGTAATGTAAATGATTTGTGTTCAAATAAAAATGAGCTTAGTGGGAGCGGAGATGCAGCTCGTGCAGCTGTTGCGTCGCGGCGCGCTGTAAGCCCTGTGTGTCCCGATTCGCTCGGCAGAGAGAGAGCAAAGGGAGGATCATACTCATACCAGGCAGCACTCTTTGAACATGCTTAGTGGTGGTCCGCGGGCCCCCTCTGAGGAGATAGGGGTGAATAGGCCTCTGCCTCCCACATGCGCACACACACACACACACACACATTTATATAGTGCAAGGTGTGGGGGGGTATGGAAAGGAAGTGATCTTAGAGTCTGCAGCACTCTTCCCTCTCTAGAGGGCTGTTAACTCACAGCAGAGCTCTTTGGTGATGGTAAATGTTTGGTGTGTGAAGAGGAAGGCTACAACTGGAGAGAGTGACTCTTTGTTTCTCACACGCAGCGTCGGGTTTATGGTGTCTCTCAGCGTAAATCAACCACGTGCTCCCTGTAACATTAAAAACGCATGACGCGTGTTCAGCTAGCAGGAGCCTGCAGTTGATCCTAGTTCGGCATAATCACCACCCACCATGTTTGAGTGGAGAAGGGAAGTTGAGATGGAAACTGGCCGTTGTACTATGTTGTATTTAAAGGCAAGGGGAGGCGGTGGCAAGTAGCCTAAATGCAGTGAAACAGACTAATGTAACTATAAACTATATTACTTATGTTACAGATTTCATGAAAATAAAATGAATATATTAAATTAAGACGGCAACAAGTGAAGGCAAGGCAAATGTCACGGTTTGGGTCCATTTCCTGTGTTATTTTGTAATTCGTGCCTCGTGTGTCCCTGGGTTAACTTCACTTCCTGCCTTGTCTCGTCTTCCCCGTGATTGTCGTGTCGATGATGGTTTCCAGCTGTGTCTAATCACCTGCACCTCCCCTGTGTATTTAAACCGTGTGAGCCCATTGTCGAGTCATTGTTAAGTGTCATGTCTGGATGCGCCACGGCGTTGTTTTGTGGAATCCTGAGTTTACCTTTTTTTGAGGATTAAACCTTTTTTGTCTGGAAGCTCCTGCATCTGCGTCTCACCGTCTTCCGGCACGCACCCCGACCCTCGATCGCTCACAGCGAAGGCTCTCCTGACGAGCAGGAGGCAACTCCTCCGGTTCCGAACGTAGCATAAACAAGCATATTTTTTTTAATTTATGGACAATTCTTCCAAATCCCAATAGAAACCTTTAGTAGCGTTTGACCATGGTAGACCATGACCAATGTCGATGGCTTGTTTAAAGAAAAGGTTTTGAGATTACACACATAAGCAATTATTTTGTTCATTTTGTACACCACATCAGACTCTAAAAGTTACACGAGTCAACAAGTACAATTAAACCTCTACTGTATTCTGATCATAAAGTAATGACTGGTTCCTGCTAGTTTATTAAAACAACAAAAACTTGCTGTTGGTACTATATTACTATTTGGATGTATAGATGCAGATTCAAACATGTGTTAGTTGAATGGGACTGAATCTTGGAGAAACATTGCATTCAACCCCTTTTCTCATGTGATTTCTGGCCATGGAATCACCGAAAAGGGGTCGAACTTTTTCTAGTCCCCATAACAACATTACATTTTATAAGCGACAGCGAGAGACTTAAGGATTTCTTATTTAACAACTCTTAGCTCGGTCTGCGTATGTACAGGTACTACCAGGATGCACGCCAACAGATAATCACGCTCATGTTAATCCATGAAAATTGTTATGTGTCTTCAAAATAAAAAATGAAAAAAGGCAATGTGCTGCAACCAAGCCGAGGTTAAGCCCGTAAGAAAAGGGCTGTAGAAGAGCTCACTCTCAAATATGCTTAGGAATAAAAGAAGAGAGTTTAGTGAAGGGACACTTTTTGATGTCCTCTTTTTCTCTCTGCCATTCTTTATCATGGACTTTTTAAATCCTTGGTTTGATCCAGCGTCCCTCGCCCCCCCCCCCCCCCCTCTTTGGTAAGCCCTTCTGTGTAAAAAATCTCTGCACCAGTAACACCACAAAGGCTTACTTATCTGGGCATTACCTATTAAAGGTTTAAAACCCTGCATCTCTGATAAACACTGCCTATAAGGCTTTTATCTCCCTCGCAGCCTTATCGCACTCTTGAAGGTCCTTTTCCCGAAGCACACTAATTTGTTTAATTAAAGTGTCATTTCAGGAGGGAAATATGGTCAGGGCTATGGTACCAGATGCAACGTTTACCAGCGGCATGCCTATCTTTTTTCCCCCTCCTTTACCCCAGTCTGTGTCCGGGGCTTAGATTTAGATTAACTGTTTTTTTTCCTCTTCTTTTCCATATTTATTTTTTTCTCCAATATTTCCATACAGTGGAAGGCAGCAATGGAACTGAAGAGAGACAACAGATTCAAATCTAGTTTGCCCCCCTTAGCTACTATCTAAATGGAGCCCTGAGAGGATTGGCTTTCTGGTCTCAGGGCTTGAGTTGTCAGCACTATTGGCGATTTGTGTGTGATTTCATTAGAAAGCAAAATAACAGGCGGATGAAGAGGAAAAGGAGCATATATAAAAAGTACTGCTTTGTCGCTGGTGCAAGTGTACGCACTCTTAGCACTCACATACTCAAACTATCTTTTCAAGAGGACACACTGCGCTCCCTCGCTGTGCACCTTTATCTAGTAACAAGTAAAAAATGGTTTCACCACAAGCCAACAGACTTTCACTTTGTTGCAATTCATTGACTGATGTTGGACGGATACAAAATATTCAGTTTTTTTTCTTTAGTAACAACAGCCCACAGTTACATGCAAACCTATTCTATTGCCAATTCTCTTAAAGGAGCAATGCTCTCTGCTGAAAGAGCTCATTCAGCATATTTTCTCCCTTCACAGTCAGTCGACCTTTAGGTTGCTAGGGTTTAAACCTCGTATTGAAATGTATAATTTCCAGATGCTCAGGTGAACCGAACCCACCATTCAGACTGATATAATGAATCCAAAGACCGTTTAAAATTAAAGTCTTCACAGCCATAACCAGCACCTTCAGCTGTTTAGACAGATCCAATACTCCTTCTGGCACCTCCTAGGGTCAGGAATCCTCAGCCTTCTGGGTGGAAAGGGGGTGGGCTGCTCACATTAGGGAACATGTAAACAGGGGGCCAAAGCAACCTCCGCTGTGTGGGCACATCCTCCAGTGAACACACTAACAGGGCCTGAGAGTAAAAGATTTATGAGCTGGAGCAGGCAGACACAGCGGCAAGCTTCGTTCAAATGGAGAAAAAGAACAGAAGAAAAAATGACAGGAGGGAGATACAGAAAGATCAAATGGCCGTGCATGATAAGGCATGAAAAAGGACCGGACGTGGTCGTAAATTAATGGAGAGAGGGAGGTTGTCGTTATCCACATGCGGGGCCCCAGGACAGAAAGGTGTGGCACCCAGATGGTGGGAGAGAGATAGGCTGAGCCAGGTTTGAGTAATTGATGACTTAAAAATAAACCTTTAGCGTTCATCTTGGGAGGATGGAAGAAAGATTGGCCAACAACACAAACACATTTCCGATGCACGCATCCAGGTCAAAGCACTCCCTCGGTCTAGGTTTATAAGGGAAAAATTCTAAAGGAATTGGGCCAAAAAGGAGACTCAGGTCTCAGTTGGGTTCTCTGACATTCGTACTCCGACATTCCTTCTTCCCTACGTATAATTTTGAACACTGAAATTAAATGAATTCAAAAGCCTTTGAAAAGCAAATGTAGTTAGGCTTAAATGGGTCCAGCATTCTTCACTTGTTAGCAACCTGGCATTAAGATACAGATTATATTCAAAAATATTATTAACAGTAACAAAAAAAATGTTTAATGATTCCTAAAATAATCAACTATACACATAAAAAACGTCTTCCCATGTCCCTCCTCTAGAAGCTGGCTGTACAGCTGCAGGTGTCCTGCTGCCTGCAACCTGTCTGATGATGGAAATATGTTTATGTAGTTTAGTGTATTGTGTCCTCCCAGCATTCTGCTCTTGTCATACTGGGAACAACTCTGAAACACAATTGAAATCACTGGGCACTACAATGGGTCTTTTTTCCGTTTGTCGGCTTGAGACCAGGTGTCTAAAAATGAAATAGTAAGAGAAACGACTTGTACAATAACAGCTTGGACATAACTATAAATATGCAGTAGACGTGCCAACATCATATAGGGGCTTCAGTTTGTGTTGTATAATTACATAGTGAAAACCCAAAGTAGAAGTGGATGCAAGAGAAAACTGTGCAAGGGAAAAATAATGATATAATTAAGCAGATCTGTGTAAGAGTAAGCACGTATAACAGCTAAATGTAAAATCTGTCTCCCTGTGATCTCCAAGACATGTTTTTAAAGCCCTGACGCGTTATTAATAAAACAAACTCTAATAGAAATATCATTGGGCTTATTTTTCAATCAGGCTCAGCAACGTTGCAATCGGCAAAGCGTAACATTAATTAAAGATTGATGGCCAGGCCATTCATCTGAACCGCATGTTGATCCGGTAATTAAAATGACAAAAAATAAAAGATTTATTTATAGAAATTTGCCCAACTTGTTTAATTTCCCTGTCAACAGGGCCTGGTCTCTCTTTTTAACGAAGAGAAGGATGTGCATGTGTTTATCTTCCCCCCATTGATGGACGGCGGACTAACAGCAAAGGGCCTAAGCTCATGGGTTCGAGGTAGTGAGGCAAAATGGAGGCTAACAGATTAGAAAGCTGAGGCTAGATTCGATAGTCATTTTTGCTTAGGAAGGTTCCTAACTGAGTGGAATGACCCGGAGGTAGTTTTAGTGGCCTGCCATGATAAGATCTGTTCAAATTTAATATTTCAATTTTGTCGCTTCAGAGACGTCACTAACATGCGTCTCCCGTTGCATCAGAACTATGTAGGCTAGTGAAAGTGGACTTGAATTCCTTCCTTTTATATTAATATTCTTTTCCTAACTCCTCATGACATTTCCTGACCACCTTTCCTCGACCCTGTGACATTTTCCACACAAGTCAAGCTAAAGTGGTAGAGAGTAGACGTTAGGAGGACTATTCGAATCCAGCCCCAGCCTGGGCGACAAGGCTTCTCAGACCGGCATCGCCCTGCTCAATTTAATTTTTCAAAGCGGTGAAATAGGATAAAAGAGAAAGTTTCATTGACCTTAGTTCAGCAGTAATTCAGGAAGAGAGGCAAATACAAATTAAATAGCTTTGCATTTTTATTTTGGTAAAGTAATTACGTAGTCTCTTGGAGTTTGACAAGACTCCTAATGAGTTCTCCCAGGACCTCTCTTTTATTTGTTTGTTTGTTATTTTTAAGCTTGATTAAGTCCCCTTGTATTTAGTGAGCACAATCAAATCAACGGGGAAGAAGATTAACTGTGAATGTTTCTCCCAAGATCTTTTAAGGAGGTGTAAGCATACTGCTTTTTTCCTGCCTTCTCTTCTACTTGTGTATCCCAGTTGCTCTCCAAAATGAAATAAAAATAAATTCAACACATCAGTTATCAGTCTCGAACATTTCCTGAGGTTTTATATGAAATGTTTTGTTACGGACCGAAGACCAAAGTCAGAAAAGTTGTGCTCCCCCCGAATCTTAAAAGGATGCACCTGGATTTACATACAGAAGCCAAATTCCAGAAAGCATTTGCTTTGCCAGGTGGAGATGGATGTAGTGTTCAAAAATGAAGAAACTCTGGATGGACAGAAGACATAAAAAAAAGGTGTTGTACTAAAAAGAACATCTCAGCTGAGGATTCGCTGGTTTCTGCAATCCACAGGCCAGAGAATAGCTCATTGACTCTCACCTAGTGACTGTGTCCTGATTCCACAAATGAATCTAGAACAATGAGTGCCGACAGGTATTTCTACAGGTCAGTAAAAGGTGTGAAAGGCAGTGTCCATTCCCCTGGTGCGTTCAAGTTGACTAGTTATTCAGAGTTTCTACAGAATATAGTGGTGCAATGAGGTATTACACTGGATTCAATGTAACTCAGGTTTCAAATGTCTCTATTTAAGTCAATATAAGTGGTATTACAAGTATTACATGCATGCATTTTGGTTAGTTACATTACATTGAATACAATGATAGCTGTGCAATTTCTACTAATTAGTTTTAAAATTACAGTGGTATTACACTTGTAATGGTAAAATATGTTTTAACATAGTGTTATGCTAAAAGATAATGATAATTGTCTGTATTGAAGTTTAACATGTGGAAAGCAAAATGACTCAAAGTTTCCATTTTGCAGCCAAGTCCGCTCGAAAAAAAGAACTGTCTGTTACCCCAGCTTCAACTTCACCCGAGGTGTCTCACCTGCTTTGCAAGGGTCATATCGAACTTGGTTTGCAAGTTTCATATCTGCCACCTCCCATATGGTCTAGTGGTTGGGATTCGGCACCGCTGCGAGCCACCTGCCACTGGGGTTGACCTTTTCTCCGTAAAAAGGTCATTACTTTGACTATTCGGAGACGCCATCTCCACAGAGCACTGTAATACATATTTGTGTATTTGACCTCGTGATTGCAACCAATGAATTGACTTTTAAAAATGTGATAATTCATCAAGACTGTTTTATTAGATAAATCTAGAAACAAATCATTCTCTTCTCCCGAAAACACTTTTCTCATTTCTTTATTAAGTACACAGTCTCAGAATCATAGCTGTATACTGGTGTACACTAAATGCATTTTATTTATTGGTCTAATTTATGAACCGTGTCGTCAGTTGGTTTATAATATTCCAAAAGCTGAAAGCCAGTCCAAGGGACAGTGACTTTTGGGGACTTATCAGCAGAGAGAAGTTTCCTCTCCTCAGCGCATGTGCACTAAATGTGAGTGCCTACTTTGTAACAACTTTCATCTGTGAAATGGCATTTGTAGTTATTTTGCTTCATTACTAACGCGTTACTTTGTAACCAGTGGCCAGTGGCGGCCAGTCCTCTCCCTACTGGTGGAGGCACTCCCTTGATGGCCGAACCTACCAGGTAACTTGGAGAGGATTTGTGTCGGAACCATGTCCTATTACTACTGGAGTTCCTCAGGGTTCTGTCGTGGGTCCCGTTCTCTCTTTACACCAACTCTCTTGGCTCTGTCATTCGCTCGCATGCTTTTTTGTAGAAATAGTACTTTCTTGTTTCTTGTTCTTTGAGTTTGTATCCCTATAGTGGAAATGCACTTATTGTAAGTTTCTTTGGATAAAAGCGTCAGCTAAATGACATGTAATGTTATTTATTTATTGAATAATAGTATAGCCTTGCCATTGTCCCTTTACACACTCATGTATAGTAGTTGGCGGTATATGCTATTTTCACTCTTACCCGCCAAAAAAAAGAAGAACTTTGGCCATGGCTGATTACTCTGTGCCTCGTTGCCACCATGTTTGGATTGTCCTGCCAAAGCTCTGAATGAATGCTCTTGTTGGTTAACCGACTGGGTCTTTCTCATTCGGTCACGGCTGTCCGAGCTAGGGCGTGACACCATCGCAAACCAAGTGGCCAATTTGTGTAACTCCTATTTGGGTTTGAGTTTTTCCTGTGCCAACGTGAGGGTTTCAGGACAGAGGTGTACAGACTGTAAAGCTGGTGATAATACCTGCTACTTCACAAAATAAGACTTCAACTTTGCAATGGTCAGACAGCAAAAAAGGATGACATAGTTATTAAAGGAGGAACAATTGAGTAATTCCCTCATATTTATCAGTCTGTACATCGCAGCTTCACCTTGAGTTGATTTATATTGTAAATCTCACTGATCCTGGGGAGTGCTTTTAAAAAATGTATTTATATTTGTACCCTATTTATTCACAGGCTTTGGACTTGAAGTTAATTTCAGATCAAAGATGAAAAGAAAAAGGGGAAAGGAGGGGAAGTAGAGAAAAAATGCATGAGAGTTTTAATCTTTTATTTTCGCACAGTATATATCAGAAGTGGACACTGACCAGCTAAATGGGATTGTGCCTGCACCATCGATTCACACTGACATGACAAATAGTTAATGTGCTTCATGATGAATGTTCTTTAGAATTCATGGCGGAGATAAGATTATGGTATTCATATTTTTTTATCATGTTAATACGTGGTGATAAAGCTTTGTATCCAGTATGCTGGTTTGGGGGCACCAGGCCGGCCCATTGCAATGGCTGTTGGTGGGTGAGAAGAGGGAGGTGTGCTGGGATGAAGGCATCACAAATCGCTGTTAGTGGGAGCCTTTGCTTGAACTGCATATAATTTCTACTAGTCCATAGGTGCACTTTTCCTCCTTAACAACGCTCAAAGTAATGGTTATTTTTTATCAAATGTGTTTGTGACACACAGAAATAATAGCTGTGGTGTACTTTAATTAACGGAATACCTAACTCTGAGGTTTGCTTAAGCTAACATTGATAGCTGAGGGAGGGGACGGTGTTCACTAGAGAGGGAACCGGAGGATTCCACAAGTCCGCTTGTGCGACCAACGTCTACCAGCACTGACCACCGATCCGGATTTGTAACATCCAGTCTCACCTCTGATTCTTTGTTAAATAAAACTTCTTCGGTGAAGTACAGTCTGCCTTGTGGGTCCAGTTCTTTGTAAAAAACCTAACAACTGGTTGAAAAGTATTACCTTTATAAGCTTAAAGCCCTAATACATTTATCTTTTACATAAAGGGTCTGTAGTAGGGGTGTAACGATTCGATTTGTATCACTGATTCGTGGTTGTTTATACGATTCAAGGACGATATTGTTTCATTGAGAACGATACGATCCGAAACGATTCAGTGACTTGAAATCGATTCAGTAACTTTTTAGCCAAAAATTCAACCAGTGTGACTGAAATAAATTTCCTAGATTCCTGTTGTTTCTTGTAATGGAATCAGGTATCAACCCTACCAACCCCCGAAAAACCACCCCTCTATTGTAACCCCTGTGGAACATCCCGTCAGCTTTGCTCGTGAAACCCGGTTGAATCGGGGCTCGGGACGGCGGTGGGTAACCTGCATACTGCGTGAGCACGTCACAGCTCGGTCCATGTCATGTCCACGTCCAAAGTCTGACGTGCTTAAGTCCAATGGGTTATTTCCTAGTATCGATACAATCAATTTATTACATTTTAAAACAATGTTTGATCGACATATGTCGTGCATATGGCCAACTCGCCGAGCACAGATCGATGTAGTTGGATTGGAGGAATATAAATCGATACATCGATATAATAGATGGATCGTTACACCCCTAGTCTGTAGTGTGCATTGTTGTCAGAATGGTTGGTCACCTTTTTGAAATAACCTTTGCCTTGTTTTTGGTTAATTCCGTTGAGGCTGCACCCAACAAGGCTACGGCATATATATGATTCAGTTGAGCTCACAGGCTGCAAAGAACATTCAACAGATAGGGAATTGTTGTTTTTTGGGACATTAGGGCACAGTAACATGATGCTGTGTGTAACTTGACAGGTAATGCAATTTATTTTAAACCTGAAAGAAAATTATGGGAGAAAGTTACCATGTATTACTCATGTTGGCTCAGTTAAGGCCTTGAATCTCAATCTCTACTTGCACTCAACCACCTTGGGAGCTTGAGCAAGATTTTAAAAGCTTCATGAAAAGCCAGCTTTCCTATTTTAATTGTCACACAAGTGGGCAGTATAAAGTGAAGTGCAGTAGGCTCTGAAGAGAGCTGCTATTGTGACCTGTTTTGAAAGCTTCAGAAGTCTGGTCCGAACTGTATTCTTGCTTTGCTTTCAGTTGGTCTTTGGCTTTTTGTTCATTCCTAATGAATCTTACACCTCTAAATTTAACATATTATCAAATTAAATTATTTGCATACCTGATCACTGCTATCATTGCTGCTGTGACAGGCTTTTATGTCTTCTCTTTCCATCTCATTTCTCTTTTCTTCCGCTTTTGCAAAGTAAACCAAAAGTAATCTAGAATGAGAAGGGGACGAAACTTGGCGGGAATTACATCATCTCATTCTGCAGCAGTGGGTTACGACTGCTGCGCTGTTCAATCCCTTTTATAGGACCTGGGTGAGACACTGGCAGCTGTGTGCAGTAAAGCAATATACATCTATACAGCCAACATGCGAGCATATGCTCGTCACTCTCTCTCACACAGCATCAGACTCTGCTGGACAGTAGGCACAGATGTGTGCATGTTGCACCTGAGTCCAATAATGCCGACTGGTTCAGTGCCACCATACGGCCTCTTAGGCCCAGTCCCGCCTGTCCCCTCTGTCTTTGCCAATCTGTCTCGTTGTCTCTTGTGCCTCTATGGCACTTGGGAAGCTCCTTCAACCATCCTTAAATGCACCTAAGGCCTAATTAACCCTCCATACACACCTGCAGTCAGCCCACATTGCATAAACCTGCACCAGTAATGTAGTCCATGTCGTAATCCTCTCATAGCTAAGGATAGGAGGGGTGAGTTTCTTTGGAGAACTTTGTATTGATTATGAAAATAGAATGAATACAATATTTTGACGTATTTTTTTTTAGCGTAATATGTTGTTTAGTTTTCAGGAAAGAGCCAAATCCCTGCACGGTTCATGAGCATTAAGCTTTCTTTTTGCAAGTGAGCGTGACTTTCATGGTCCTCTTGTCCGGGACAAATGAAGAGATATGACTGTGGCCGGGTCCTTAGAGATTGCAAGTGGGTGAATTAAATGCCTTAATTGCCATTGCTGCCCAGGAATCTTTGGATTTCAAAATTATTGTCTACCATCATCATCAGTCAATATTATGACACAATGAATAATTTAATTCAGTATTCTGTGTTTTCCTCTAAAAATCAATGATGCTTGCCACAACGTTCAAGAAATTTTTAGCTTTTATTTGTCCTCTAAAAGTGCATTTTTTAAATGATACTGACCCTTTGAATCTTTTAACGGGACAATCAATAAAGCATGTTTATGCAGGGCTTGCAAAACCATCAGTTCACGGCTGCACCGTGCTAAGTGCAGAGCGCTAGCACTAAATCTTTGGAGTTTAAGTTTTACTGGGTAAAAATGCCTTGTCAGCCATCTGCCACCTCCTTTTCTGGCTGCCATATTTTTAGGTCTGCTCAGGTCCAGGGAGAGAACACCGTATTGCCACCCAGGGCCGACCGCCACTATTACAGCCCTGGACCGAGCGCTGTATAGAAATGAGAAAAGGAGGAAGGGGAAGAGGGTAAAACTGACAGAGATGCAGGTTTATGACATCAGGGTTCAAACAATATAATACAGATTTCACTTCATCAACAAAATTTAAAGAAGGCAATATAAAATATCATATTGTTTTCCAAATAATTGAAAACATTTGCCGTCAGCTGGATGTGTTAATAGATAACTGTTTGCTATAAGGTTTGCCATGAGAACTCTATAATACTGCATGTCAACAATGGATTAAAGCCCACTGACAATATGTCAGGCGGAGAATGGGCCCATGCGTGTTCTCCGGACACGCTAAATGATAAATTTCATTTAGGCATCCAAAAGGTGAAAAAGGGCTTAATCATAGCATAGTTTATTCTACATAAACGATAGAAAAATAATGACCTTTAATAATGTCTGGTGGTTAAATCATACATAACTTAATAAATAAACATTAATAAAATTTAATAGCAGATGACAAAGACGAAAATATATCAACATTAAAAATCAGCCGAGCACGAAGTCTGTCCGAGCAAACACACTCAGACCAAACAGTATGACAAGCCGCACACCTGGCTTGCTACTTGGAATTATTTGAATCATTTCTGTTATATTGAATGTATTCTACATCTGTATGAGTCATTCTGTACACATGACATCCATTGCAGTCTGTCCATCCCGGGAGAGGGATCCCTCCTCTGACGTTCTCCCTAAGGTTTCTTCTCCTTTTCCCCATGAAGGGTTTTTTCATTTTTGGGGGGGAGTTGGGGAGTCCTGTGCCGATGTGAGGGTCTTGGGACGTCGCATGTGTACAGACGGTAAAGCCCTCTCAGGCAAATTTGTAATTTGTGATTTTGGGCTATACAAAATAAAATTAATTGAATTGAACAATGACTGCTGGGTATTCTTTACTGATTATTTGATGAGGCGAGACAATGCAATACAAGTTACAAATACACATTTAAATCTCCATGGCTAGGTACTGCTGTTTTACAAGGTCAAAAGAAACAAAGTAGGGTTTGAACAGTAGTTTTCTGTCTCAAAGTCACAAGCTTTTACCCTCAGATATTATTTCATTGGAACAACAATGTCAAACTACCTCCGAACACTACTCGGACAGAAATCACAAGCGCAAACATGAGTCATTTCAAGTATTAGAATAAACAACCTTGTGCTGTCGACTTTTCTGGTAAGATCATATTTTGTGTTTTTCTATTCTATCCTTCAAGCTTGGTTAACTGACAGCTTCTACGCAAATTTGTCTTCATTAACCCATGTTGCTTGACCTTACCAGATATGACATGTTGATTTACATACACATGTGTTTCACATCTTATGTTTAGATTGTCAGAAGCCGAGAGGTAGACACCTGAGAGACGCAGTACAGGGAGCCTGAGCATAGACAGTGAGGCTTCCAGCGAGCTCTGAGCCCAGCGGCAAGCCCGTCGTGCTGCTTTCCCCAGGTCCCATAATGAACGGTGTCGCTGACCCTGTCAGCCTGACAAGAGTGGCAGCTTAATGCGTTAGAAAAACCCAGGGAGGGTGGAGGTATATAAATAAATAAGAGGACCTACATCAGGGCCCCGCTTTCCATGAGTCCTCGCTAAATGCTAATCATAGCTGATTAATCAGGCCGTAATTCCACTCAACCAAAAAGGTTTCGCCAGTCAATTGTGCAAAATTAGCCCCCTCCTCACGTATGCTGTCACATTTAGTGATGGCAGGGCAGCACATTAAAGCCCCGGATTCAAGGCCGTAGATCACAGCAGAGTCTCAGTGAACACGAAGGACATTTGGGAAAATGCAGCTTCAGGATTGCTTTCTATCGCAATGATCCGACTCATTCAGTTGTTTTGTTAAGAATATTTCGAAGAGAGTGTGTCCAGTGTCTTTCTGAGTGCTTTGAAGCTGAAGAGAATGATTTACCTAGAAAGGTTTGATCAAAACTTTGCTTAATACACTGACTTCTCCCTCTTACCTAGCTGCAACAGTAAAACATATGAATTATCATATTGCATGTAAGTATTGGTATATCTTTGAATGCGATGACTGACCCTCCTGACAGCTTTTTTGTGTTTATGTGTGTGTGGGTGTGTGTTTACATTTGTGCATCACAATCCAGGAATTATCTCAACCAAGTCAAACCCACCTAGTACATGGGCAACTATGCATTCCTACAGCACAACACATGCCTTTCATCCTCTTGACAATCACACAAACCCCCCTCCACACACACACACACTACATCAGCCGTCCCATCTTATGGGAGAGTTAAACAGGTCAGTACTCATAAATCAGCAGGCCCGCTGATCCTTCCGCTTCCTGGAGACAGACATGGATGGTGGGGTTAAAGTCGATGTATAGGGGAGAGGGAGGGAGGAGAGATTCAAAAGGGAGATGGTTTTAAATCTTCTATGGGTGGTAGGCCTTGTGAGTTAGGCCAGACAGAGAGACGATAAAGAGGAAAACCACTTCCACACGTGATGTTGATACAAGACGTGATGAGTGCTGTGGAGAAGGGAATGGTGGCTGTGCCGACATGTTATATTGCTGATACTGTACTTCAGCTCAACTAAATACACCCTTTTCTAATGCATACAGCATGTGGTTACTGAAATTATGCCCTACTCGTTTCAGCCCTACTACTGACTAGCACTTCACTGGCACTTTAATGTTGTGATACATAGCTGAACTTCGATAACCTCAAGATTATTTTGTCAACTGTGTTACAGACAAAAGTTGTGTCATAGAAGACAAATTACATACTACACATTTGATAAAACATGCGTTTGAAAGTTTTTTTGTCAATTCACCAGGGGTTTTTATGTTTTCTGTCTAACTAATTTGTAAATACGAAGCTTGAGCGTGATAATGGATTTTCTGTAAGCTGCTATCATCAAAGATCAATATTTCTTCAACATAAATCCACATTACACTGAATTTAAAGTTATTGTTGGAATGCATTAAGCATTCCAACAATAACGCAATAACCCAACAATAAATGCATTAAGCATTCCAACTATTGTTCTTCAAATCTTTATTCCAGCTTCTTTTTTTTAGTTTCTTCCATCGCACGCTTCTTCTCCTTCACACTTTCAGCTATTTAAACCGTTCAAATTTAAATTTAACAGCTTTACAGATATCCATTTTACTTTTTTCACAATCACTGATGTTTCACTAGTTTTGCAGTCTTTCTCTGAGATTTACATGGGTGTTTATGTGGAGAGCTAGAGTGAGCGATTGGAATGTCAGAGGGGAGAGCAGCGTGAGACTCAGGTATAATAAATATGGCAGTTTTGCCCTTACGGCCGCAATATTAACTTTTAGAGCTTCATTTTTGATCAAAATGATGCCGTGCTTGTGCTGGTCGGACTCTTGTGGGTATGGAATCCCAGAGTTATTTACTTTTTGTCTGAGGAGCCCGAGAGTGAGTCAAAGTCTGTCTCAAGCTGCATAGGCTCCAATACAAATCTGGTGAGGAATTTAACAGAAAAACCAAAGAGTACACGTTTTAGAAACTGCTTTTACGGCTGTATTAAGAACCCGAGAGACATGTATACTACATGTGTGCGTTCGGTAGAGTATTGGGACTCTCAAAATCCAGTTATTTTTTGGACAACCTCTATAGTTTTGCGCCAGAGGCCATTTGTTTGAGGTGTGGATTCTGTATAAATCGCTGTGTTAAATGCTGCCCTTTGATCAGCTTGCTAATGAACGCAGCTGTGCCATTGCCGTAGATACTCACAGACACCTGCACTCTGTCTGTTTGACTCGCACAGCTGAACTACAACAGCTGATAAGTGGAGTCACATGCTATGCTTCCTGTCAACAGACCAACATCATGAGACGCCTTGGTAGCTTCCCCTCCCTACTAACTCTTAATCATTCACTCTGTCTGTCTCTCTGCCTTTTTCTTTCTTCCCTCCACATTTTAATAACTTCTTAGTTTAAATAACATTCTGTCCCCTAACAGCGCCCCCCCCTCACCCAATTCCATCATAATAAAATAAAAGCCTCAATGATTATCTGTTCCTTAACCGCAAAGCTCAGAATGAAGCTGTTTTGTTCAAATATTTCTTGCTCTTTCAAATAATAGTACAACTACTACTAATATTACTAGTACTATTAGTACTTCTACAACTGATACTATAAATTGAGCGTCAGCGTCAGTTCTGGCAGGCCAGGTAGTCAAGGCGTGGCTAACGCTATTGGCCAACACACGGTCTCATCAGCTGATCTGCTCCAGCTGAGCCACATCAGCTGATCTGGATTAGCGCACCAGCTGGTCAACACCCCCACCCCTGCTAATGGCTACACTCAAACAGGGCGCCTATTTGAATCAGATTCAGTTTTGCTCCTACCTGCTGCAGCTCGCTTCTCTGCCGCCCGCCACCTCCCTAGCTCCTCCTCGTCATGCATACACCTCCCCAGCTCCTCCTCGTCATGCATACACCTCCCCAGCTCCTCCTCGTCATGCATACACCTCCCCAGCTCCTCCTCGTTATGCATACACCTCCCCAGCTCCTCCTCGTCATGCATAACGTGGCATTTGCTTCTTTGTCATCGTTGCCGCTCTGTTTATGTGGGGGAATAGCTCAGCTCACATAGTCCTAAAACGGTGTGAGCGTTCCCTAATGCCGCTGCTGTCCTCTGACTCCCTGCTATTTCATGGTGCTCATGAAAGGTCGGAGGACTTCTTGAACAGAGCCACACCGCCAAAGATTTAATTCTGACTCGTGCCGGATGCAATCTATCTAATAAAAATATTGCAGGTGATTGGAAACAGGTGGAATCACTTAGACAATCACAAGGGGAGACAGGACAAGGCAGGAAGTGAAGTTACCCAGGGAAACCAGAAACACGAACACAATAAGACATGGACGAGACCAAACCGTGACATTTTTAGCTGCCTTTCGTATTTAGCTTCTACTATGTATATTTTCTGCCGTGTATGTATTTTCAGCAATTCTATGTATTTCATTTAAGCTTTTTCATCCATATATTTTCAGCAATTCTTTTAAATTAATTTCGGCTTTTCTGATGTCTGTATTTCGAACAATGTTTTAAAATGCATTTCTGTATATATTTAAAATAGATACCATAGATACAACACAATATACAGTACATTATGAATGAATAAATAATATATATTGTATATATAAATTATTTATGAGGCTGGATGACCAATAGCGACAGATCTGCCAACCAATCGCAAGTGATTTTTCTTGTTTGAAAGTTGTGGTTTCATCCAATGAGGAGTAAGGAAACTCAAGCCAGGCCTGCCCAGGTGTGGTTTTGCTGCCAATCACGAGTGATTTTACTTGTTTGAAAGTTGTGGTTTCATCCAATAAGGAGTAAGGATATTCAGGCCGCTCCGCTCGGCCACCCGCGGTTTTGCTGCATTCATATGCTAATTAGGGCCATTCGCAGCTCCGCCAGCTGATCGCCACCTACGTCAGAGTCTGTTTCCGACAATTTCCGGGACAGGCGAACGCGGCGTGCGCGGCCTGTAAATTGTCGGAAATTGTCGGAAATTAGGGAGATTTTCGGGCGTTTACGGGGACGGAAATCCCACTTTTCATGCAGAGTTATCATTAAAAGTGCTAAGAAAAAACATCCATATAATGTCTGACCTGCTTAAATCCAATGGGTTATTTCCTTGTATCGATACAATCGATTTATGACATTTTAAATCGATATATGTCGTCCATAAGGCCAACTCGTCAAGCACAGATCGATGTAGTTGGATCGGAGGAATTCAAATCGATACATCGATGTAACAGCTGAATTGTTACACTCCTAGTATATAGGTGTGCATTTTAAATTCTTGAAGAAAAATTTTCTGTTGCCTCTGTTTATGTAACTTTATACCACATACCTCTTTTTTCTCAGATTTCATTTGATTGAAATCTATTCTAAACCTGAATCTTAAATCCAGTCAGAATGTCTATTACCTGCTGAATCAGTGTCTGTTCAACCTTTAGTAACCTGGCAGAAGGCCATTGCTGCTACACGCCCGTACCTGTTTCTGCAGAATGTTGTTTGCCTTAAATGAACCAGGGAGGGGTGTGTGTGTCGTTGAGTGAATCAGCTTCCTGGTGAGTCAGCAAACCTGCTATTTGTGGAATAAAAAGTTCCCATTTACAAATCTACACAGTGAAAGAACCAATCCTACATTTATAAATGCTATATATTAGTATTACATATTTATATGTATTGGCAATTGTATGTTTTATACATTTGTATAATTAGGGGATGTTTAGAATACCTAAACACATTTTCAAATTGTCACATGGATATTTTGACAATAATGAAAATGGTTGACTATGTCTTATCTTTTGCTTGCTTGATAGGATTGTGATGCAGTGCAAAAAGGGATTATTGTTATTATTCCTAGCCCAGTCAACACACACGCGAGATGAGCTGTTCAATTATTACAGACTACAGTCAGATTTTTTGGGCCAATGCTGGGGCTGCAAGACTTCACCTGCCCTTTCAAAGCAACTTGTTTATTAGAATCCCACCTTTAAAAGTGCATAAAAAATCGGATAAACCTGAACTGCATGTTTTGAACTGCAACTTTGAAAACCTCTGAGTAAAAGAAATACATTGGCCAACTCAGAACTCATCTAAAAAAAACATGACTTTTTTTTAATCCACATTTTTAAATCTTTCCTGTTATGATAGTCATGTAAGCCTAAAAACAAAAGTCTTTCCATGTTAATGGTTTCGTACGATCTGTCAGACATCACAACTAGTCCCTTATGGGGTCCGAAATGGAATTGATTTTTTCTCTGTGGTGCATTGTAACAGTGGATGAAGAACCACATGATGCGGATGTCATGATGAGGATCCCTCGGTGTTTTTTGCAAAAAAAGGTAGTTTTTTTTTGTTTTATACTCTCCCTTTTTTGTAAAAAATATAATGTATACTGTACTATATACGGCACAAACCAGGGAAATTTCTAATACTGTTTGTTCCACACCTTGTGTTATCTGCAGTGGGATCGCCTCAAACAGTTTGCAAATTTACTCTTGTCTAACTATAGTGGTAATAAAACATCTGCCTACACACTTTAAAATGTTTGACAAAAAAAGGTGTGTAAAAAGACATATTGAAATGACATAGTTGAATTGGATAATTAGATATTACAGATCTATTTGTCTCTTTAACACATTCATTTGGTGTCCAAAACGCATCAACTCCTGTTCACACTGTGTTTTGGGCTGGACAATTAATCCATTTAAAATCAAAATAATCATATTTCTGGTTTATACATGTGTTGAAAGTTTAATCTAGATTCAAAATAAAGATCAAATGATAAAATAAGATTACACTACTAATGGATTTCCTGTCAACTGTGCAAACCATAATACCGAAGCAGAGCATTTAATATCAGATCGCCATTTAATATTTTTCTAATAAAATAAATATATATACACGTTAATGTTAACAGCTGCAGTTCGACTTAATTGCCGTTAGTCATCTCAGAGATGAAAAGCTACAGAGAGTCATTTCACACTATGTTTCAGGCTGGGAAGTTTGTCTGAAGACCTGTCTGGTAAGACTAATGTGTTAATGTCATCAAGGTCACACCTTGAGCAGAAACACATTAACACAAACTTTACCCAAACACTCATCTTTATTCTTTACTCTTACTTTTTCATTACATCTGGATACTTTAATAAGTAGAACTTTATAGTTTTTTAAATTTCAACTTTTGTGAAAATATAGCAACCAAAAATATATTTAGGCCCTGAGCTGACTGAAAGTCAGGCGTAGCCCTATTGTGTTTCGAAGAATTCTTCTTCTTATTATTTCACCGCTTTGATTGCACTTTTGAGGCCTTTATCATATTCAAAAACTCTTGAAACTTTGCACGGGCGTCAGAAGTGCGTGAAATTTAGATATTCTTTGGGTCGCACTTTTAGGTTTGAAAAAACGGATCTCCACCGCCCCCTGGAAATTTTCAAAAAGTGGTTCCTCTTGGGAATTTTATTTCTACTTTCACCGATAGAGTTGAAATTTTACACAAAGGTGCTCTTGGATGTGCTCTACAAAAAAGTCAATCATCGTATGCAAATGCACCTGCCAATATTTTCCGCTATTTTGAATTTTGTGAAAAACCCATTTTAACAAACTACTCCCAGACGCTAAGTCCGATTGACCTGAAAATCTCCAAAAAACATTATTGGTTTACTGCCACCTATTATTGTTGAAGGATCTTTGATATCTCATTTGGTTACGATTTTAGAGACCAATCAACTTGTCAGGGCCTTGGCTTCTTTCTGAAAGACTTAGAACTTCCAAACTAAAAGGCCTGTCTTCACCAAATTGATATCACATGTTCGGATTGCCTCCTAGAACACACCCAAAGATTTTTAGAATATTTGAAGACTAGGCGGCGCTGTTATTCATTGCTGAATATGTGCACTTTTCGCCCTTCTTTGGCAATAATTTGCGTCTTTTCGCCTTTACAAATGAATTTCCTCCGAGAGTTTACACCCGATCAATTTCAAATTCAGGCAAATGGATCCTGACACCTGTGTGGTCTTTTGGTATTAGAATCAAGAGTTTTCGTGAAACTACCTGGGCGTGAGCTGGCCTCGATTTCGGGCGATTTTCTTGAGAATGTAAAATGCTATAACTCCAAGGAACATTGATATTTCTGGCTAGAATTTAATATTCATGATGCTAGTGTAGGCCTTAAAGTATTGATATGCAGTGATTAAGAATATATATATATAGCACCACCTATTGGCAAAGGTAAATGCAAGTTTTTTACACTTTTATGTCCTAATTTCAATGCTTCCTAATGGCATTTTGGCTCAATAGCTACTAGAGAAACTAATCACTACATTAATATATAATTATTTACAAATCAGCCAGAACCTCCACTTTTTCTACTGCTGGTTCTGCACTGGAAGAGTTTTATAATTATTCATTTTTTTGTCCACTGTTGCTCCCATATAGCGCCATAGAGACACATTGCAGATTTTTCTTTTGACTAAATATTAACACAAACTTTTAATTTTGGAACTTAAGCTGAGTTTGGCCTGTCTCAAAATAGTTCAAACTTAACATAGATATATCAAAAACAGTGCAATGGTCCGGTACCACTTAATTGTATCCCTGGTGACGTCTTTTGTTGAGTACATTGGAGCCGTTAATTTCTTTAACTTACCTTTTTGTGTGATTTAATTTCTATTTCTTTCAGACCAGCCATGATTATGAATAGGTGATAACTTGCCTCACTGACCCGGGTTTCCTCTCAATCCACACTCTTCTGAAACAAATATACTACTTGCCTTGCTTGCCAAAAACAGGGCAGGGAGAATTAGCAGTGTCTTGTTTTCTCACTCTTGTCTGTCTACTGCTCCGGCTGTCAGCTGACTGCACGGCCCCCTGGTACATGACATGTATGCATTCCTTGTTGCTCGGCTGTTATTAGCACAATGCAAGGTAGCTGGCGTCTGCCTTGTAAGACTCTGTTCACTTCCTGTGTAGCTGACATAGAGCTTCTCGATGTGTGTGTGAGACGGTCAAGAGGAGGAAAAGATAAGAGAAAACAGGGAAGAACATACAAAAGGAAAGAGAAAAAGGTATGGGCAGGATATCTTGGCAGAGAAGAAAAAAGGGAAATTTAGAGAATGGAGAGGACAAAAGGAGTGAGACGGACAGCTTGCAGCAGGGGTCCCCAAACTACGGCCCGCAGTCCGCATGCGCCCCCCCGGCACACTTTGTGCGGCCCGCGGGCGTTATGCACGAGGATGCGGATGCGCGAGTGTATGCGGAGGCTCGTCAACCACTAGCACCTCCCCATCCCCAACCCGGTCAGCCCGGCCCCCATCAGAGGAGGTAATGGGTTTGTGGCCCTCACAAGAAAAATTTTGGGGACCCCTAGCTTACAGGGTGATGCAAAAGAGTAATGATTGACGGAAACACGTTAGGGAGGGCTTGCCGTCACTTGCTTCTTGTCATATGTCCAATAATTAGAATCATAGTCACTGGCATGCATCAACACTCTCTCTCTCTCTCTCTCTCTCTCTCTCTCTCTCTCTCTCTCTCTCTCCCTCTCTCATGCTTTCAAGAATTCACTTTTTTTCCATGGAAGGGTTTTTCTTTTTTGGGGGAGTTTTTCCTGTTGTCGATGTGAGGGACAGAGGATGTCACATGTGTACAGACCTCTGAATCAAATTTGTAATTGCAATTTTGGGCTGTACAAAATAAAATGAATTGAATCAGCACCTGATTATGGTATTATCTAAAAATTGTTCTACTATTTCATCTCAGACAGTCATGTATTCCAAGACCAGTTAAGCCAAACTCACATGGTGTGTTGTGTATTGCTATTCATGAATTTTATTCCCTTAGGACGTAATGGCCAACTGTTAAGCCGCACAGAATGCTGGGTATTTTTGGCCCATGTAACATTCATTAAAGAATGCACATTTGTGTAAAAGAAGAGTCTTCATGCAGTTTATATGTTGGTGTTTTAGAACGTGCCCATATATCAGTTTCCTCTTAAATTTCAATTGTATTCAAGCTTCTTCTTCTACACAAAATATTCTGTTTGACTGAATTTGACTAAATACTGAATAGTATTTGTTCAACTTTACATGCATCTCCAGCAAAAACTAGTTTCAGGATTTTTTTTCAATTGCTATTTTGTCATATACAAAGGCTTTACAAACCCGACCAAATAAAGTGAGTGATTTCCACAATAAGGTGGATTCAAAGCCTATAAACAGGTACATTTTCTCTAACAAGCCTGCAGTCTTTCTTACCTATTCTCAAATGACTCCTTCATGGTTGCCAAATGAATTTTGCAGCCCACCACAGCATAAATGCACGCTGTGAAGCACTCAAGAATTTTGCGATCCCATTAGCATTCTTGCTGGGTACAAGCTAATTGGGGTTTCCATTAGAAAGCCTTGGGTCTGGTGGTATAATAAGTATAAATGTTGGAGGCTTTTTCCCGGAAATTATGCGATGCATCCATCTTCCAAGAGTTTTCACAAAGTCTAATTTTGGTGAAGTTAAATTCAGAGATAGCAAAAAAAAGAGAGAAACGGGGGGGAATGGTTGCTAATATTTTTTTGCATCGTTGTGATGCCAGCAACAGATTTTTTATTGGAAAAATTTCTCCGGATCCTTTTTATCTCTAACTGAAGTTTAAAGTCCACAATAAGAGCAGAATTTCTGTTTTGTTGCAATCTTATGCTCTCTTTCCCTCACATGCTCACACACACACACACACACACACACACACACACACACACACACACACACACACACACCTACCATCCTACACGTACACATACCAACACACACATACATTGCTGGACCTGCAGAGTGTGATGATGTGACAGCAAGCTCTGGGCTGTCTGCGTTCCTTGCTGATGTGAGAGAGAGAATGTCTTTGTGTGTGTGAGTGTGTGTGTGTGTGAGTTGAACACTGAGGCCTGGGCAGATGACACCTCCATGGCCCAGTGAGACAGGCGTAGTTAGACAGGCGTCAGAAAACACTCAGTCCCCTTCAGCGTCCGCAAACTCTTGACACGCACAGGTGTACATGCACAGACACACACGTGCAAACAAAAGCCTGCACACTGGCATGCATGCATGAAAAGACACATGCAATCTCACAAGACAGTCGTGCGAAAGGAAATCGACAGAATGTGTGTGCAATAAATTTTGTTTTATCTCCAGAAATATCCTAAAATCTGCCAAAGTGGCTGTTTTACTTTAGAGGCCTAATTGTGCCTTGAAGTTCTCTTCTTCTCCATCCCTCCCCTTTTCATTGCTTGCTTTTCTCTCCCTTTGCTACTTTTCAGTGTCCCTGCCTCCCCACGATACAGTTTCAGCATTATGAACCTGAATTCTTTTTGGGCAAAGTGACGGACACCTGTGGAACCGGGTGTACGGGGTGAAAAGTGGAGGCATGTACAGGCAGCAGCTCAAGCGGAGTTGACGAGCAGGTAATTTGAATGTCTCTCAGACTCAAATCTCAGATTCTATAATATTTTCAAACTGGCAAGCCTTGTTATTGACCGACAGTGACTCTAGTGTCCCCTGAGGTACTTCATTATCGTTACAAATGCTCCAAATAAACACTGTAATTTGTCAGTGATGCGGTGACAGTATAGTAGCTCTTCTCAGGCATGTTTTTATGGGAGAGATGGTACAGCACAATTACTTGGAAATTTCCCTGAGAACCAAGGTGTACCTGGAACGTTAAAATCTTCGACTCGCCTTATCGAGAGATGGGGTAGACCTTGGACTGGCCGCCAGTACACTCCAAGGCCTTGGTATGAATAGTAAAATATTTCACGAAACAGAGAAGCTCCCTTGTCTAGTCTTATATAACCATCAGGTGAACCAGGTGAACTATGGTTCTCAGGAGGCCTCCTTCAGCTCAGCTTTTCCAATCTTACGGGGTGTGTGCTTTGTGCCGGTGTTGTATGTAATTTGCTGCACATTCAAACTCAGCCCCTGTCCTCGTAGTCTACATGAATTCCTTTCTAATCTAGGGCATTCTATGACTCCATCTCATTGCTGAATCTGAAATCCCTTATTGACCTGACCAATCTCTATACATTTAATATTAAAAAAATTGAATGATCACACCTTTGACCTAAAGCTTCTT
Source organism: Apeltes quadracus (assembly GCA_021346845.1). Lineage (NCBI taxonomy): Eukaryota > Metazoa > Chordata > Actinopteri > Perciformes > Gasterosteidae > Apeltes > Apeltes quadracus. Next base: position 727,809 of record CM037918.1, read on the forward strand.
TGTATAAACATGTAATTCATGTTGAAGTTATTAATCTAAAATGCTAATGTAATAACTAATAACAAACTACAACACTTACACTTCTAGCATTAATCCCTAACAAGTACCCAGATAGAACCCACAAAGCACATGAAGAACATGCAGACTCCAAACAGAAGGGCCACTGGGTGGAGTTGAACCCTGTGCCTTCTTTCTGCGGGCGACAGTGCCACCATTTTCACAAATAGTTTACCTAACCAATATTATTACAATCATGAAATCATGTCATACTCTGCTACGACAGTTTTGCTGTGGTTTCCACGTCAGGTTTTTATGCTTAACCACCATAAAACAGATGTTTATTTATTGCAGATAACACACCTGTGCTTGTCCACTCGAGCCGCTCTCGCACCCCCTGGAAGAAACCCACCTCCCCTGGTACACTTTAAGGCAGGAGGAGGGTAGGTGGGGGCTAGTAGTAGAGGGAAGCATGTGCAAGAGAAGACAGGGAAGAGAGATTGAGGGAAGGAAGGATTTTTTAGAAATTGGAGAGGAGAAAGATGAAGCCCACAGAGGGCGTAGATTGATCTGGGGCTGAAGAGGGGGGAGATTTGAGAAGGAAAAAGGAAGAGGAGGAGAGAGAAAATAAAACACGTCCTATGTGTCCTAATTGTTTTATATCATCAACAAAAGAAGTAGAAGCCATTAAAGTAAAATATACTAGCCCACATTATAGTCGCTTTAAATGTATTTTAATGGCAAAAATGCACAGGAGTAAATTAATCTTGAATTCTATTAAGTGCAACTGATCTGAAATCGCCTGTGAACCAAAAAGATGCACTGAAGGCTCACCGCCTAAGATTTATTGCTCTGTGGGTTTCTAAGAGTTTGTCATTGACTGCAAAGGATTTTCAACAAAGTATTCAAAATGACAATTATACTTATGATTATATTAATCGTTTACTGTAAACAAAACGGTTCTCAACTGGGAATTTTACAAAAAGGTGCAAAAAGACATACCGTAATGTCTTATGCGGTGTTACTTTATTTTTTACGGTAAACCTCTGGCAAGTAATTTACCGTATATTCCAGAGATGTTTTTTCACAGCGAACATTTGTTGTAGTTCCTACACCATTCACCTGATTTGGATGTAAATACCGTCAAATTAAAGCTGAAAGTGCATTAGAGCCCATCTTGATTTTAGACTCCATTATTGTGGTGTACAGAACATGAAAAATGTGTCAATCTCCAAATATTTATGGACCTGACTGTGTGTCTCACTTCATCTAGTCAAAAATCTTATCACATTTTCGCACATATAGTCCTTTCTGTTTCTGTTTCTGACTCTACATCGGAAAAACGTGGTTTAAAATACAAAAGGGATTTTGCTACCAAGTTGCTATTAGACGTGAGAAATCCTGTGTGGGGCCAGAAGCCCTGCACTGGATTACGGATTACACATCACATCCCCCTGATGAGATGCCTTGTGGTAGGGGGTTGGGGCAAATAAGCAACTCTGCCTCCCTCCAGCTAACCTGTGTGCGACCCTCCCCTGTTCTGCTGCCGAATCAAACACCTTTAATTGAAACAGACCTTTTCATGCAGGTTAAGCCACACACGCATGCATGTACACACAGACACAAACACTTTAATGTTTTTGTGGTCCAACTAAAATTAAGCCATCTGTACTATTAACTTTCTTAATCAGCAGTATTTTTTTCTGTTTGATTATAAAAGAAAACTTTTGCAGCTATGATACTAATAATCTTGTTTGCCAAATAATAAGACATTATTGACGAAGGGGCATTACATGCACAACTTGCTGATGAGAGCTGGTCTACCTTCTAAAAGTCTAAATGGATGCAAGTCAGAGAACAATAGCAAAAATATACATATACATATACTGTAAAAATACGAGTCAGGTACAAATGAAGTCCAGTTTTTCCGTAAATTAACAGCCACAATCAAAAAACATTTATTGCCATATTATGTCAGACATACATGGAATTTTACTTGCAAGACTTTTCTCTTTGATAAGGCTTACGGTTAGGGCTGGCTCAGGTTTGTCTGAACTAGCCCTTAGATAAGCTGCTATAGGCCTCGACTGCCGGGAGATATCGTAGGACACATCGTGGTCCTCTCTCTCTCTCTCTCTCTCTTTCTATGATAATTCACAATCAATGCACATCACATGCATGTGTATGGACTGTAAAGCCCTCTGAGGAAAACATTTTATTTTGGGCTATCAAAAATGAAGTTAATTGAATATAATTGAAATTCTCAATCAAAAATGACTCTTAGCCAATGAAGAGTTTCAATAACATCCGGTGTTTTAACTATGAAAATACCAAATGAGGGTTTTTCCGTCGGCCGGTCGGATCGTCAACGATCAAAGTCGGCAGTATGTGGCCCAAACCTTTGAAACCCCTTTGAAACCCCTTTATATAAGGGGTTTGAAACCCCTTATATAGAGCAAAGTCAGATTTGATTTGATTTTAAATTCTCATATTTTATTCTTTTTTTTTTTTGTTACAATTTCTCTGTACATTTTCTTTAAATTGATCTTGTGCATAGAGCATTGCAAGGTCTCTGTACGTTGACTCCAAAAACTTGATTCTCTAATTCTCACTGCGTGGTTTGATTTCAGCAAAGGCATAAGGGACACAGTGTAATTTATAGTTGCCATCTCGCTGCAGATGGAAAATAATCAAATCCAAATAAAATGCAAAGAGGGGGAAGTGATTACCTAAATGATGGCTGCCAGGTTTAGGGTGTTTCATCCGACAGCTGAGCGCACTCTTTATGGACAACAGGAGGATAGATGGAGGAATGAGGGGTACACATACTCACAAAGGGATGGTTTTAGGGGGGTTGAAATGGTGAAGGGAATGGGGTGGGGCGCTCTCTCATATGGGCACTTTACAAGAGGAAAAGATCAATTCCGAACACACACATACACGGGCGTGCTGACAGCGTAAGACAGAGCATGACATTTAAAAGGAAAAAAGCTGACATTGACTCCATCACTGTCACCCCGACTGCCATAAAGCAGCTGCAAATATTAAAACATTTTTCATCTGTGCCGCTCGGGGTTATTGGCACCAGAAATTGTTTTCATCTCCGTCTGCTACTGGCCTTCTCTGCCGCAGCCCTCCCCTGAGACACTCGCCTGTTACCGCCGCCTCACAACATATTGGCAGTTGATGGGAAGCTATCCATGTACACTTGCCACTCACAGAGTCTTTATCGCCTTCCACTTCCCTTCTGCAGCAAAAAGCCCTCCCTCCCTACTTTACGCACACACAGACACACACATATAGACTTCTGTACACTCATTTTCTACTCTCTGGAATAAATCGTCACACAATGAGAGTGCCGATGATAGTCAGACAATGAAAGTACAGTTGAATCACTCAGATAGAAGGCTGGGTTTTTTGTGATTGTCTGATGTTGTCGGCATGCTTGCTAGTGTTTGCGGTGGTGCTGTTGATAATACCGCTTTTCTTGCCATCAGCATAATCCCTCAACAATCTGGCTGATTAATTTTTCATACGGTTTCATTTTCCTGACGTTCTCTCCACCATTGCAGTTTTTTTTATCTTTTTTTTTACAAAACTGGTTTCTCCCATGAACGATATTGAATGAATTCATTTTCTCTCTTTTCATTTTTTGTATGCTGCAAAAAAATACACGCTTTGGATGTTGATTACCCCACCCCACACCCTCCCACTACTCGTCTGACCAGCAAATTATATTTAAATATGGTTTGAAAACCTGAAAGTTGTGTTGTGCTCAAATTACCCTCCAATGAAGATCAGATGTCACATAAGTCAAATGTGCCCCATGTTTCCAAATATATTTAAATGTATCTGAATGGCTGCTGCGTGTTTTCTTTGGAATTCAATTTTGTCATTTTGGAGGAAATCACATGAAACATATCACCTTCTCACGTTCTTGTCTAGGTTCCAAGACAGGTTTTGTATTAGGAAATACACCGTAGTACAAAGCAAGTTGCCTCTCATTTGCATGAAATGGATGGACACGGATTGCAGATTTCATAGAAATGGAAAAACTTGAGAGGGAGATGGTTGTGTGGGGGGGTGACTTTCCCTACATGATAATTGGATAATAATTCAATTTAGTTGACATACCATAGATGCCAATGCATTGATAAATGATTATGACATTGAACGCTGAAAGTCAAAAGTAAAATTTGATCACACTTTTTTTCAGGCATTACTATCATTAGTATCATACTTAACTCAGCAATCACGATGATAGCTTTAAATTGGACCAAAAAATGCAGCAGCACATATGGCCTCCAAACTATAAAGTTATATTATTATATGTTATAGAAATACAACCTTCATTTAATTAAGCATGTAAACATCAGCCCAGAGTCATGCAACTGGAAAACAGTATATAGACAGGTTTCAAATCAGCATTTTACAGATATGGGGGGATTAAATAGGGTTGCTGTGTTTCCCCTAGTCAAATTTAAGTACACCTGTACATGGTTTCAACACAATCATCAAGATTGCAGACGACACAATGTTGGTGGGTCTCATCAATAACAATGATGAGTTGGTCTACAGGGAGGAGGTCCGGCAACTTGCACTGTGGTGCCCTCAACACTGCAAAGACCAAGGAGCTTATTGTGGACCAAACGCTGCGCACACAATCCCATCCACATCAACGGAACAGCTTTATGTTTCTGGGTGTCTACATCTCCGAGGACCTCTGCTGTGGTACATGGACTGCACTTATACGACGCGTTTCTAGTCTTCCGACCACTCAAATGCTTTAAATGCTTTCACTTCATGCCATCATTCACTCGTTTAAGCCCATTCACACACTGATAACAGCAGCTGCCATACACAGTGCCACGCGTCCATCAGTAACTAGCATACACACACAGTAGTCCCAGCTAGAGGAGCAAATTTGGGATTAAGTGTCATACAGCGACACGCAAGTTACCAGGACCTGGTATCGAAACGCTAACCCTCTGCACTGCATGAAAAGTGGATTTGCATTTTCGTCCCCGTAAACGCCCGGAAATCTCGCTAATTTCGGAAACAGATTCTGACGTAGGTGGCGATCAGCTGGCGGAGGTGCGAAAGGCCCCAATTAGCGGAGCGGGCTGAATATCCTTATTGGATAAAACCACAACTTTCAAACAAGAAAAATCACTCGTGATTGGTTGGCAGATCTGTCGCCATTGGTCACCCAGCCTCATTAATTTTCATATATATATATATTTTCATATTATACTGTATATTCATGTCATTGTTATCCTATTTAACTAAACCATTATTAGACTACCACCAAGGACATTAATGAATTTTTTAGAGGAAATGAACATTAGCCAGGAACATGTTTATGCAAAAAGAGCTTCATTAAAACAAACAATTATATACAAAGCGACTATCTGCGCACACATGGGTAGATGATGATCCAAAAACTACAACTGTCCGTTTGCCTCCTCGGGGTTGTAGGTAACTAACGGCGTTCTTTCCGAGGCAGGTCTGTTGCGCAGACGCACATTGTGCGCGGCTCTGTACTTTGGAGTCGCCTCTCACCGGGACTGCAGCTTCGCACAGAGTTCAGAGAGCTCCGTCCTACGAAATGACGGCGACCGTACAATCCACCCAGAGACCCCGCCAACATGCCCTCTTCTTCGGCAGACATGAGGTCTCCGCTGGCGGACTTCCAGAGTTCCACCGCGTCATCTGCGAGCACACGCTGTCTCCATTCCAGCAGCTGTAAAAAACACAACAATGAATCAATACTGTGCGATGCGTATGGACACAACACATCTATCAATGCTCGTGAAAAATAGTCACCAAATAAACTCTTACCCGCTTTCTTCTCGCGCGGAACTCTTCGCTCTTCCGCCCGCAGTGAGTTTTTCTGGCGGGTTTTACCTGAAGCTCCGACGTGCCGTCTCGTAATACGTCTTACAGGCGGCTGGAAAACAAATGAAAGTGGTATGAATAAAAATCAACACACAAGTCACCGTAACATTAATCAAGGAAGGAGAAACCGTAAAACAAAAAAAAGTCACTTACACATTGTGTAAATCTTTACTTGCAGATGTTGCTCCGAGCAAATAGGAGGTCAGCGCCTCATTGTGAGGAGAAACTAGTCTGAAAACAAAATGTAAAGTTATGATCGGTATCTATTCTAATGGTATCTAGTTCCTTATACCGCAGAATGAAAGCATGTTCTTTAAATCTTACCCGAGTTGTGCAGACGGCGCACCGCCTTCTGTAAATGACACGACAAAAAAGAAAAAAAGCTGTAATAAAGCGGGTTCTGCTCACTAGTTCTTCTGTAAGGCTACTCTTAGCTTTGGTTTTAGGCTAAGCTACTTTTAGCTTAGCTAGCAGTCATCAAACATATTCTTACCTTAGGATTCATGCGGCCGTCTCCTCTTCTTGAGTCAGTCTCTCCCGCTCGTTCATATCGGCAGGATGGTGATTCAGCTGACGGACAGTTGCTGATAGCAAACAGCAGTTTCTTCTCGACTGGCTGAAAGTTGTTGATCGCGTCCAAGAGGAGCTGCACGCGAGTTGAACGTCCAGATCCTCCAATCAGATACGAGGTCATCGTTACATGGAAGGACTTTTGACTAGACGGTGTAAGCCGGTCCCCCATCGATGATCCGGGTGGGTGGAGGGAGGTCGGCCGGAGGGCTCAAAGAAGAGGACAACACCGGTTTCAGTAGCCAGACGTGGAACACGGGATGAACGCGAAGAGAGGCAGGAAGACGAAGCCAGACCTCAGCATCGTTCACCATCCTATCCACCACATAGGGACCAGTGTAGCGGGGAGCCAGCTTGGGAGAAGAGACTTTGAGAGGCAAGTCACAAGAATTGAGCCATACCATGTCACCCGGAGCGTAGACAGGAGGAGAGACAGGAGATGGTCTCCTCCTCTTATCCGCAGACCTGCGGGACCAAGCTCTGGAAGCCTCCAAGGCAGCACGAGTCTCCTGCCACACCGGCCTGTGGAAGTACTGGGGAGCGTGTTGTGTGCATACTCAACCCAGAGAAGATGGTAAGACCATGAAGAGAGGTCCGAAGCGGTCACACCGAAGAGTCGACTCCATATCCTGGTTGGCCCGCTCCGCTTGGCCATTACTCTGGGGATGGTAACCAGAGGTGAGGCTGACCGTAGCACCCAGAGATGTGCAGAAAGCCCTCCATACTGATGACGAAAACTGGGCACCCCGATCAGACACCACATCCAGGGGAATACCATGCAGACGAAAGACCTCACAGACCAGGATGTCTGCAGTTTCCGTCGCGGTAGGTAGCTTTGGTAAGGGGATGAGATGTACAGCCTTGGAGAAGCGGTCTACTACCGTCAGGACCACAGTGTTACCGTTGGAAGGCAGTAACCCAGTGACAAAGTCCACGGCGATGTGCGACCACGCCCGGCTGGGAATGGAGAGAGGATGGAGTAGCCCAGCAGGAGGATGATGAGAGGCTTTACCACGAGCACCCACCGTGCACGCAGCCACGAAAGCCTTAGTGTCAGGAGAGACCGTCTGCCACCAAAACCGGCGTCTGAGGAACGCCAGCGTCTTGTAGAATCCAGGATGACAGGTCAACTTGGAAGAGTGAACCCACTGCAACACTCTGGATCTGGCGGCCTCAGGAACAAACAACAATCCATCAGGTACGTTATCCGGGATTGTCTTACCGGTCTGAGCCTCCCTGACGAGGGTGTCGATGTCCCACGTAGTGGCGCCAACTGCCTGGGATGGTCTCAGGATTGAAGCATGCCTCAGCCAGTTGAAACTGACGGGATAGGGAGTCGGGTGTTCCTCGTTCCTGGACGGTAGGTAAGAATGAAGTCAAATCGGGCCATGAACAAGGCCCAGCGCGCCTGCCGCAAATTCAAACGTTTAGCTGTCCTGATGTATGCCAAGTTCTTGTGGTCCGTAAAGACCATAAAAGGTGTGAGGCCCATTCCAGCCAGTGCCTCCACTCTTGTAAAGCCAATACCACTGCCAACAACTTCCAATCTCCATCATCACAGTTGCGTTCAGCTGGCGAAAGACGACGGGAGAAGTACGCACATGGGTGTAGTTTGCCATCAGGTTGGAGTCGTTGAGACAGCGCGGCGCAAACTCCAGTGTCCGAGGCGTCTACTTCCACCACAAACGGTGTCGGGATGTTTCAGGACCGTAGCAGAGGTGAACCTATTCTTGAGGGTGGTAATGGCAGTTTCTGCTTCAGGGCTCCACAGGAATGGTTTGGCAGGTGAGGTGAGACTAGTGAGAGGTGAAGCTATCTTAATGTACTCCCGGATGAAGCGTCGGTAGAAGTTCGCAAATCCCAAGAACCTTTGCAGCTTTTTTCGTGTAGTGGGTGCAGGCCACTCAGCCACCACTTGGATCTTGGAATCGTCAGGTTTCAGCTCGCCCGCTTGAATCACGAAGCCTAGGAATTTCACAGAGGAGACATGAAACTCGCACTTCTCAGCTTCTCAACTGATTCTCCAGGAGACGTTGTAGAACCAGTCGAACGTGTCTGACGTGAACTTCCTTGGTCTGAGAGAAAATGAGGATGTCATCGATGTACACAAATATAAACTGGTTGAGCATGTCCCTAAGGACATCGTTGACCACGGCCTGGAAAACAGCCGGGGCGTTGGTTAATCCGAAAGGCATAACCATGTACTCAAAATGGCCCAGGGGGGTGTTGAAGGCAGTCTTCCACTCGTCCCCTGCTCGGATACGTACTAGATGGTAGGCATCCCTCAAATCCAGCTTGCTAAAGATGGTAGCCTTACACAAAGGCTCAACAACGGAATCCATAAGAGGAAGGGAGTATTTATTACAAACAGTGATGTTGTTAAGCGCTCTATAGTCAATGCACGGACGAAGAGTGTTGTCCTTTTTAACAAAGAAAAACCCTGCACCCACCGGTGCAGAGGAACGCCGGATGATGCCAGAAGCCAGTGATTCAGTGATGTAGTGTTCAATCGCCTCTTTTTCGGGTCCGGACAAGTTGAAGAGACGTCTGGAAGGTAAAACCGCTCCGGGCAGCAGATCGATGGCGCAGTCATAAGGTCTGTGTGGCGGTAGTGACAAGCCTTGTGTTTGCTAAATACCACAGAGGTCGTGATAAACAGCAGGGATAAGGGTGAGGTCGGGCTGGAACGGTTGTTCAACCCTAATCCTGAGGTTAGGTCCCTTGGCTGAATGTAGACATTGTGACAGGCAGTAAGGACTCCAGCTAGCAATCTTGCATGTGGACCAGTCAATATGAGGATTATGGAGTCTCAACCAGGCATGACCCAGCACTATGGGATTGTTGGGTGAGGAGATGACTAGGAGCCTAATGAGCTCGTGATGATTACCGGATAGCATGAGAGAGAGAGTAGTAACCAGAGTAACGCTGGCGAGATGTTTACCGTCCAATGCATTTACCTCTCTGAGATGAGGAATGACCTATGTTTTGATTCCGGCGGACTTCACAAGTCCTGCATCAATAAAGTTGTCGTCTGCTCCTGAGTCCACCAGCGCCCATAATCGGAGCGAACCTTCAGGTCGGAAAATAACAGTGTCCAGTTCCATACGGTCTAATTCCGAGGAGGTATGCACAGTATGACTTCCCTGTCAGCAGACTTATGATGAGGTTGACACGAGAAGTTTCACTAGCGTAAGTAGTTGGTTGTTGTTGAAACAGTAATGAGCACTGGAACAGAAATCTTCCGCAGTGATCCAACTCACCAGCGTACCGTTCAGGAAGTGGAAAAAGGGGTCTTGGGGTGGCTGGACCGCCGTCGGTGAGTTGGTGCTGGCAGCAGGGATAGGTGGTGTGCTGGTCATTGGTGTTCTGGCTGTCTGTCCGACCAGCTGATCCATCCTAGATCCTAGTTGGTTGATGTGTAGAATCAGACGTTGTAGAGTTTGATTAGTTTCAGTGATAGCCCGCTCATGACTGTGCACTAACTTGCCTTGCGCACTCAAAGCATAGCGTAACGCATCAGTGTCTGCTGAGTCCATTTTTGGCCAGTTCGTTCTGTTAGGTTTTGCAGGGAGGAGTCAAGTGCAGACAAGACACGCAGCCAACTTAAATGCGAGTGAATAATTTAATAACCAAGGAAAAAATAACAGTTCAGTATTCTTCAGATGGGCAACGCCTCCACTGGAAATATAGCAAAATGATCTCAACCGAGGTAGTGGTCTTCAGCCGGCACGAGGTCTTCGGCTGGTATTTCTGTCCATGAAGTAAACTCAATCCTGAGGTGTTACTTATCACTCGGAAGGGGCATCCACTGGAATGTGCCTAGGCTTGGCCACCGGGAAGTCACGGCAAGTGATCTCGGTCCTGGAAGTCTCCTCTTCCTGGTGCCATTACCTTAACCTACTCCACACTACCTCTTCCCTCCTACACCCCTACACCCCATCACTCCCTCAACCTCCCTCACTGACCTATTTATACCCCGGAAGTGCCTCCCTTCAACCCACTATCTCTGGCGCTGACTCTCTGGCAAAGGAAGCTCTTGTAGGGTCCTGATTGGTGATCGCCCGCAGCCGCGCCGTCTCACTCTGCAGAGATCCACAAAAAGGAGGAGCGCACACACCCACGGCAAAAACAGGAAACAATGCCACCACATACTCACGGAGCCGTGACAGGTCTCTTCCTGGTTTGGAAATTGATTGACTCCCTGACGATGGCTTGTATGCCGAAACGCGTCTGAGTACTTTAAGTTTGACTTTTTATTCATTTATTTTTGCTTTGCAGATGTACAGTACAGTACAACGTACAATGTACAGTGATACAGTAGTTTGTATTTTCTTGGCAACTAGGCCAGGGGCCAATTCCTTATCCTGCACTGTAGGACAAAACAAGTTATGATCTTTATTAATAGGTCCATTGTTATCATTGTGCTCAGGTTTCCCCTCACATTCCATGTCAGTTGAACAGGCCACTCTAAATTGCCTGTAGCTAAAAAACATGACTGTGATTGGCTGTCTCTATGTATAAGCCATGTGACGGACTGGTGTTCTGCCCAGAGCTGGGTTTGGCTTCATCAACCTCATGATCCTTTATGGTATAAGTAATGGAAAGATGGATGTATATCTATCGTGTAAAAACCTTTTTGTTTAATGGAAATAAAAGAATTAGGCTATTGTTATGATGATTGGGTAGTTTTGAGGCTCTGGTTGTTTTTTTAGTGTCAGTCAAACCTGGCAACAGAGTTCCAGTGCTATTTTGAAAAGGATGATGGTATCATTGGAAAAGAAAAATTATATATTGGTAGTAGCATCATGATCATATATCCTACAAATATTTTCACATTGTTCCTTGGTGTTGTTGTACAAAGTCACAAAGCCTAATCAAGTGCGTACAGTCTATTAACTTCTCACATAACCCTTGATCAATCGAGGGGCACCGCTAACGCAGCGGTTTCTCTAGCCCCACAGGCTGTCTTTAAGGCAGCCGAAGATATTTGCCTCCAATGCTTGCCAATAAGAGGCCCAAATGGTCTTATTACAGCAATTCACACAGCTCGCGCTATACATCATGTATGAACACACTGCAAAATGGAGACCCTGATTGTTCTGGGAGCAACTGCGCTCATTACTCAAGAATGCTTTGCCATCCCTCGCCATCCAAGTCTCTCTCTCTTTTTCTTTTCATTACCCGTTTTACGCATTCAAATTCTTCTTTATCTACATTCACCTCCAATTTTCTCCAGTTAGTTTCAGTTAGATATAAAATAGTCAGGGGAAGAAACTGGTGAAATGAATCCACCATTTTGTATTTCACATATTCAATGGAAGATCACGAATGTGTATAAACTTTGGGTTGTATCACTTTTAGCAACATAAACATATTCCTAACTTTTTTTTTATGTGTAGCCTCCCACATCGGGTGCACTCCTTTATTCATGTTATACCCCCTGGATTGTGTGTGAGAATAAAATTGGTCGTCATCCTGGTGAACTCTGATTGACCTGTAAAGATGTGGGGGTGGGGAGGCACTGCCAGGTCAGTTGTCTATTGGTCAAGATAAATGGTGGCCAGCACCAATCACATTACACGCATCCCCTCCAGCCGCCAGCATGTTAGTGCAGTGATCACTCATTGTTAGAGACCTATCCTCTGGCCTATCTCACTCTGCCCTTTAAGACTATTTGCACACCATTTATGCCTCCTTCACATGAACATTTCTTCTTTCTATAATCAATCAATATTTCTGCCTATCCATCTATCTATCTCGAATAAGCACTTATTCTTATTAATCTGTCTGTATGTACTTGCTCATTTATATGCACACATCAACACTCACTGCCATCAGCTGTCTCCCTCAGCCATCTGCTAGCTCTGCTACTTCCGAAGAGCTGTCAATCAATCAAGCCCAGCAACAATAGACAGAGACACACATAGAGAGAAAATCCATTTATTAATGTTCTTAAAGGCATGTACCCTCCTTTGTGCTTCCATTGCATGATTAGGTAAATGATCATAAAGGCAGAATGCAACAATCTGTGAATAAATGACTAACGATTAATGCAGTAAGATGAAGTAAAAAACTGGTCCGGCATATTTAACGGGACAACCATCTCCTGCAATGGAGTGTCTCAACCTTGCATACGCCCATGAGCTCTGCTATCTCTGCTTTTAAGTGAAACAAAAGTAAAAACACCAAATAACAAAGTATACATAATAGTAACATTCTATACAAGAACAAAGCTAGAACACAATAAACCAAAGCACACACAAGCAAATGTCCGAAACCCAATCACGAGAGGTCGTGTTATTGAGTGGAGGAACAGATTTGATTAGCACTGTATTAGATACGGGAAATGATTTCTGTCAAAGCTATCTTTACTGCAATTATGATATGATAATTATGTGTTTCATCATTTATACGTGGAATAGATACAAGGCTGGTGGCTTCTGGCTGAAAACACCACTGGACAGCCAGAGATGTAGAGAGGATGCAGAAAAAGGGGCAGATTAACATTAAAGGGATTGTAAAATGAAAGAGGAGATGAATAGAAACATGAAGCCTGCAAAAAGGGTTCTCAGGACTCATCACTCAGGAATCATCACTCACACAAAATTATTATAGGCCTCTTCAAATGTTTCATTGCATTAAAAAAAAAACGTTACATGACCAGCTGATTTGTGTCAAGGACATGCTATAGCTGATCAATTTGGGACTTTGATACTTACTCCTTCCAATCAGCTGCCAATAATAAACGGGGGATAAGCATTCAGTATAGCAAATCTGTTCAACACTACAAAGGGTGACTTTCTCTAACTTGACCAAAAGAACAAATGCAACCGTATACCATATCGCGAACGGTACTCACTCCCAACCAATAAAATACAACCCATTGGTGTCCAATGCCGATTCACCAAGGCACTCTGTAGTCTGCATGAGACACCTGGCTTTCAACTAACTCTAACTATTTGGCTTTCCTTTTAGACGGTCAGATACCAGCGAGAAGTTTTTAAAAACTTTTTTGTCTAAAGTTTGCTTTGCTGATTGCGGGGCCCATAGGAGGGAATAGTTACACAAGAAACAGAACCATTGATGCATTGGGGAGACAGACTGCTATAGTAAAACGATGTGGTGCCTGGAACCACTACTGCTTTTATCCAAAGAGACAGCGCAAACTAAACAAACAATTAAAAGTATCTTCTAGTTCCTTTAACTAACGCCAGTTATGTAAGTAGCTCGCTTATTGCTTCACCTGTAATGTCTCGTTAGCCTTGTGTGTCTGTGGCTTTCCCCTGATTGCACTCTGCTTACTAACCTGCCTCATCCACCCAGCTACATCCAATTGTTTATCACTCCACCCATACATACTCTCCTGTGATCCATGCTCCAGTTGTCAGATCGTCAATATCGTGCCCTTGTGTGTCACGACTATTGATTCATCGCCTTGAATGACTGTGACTACCCCAGTTGTGGATTTTTGCCTCGCTCTTGGTTGGAGTTGTTTTGAGATTTTTTCAAAATCATCATTCACAACGTCGATGTGGTGTGTTCGCAGAACTTGGGTTGTCTCAATGTGAAGCTTAAGAAAATCAAACTGCACCGAATTTGTATAATAGATTATTCCCCAATGGGTCACTTTTTGGATTACACTTAACCACCCAGGTTGTCCATTGACCATTTTCTGCAATGGAATGTTAATGCTCAGTCTGAGATGCAATGCCATCGTTGATTTCTTACAGTAACTGTAATATTGCATGGCTGCCTAATCTGAAACACGTAAAGATGTTGTGATCACTTAACCCATGAAGTGTGATCCTCGTGGCAAAGATCCTTTCAGCTCGTCTCCTTGTCCACCAGGAGGCATGTGAGGAAACTGTTTGTGCCCCTTCCATTTGGCAGGAGGCTGAGGTCCATCAGGACCAAGACTTCCCATCACACAAAAAGTTTCTTCCCGTTGGCAGTCTGGCTCATCAACAGAGCCCTTGTCCCCCACTGACTGACTGACTGACTGACTGACTCTGACATTTCACCGGTCACTTTCTTCATACTACACGTGCACAAACACTTTCACTTGACACTTTGTTTGCTGGTGCACTTAACTAACCCATAGCCTTAGATTGTTAACCCATAATATAATAATATAATAATAACCCATAAAAGATTTAATTTAAAAAACATTAAATTAAAACGTAAGTATACAAGCAGGGTAAAACGTTCTTACCTTGGCAGCTCCTGATCCATGAAATACCAATACCAATGAAATGTTTTTTTTTTAACGCTTGACAATGTGAATACAGTGTGAGTGAACTTAATTTTTTTGCTTATAATTTAGCCAGTATTAACTTGTATGTTGCAATATGGTTGACGCTGTCTGTTAAATCATAATGTAGCACTGCACCAACTTTAAACCACTTGCTTTTCAGCAGGACACACATTTTTGTGCACCTGTACTTTTGAAGTGTGTATTTAATGTTTTGTTTAATGTCATTTTGTGTGTAAGATTTATTGTATCATATTTTTGCCAAAATTATTAAACATTACAGATCAGCTGCAATAATTGCTATATGTGTGCTTTACACACATCACAAAATTTCCTAAATGGGTTTAAGTGCATTTTCATAGTAATACTTTTGAACACTTTCTAAAAGAATGTCCTGAAGTACTAGTGTGAATAACTTCATAATTAGACACAAATGTAACTTAAAATACACTCAAACTTAATATTGCAGTATTGATATTTAAATGTGTACTTTTAAAATGTGCTTTCAGTGTATGTTACAATGACAATTTTGAGCATACAATTTAAAATATATCCCAAATATGTGTACAATTTGTTTTCAAATAAGGACACTTTAGAAAGTACACAAAACTTTCACTTAAAGTATATTTTAGTATAATATATTTCTATAAAGCGTAATATAGTATACTTATTTTTAAGTGTGTTAAAAGTCAGTGTGAAAGCATGATGCTAGTATACTTTTCATATATTTACAAAAAGTACAATTTGTGTAAGTACATTTTCGACATACTATACAAATATACTTGAAATACAATAAAGTACATTTTTTTTCCGCTAGGGACCAGTGAGTGCATTAGTGTATGGTAGCCTATGGTAAGCTCAATGCTTTTACAATACATGTAATTTACTCTTTCCAAGTAACCTAAGACTATTAATATGTAAGACTATTCAAAGTTACATACATATATTGATGTTTCATTGGAAGCAGTGTGAGGTTACGTGGCTTGATCAATCTGCCAATCCTCTGATTTCCGAACTAACACTCAGCCACTGTCGTTCAGTTTGATGGAACACATGTAAAAATGAAAGACCCGATGGTGGTTGGAAAAGAGAGCCCAGGAATTTATACTGTTGAGATACAATTTTTTACGTGAAAAGAGTAGAGTTTGTTAACTATATTATTGAAAAGGATTTGGCTATGTACAGATCAATCATTTGATACATTCTTTAACCTTCTATTGTTTGAGAATTGTGTGTCAAGCGATGTACAAGGCAGAGAAAATATTAATCAGCATCTTGTGCCCAATACATTACATCTACTGCATAAACACAGGAATATAGTGCATCTGCTCTGAAGCAATTGCACTATAGCTGCATACTGACTGTCTGTGACGGCAATCCCACTAGACAGCAATGAGAGCCACACTTTTTTCCCCACTCATAATCCATTAAAATAAGGCCAGTCAAGACACAAACATACCTGTCCACGCACAAGTCTACGTTCAAACGTTCTTGCTCGTGTAAACTCAAACTCACACACACACACACAAACAGACACACACACACACACGTATTGTCATTCTTTGTTGGAGCTTCCAATTTTCCTCTCATTCCGGCCCTCATCTTTGATTGTTAGCGGTATGAAAGTCCCATGCCACCTTAACATAGCGAAACCCGCGGCGGGCCATCGGTATCTGACAACCCATCCTCTCTGCAGAGTTCATCGGTAGTTTAGAGAGCTGTATATTCCAATTAGCCGCCAGGATCCCGTAGCTATGGATAGTATACAGAGGGAGTCAACTTCAATTACCACAGGTGTCTACTGTGGATTTGTGTTTTTTACCTGTCGTCATGCATAAAGTAAATACTGCACCTACCATGTGCACTGTTGTCAGAATACGTGTGCACGTTGATGTGTGTAAGCAGTGGTTAGGCAAGGATAACTGCATCTATGTGTCTTCATGTTTATGTGCACATGTTCATACTGTGTGTATTTAATGTCTCCTCATCACAGCAGCATCATTTACATTAAAAACAATTCCAGTTTTGTGGGTGACATTTGAGCCTTACAGCATTTGCAGAGAAGTCAACAGCTTGTGAATGATGGTCACCAAGCTGTCCTACATAACTCCAGCTTAATGCAAATAAAAACATGGAAAAATATGGTAATGTATTCAAGTCATGGGGAAAAAAATACAATAAGTGCCATGTTTGTGCCCATATTATATGACTTCCCTTTTGATTTCCTCATTTTCTATGACTTATTATCATATGAAATAATCAGGAATTTATTTTTAAACGGCTGCAGCCTGCGTGCCTTTGCTTTATTCTTTATATACCAAAAATCGTTTGATGTTTTTTTTTTTTTTAAATGTGTTTCTTGGTGAAAACAAAGGCGTGCATAAATTAGCAGCGAGGGCTGCAATTAGACAGTAACAGTGATTGGAAAAGAATAATTATCCAGAGGCTGGCCTGCTTAGGGCCTCTTCAACCACTCAGCCCACTGCGAGAATTGTGACAAAGAGGGGCAATGTAGAGTTGTTTTACAGGGGCATTAAAAGGGTTTTTTCAGCTTTCAAATCATTATTTTTTCCAGTACTGTAGTCAGATAAAAGTGGTCATGAATTACTTGGTTAGGTAGGCTTGACTGGTATAGGTTAACAGAAAAAAAATGGAGAAAGATGTGTTTGCAAATATATTTGGGTTTGTTAACTTTCACTTTGTCAACTATCAGGTAAGGTCCTTCTTAAAGACACTAAATCACAAATCTTTAAGGCATGTATATATTTTCCAGGTATTTCTTTCTCCAGGTAAATGTGATTTACACATTTGCTAGAAGCTATAGAAATAACGAAAGAACAGATGGGGGGAAAAAAGAGGGACGTACATTTCTCCACACCTGAAAGAGCATTTGCAGTGTCATTGAGATCTCAAACACTCAGCCTGTCATATATATATATATATATATATATATATATATATATATATATATATATATATATATATATATATATATATATCCTTTCACCCATTTTCTGCCTTTTCCCATGACTTCAGAACATGGCGGTGTTCATCCTTCTCACTGAACTTGGAGCAAAAACAGTCTAATTCACAGGGAAAACTTTCCCCTCTCCGATACGTTGATTTGATGTACTCCAATAGAGCCTTTCTCCCAGACACCATCAATTGTCTATGGATTTTTTAGCTCTCCTCGGAAGAGAAACAAAAGCAGGCCCTGAGAAGCATCAAGCCTAAGAGGCTTTATTGATATCGATGTTGACGAAATATCGCCCATTTTCACCAGGGGATCAATCAGCCCGTCACCGCTTGCTTTACAAGCTGCATCCTATCTCTACTTGCCGGCCTGCAATATGTGTGTCTGCTTGTGTCCATGGGCACATATACAAATGTGTATATCCAAGGTTAGATAAATAATTAATACATAGATTTGTCATTTAACGAAGGGTTAATATCAGGTTGAATAGTCCCACTCGTATACTACTACACTGTGAATCTCTTTCTGAATTCTACCTGAGCTCAAGGGTGAACAACATGTCTCCCACAGTCTCTGTCTTGTGTACAGTGTACTGCCCACAAAAAACCACCTGCATATCATAATTTAGAGAAAACCCCAGCAAATCCTTTTTTTCCATTTGGCTAGCTGCCTCTCTTATCTGAGGGGCTTAGTGGCCGATTTATAATTCAATTACAGAACTAGATGTATTACATAGAAGTAATTCAGGTTGAGCACCAATGATGAAAGCCTTGAATTCCTGTAAATAAACTGAGACAAGTGATCTGCTTTGCAGTATGTACACTCAAAAAATTACTTACTGGATGATCTCAATTAAATTCCAGTACATAAAGTGTGCGTATGTTTATATATGTGTAAAAAAAAGGGATAACATTCAACCTTCCATAATACAAGTCGGCCTGCATTTTATTTTGAAGTATAAAAGAATAAAAAAATCATAAAATGATAGTAGCTAAAACAAAAAACAAATCTATACAGCAGATCTTTTAAATGTTAAAATATACCAATTTTGCAATTGCAAAATTTCAAATAATTGGTTTGTCAAGAGAAATACAGCTTTTTTTCCCTTTCCATAGTTGTATAGATGGTCCATTTAAAAAAAGAGGCATACGAGCAAATACTCTATTTCTATTGAGAAACGGCTTAGAGTTAAGGACATAAATGAGCCCAAAGCATGATGAACGTCATGAAGACCCTGTCTAACCTGTTCAGGACTGAAATTGAATCCATCCCCTTTTCCTTGGATCATGAGAATCCCCACAGCAGAGAATGCAATGTCCCTCTCAGATTTTAATTAAACTTCTACCATAAGATCCATTTTCTTAATATCTGATGCTGTTTTCTCTTTTCTTGCTGTTAATTCAGTAATTATTTATTGTGTAAACCTAATTATAATTTGAAAAGTGTTTTTATATGGGAAGGAAGCCAGAACCAATATATTTGCTTAAGTGCTGTGTTAAAATGATGCCAAGTGCAACATTGACATCACGTTTGCTGTCTAGATACAGGTAAGACACTACTCCATAAATAGGGAGGGTAGTGTGCAATCGGATTGTCTCATTATTAGTGTGCTGTGCAAAAAATAAGTGTGTGTGACGAATTAACGCAACACAGCTAACATATTATGAAAACTTACCAGATTGATAAAGACTCTGGATCTTGGTGTGAGTGTAAATAAGACAAAAAAAGCTCTTAAAAAAGCTCTTTAAAAAGTACCAAATGAAAGCTAAATAAAACCAGGCCATTTACTTAACTCACTACGATTAAATTCGCACCTAGGCCGCAAGCGGCCGTCTGCGGCCAGCTTTGCCTGCCTATATTAACGTGGAAGTGCCCTAAATCGGTTGCGAAAAGAAAATACGTTTGGTGATACAGAGAGAAAAACATCAAAAACAGAAGGCAGTTGTAAAATAATTAAAAATGATTCATGGCGTTTTACAAAAAAATCAGACACTACATGCTGGTGCATGGTGTTGCTTAGTTACTACATTAGCTACAAGGACAGTGTTTATCTTATGAAAACATGTTTTTCACTTGAGTAGCACAATCCAGAAAGCACTGATGGAATTGTAATACAGTACAGTACATTAAGCAGTTTTCTACACCCTCCTCAAATACATATAAGTGAGTCTGAAGTTAGGATAATGTTAAGCAACACAATCTCCTGTTCCACTACATCACAAAGGTGCTCTACTGGATTGAGATCTGGTGACTGTGGAGCCCATTTGAGTTCAGTGAACTCATTATCATGTTCAAGAAACCAGCTTTATGACATGGCGCGTTATCCTGCTGGAAGTAGCCATCAGAAGATGGTACACTGTGGTCATAAAGGGATGGACATGGTCAGCAACAAAGCTCAGGTCGGCTGTGACATTGACACGATGCTCAATTGGTACTAAGGGACCCAAAGTGTGCCGAGAAAATATCCCCCCACCATCACACCACCAGCAGCCTTAACCGTTGATACAAGGCAGGATGGATCCGTGCTTTCATGTTGTTTACGCCACATTCTGACCCGACCATCCGAATGTCGCAGCAGAAATCAAGACTCATCAGACCAGGCAACCTTTTTCCAATCTTCTATAGTCTAATTTTGGTGAGCGTGTGCAAATTGTAGCCTCAGTTTCCTGTTCTTCGCTGACAGGAGGGGCACCCGGTGTGGTCTTCTGCTGCTGGAGCCCATCCGCCTCAAAGTTCACCGTGTTGTGTGTTCAGAGATGCTCTTCTGCAAACCTCGGTTGTAACGAGTGGTTATTTGAGTTACTGTTGCCTTTCTATCAGCTCGAACCAGTCTGGCCATTCTCCTCTGACCTCTGGCATCAACAAGGCATTTGCGCCCACAGAACTGCCGCTCACTGGATATTTTCTCTTTTTCGGACCATCCTCTGTGAACCCTAGAGATGGTTGTGCGTGAAAATCCCAGTAGATCAGCAGTTTCTGAAACACTCAGACCAGCCGTCTGGCCCCAACAACCATGCCACGTTCAATGTCACTTAAATCACCTTTCTTCCCACTTCTGATGCTCGGTTTGAACTGCAGCAGATCGTCTGGACCAAGTCTACATGCCTAAATGCATTGAGTTGCTTCCATGTGATCACATGGTACGCCTGTCCAACGAGCAGTTGGACAGGCGTACCTAATAAAGTGGCCGGTGAGTGTATATATAGTCCATTTACAGTTGTTGTTAAAATAGTTCCAATGTGGCTATTAAATGCAGTTCATTGTCATTTGCTCAAGCTAAGCTCCAACTTGTCAATTATGCAGCTTTATCAGTTTGTCAAACTTGGGAAAATGTTGGAGACAAAAGGAAAGAGCCGCAAGTGAGTTTGGCGATTGATTGAATTGAATCAGAATCAGAAAACATGACTTGGCGTTTGGTGCATGGACAACGGAACAACAGACGACAATGGACAACAAGACAATGGGCAACATAGTGCATGGAATAAAATATAATATAATACAGTACTATGGGTTAGTAACTAAGGCTAGGGGTTAGTAAATAAAAAGTAAAATAAAAGTGCACCAGCAAACAGGAAGAGACAAAGTGTTTGTGCATGTGCAGTGTGAGAAAAGAAAAGTGACCAGAGGGATGACAGAGTCAATCAGTAGGGGGACACAGGCTCTGTTGATGAGCCTCGCTGCCGACGGGAAGAAACTGTTGGTCTGGCGGGAGGTCTTTGTCCTGATGGACCTCAGCCTCCTGTCAGATGGAAGGGGCACAAACAGGTTTTGTCCGGGGTGAGAGGGGTCGCCAGCAGTCCTTATAGCTCGCTTCAGGGTCCTTGAAGCAAACAGGTCCTGGAGAGACGGCAGATTGCAGCCGATCTTGGTGATGGAGCTGATGTTCAGCTCCCACTTGAGGTCCTGGGTGATGATGCAGCTCAGGAAACGGAAGGAGTCCAGAGCGGTGACGGGGGAGTCACACAGGGGCCAACACCGCTCTCAGCTTTAATGAATGAACTGGGGTACGTTAGATGTTGAGATGGAAGTAGCATCACAAGTATCACAGATGCTTTCTCCCTCCTGTTTGAAAATTCTAGACATTTGGTCTTTGCAAACTGGTCTCATATTGTTTTTTTTTTTTTTTTTAAATGAACAAAGATCAAATTACAAGAGATCACTTATTGCAGTCTAATGCAAAAATGTAAGAATTGATGTACCGCACCCGCGGCTCTCCTCTTTTGCTCGGATCACCCAAGATGCATGTCAATGCCAGATCTAATAACGACATTTTGTTCGAACAATCAAGACATACGAGAATGAAATTAAAAATACATCGCCATGTGTATCTGTCAGATGTGAAGCTTAGTGGGTAATATTCCTATAAGGAAACGTTCATCATTATCCAAACTATGACTGGAACGAATAGATGAGACTAAACAAATAGCTCTAAGTAGTTAACAGTGCTTACGCACATGTGGTGGTCCTGATGGATATAGTGTCATCATACAAAGGGGCAAAAGCTAAAGAGGAAGACACATTTACATAGGAGTCACAGCCACAAAGACTTGGCTGGTGCTTTCATGCCAGCTGCAGAGTGCTGATGGAGAGATGTATGCATGCATTTCTTGTGTGGTTGTGAGAGAGAAAGAGCGGGAGAGAAGGGAGAGGCAGTCATCATGAGCAGAGGGAGGGCTACACACCTGGCATCCGACATGGATGGGCAGAATTATCTCTCTACCCACCCCTCCTTGTAACCCCACACACACTCCCTCTCATGGTGCCGCACACCCTTGCCGGGGGTATTCACACACACACAAACACACACACACACACACACACACACACTCATTGTTAATTGAGTCGACTCTGTAGCACCCTGCTACAGCGGTCATGCCAGAGTTAGATTGTCTGAATTGGTCCAGCTTACAAAAGCAATTACCATCCATTAGAACCCGAGAAATGTGTCATGTTATGTTTGTTTGTCATCCAATCGAAATGTCTGGCTGTTATCAATGATGGTTTGTGTCTCTGCAAAGTGATACAGGAGAGATCATGTTTTCCATTTAGCTTTGCTGATCGCTTTAACCAAACAAGATGAACACAGTCCTTTCCAGATATTATATACATATCATGTGGATTAATAGTGACGTGATTTCGTCAAAATTCATCAAAAACTTTCTCTAACGGGACAGTTCATCCCCACATCAAACCAATATTTACCGCTCACCTGTCGAGTTTTATACCAATCTAGTCACTTCACTGCAGTGACGGGCCATACATTTTCTACCTGGGCCTTCTGTTTTGAGTTGAATAACCTAATAACCTCATTATGCCAGGTTATTATTTGTTTCAAATTTATAGACGGTGACATTTAAAGAGATATAAAATGTTTCATGAACCTCACTGAAGAAACATACATAATAATAATAATAATAATATACTTTTATTTTTTATAGCACTTGTCTTGATACAAAAAGACTCTTTACAATTTAAACCAAAAATATGTGAAAACGTACAGATAAAAGAGACAGAAAACATGAAAAAACTATGGAGCCATCAATGTTGAGAGAGAAGGTCTGGGCTGAGTAGATAGTAGAGTAGTAGAAAAGCCTGTTGTCTGCAGTGAGAGTAGAGAGGGTGACTGCGGTGATAGTCTCGGAGGACAAGTAGAGTTGGGTGTCGTCGGCGTAGGAGTGGAAGTTAAGGCCATGACGACAGATAATTTGTCCAAGGGGAAGGATGTAAATCTGGGGTCCCCAAACTTTTTCTTGTGAGGGCCTTGGAATCAGAGCAACAGAGAAAGACAGGACATGTGCCAGCTTGGGTTATGTGATTGTCTCATTCTTTAGTGTGCACTAGTTGAATGTCAGGTACGAAGGCTTCACAATCGTTTCAGAGAGCTAAGGTGACTTTAGGGAAACAATAAAGCTTGAATGCTCTCTCTTACTGGAGTGTTTACTTTGTTCTGGACCCGCTGTCCAAGTAAACATACAGTAAATGTCTCTTTCAGTCTAACAAAAACACAACAATATTTAGGATCAGGTGATTGAAATAAAAACATATTCATGAATAATCTTTTTCCTGTTTCTGCTAATACAACAGTTTCATCATCTGTTTAGAAAGCAAAGATGCCATCTTTTAGGAATGTTGTGTAATTAAGTCTTATTTTAGGTAACCAATGTATGCTTGTGTCTGTAATTGACTCAGTGCTTGTCAAGCCAGCATGACCAAAAAAAGTAAACAAATTAAAAGTAAATCAAATTCAACGAAAGGCCATAAAACTTTATTAATCAAAAGAAGGAAAACATTTTTTTGTTGGCAGGCCTAAGAAGAGCATATTTCCTTTTGCTCTCTCCCTCCCCTTTCCCTTTATCCTCCTTTTCCCTCTTACCTCGTTCACCCCCGAGGGGGCAGCCCGCCATTCCGAAGCAACAAAAGCAAGACGACATGGCCAGCAGGCTTTGATGTTTATTTTAGCAGCCGGTCCCCCCCGCTGCTCGGCCTTCTTTTGTGTCCATCCAGGTAAAACAAGCTCCCTAACGCACAGAAAACAAGCCCTCCTGCGGCGTCTTCTGCGCCTGACCCTGAGTCAGGGGAAGTCCTGTACTTAAACCCTTAACCTGCTGACACCCCATACTCCCGCCTTTCAGTCTTCCTCCCTCTTGAGCTGCGTACCCCCTTCGCCTTCTCGTGCTTTCCACACCGTAGCCCACGCAGAGGGAACATTGGGCTAATGTGAATTTAAGTTTTTAAATCTGCACGATTATACACTAAATGCAGAAGGAAATTGCAACATGCATGTTTTTTTTGTTCTCTCCGTCCGTTTGTGCTATCAAAAGCATTTGCATAATCTTAGCAGCACTGGAGCAGAAGAGGGGTGGGGGGTTAGGAAGGGAGATTGGTGGAGGTGGCGGTTGTTGTGGAGGGGGTTACGTTTCCTTTCAACTGGCTGCCAATCCATCAAGGCTCAGCATACCGCTGTGCAGGGCCGACAAGCAGCACAGAAGAGAACAAGGCCCGGCAACAGAGCCCCCTCTCCACGGCCATCACTCATCCCCGGCAGGCCGTGAACTCCGTGTGACCTTCTTCCCAGAGCCTCCTCAACAACTTCCACTCCTTCTAGCGCCTAGTTTGGCATTAAAGACGCAGAACCAAACTATAAAGACTCAGGCGATTGTCTTTGTTTATATATATATATATATATATATATATATATATATATATATATATGGAGCAACCCCCAACCCCCATCACCACACATATACTGTATGTATATGTGTGGTGATGGGGGTTGGGGAAGTTCATCTCAATCTGACAGTATTTCACCCTCTCACTGACTGTCAGATTGTCAGGTACCAAAAGAGGAAACACACAGAAAGCTGAAATTTACAATTTACAAGCTACACACACACACACACACACACACACACACACACACAGGCTGCAGAAGGGACGGCGAGGAACACTAGTTGACATCATTAGGCTGGACACATTTTTGTCACGCTTCCAGATTTGACGCGTCTGCATTTCGATGAATGCCGACTGGGTCCTGGCGGTTTCCCCTCCCACCCAGAATCATTCCCTCTATCTCTTTGTCCCACACACATGTTTAATGTGGAAGACGCCCCGACTCATCACGGCTGTCCACACCACACTTTATACTTGTGTGGGAGTAAATGCGGAGCAAACAAAAAAAAAAAAATTTTAAGAAAGAAATGCTGAGATCAATGACGTAAAGACACAGCGGTAACCTGAGGTCCTGTCTGCCGCGAACGCTCACTAAGAAGGTTCAAGCGCAACAAAAGATTTGCCTTCAATTATACAGGTTTCCCTTTTCCGCAACAGATTTCTCACGCGTCCAGTGTCAAAGCATAAGACATCAAAGAGATTCATACTTTCCTGGCCAGGGGTTACACTTTTTTCTCTTTGGTTATCTGTTTTTATCTTTCGGTGGAAATATTGTGTAGTCATGGTGGTGGATTCTACTGATGACCTGAGGGTCATGTTTGTTCCTTTGACAATCAAACATTTAAAACCTGCACGCCATTAACAATCAAAGTGCAATCTTTAAATCAATTTTACAGGTAAGTAAAGCTTCCACCTGTATCAGTTACATCCTGAGAACTTCCAGGTGATATAAAATCTTCTGATTTTTGGAGTTTATCACAGTTATAACTTGCTTTTTGGGGACTTTCTCTTGCCAAGCACAGAATGAGTCCAATAATCTATCGGGCTCGCAAAATTTCAAAATGCTGATGGAAAAAGTATAGGCAAAAAGCCCTGCATCACATTAACACTGTATAGTGTGCTTTGTCTGACGTCTGGTTGAAAACATCTTTTCATGCGTGTTTCAGCCCCAAGATGGACGCACCAGCCTCCACAGTGATGAATGAAATGAATACCTCACTAACATCTGGGAGAGCGGCAGTAAAAAGGGATTTAGCATTAGCCCCGGGAAGGCCAGGAGAAGCTGTGTGTCCATTAAACGCTTTATTACAGAGCCGGCAGCCTCATGCTAACTCACTTAGCCCAGTGTGCAGGAGGCTCTGCTCAGTGGCTTGACTACCTGTCAGACTTCCTGCTACTCAACACACACTCTACTGAAGGCAGCCACCCTACGCACACACACTCTGGTTAGCTGAGCCCCTCTGATAGCTTGTCCATATGTCAAAGTTCACACATTGGACGGTGCTCTAATGCGGGGCAAAGGTCAATGCCTGGTACTGAATGCCACTTTTACTCAATAAGGAAAAAGGGCTGGAAGATGTGGGAATGTTCTGTAAATCTGTGGGGGCCTGTCAATATTCTTTGTGCTGCGAGTATAGCTCATCAACACCGATTTGAAGTTTCATCTTCAAAATCTTAAGTTATAAAAATTGCAGAATCACATGCAACCTCTGAGAGGGTTTCTTTCCCACTTCCCATAAAGTTAAGTGACAAATCTCCGGGCTAAGGACCGTGTTAGGGACCTCACTCATCCTGCTTTCCAAACAAGAAAGAGACTGGTTACACACTCATTATATGTCCCCACACATAAAACCACAAGCTTCCACTCAGTGTTTGCGTGTTGTTAGCATACTTACTTTTGCCTGGTTACTTCTTGCACATATGTGCACGACATGAGTCTGTGCACATTTCTTTGTCTATATGTGTATGTGTTTGTCTGTGCAAGGAGAGCATCTGGAGCAGGAAGAATGAATTGATACTCTTCAGTTCGGCTGATTAAGACAGCAGTTAACAGAGAGAAGGCACAGATGTGTTAATTCATAATGGACATAATGGATGAGATCTGTATCTGAGATTTTTTAAGACACAGGCGGTCACGCATGCACACACATAGTGTTGCCCTTTTAAGTCTGATACCTTATGCACACCTTTTTGTGAATAATAATACACATTCTATACCAATAGCTAATCTATTTTACGCAACAAAACATAAACCACCACCAGGTGGAGACATGCAGGCCAAACACACACAGACACACACACACTATATGTCATGGTCCTCTGATAGATAAGATGTTTTAAAGTTGGCTTGCCGTCCGGGTAAAGAAGGGACAACCGCTCTCCATTTCCTCTCTGGGGCGTTACCACTGGAAGTTCATTCCTCTCAAATGAGTCTTCCAGCAAAAAATAACACTGAGGATGAACTTTTATTTTCCTGAGTTGTTCACCTTCGCCCCTTTAGTGAAAACAACCCTTCATTGTTTTTGGAGTATGACCGTTACACCCAGTCAACAAATACCTTTGAAAAAAGTTGAACTAACTCAAAATGTAAACTTAATTAATAAGGAGTGCAATCCACTGTAACTTTTAAGTATAGAAAACTTAGTTACCTTAGAAGAGGTAATTAACCAATTAACTATACTAAGGCCATTATAAATGGGTATGTTGTTAAACACATGCACACACACAAGCATGTGTACACACACACACACATACACACACACATTTATATGTATCTACTGTATACATGGGTTTACAGAGGTTTAGGGTTTACATGGAATGGTCCTAAAAAGAGAAAATATCCAGTGAGCGGCAGTTCTGTGGGCGCAAATGCCTTCTTGATGCCAGAGGTCAGAGGAGAATGGCCAGACTGGTTCGAGCTGATAGAAAGGACAACAGTAAGCTCAAATAACCACTCGTTACAACCGAGGTTTGCAGAAGAGCATCTCTGAACACACAACACGGTGAACTTTGAGGCGGATGGGCTCCAGCAGCAGAAGACCACACCGGGTGCCCCTCCTGTCAGCAAAGAACAGGAAACTGAGACTACAATTTGCACAGGCTCACAAAAATTGGACAATAGAAGACTGGAAAAAGGTTGTCTGGTCTGATGAGTCTCGATTTCTGCTGCGACATTCGGATGGTTGGGTCAGAATTTCTTCCCTACCCTTCCCCTTCCCTAATGATCTTATACCATTATCCATTAGTCGAGGATACTCAAAAAAGCGTGGCGCTCGCTTAACAATTTGAAGTATTCTTAACTTTTTGTGTACTTGTGTTTCAGATGCAACACACTCAGCAACATTTTTTGTTAACTTAATCCAGTGGTAAGCAAAGGTTTAAACTAGTAAACCAGTTTACCCTAACCCTACCACCAAAGGGAAGCGTCAGAGTCTCAGGTTATCACTGATGTTCGTCAGTCCCGAGAGGATTCTGTCGGATGGATCTTATACCATTTTAAAGAAATAAGTATTTTAATGAGGGTATTTGGATTGCTATAGAACTACTACATGGAAATGTTTTTGAATTTGAGACATACATTTACTACTTGTCTCTGAGATCGGGCTTGCCGTTTAGTTAGAATCCTACAAGCCAATGCAATTCAGATACAAATGACTGTTTAAACATATGGCAGGCCCGAACAAGTTATGCAGACTAAGATTTTGATAAATCCAGAAAGAGGAATCACATCATTTTCAGGCCAAGCAATCTGACTAAATTATATTTTCCCCAGGTCTTAAAACTGTGAAAAGTAAAACCACAGCCAATGGCTATTCTCCAATATGTTTTTTTTTCCTCCCCCATGACATATGAATAGATCCTGTCTTTCGAGCGCAATACAGTATGTGATTGTAGGCTATCACATACTGTCAGTGCGGGTTGAGATGTTAGCTACACTGAATACTGAATGTGCTCGTCTGCAGTGTGCTGAGGCTGTCTTTGACGGTGTAGTGCTGTGTGTGTCACACTCTAACAGACAGCCAAATAACCCCTTGGCAGTGTAAACAAAGAGCGATTACACCCTGGTGAGTGGAAGGAGTCTGCCTGTGTACTCCCAGTATTGGGGGGAAACTGGCATTGGGTGGTTAAAGCAGGAAAAAAAACAGATAGTGTGAAAAAGAGAGGGAGAGAGAAAAAGAGAAAGATGCCAAATATGGAGGATAGTGGTTAGAAATACAACAAAAAACACCCAAATGCTTCACAAGCCTCAGCCTTTAATGACTCTTTTTGGTGAATATGAGTCATGACTGCTTTGTATTCATATTATTTCAAGTATGTTTTAGGAAGGGATTTTAGAACAAAGCTTGCTATCTCAATATCATGAAATATCATGTTGAAATATTAATACCAACAGTCACCAACAGTCACTTTGCTTCAACTTACAAATGAAACGTTGCATGACCTATTAGTATGCACTGTATCAATTGAACAGCCACAGCTGCTCTGGAAATGATGGACAGCTATTATTGGCTTTCAGAGGCTAATTTACTAGTTTATCAGCTTATTAGCTTAATTCGTCTGGTGTCTTTACCATTTTTTGTTGACATTTTTTTGTCGTGTTAAGACTACAAATATTTAGTTGCTTTGTCAAAAAAAATTCGGCCTAGTCTATTATTCCTGACGTCAGGCTTTTAATGGATATTTCCCCACCAGAGAATCATATCCGGCAAGGGTCAGACAGTCGACAACCGATGTCAACAGTAAATACCTCAACAAAATCATTGAACTTCGGCAGAACTTCCTGCTAGTAACGCTCTGTTCAGAACGTTTGGTATGTATGGTTTGTGCAGAAGATTTGGTATGTATAACAAATCTAATCTGATTCATTGAGTTATTTTGCCTAATGATTATATGTCTGACTTACTTTAGGGCTCTATAATTTTCATATTATGTCTGTTTATTAACACAGCCAAATAATGGTGGTTTAAATCAAGCTAAAACATACTACACACCATAATATTTGTCTTTGTAATGTCCCATAGCTTCCTTTTTGGCATTCCTCTTAACCAGGATGTACAATTTACAGTAATTAATTGAACAGAAAGACTTTAATAGAAATAGGAATCCATTTACTGGTTAGTTCCATTGACATATATATAAAGCTCCGACATCTCTGTTCTTCTTCGCCGCTTTAAAAAAAGTTGCGCTGCGCTGCCATCAGCAGCTGCAGTTTTAGAGGGGCGAAGAAGAATTGTTCACCTGGCGCTTCCTTAAAAAGGAGCTAGCTTAACTCATAGACATATACACGTCTATATGAGCCTAACTAACTAAGCCTAGCTAGCTAACCGCCGACATGATGCGCTAACGTTAGTTCAACACCAGCAGCTTAATCAAACATCTGAAGACGCGTCACGCTAAAGAGCACGGTATCGGTACTCGGGATCGGCCGATACCCACAGGACAGCGTTAGGGAAAAAATGGTATCGGAACATCTCTACCTACCACATTTTTGCACAATTTGAGTCATCTGTCGCGTTTTTATGTGGAAAAAAACATCTCGCCTCTCGCTCCCAACGGTAGATGAGTATCTATTGTGATGAGTACTGATTTATGCCTGCAGGTGGCAGTAATGTGTTGTATAAGATGAAGTGCATTTCCTAGACTAGAGGAAAAGGTATTTTCCGGACCTGAATAATTTGTCACACTGTATACACTATATACACTATATATATATATATATATATATATATATATATATATATATATATATATATAGATGGAGGTTTAATTAGAGATGGAGGCTGAAGGGCGAGGGCCTGCTTCAGGCAGACTTGGTGGCAGGCTGTGTTCCAACCCAGGATAGAACCTGTCGTCCAGTCGATGTGCGGGTTATGGCGACGAAGCCAGGGGAACTCCAGGCCGTAAACCGTGTTCTCCCGTACCCGTGAGTCAGGACTCCCGAGTCTGTCTCCCGAGTCTATTCTTGCAGGAACGCAAGTTCGTTCTCGCCATCTTAGGTATTGAGAAAGGGCCTTGGTGTGTGTGTCCTGCTACTAAGCGGCTAGCGTGGCCGTTGGTGATGTCCCACTAGCTTAGAGATGTGGGCATGTTTATTGAGTTATGTTTTGTTCTTTGCACTGTGATTTTGTGTGCAACTGATGCATTTCCTTTTGTGCACTAATAAAATATATTTCAAGAAATCATGTTTTATTTTTTCAATACAAAAAGGTTTGAGCCCCGCTGGCGACCAATCCAGGTTGTACCTCGTCTTGTTTGAAGATGGATGGATCGATTAGGGGTTTAATGAAATCCCTGATGAAGTAGCAGTGTTCAGTCGCTCCAATAAGGTCAAGAACCACTCTACCTGGTTTATATATAAATATGTATTTATAACGGGCTTAGATAATAGGGTTAGCACAGTACATTTAATTAATGCTAGGTTATAGCACAATGCGAGTAGTGATCAGAGACGTCAGTAGAGACTTGAAATCGGACTAAGTATCTTCTCTTTAAACCAAGCCATTCTGCAAACTTTGTTGTTGATTTTACTATTTGAAGTTTGACTTTACTGCTAGTTTGCTTTAGCTCCTGCCGTTTGCAGTGTCAGTTCTCTTTGTTTTAAGCTAACTTGATTTATTATGTGTTTGACCCCAATATCTGTTCGAGTTCCCCCCCGCAGATACTACAGCCCTTGGGCTAGATCTGCTTACTATCGTAACCCCTCCTCTCCTACTTATCCCACCCATTCTACACTTGTCCAACACTTTGTCACAGGAGGCCTTTGGAACTGCCAGTCAGCTCCTCACAAGGCAGAATTCATCTCCGGCTTTGCTATCCAGCAGTGGCTGGACTTCCTCGCTCTCACTGAGACCTGGAACCCCCCCTCCGGAGAACACATCCACCCCAGCCGCTCTCTCCTCTGCCTGGCCCTCCACTCATTCTCCTGGGCGACTCTAACTTCCCAACAGAGAAGTCATCCAACCTCTTACTCCTACTTTCTACTTTTGCACTCTCCGTCCCTCCCCTCCTACTCACAAAGCCGGCAACCTCCTTGACTACATCTTCACTAGAAACTGCTCCACCACTAACATCACTGTAACTCTGCTTCACGTCCCTTCTTCATCGGAGTCCCCATTTTCTAACCCCAAGAAACTATTTTCTATCTTCTCCAATCTCCTCGAACCCCCCGGTCCTCCCACCTTCTCCAGCCGGGTGACTTTGTCAGCTATTTTAACAAAAAGATAGCTGACATTCGTTCCTCTTTTTCAAACCCATCTCTTACTACCTTTATTCCACCAACTTAACCTCTATCACCCTTATTTCCCTCTTTCAAAGCCCTGTCTCCTACCCAAGTTCTTACTTTAGTAACATCTGCCCGTCCGACTACCTGCCCTCTTGACCCCATTCCATCCCATATTCTACAATCTATCGCTCCTGACCTTCTTCCCTTCCTCACCAGTCTCATTAACAATGCTCTCTTATCTGGCTGTTTTCCCAACTCTCTAGAGGAGGCAAGAGTTAACCCACTCCTAAAGAAACGTAACCTAACCCTTCTGAAGAAAACAACTACAGACCGGTCTCTCTTCTTCCCTTTCTGTCCAAAACTCTTGAACGTGCGATCTTTAAACAACTCTCCTCCTATCACTGTAACAACCTCTTGACCCCAACTAGTCAGGCTTCAAGGCGAGCAACTCCACACTGCTAGAACAGCCTCACTCTCCTCTGTCCTCATCCTCCTCGACCTTTTTGCTGCATTCGACACAGTAAATCACCAGATCCCTTTAGGAACTGTCACAGGCTCTGCTCTCTCCCCTCTCTCGTCCTACATTGATGGCCGAACCTACCGGGTAACCTGGAAAGAATCTGTGTCGAAACCTTGTGCTCTTACTACTGGAGTTCCTCAGGGTTTCCTCAGGTACCATGCGGTGAATGGATTGGGCCCGTTCTACATCAAGGACATGGTCAAACCCTACATCCCAACCCGCTTTGCTCTGCATCTGCCAAACTGCTTGTTCCTCCCTCACTGAGAGCAAATAATTCGACAAGATCATGACTCTTAGCTGTCCTTGCTCCAAAATGGTGGAACTAACTCTCTGGTGACATCATGCAGAGAGCATCTACATCAGGGGTGCGCATTACGTTGATCGCGATCTACCAGTCGATCGCGTAGCATCGAACAGAAAATGACGTGGCACTGTGCAGGCAACCACGGACGAGGACCAAAACGAATGCTAATTAGCTCGTTTTGCGGAGGTTAACCACCGCTAACCCCCCCGTCAGCCCGTAGTAAGTAGACCATTTCGACTCATTTCGATCACTTCGAATTTTATAAGTAAACTAAAGACACACCTTTCAGACTCTACCATGACTTAAATTGTACTTTTAATGGCTCTTATCTATGACAAGTTGTAAATCTGCTTTTTTGTTAAAAGTACTTTCTGCGATCCAATCTTGCCATTTTCCCGGGCCAGCTGGGGAACGTCACAGTGTTTGTCGCGAAGCATGATTAAAATAGTGTCATTCCGCCTTGCCTGTAGCCAAAAGTGCATTGTGTATTTCAGACCATTGCCTACATATTTGGCAGATCTGAAAAGGAACCCTGCACTCTTTCTGCACCCATTTCTTTCTCCCCCTTTCATACTGAGCAGTTTATACGTTATCTGGCTCTGTTTCAACATACCCCCTGTCTTCCTCAAATCACAAGGCTCCTGCTTGAGACTACAGTTTTGATCTATTTGATCCTCCTGCCTCCTGCCTCTTTTGTGGTGAGTGTAAACAACAGTGCATCGTACGGCCCGCTCACCTCCTTTCACTCCTATATTATATTACTGCGCCACCTTCTGAGTAAGAAGAGGTCGCTTTTATCCAAAGCGACTTACAATAAGTGCATTCCAACCTGAAGGATACCAACTCAGAAGAACAAGAAAGTGCAATTTCATCAAATAAGCTGATTTACAACTTGCTAAGAGCCATTATAGGTACTGCTGGTGAAAATTTGATAGTGTTTTTAGTCAAGGTGTAGTCTGAAGGTGTGTCTTTAGTTTGCGGCAGAAGATGTAAAGGCTTTCTTCGGTCTGATGTCATCAGATAGCTCGACCATTTCAGAGCAAGTACAACAAAGAATGTTTTGCTCTCAGTGAGGGAGGAAGAAGCAGTTTGGCAGAGCGGAGTGTGCGGGTTAGGATGCAGGGTTTGACTATGTCCCTAATGTAGACTGGACCCGATCCATTCACAGTATGGTAGCTGAGCACCAATGTTTTGAACTGGATATTGTAGCCAGTGAAGAGAGAGGAGGAGTGGAGTAGTGTGTGAGAATTTTGGAAGATTAAAGACTAGTTGAGCTGCTGCATTCTGGATGAGCTGCAAATGTCAAATGGTAGTAGCAGGGAGACCTGCCATGAGAGAGTAACAATAGTCACGGTGGGAGTTGACAAGAGTCTAAATAAGTACCTGCGCCACCTTCTGAGTAAGAAGGGGTTGTATTATGCTGATGTTGTAGGCTATACAGGATTGTGTTGTCGCTGTAATGTTGGGAGTGAGGGAGAGTTGGCTGTCAAGTGTCACGCCGAGGTTCCTAGCAGTAAAAGTCGGCGTTAACACAGAGTTGCAAAAATGATGTAGGGGAATCTTTCCCCGGAAAGAGAAGTAGTTCAGTCTTGTCTGGGTTGCCATGCAAGCGAATGACAGCCGAGAGAGTTGGTTTAGAGAGAGAAGAGGAGGGGACCCAGGACGGGCCTCTGAGGAACTCCAGTACAAAGAAGACATGGTTCGGACACAGATCCTCCTTGAGTTACCCAGAACGAGCGGCCGTCAAGGTAGGACGAAACAGAGCCCTGAGACAGGAAATAAGGATCTGGTGGTTTACTGTGTCAGCAGCAGAAACGTCCAGAAGAATGAGGACAGAGGAGAGAGAGGCGGCTCTAGCAGTGTGGAGTTGCTCTTAGACATTAAGCATAGCAGTCTCTGTGGAATGGCGTGTCTTGAAGCCTGACTGGTGGGGATCAAGGAGGTTGTTACGGTGGAGATAGGAGGAGAGTTGGTTAAAGACAGCATGTTCAAGGGTTTTGGACAAAAAGGGTTTTTCTTTAGAAGGGTTGAGGGTGGGTTTCTTTAGGAGTGGTAACTCTTGCGAATACATCACGGCACGCACCGGTTGAGACAGCTGTGGAGCCGGAGGGGATTTGCTGGCTTGTCGTGTTGTAAGAGGACAGAGAGAGTCGAGAGAGGAGTACGAAGTCGTCAAGAAAGTCTCTGGGGTAGCGTATAAGAGTGAGAAAGAGTCAGTTGAGGGGACAGCTGATAGAATAGAGGAGGCCAGAGGTGGGAGACAAATACGGAGCAAACGTTGCGACGAACGGGTACAGAGTCAGTTGATAGGGTGGGCTCGTTAGTTATAGAGAGTGGTCAGAGATGTGAAGTAGAGTTACAGTGAGGTTAGTGGTAGAGCAGTTTCTGGTGAAGATATAATCAAAGTTAAATGCCATCATGTTTTTTTTTCAGAATTTTTTATCAGAATTTTTTATTCTGCTAATAATCAGACAAAAGACAGGAAACGATAGATTACATCTATGTTCATACATAACATTTTCTGGAACCGCTGCCTAACCATCGCCACCATCCTGGCAGATCAGACATCACAACAGTATCAACAGCGCATAATCGGGACCTTGGTTATCGCTGTTGGCTGTGATTGTCAAATGGAAAGATAACAAAGCCAATACACCAAAAAAATGTATATTTATTACGTCTTTAAATAATAAATAGATCACATTCCAGTGTTATCATTATTATTCCAGATGAAAATACTTAAAGGGCCCATATTTTGATCATTTTTCAAAAAGTTAAAATAGGTCTTTGAGTTCCAGAAAACATGTTTCTGAAGTTGTTTGCTGGAAACAGCTTGTAGGAAACAATTGTTACCTCCCTTTACTCCCTTCTGTTTCAGCCCCTTTCGGAGTGGGCTGTTTTCTGCTGCTCATTACATATTCATGATCTGCAGCTAATTTGGCCACGCCCACAGCTTGTAGAATCGGCGGTAGCGGTCGGAGGGCCGGCTGACCAGGGGGGAGCGGTTGGCGGACCGCCGCATAAACTCGCACGTGTCCATATGGTCGCGTACTAAGTCTGCGGCCCTCACGAACTGCGCCGACGGGCTGTGATTGAAAAATGGGACAGGAGGGGGTGGGAATATTCAAATATCTAGGTTTGTGACGTAGAAAAAATTGCCGATTTTGAACAACTCACCCAGAGGCTGAAGGCAGGATCAATTCGGAAACCCGTATCTCACTCCAAACAGCATTGATGGTTTCTCTTCCAAGTTTGTATGTGTGTGGAAGCACCAGAAACACACAATAACACCCCAAATCCGAGAAAAAGTGATTTTTCCATAATATGGGCCCTTTAACAGAAGGTGTAAAACTTGGCTAAATTCCCTAAAGCAAGTGAACAGATCAAAATATAAACCTACACATACTGTGTGAATGAAGGAAATAAAAAATGAATTATGTTATTCAAAAACCAACTCCACAAAACCACTTCCAATCATAGTGGGACGTTGACTGAAAACTGGTTGGCTGGCCTTATACCAACAAAAGAAATTCACCAGCCGCCACTGATTACTGCTGTTATTTGAACTTGCTGTTTGTCTCAACAGCATTATCCTCTTTCAATGCCTGACTATGCTCATTAAAGGTATACTATGCAACCGGGGTTGATTTTCCAGTGAGGCTCCCCCCAGAGGCCGAAAATAAAAGTGCACTGTCATAAAGACGCTCAGCTGCTCTCCTGGTTTCTCCGTCAAGCCAGGCGCGGTTGTTTTGCTTCTTTTTGTTTTAGCTCTCGCCATCCAAAACGGTATGTAACACATTCATTAACTTAAAAATGTTGCATAGTGTGCCTTTAAGAAGGGAAGCATTACGCAGTTTATAAGCCTAAGTCATTATTTGGAGTATAATAATGCAAATTGTTAAAATGTTTTATGGATCTATTTCTGTTAACATAACTACCATATATTAACCTACCAGTCATACTGCAGACCTTACCATTGTCATAAATCTGGATTCCATGTTTTAAATCTCCAAAGTGGGATCCATTGTTCTTGACTAGGCCAGGTTCAGAAGTAGACTACAGACCATGTATTGGATACACATTGTTTGTTTTGGAATTCCCTGGGAGATAAAAAAAAAAAAAAAACGTCTCTGACATTGGTCCCACATTGCTTCTCTAATATTTCCCCAAAACCCTTCTGTTGTTATCAGCGTCTATTTGTGTCAAAAGACCCTCCCCTCTCCTACATCTCCTTCTGTCAGGGGCTATCTGTATCAACCCCCCTGTTCCCTCCCTTCTCCATCCACCACAGCTAATAGGCCTGTCAGTGCAGTGACATCGTGGGGTCGAACCACGTGACAGCGATGGACGTCAGAGTAGTTGTCCATTAGCGAGCGTGACTCCCCTGTAATGTCAGCTCCATGACGCGCCCGATTTCCTCTCTCACACACTGACCATGATATCATATTAGGCGAAAGGTTAAAGAGGGGATGACCCTCATGAATACCAATAGGAGACGAGACACTTAAGGGTAGACAAGGTTTTGTGTCAATTTTTTTTTTTTTTTTTAAATCACCTGAGGAAAATGTCCCCTTCCTCTTGCAGAAGACACAGCGAAGAGTCAGGAAAGAGATGATTAATTCATTTATATTAATGTTCATTGAAAGACCTCCACTTAGAGTGCAATTATTTTTTATAATAAAAGAGAAATGTAGCTACATATCCATTTCAAACATTTCTACTTTTTCCTCTTCCTCAATTCCCCCCCAGCTTCGTTGAAGTTTGAAATCCCCATAAGGCAGCAGGAGACTGACGTCGTGTTCAGAGGAGCCGGTGTGATGCACCGATACAGATGACGGCTTCCTCTGTGTGCGTGTGTGTGTGTGTGTGTCTGATAAGGCCACTCACCCACATGTGACCTCATCACTCTTTCTCCCTCATCCTTACTTCCCCACTTGTTTCTCTTGCTTCATTTCAACATTCCTTTTATTCCCCCGTTGGAAACACATACACATATTGAAATGTTAAATAGAAAGAAAAAACTCCCGCATAAGACTCCCAGTGCCGATGGTCCATCCTGCTTTTACCCGCCGTGACAACCTTCTGTTCGTCAAACGCAAGGCGACGGCGGCGTCTGACGGACAGAAGGTTGTCACAGCGGGTAAAAGCAGGAAGGGACCATTGGTTGTCCCGGTGTGTCTCTCACACACAGCAGCTTTGGCGTGTCACTCTCCATCTGCCACTCAGCACTGTCAGTCCTCAGTGGCCCTTCTTTCAATCAAGCCTGTCAGTCAGCTTGTCCCACAGCTGTCTTTCTGATCTCCCCTGTCTGTCAAATGTCAATTTGATTTGTTTATCAATTCTTGTGTCCTTTCGTCGGGTTTTCCTCTCTGTATCATGGGACCTACATAAAAGCTAACGTACGCTAACGCTTACATCACTGGCTGATTGCCCCTGATTGAACTTGTCCCTGGCTTCCTAATTCCTTCTCGTGGCTGGTTTGGAAATGATGGAAGTGGTTGCGAGAACATTCTCCCTCCCTATCTCTCTCTCTCTCTTTGTTAATCTAACTTTACGCGTCAAATCGTCAATTCTGCACCGAGGTGATGTGACAAGCTCCAGGGCCCAAGGGGATTGTACAGCTCCAAATAGAGGGGCCATGCTACAAATTGATTTGGATTTTTCCTCCAAATCAGTCAAAGTGTTCAGCTTTAATGCAAGCTGATAGAGAGAGCCACTTGGAGCACGGTAGAACGAGGAGAGCAGGATAGTAACCGGGGAGATTATCCCTGTCACTCCGGGGATCAGTGGCCATCACTGTCGTGGGCACATAGCGACACACACACACACACAAAGAACATTCCGGATTATTTGTGAACATTCAGTAGCACACATGAAATTTAAATTAGAAGCACTCGTGTAAAACCTTGTAAAGTCGCAGGCCAAGGGGATGATTTGAAGTTAAGTTTCCTTGAGCGACACATTTTCTTCTCTTCTCACTTTATCCATCAGCTGTGCAGGACAGAAAACAAAGTTGAGCAGTTTACAAAATCCTAATGGATCTGTTACATAACACCGCAGCAAACTGAAGAGTCACACCCACAGAAACACCCACTCAAACGCACAGAATTGCTCTACTCCCCTATAGCCTATGTAGGTAGATGATACCGGGTAAGTGAGTAGACATATTCAGAGAATGCTTATCTTTTTGTAGCAAGAGTCCACATGTTCGCATTCGTTAAACCCAGCAGGTGCATTTAGTTTTCTCATAACACGTCTGTGTCTAAGGTGCATTTCGATAACGGCCGTTTACTACATGGTCGAGCTGGGAAAGCAAGGTTTACTTTATTGCTCTTAGTACTTGGTTTGAAATGGAAACATAAACCTGGGTTCAGTCCTTCCTGTCTTTTACGACCAAAGCAGAACCATCATTTAAGTTCAATTGTGACCAAAGACAAAGTCAGCAAGGTATTTCTTTCTGTGACGCAACATGCGTTAAGCTTTTATACGGCCCAACGTGGTTATTTGACCAGCCCATTAAAAGTGTGCGTTCCATGCCGATGCACTAAAGAGTATCTTTGCTGGCTAGCTGCTGTAAGGGCTGTCAGTTGAAGAGCCAATTACAACTGAACATTTTGCACCAGACCGGAGACACATCAGGGCAGCAAACAGCAAGCAGTCATGCTGCTCTGCGTAACTCCATTGTGCTGCCTCTGTTTCCATCACAGTCAGTTTTTGTAGTTAGTTTACTGTTATAAAAACACAGGTTTGTTCATATTTACAGTCTGCCATGCTGCTGTCTTATGTGACTGAACTGTGATGCAATTACAGCAAAAGTGGCGGAGAAAATGTCTCTGCTAAAAAGATGCATCTTTCTATCACTTCAAACTGCTGCTGACAAGCAACAGACACTGTAAGAAAGAGAATGGAAATGAAGAAACAAACAAATGTGAACTGCAGCCAACATAAATGTTTTTGTTTAGCGAACAAACGTGCCTCACACTTTTTCAGTTCCCCCCGGTCCATTCAGCAGCAACAACCAACTATACAGATATACTTTTAAGTTTTATCCTGTTCGATAACAGACTTAATTTGTTTAAATGCACTGCATTCTTCATTTAACCAATTACCCTTTCAATTTGTATTCAGCTTAAAGAAATTGTAATTTTGATGAAATTTCACTTGTTTCTTGTTCTTCTGGTCCTCATGGTTGAAATGCACTTATTGTAAGTCACTTTGGATAAAGGCGTCAACTAAATGGCATGTAATTTAATATCCACCTTTAGTTCTAGAAAGTAAAGGGAAAGTGCCTTTAAATCCTCGGTAATACAGTAGAGTTATTTTTGAGTATAACTGTGAGAAAATGACTTTCCTGATTTTTTTCCTCAGTAAACATTGTAAACATGAGTTCATGGTCTCAATCTTGCTTTAAATATTCTTCAATATAGCATGATGTTTATTTAGGAGTTATGGTCTGTGTAGATTCAATTAGATCATAAAGCAGTGTATGGTTTCGGTCGTGGGTTTTTCATATTTTAAAGCGTTTAAAATTGCATTCGTTTTAGTATTTTTTCACTTTAGGGCCTCAAAACGAGTGTTAGTGACAGTCCTTCTGTGTTGCACTAATAGTTTGTTGCTCAGCTAAGTCAACATATTTAGATAACAACAACAACAGCAACAGGCAATAATTAAAATGTTTATTCGTGATTAATTGCAACATGAAATAATTCA
Source organism: Apeltes quadracus (assembly GCA_021346845.1). NCBI lineage: Eukaryota > Metazoa > Chordata > Actinopteri > Perciformes > Gasterosteidae > Apeltes > Apeltes quadracus. The sequence continues at coordinate 768,425 of CM037918.1, forward strand.
TTCAAAAGTAGTCTAATAACTGTTATTTACACAAACGAACGCATGAGTACTTTTAAATGCTTTTAAAGTGAAGAATTGCCTTAACACAATGAGAGTTTAAAAAGTTTTTGCAAATCTCAACCAAATATATAAAACCAAAGCGGTTTAACACTGCCTGGGTATAAACATTTTATCTACATTGTTAAAGCAAAATAACTTGCATTAAAACAGGCACAACATAATTTACGAATATAAATTAAATGTATCTTCTTTTTTATGTTCATAATGCTTATTGATGGGTATGTGAAGAATAACATCCAGTATACCTATTCCTCAGTCTGACCCATGGTGCATCTGTATGTTCAGAGCCAGTGAGCAACTTTCAAATAGTTTATAATAAAAAATAAACGCTTTAACGTCAAAATAATGTTAACTTTAACGAATGAATGCATAAAGGTGTACAGTAGAGGACTAGTAAATAGGCCACCCCAATCCCTCATCTGTCCTCTGAACCGGTTATTGAGGAGTAAAAAGGAGAATACCGATTTCTTATGTTTACCTTCATTTTGCTTAGATTCATACACTGTAGAAGGCAAAACACACCATAGCTCTGTAGTTGAGGAAGTGCATCGTCGGGCATGGGCGAGTTGCCTCCCGGCCTCACTGCACAGCTCATCTCCTTGCGCCAGCGTCTCCTCATTTGCAAGAGCTTGATGGCCTTGAAGTCCGTGAGTGGATGAGAAGTGACAGCATCAAAAGCCTGAGCTGAGCCAGTCAAACTTCACAGCCCCTCCTGTCAGCAAGACAATCCCAGGAGCAAGGGAGGGAGGAAGCCATAGAGAGGGAAGGAGCAAGATAGAGGGAGAGGTTTTTTTTAAGTCAGCGCTGCTCGGCTCGTTGTTGCTGCACGCCAACCAACTACTTCACATTACCATGTCAATTTAGTGGTCTTCAAACACTAAGAGGTGCGTGACAGCAGCACTTTTAACAGTTTGAATATATGCCTACATTATCTATGCAGCCATATATGTATCACTCATACTCCCCACACGTTCCTGTCAGTTGTAGTATTTTTATTGACCTTAAAAGGCCGCAAAGAGGATCAGAGTCCTGTTTCCCGTGAGGTCAGCATTTTGCCAGCAATGAGCTCTAAGGTGCCCTGGAATGGACAAGGAGAGGAGGTCCAATAGATTGATACACAGGTTTTGACATGCTATTTGAGCGTGCAGGCCCCGTAATAATTGGTCACGTCGTCATGTATTAAATTAACAATATATAGAGGAGTGCCCTGAGACGAGTGTCTTGGCCCGATCTGTCAGCCATCAGTGCAAAGTGCATGTGACAGGCCTCTCTGAAAGGAGGAAGAGGATTGGGGGGTAAGGGCCTTCTTTAAAGTATTACTCTGATTGACGGCTCAGCTCAAACTCTTTGTCCCTTCTCTACTTGCTGGCTCTCTTTCTAATCATCTAGAAGCCATTCAGCCGTTAGGAAGCCATTCACACCTGCTATGTAATAATAATGAACCTATGTAGCAAGCAGCATGGACATCCAGAGGGGCTTTCAACTACTCTGAGAAACTGGTTAAGGAGGAGTCTTGAGTTTATGTATGTCCTGTACTTTTGAGTACAGGCAGAACCCTTTTAATAAAACTGTTTGCAGCAGGCAAACACACATAATTTCCATAGAACGGCAGAAATATCATTCAACTTTTGAGTACAGTAAATTTAATCTTGAACAATTAAATACTATCTTTTAAATAAATAAATATACTTTTTCTTTACATTCTTTTTCTTTCAAATAGCACTGGGAATGTAAAGTTCTTGGAAAATTCAGGGTAATATTGAGTGCGAGACGGTTCCTTTAAACAAGTCAAAGCTTCCATGAAATAAGGTGATAAAAAACTAGCAGGCCTTCATACCATTCAATGACAACATCTGGAGCCTCTTAGCATGGGCAGATTTTAATGACATTCTAATCCGTCCAACAAGGCCTCGATTCAGAGAAAAGAATGGAAATCCTTTTATTAGCTGCGACAGGAATTAGCGCTGGACTCTTGAGTCTCAGGTATGTGTAAATGGCCGTATGCACGAGGGAAGAAATGATTAAAAAGTCTCACCTCAAGTTCCCTTCTCACCTCATGACTGCTTACTGTGAATGAGACGTGTGCATGTCCGTACGTGTGCGGACTTAGATATATATCCTGCGTGAATGTGTGTGTGCAAAAGCTTGATGGAAACACCGACTCCTCTAATCTTTATATTACCTCCGAAAAAGGGAGCGCTGACCTTTACACAAAAGTTATATAAAGTTCATTTTACCAAGGCTCTCTTTGATTTATTAACCTGAAATCTCAAATAGAGCCCATTTCTTTTACCGCTGGGAAAGTTGGTTTGCAGAAAGAAAAGTATCACCTTTGGAGGCTTTTCAAAAGTTTGCCACTCTTCCCAAGCCGTATCGGTTGCACGCTGGCTTTGTGTTCTGTCGCCGTTACTCCCCAGTTGAACACTTGCGCTTGTAATATTAGCTCAAAGTGGTAGTTTAGAAATGACTCAGGCATTGAAAAGCAATCATGACGAGTAACTCAGGCTTGTGTGCCTGTATGTGTCAGTTCATTTCCCTCTTCTTTGGTCCTTGATTTTTTTTGGCTGGCTTCTTCACCTCTGTGCGTTTCACCCTCCGAGCGACATTATTTTAAGGACGGAGGTAATCGAACTAGATGCAGCAGGAAGCTGGCGAGAAAACACAGCCAGCTTTATTCCAGACACGCCGAACGGTCACCACAATGGAGTCCTGCCGAGAGTGGGCCTGCACTACACTGAGGAGGCACGCACGGTATTAAAGCGCCCCCGGTTGCAGGAGCCAATCCCATGAAAGGCACAGGGGAGGAAGTGTCTCACTCACGACCAGAGGATGAACAGTAAACGTGATCTGGTATGCCTCTTCTACACAGTTCTTTAAGAGTAGTAGTAAATAATATATATTATATATGTATATATATATATGCCTTTCATTCTCTCTTTCCCTTTCCTTTGTACACCCTCAAACCCTCACTCCACTGCTGTGTTCCTAAAGCGGTCAGATCAGATTTGCATAGAAAAACCGTTTGCATATCAAACAGCCGTGATGCAGCGCTCCTATCATCTTTCATTGGTTTACAGGCAGATACATGTTGGATGACACGCTGGAGTGTGTTTCCCTTTACCTCCATCTGCCCTTTCTGGGCACATTTTAAACGCTAACCGAAGGCGAGCGTGGCAGCGCTGTGCGAGTGTCCTGCCGCTACGACATGAGTTTGTGCGCGCTCTTGGGCAATGGATGCTGTGTGTGTGTGTGTAAATGCACAACAATGGACCTTCATTACCTCTATAACCAGTGTTATAGTTACAGTAACACCTTACTCACACGTCCTCATTTTTTTACAATTGCAAATGCTGGTATAGATTAATCCAACGTTGTGCGTTTTTTGATGTGTGTCAGCTGTTTTTGCATGTTGAAAACCCATTGCTTTGCTTGAATTTAAGTTTTTAGTCCAATGTCTGAGGCAATGAAGTCCCTCAGGGCATTAGGAAATAACCTGCCATTACTTTTATTTCCTGTGCACTGTTTAACAGTTCTATGGAGGGAAACTAGCTCTTGCCAATGAAAGTTCCACCCTGGCATGAGCTTAGCCCTTACAAATGAAGAGATATGTCACTAAGAGTGTGAGTGAGAGGAAAGAGAAATCCCTGGACCTTTTTAACACAAGGGCCTCATAAATTTAACCTTTCCAACGAGACACTAATGAAATTTGGAGCCTGATGTTTCGTCTGTTTCTTTCCTGGATGATTGGAATGAATATGGGGTAGTTAAAGTTTAATATCTTATTATGTTTGTCTGTTTAACTTGCCTAGATTATTAGGGCACTCTCTCTCCCTCTTTTCTTTCTTTCAGATTTTCTAATATTTTCCAAAGCTTATGAGCGTTATTTTTCTTTCTCTGAGTTTTGCCCGAGAGGAAGATTTGTCTCATTTAGGTATCTTTGAGTCTGTATGTGCTTATGTTTCAGACAAAAAAGGCAAAGATGTGTAAAACAATAAAAAAATTGCGGGTACAGAGTCATTACATCCTACCAACATCCCCAAACAGTGAAACTGTTATGCGGTTGTGTTTAATGTGAGCTCTCAGAGTAATTAAAAAAAAAATGCCACCAAAAGTGGCTAAAATTAAAATATGACAATCTGTTACCATATCTTCCATAAAAGCAAATGTAATATATGGAATCGTTATAAGCTGAAGAAGATTTGAGGGGGATAGGGGAAGTTATGATGATCTATAATCTATGAGTTCTAACCCTTTGTTAGCAAAATGACCAAAACGCATGTCCATCTCCCCTCTGCCCCACTATCAATGTGTGGGGGGAGGTGGTTGGTTTCGCTGAACGTATTAGTCTGCAATCCTTTATCTGACTAAGGCTTGTAAGGTTTGAATTTACGGCGTTGACGTGTCTCAGTTAACTAACTTACTTACAACTAACTAACTAAGGTAGATGACGAAAAAAGTAAGACCTACTTTTTTTAGTGCAGTAAAATTTCTTTTCTACAGACACACTTCTCATCATCACTCCAATCACAAGCCAATTACTGCTGTCTTTGCATTTCCTTTAATTGAGTCTTTATTTCATTTCACGTGATAAAGCGCAAAATGCACCATACACACATTTCCACATCTGCATCATGTTCCGATATGACAAGCGTGGAGGAGTAATTGATTACATTAACCTAATTGCCAGCTTGTAATTGGATCTGACTCGATTAAAAAACCTCTGGGTGATAGCAATGAAACAAGGCGCCGCGGCTGAAGGATGGCGGCTCGACCTCACTCACCCGTGTGTCAAATGGCAGAGAGAGAGAGAGAAAAAGGTGTGTGTGTGGGAGGAGGAGGCACTTTATACACCTGCAATGCTAAATCATAAGCGCCTCACTAGATAGGGGCCGGCCTGGGAATGCTTTGTGCTGGTTTTGCAATTCCTCAATGCGGATTTATATATTTTGCTTTAGGAAAGGTTGTAATATTTCAATGGCAGTGGAAGTGCACAGGCGAGGATATGTAGCGGAGGTGTGTTTGTGTGTGCGAGGGGTTGCTGGAGTATGGTATCAGCATATACTTTAATTTCATTTTGATAAGGCCATGATTATAGCCCGGTATGGTTCATCTTGAGGAGAGCAAAGCGGGGTGTTATTTTACATATCCCCTCAGCCAAGGGACACTGAGGCGCCATCGTTAGCAGGGCTGCGCTAAAACAGGATAGGATCTACAAATTAGGATAGCTGCTCAGCTGGCGCTGCGTACGCAACACACTGGCATGCTGTGATAACACAAGCCTGGCTTGAAGTTGGTTTATTTCCTGAAAATGCAATTTTGACGGTTGCTGATATGTGCCTTTAAGTTGTGTTTCTAATAGTTATATATGATTATTCCAGCAAATATGTGTATCGTGTGCTTTAATCTTCATCTTTGTGTCAAATTGGGAAATCTTTGCATCTTTCATTCCATCCCCATGCCCCACTATGTGTGTGTGTGCTGTATTCCCCACCTCCAATTCCCAGTCTGGATTGGGCCGAATACTTTCGCAAGGCACTGTAGCTAGCTAACTAAGTTTATAGAGCTACAAGATTAAACTGAATAAGACGTTGCAAATGATTCACGGAATTTACCATGCTAACATAATGTTAACGTATCATGGTTATAGAACATGTCATGATACGGGGGGTGGGGAGGGACTACATTAAACTTTCACTTACACTGGATGCAGGGATGCTTGCCGACTTCGGACCTGTTGCATCGCCTTCACAAGTTGCGTTCGTGTAAAGCTGGAAGGATTGTGGGGATGGGAGGGGAGAGCTGTGATTGGTTGAAATGACGGCGACATCCGATAGGCTACAGACCAGTCCATGTTGAAAAAAACACATTTGTGGAGTGCGAAGCGATCCGCAAATAAATGCAGTGCCGATCCGCAAATATAAATCGTAATTTATTCATTTGTGCATTAAAATACATTTGTAAATCCTTTCGTGTGCATTTGTAAATCGAATACATGTGTGAATTGCTCAGTGACAAAAGCAGTTACGCATAATCCAATACAAAAAGAATCGTAGAACAAGCAATGCTTTTAGTGTACATTCATTAGAGACAAGTGAAAAACCCTTGTTGCTAGGGTTGTTACGATACCAAATTTTTGCTTGTTATATGAGATATTATTGAAATTTTCAGACCATTTAATGCCACTTACAACATAATAGCATAGTAATACAAGTACGCTACTTCAAAGAACAGAAAGTTTTAGTCGTCAGAATAGTTGAGACATTAGAATCGGAATGTGAAAAAATAGTGCAACGGACACGGAGCGTGCAAAGCATCAGGCTTGATGTGATGCGTCAATATACATTATTCTTATTGACATATTATCCACACCGTTCCATTGAATTGGTAAACGTACCCTTGAATTGTGTCAGTCTTCTTTAAATTGGTTCTTCTAGGATCAATTTCCTAAGTTCAAGTTCTTCTTTGCTTTCTTTCATGGTTTGTTTAAAAGTCAGTCAATTCAGTTCAAAGGAATCAAAAGAGTAAGTTCTGTAGCCCTCTTTGTCACTGTGCACTCGGGTTATGAGAACGGAAGAAGAAGCTGTCCTCTTCTCAGCAACAGGAAATATCTCGGTCCAACTCCTCAACTCCTTGGTGTAAGGAGATGATCGGGTGGCTCGCCATCTCCCTCGCCAGGGAGAATTCAATATCCAGAAGGTATTCAGAGAACCTCAAAAACCTAGCCTGTATAAAACAAGGCTATTACTATCATGAAATTGTATCCTTCTTTAAACCAATTTATAACTATGTATAGCTATTTAACCATGCACCATGAATTATGTTTCTTTTTTTTTTTAATCATGAACTGAGTAGCAACAATGAATAGTTTGTCAATGCAGTTCTCTTAAACACACTTAATATTATTAGTAACACTAGCAGTTTTAACAGCAGTCACGTTTTAAACATGCACAGTAGAACACGAACAAACGTACCAAATAACCAAGAATAATTTGGCAACAATCCTTGACAATTTGTTTTCAGCAAGCTATCAATGAACATAACGCCGCTTTAATTAAACATAACACTGCCTTTCATGACTATCGTATAAACGGCAGCTTCTGTATTGGTATCGTCACATTGACAAAACACATGGCTAATACAATTAGCCACGTTTTTGCTAGCTGACTCAGCAAAACTCACCAAGATGCTGCCCAAGTTAAAAATTCCTGGTGTAAAGTTCGTTGAATCACCTCTCTTCTGCCACAGAAATGCTTTCTCACTACGCATACAATCTTTAACAGTTTTACCAGTTGTTACTTCACTGGTCTCTGAACTAGAAAAAAAACAGTTAGCGCTCCTTCACGCTGATATTTTTCTAGGAGGGGTGGGACTTGAATGGGTGGGACAATGAAAACCATATCTACATAAAACTGCTGTGATTGACACCCTGCTCAACAATGAGAAATACTGCAGATCAGAATGACAACAAACACTTAGATCAGGGGTGTCAAACTCATTCTGGTCTGGGGGCCGCATACAACTTAATCGGATCTCAAGGGGGCCAAACTCATACCAAAATAAGTCCACTTTTTTCTTTGTATTGGTGCAAAGAAGAAGTAAATTATAAAAATCTTTATATGCAATGAATTGTCCTTTTACTAAATATATTATGAACAACCTAAGTGTTTTTAAGAAAATTATGTGCAATTTCAACAACATTTTCACCCAGTTTAACATTTATTTAAGTGCATTATGCATAAAAACTGATCACAGTGATTGTACACTGTTGCAAAACATCTATTGATAGTTTTGTGGAAGTTAAAACACTGTCCTGCATGTTAAAATACATCAAACACCTCAAAATGTATAAATGATTTAAAATCCATTTTCCACAAAAATCCATTTTGCTTCTGGGAAGCAATCCCCTTGTTAAGTCGTGACGTCACCACGCTCCAATAATACTGTTTCCGGGTCCAAAGTCCGGGTCCTCTCTACCTATTTACCGCTTTCGCCCGAGTTTTAACATGCCGCAGTGCTGTGTCCCGTGTTTAAATAGATCGGAGTTTAAAAAAACAAGTGACATTCAACTGTCATTCTATCGCTTTCCCCGTGACGAGAAAGATACGAGAAAATGGCTGCAGTTGATAACGCCGATGCTATGGGCTAACCCAGCTAACAATTTAAGGTCCCCAGAACGTTAGTTTTTGGTTACGCTAACGTTTGGTTCGCAAACGTTGCCTGAAGGTTAGTTTGTAGTTCGGTGTTGGTTTTTTCGGAAGGTAACGTTCCGGTACGTTAACGTACGTAGGTTTCACGTGTTCACACAATGGTGACCGCAGCTAGCATACACACTGACACCTGTTCATCAGTAACTAATATTCATAGCCATATTCATGTGGACTAGCGGAGCGCTTGGACCCGGAAGTCATGTCTGACGTCAGACTTAACAAGCGGATTCTGAACACATGAACTGACTCCACATACAGCGACACTAGCGGACCAGCGGTCAATATAGGAACTGCATATTTTATAGAAAATGAAGTTTATTATTTTTTTTCTTTCAATAATGCAGATTTATCCCCTGAACCAGCTGGCGGGCCGGCCGTACGTTTGACACCCCTGACTTAGATTATCAATCTTGTTACAATTATAAAACAATGTATTAGGTACTCAAACTATCCACCTGGTTACTTGATTTCGATGTTTACAATGGTCATTTAAATTTCAAAGATTGTAAATCTAGTTATTCAAGTAAATTGCAGCAAACCAAAGGTTTAATCAAAATAATCTTAATTTCCCAATGACAAAATTATGGCTAGTGAAATTGCTTAGTGGATATGCTTTGGAAACCCAATGGCCACAGCGGCTTGTGAGCAAAAATGTCAATGTCAAGTGCTCCACACAATACATGGTTGCATCAATTTAATGTTGCTTTTGGTCACAAGATTTGTTGACAATAACAGACATAGGTTATTGCCGGCCTCATCCCTCATTTATTCAAACATTTAGGATAATTAATATAAGCATAGTTATAGTCATGGCAAGTCAACACTGTCAATTCCGATGAACAAAAAGTCACAGCCAATCTCTCTCCCCTTCCATTATTTTGTCTGTCTTTTCGGGCACAAGCTAATTAATTCAGGTCTCTCCTTGCAGACCCTAATTAACCCCTTCAGGACTGAAATTATGCTTACCACTGGTGATTGAGGCCAAGCCTGAAATTACCCACCCAGCTCTGTTGTAATGACAAAATTCACTCAGTTTGAAGTTTGTGTCTGTGTGTTGCTGCACCCACAACCAACTTGTCTTTTTTGTGTTTGCCTCTCCTACCTCTTGATTACCACTAACCCTTTGTTGAAGCTACAAGTCTGCATTGCCTGCCTTCTCTCATTAGCATGTGCATAAATTATGTTTTACATGCACATACACAGACACTGTGGGTAGTATGCTATACGTTGTGTGGCATATGTATTATGCTATTGCTGCCATTAGAGGCCTCCGAGCCCCACCCAGGGCCAATCATCTTTTTGTTCCAGCCCCACAAGCACACATAACACACTGGCTCTGATGTTGTAATCAATTTGTGCCAGACGTGGTCTGGACTTGTGTGTTAATTAACGTTCTTGTGGGAGGAAATCATTTAACCACGATAATGAGCTTGAAGAGGAGCAGGGAGAAGGGTGTGATCTCCAGGAGATCAGGCAAACCAAATGGGGAGAGCCCTAACCCCCCATCCCCCTCCTTCTATCAGCCAGTCATGAAGAGGTGAGCTTGTAAATATGTTTTACAAATTTTTCTTTACAAAAGTTTTAGTGGTTAAGATGTAAAAAGGCAGTTTTTATTTTACATTATAGCTGTTATATCATGTTCTATTTTGGGAATTCGGGACCCATACACCCTTTGTATCAGTTCAAAATAATTTTTCAATAGTATTGCTCTAAGAAAGTTTTATTAAAGGTTCATCAACAGTCCAAAGAGAAAATTATTTTTGCTGTTTTCTATGATCTCTAAAACATGAAGGGTTTTGGTCACTGTTGGTCACTACTCATCTTTACTGTTCATTCATTTTCTGCTACTCATCCGAAATCCAAATTATTTCTGTAGCAGGAAAAGCCAGTTAAGCTCAGTCAGATTCCTTATCAGGAAACTTCTGGGCGATCCAAAAAACATTCCCAGGCGAAATTGGAAATGTATATTTTTGAGTCCTCTTGACTGCCTCTACAGATGTCCAAACCTCCTTCACTGGTTCCTGTAAGCAACAGTACAAGTATCAGCTATTTTAGGGCTTCTGAGCCCACCTAGGGGAAAATGTGCACTCTGTAACAACCATAGGCGAATGCGGAACGTGTCTGAATGTGTATTTATCAAGAGCAGTCCAGTACTATGCATGTTTTTCTGACGACACTGCAATATTCGGCTGATGGATCACATAATTTTACCTTCACCCATGAATACATTGATGGCCTTAACCTTTCACGTAATCACACTAGCATATTATGAAAATGAATTTGTGTGCATTAGACAAAACTCAGTTTGGATTGTATCATGGTTTGAGTCACCTATGAGATCAACAGGAAAATTTAAGGGAGCAAATCCAGCTTCTGTCTTTTGTTGTTTTTGGTATAGCAGGTGGAACTATTCTAAAGAAATTATAATTCCCTGAACAATGAAAAATGATTCCACTGTTATTTCTATGTTGGTTATTTGCATGAAAAACAAATAGTGAATTTACTTACTTTTCCTGTATTGTGGTTAATGCCAAACACACCATACCATTTTCCTGTGTAGAGTCTATTGTGATGTTCTCCTAATTTACTCAAAGGTAGATTGATAGATGCATACCTCCAGGGTGCGATTTGTAGGGAGTGATGGGGGGGATTTCCTCCCCTCTGGTTTTCCGATCCCCCCCCTCTGCTAAATTATTTTTATCTCCGGGGTGGACACGGATTTTCCCCCCTTGATAGCGATGAATGCAACTTAACTGCTAGCCTACTTAAACTCTTGAAAAATGACGATCTTCAGTGTCAATACATCAGAGTAGGCTATTCAGTAGCCTTCTGGCAGATGGCGCATATTTCTGAACGTCATCAAACACAAAATCATTGTAACAATTTAGTGCGGGAACTTCGCAGGGGTGCTCGTGACGCTGAACGGTTTCCCCTCTTTGTGCGCGCCGCTCGGCGCTTCTGCTTCCTCCTCGTAGCCAAACCGTCCGTGTGAGTGAAAGTGAGCATCAAGCCAGTTGGACTTTGGATCCCATCGGGGGGAAACTTCAATTGCGCTGAGGGGGGGCAAAGAATAGGAACCAGCTCTTTAATAATAAGAGCAGCGCGGAGCTGCATTATTGTGAGTGATGGCCTATTACTTTTGCATACTATTACTTTTGGACATACTAGGAATTTTACATGGCGTTTTGTGCAACATAACAACAGACGACAGTAGAAGACAGGACAACGGACAACATGCGGCATCCTTACCAGATAAGCCGCAGCCCTGGCAGAGGCCAACCCCCACCGGAAACGCCTCCGACTTACTGCCGAGCACCGGAACATATCTCTCGCTTTGGGTGTAAAGGGGTTAAATGGCCCCAAGTAAGGACCCCCTCAACCCGTACTCCCGTAGTACCTCCCACATTTTCTCTTGAGGGACCCGGTCATACACCTTCTCCAGCTCCACAAAACACGTGTAGACTGGATAAGCATACTCCCAGGCCCCCCCCAAGATTCGTGAAAGAGTAAAGAGCTTGTCCGTCGTTCCACGACCAGGACGAAAACCGCATTTTTCATCAACCCTCGGTTCGACTATGGGGAGAACCCTCTTTTCCAGCACCTTGGAGTAGACTTTACCAGAGAGGCTGAGTAGTGTGATATCCCTGTAATTGGCACACAGTCTCTGGTCCCCCTTTTTGAAGAGAGGTACCACAACCCTGGTCTGCAACTCTTTTGGCACTGTCCCTTGCCCGGTTATATCTATTGCAGGGCAATACAATGTTACAAAAATGATCTCCTTTCTTATTGTAAAGGATGGTCCAGTGATTTGTATGCTAAAGGGGCTAAGTAGGGAAGCATTGAAGCGCCTTTCCTAACGTTAGTGAATTCAAACAGCTCTTATCATGGCTTACACTACTTCCGGGTCGATTCACTCAGTTAGGAACCTTCCTAAACACATTTGACCATTCAAATCCAGCCTCAGGCTTTAATTTGGAGGCCGTGGAGACCAAAACAGAGCTAAAAGAAGAGAGGACATGGAGTTTAATTCGAAGGGGGGGGAGAACCAAACAACACTATATTTGGAGTGGTTAGGCTCCTTTTTAGACCAAGGTTACTACCAAAATACATATTGTATATTATCCAAAAATGTGTTTTATGTATTTTTTAAGAAAATTCTATCCATACACTAAGACACACACTCTCATATTTGAGCACATTCTCTCTTGAAGAGAATGCTGAATCTCAGCCCACTCACACAAACACACACCTCATTCATCATGCATCTTCTCGAGTGTAGTGTGTCAGAGCGTGTGACTGGGATTCTATTTGTGTCTGTGAAGTGGCTGAGCTGTGTTTGTAGCGTTTAGAGGAAATTACCCCGCAAGCGTTGCCTCGGCCACAGTAGATAGCAGGTCGCCTCTCTAGGCTGCATGGCATATTGATTTCTTGTTCTGAGGAGTGCTGTTCAAGCCCCATTTAAGATTTCCATCCAGCCCACAGCCCTGAAGATGGCAGCCAGCCGTAAATTAGGGAAATTGCCCATTCATCACATTCGTTATTTTAAAATGTTTTGAAAACGTGTGGGGCCAGGGAAGATCTACGATGTTGCAGGTAACACACAATGACTTAGTTCGAGCAGGGAGGTATGTATTAAAAATCATAGTTAGTTAATTCCATTTTCAGATTGCAGGTGTGCACAGCAACAACATTACATAAAGGAGCACACCAGCAATGAGTAAGAATTTGGCAAATACCAGAAAGCGGCACTTCCTAAAATTGACAAAAAAGGTGATGCTACAAGCTTAACGGCATCATGACCAAAATGGTTGTTTGATAACCAGACAATATCTTAAAAAAATTTTTTTCAAAAGATGTACCTGAATCAAATATTTTCTAACCGTATTGCGATTCACTCTTAGGTTGTCCTTGTCAAGATGGTTTATTATTGTTTAATTCTACATTCACAAGAAAATTACTATTTGGTTTAGTTCCATCAAAGATTGGGGTTTGGTTTATAAAGACTATTCTGTAACAGTGATGCGAGCCAAGTACATTAGGTAATCAAGTAAAATTCTAAACACAAGTCACATTGTAAACACAGAACCTTTAACAGGGTAAGAAGTATTTTTTCTCCCACATTTGTAAATGTTATTGTTCCAAAAACATGATCGTGGCATGACAATATATCACATAATTTGTTTGCATTATTGATATTTGAATAGAAAAGATGATAAGGATTCTGTTAGATGTCTTTATCAAAATGCTTATTCCCATAGCATTCCCATAAATAGTGTAGCGCCTCTGTTCTGGTGTTCTGTCAGTGTCGGGTCATTCCCTGCGCTTCGGCCAATCGGACGGGCCAGTGATTGGTGAAGGCGGGTGTTTAGGGTTTTGGGGGAGGGTCTGGTTGGGGTAGAGTGAAGAGTTCCGGTGGTTGTGTTTTGTGAGCTGTGAATACTGTGTCCGCCGCTGTTGTTGTACCTGCAAATAAAAGGATCTCTGCCTCCACAACTACTCATCTGCGTGTGCTGGGTGAGCCACCACACCCAGATGTTACATTGGTGTCAGAAGTGACTTTGAACGGATGAGATCGTTGAACACGGTGGAGAGCTAGCAGTTAGCTTGCTGTGGGCATGGATCGCGTCTATGGGACTAGGGCCAACGTTACGGTAAAGGAAGAGAGGGGAGAAGCGGAGGAGGGAGCTGGCAGGTGGTCGAAAGACATGGCCAGAACTTTGACTGGAGCCACTACGGACACAAGGGCTCGGTTGAGAGATTCTGCGGTGAGGATGGCTAGGGACGCCGGCATCAGTCCTGCACCAGAGTTTCGCGGACTCCGACCGTAACCCAGACTACGCACTGTTAGCGGAGAACTGGCACCCAGTACCCCTGGGACCTCCAACACCAGCAGCGAGTACAGTAAAGACGGTCCCTTGCAACTCTTCCTTCCTCCCCCTCTTGCCAACGCGAGCCATCCAGGGTCTTTTCTCCGGCGGATCCCACCTTGAGCTATGCAGAGGAGGAGGGGGCGCCAGCGGCGAGAAGGGACATGTGTATATTATCAGGTGCCGCTTGATCTGGAGGGACGTCCCAAGACTGCTTTCTGCACCGGGCGAGGGCGAGGGCACCCCTGCCAGTTTCGTAAGATTGATGGACAAAGTACTGACGGGTATTTAACGCCAGCGGTGCCTGGTCTACCTGGACGACATTCTGGTTCATAGTAGAACATTTGAGCAAGCCCTGACGTCGCTGCAGTTGGTGCTGGAAAGAATAAGAGCGGAAGGCCTGAAACTTCAGCCGGAGAAGTGCCACTTCATGCGGAGGGAGGTGTCCTTTTTGTAGCACCGGGTTGGTGGCGAAGGCGTTGGCACCATGCAATATAAAGGTGCAGGCGGTCGCAGATTGGCCCAACCCCCACCGGCCAGAAACAATTGAAGACTTTTTTTGGTCTGTCCTCGTACTACAGGAGGTTTGTATGAGGGTTCGCTGACACTGCTGCGCCCCTGTTTCAGCTGCTGCAGAAGGACAGCTAGCCATCCTCACGTCGCAGCACCAGCTAGACTGGGACAGGCATTTGCCGTTGGTGCTCATGGCATGACGATCTGCAGTCGAAGAGACCTCCTCCTGTACTCCGCCCTGCTGATGCAGGGTAGGGAGCTCCGCACTCCGGCAGAAATGGCTTTTGGAATCCTCTGAATCCTTAGAAACCACACCAGGCCCAGAGTATGCCAGGAGGATGCAAGACTGCTTTGAATCAGCCCATTATTTGCCCAGCTGCAGCAGCAGAGTGCTGGCGTGAGACAAAAACGAAAACTATGACATGAGGGAAAGAGGAAAGCCTTTCCGTGCTGGAGAGCTGGTCTGGGTCTACAACTCCCAGTAAAAAGGGCCGGTGCCCGAAGCTGGACAGTCAATGGGCGGGTCCCTGCATAGTGTTGGAGAGGATGAGTGAGGTTGTGTACCTGGTGCAGCTACCGCCCAAGGGCAAAAGAGTGGTGCTACATAGAGACCGGCTCACCCTGTACAAAGGGGTTCCCTCCCCACTGCCAACAGGGGACGTCTCCACGAGGTGTTCCACTAGCTCACTCCCCGGCCAGTGTCTTGAGGACGACGTGAAATGAAGAGTAGTAGAAAGAAGAAATGAGAACAGTGAAGAGGACGACGTGAAATGAAGAGTAGTAGAAAGAAGAAATGAGAACAGTGAAGAAATCTAAAGAAAGCGAGATAGACAGACTGCTGTACATCTTTGTGTTGGGAATGTGTTTGCTTGTATCTCTGCTTTATTTGTGTTATGCCGTGTGATTCCATTGTGAGGGGTGGATCCTCCAAGCTTGTATTTCCCGTCCTTCCTTCCACACTGCTGCTATAGATAAAGCTATCTGGAACTGCAGCACACCTTCCTGAAATGCATGCGAGCAGCTTACCGTTCTGCAGGCTCTCTCGGTATGTTCCTGGGGGACTCTGACGGTTGCATTGTGTAGGGCTACAATGAGGGTGTGGCATGCTGGCACGTAGCACCATCTCCCAAAACCAATATTAAGATGTTAATGTTCACTGGTGTGGCTGGCTTCGGGCCCTGTACTCCTTTTACAGCAACTAGCGCTCATTGGAAATGCTCATGTTGACCATTTTAGTTGAAATCATTTAATGGAAATATGTCTGGTTTTGCAGGTATTTGGTGTTATGACCCGATTGATAAGTTTCAGGAACAGTCCCCTCCTCGTGTCAATTAAATGGTCATTGAAATACATAAAATGTTGTTGGAAAAATTCAATGTTGATAAAAGCTGTGCAATAAACGTAACTCAGAAAATGAGTTAGGGTTTATTGAATTGTGTAGTCTATCCACAGTCACGTCAATGATAGAATAATTCAGATTCATTTAGTGTCAATCAATTAAACGAGTTATGGCTGATGTTCTTTCATGTACGTTGCATATATACAGTAACTACTTTTCCTTTCCTGCACAGCCACAGCAGAGCAGCATTGATTCCCACATGGAACTTTGGGACCTGGATTAATAAAGCAATTTCCGTTTTCCACGTTGTTTAATCAACAGGGACTCAAATCTTAAAGATTACAATTTACACCAACATTTGCCCTTTATAGGGTATAGAGTGTTTATAGGTCAGAATTTACCCATCATTTTACTTCACTGGCTTTACCAGGATTTAATGCAATATGATTGCATTGAGATACATACTGACTTTCGCATATGTGAACATGTTTTCTCACATATGTCTGTGTGTGTGCTCACATCCTAGTGGTGGTACCCATTGTCTCCTGCATGGTAGTTTTGAACCTTAATAAGCGCCTTGCTTCTGCTCGATGGATGTGAGGGCAGGTTGAGAGAAAAGGGCTTTCTTACACTTCAATTTCACGCATATTTTCTTTGAAGCTAATGAGAGCCTTAAACACGGTGCCAGACTTCAGGCTGTTGAAGGCTGACATTTTCACACACGGTGGCACCTTGTCACTGAGGATGAAGTCCTTCTACCTGGCTGCCGAAGAGGTGTGTATGCGTGTGTTGGCTTTTTGTGTAGCTTTGTGTGTGTAAGGAAAAGAAGATAATTTAGTGGCCTCGCTCTGTATGATTCAGAGTGTTTGTGTTGCGTGCAGGTGTGACTTTTTTGGAGGGGTGGCGGACCACTTTGTTTATTAGGTGGCAGAGCAGAGGAGAAAAGGCGATGTAGCGGAAGATTACACAGTGCCGTCTAACTTTAATTCACCAGGTGTGCTTGTGCTTGTACTTTATGTTTATGTAGTGCAAAGATTTGCCCGTATGTTAATTATGAGGTGCTTGTTCTTCATACCCACCTCTGTGTCGACATTCCCTTATCTGCAGTGAATATATACTTATAATAATGCTTCCTTAACTTTTTGTCCCATCTGCGTTATCTTTCACACTGTTGTGCAGCAGACCTCAAATAGATAGTGACGGGTTTTCTGCTTAATCACGACTACGCACAGGGAAAATGATGAATAAATAAACACGTGCAAAGACCTGCTCATCTTGTCAGCATTGTTGTCGTATCCTTTGAAGCCTAAACGAACATGACTGCCAGGTGTCTTGCCTCGCGGAAAAAATGCAAAAATGGTCCAGAATGAAGGTTGGAGATAATTATTGAGCTGGACATATGGAAGGGCATCCCTTTTTTATCTGGGTGCATTTGGCCTCATACTTCCATATCTGGAAAGAGAAAGGCTCACTTTTTTTTGTCCCCCACTACTCCTTAGAATTGATAATTTACCTTTTTTGTTATCTGATATTGTTTACTGTTTCTTAGACCTTTCGTTGCAGACTTATTAATGCAGTGTACGCCTTAGAATATGTCACCACGACAACCGAGGAGGCTACTGGTAAAAGCCCCAAAATGATGGTGTCTGTTTGCATGTCTAGATATATGTGTGTGTGCGTGTGTTTTCTCCCACACGGCCCCTGCTGCTGCCACTCACTGTAAACTAGTATGCGGCTCGTCACAGACAGACGTTGACACACTCCCAGTCTAATGTGCTCATTAGGGACTGCACAGCACACACATAATTGATAGCCATGACACACACGATGCGTACACATAGAATTGCAAAAAACAGTTTCCTTTTTTTAATGCTGCAGTAGAAAACAAGGTTATATGAAGTCATATAATGGGGGTTCATTGTCAAGAACAACAACAGAAAACAAAAATAACAAAATGAAAAAAGACTCACGGCACAGAATGCATTACAGTATCTGTGCTGTTTACATGCCGATATTTTACACATAAGGTTTATTTTTTTTAATTATTTCTCTACCCTGGCAGCTGTCAGTTACTTCAGCAGATGAACTGCAAACTTGTAGCAGAACTTGTCACTCAGGAGGTAAGTGTAACCATGGTTACCTTTCATGTCCCAAAAACATAAAGCTGCAGCGTGGAATTGTGGCAGAGTAATTAGAACAAAAAAATAGGACCAATCGAAAAGGCATTCAACAATATGAAACAACCAAGAGTGCTTATAAATAACAGTTTACATGTGAAATATTTTTATAAACTAACATCTTTTTTGTACAACCTGTAATATCTTTTTTTAGTGTTCATACAGCGGCACATGTAGAGTAGTGTCTGGTAAAAAGAGTCTTTAACCCTTTGAGCACGAGTTGGGAAAAAAAAGATTCACCTTTTGTCATCCTTCTGCTAGAGTATCTTAATTTTCGTATTGTTTTATTAAATAACACATTTAGAAAACTATTGTGCAAAACAATTTTATTCATGTCTTCATATACTGTGCACCAGCAGACCAGTCATAATCCGTTAAATTAAAAAATATAAAAAATAATGCATAATTTAGACAGGAATTAGTTAATGTTTTTATCTACATATTTTACACAGACCTGAATTAATATAGGTCCCTGATTGACCAAAGAAAATGGCTACAGATTTATTTATTTTTCTTCTTTTTTTACCACACAGTTACAATGCTTGAATCTGTCAAGTCTGGCAAACATATGCGAAACAAATATCAAGCTCAATATGAAAACCTTGCTTTGAATAGAGGATCTCTTTATGTTTAGAGATCAACATACTGTTAATCTCAGAAACTGGTATTGTAGACAAAATGTACATTGCCAATCCAATTCTCACACTAGCTTAAATAATTCCCATTCTCAAATGTTTATTCAATTGTTTTGGGATCTTAGGTGTAGAAGTGCTTTGACGTACTCAGAGGGTTAAATTTTAAATGCTGACTCCAGCACAAAACAAAACAAGAAGAGAGAGAACGAGCGGAAGAGTGGAATAAAAAATCCCAAACAAAAATAAATCATAAAAAGTGCACCCAGATTTAGTTATAAAATGTTTAACTAAACAGTTTCATTTATGCATGCAGCTTATCACATCCCAGTGATGTTAAAATATAAAGGAACTTAATTCCTTTTATACAAGTTTCAAAATACACACCACTTCATTTTAGAATCTCTTTTTTTAAACCTTCATATACTTTATTTTCAGCCCCCATCTGCACAATTTGAGAAAAAAAAGACTCTATTCCCGTCAAAGCAGATGACTAAAATTGAGTGTCTTGGGCAAGAGTGTGACTCTTACTCAGCAACAAAAGAAAAAAAACATTGACTGCTACAACAACAAAAAAATGTAAAACCATGTGCCAAAACCTAAAACAGTAGTTGTATGGCATTTTGTGCAGTTCCATCATGTTAATAATCCTTTCTTTTCTTCAAAAGAATTGTCTTTGAAAGGCTTAAGTGAGACAGAGCAAGAGAGATTCAGCCATTACAAAAGAACACAGCATTGTCCCCAGCAAGTGCTACGGTTTCTCCGGCTCACACACGTACATGAGATGGTCCTCGGGAGACTTTCCATGAGTCTTGCTGAGGTGAAGCTTGACCGCGTGCTTGCTCACAAAAGTCCGGTTGCAGAGCTTGCATTGGTACACAGCGCCGCTGTCGTCGTCGTCGGGGGAGGGTGATGGGGATTCAGTTGAGGGCAGAGAAGTGGTCAAGGATGAGGCCAGGGAGATGGGTAGTGAGGAAGGTAAAGGGTGGGCGGATGGGTTAAGATTTGAGAGCAGCTTTTCAGATAGTCCTTTGGTGTAGCGTTGTTGATGATGTTGTTGCGAAATCTGGCTGAGCAGCTGCTCCCCAGAAAGCTTGGCCAGGTCTCTCAGACGGAAGCCCAAGTGGGATTCCAAGTGGCTGACATAGGTGGACGGTGAGCGGATCTGAGATGCGCAGTCGCTGCAGAAGAACACTGGGTGACCTGAATCCAAGTTCTTCAAGAACTTGGTGCCACCGGTTCTCCTCAGCTGGTACTTGACATTAGCCAACCAGTGCGATATTGTGGTCATTGAGAGGCCAGTGAAACGGGAGATGTGCATTCTCTCCTGTGGGCTCAGGTCCGACATCATGTATTTTCCATCACTTGTTTGTCTGAGACTGGCGGCAAACTGTGCTTGTAAGATTAGAAGGTGTTGAGGGTTCCAATTGGACTGCCGGCCTTTCCGTTTCTGGGCTGGAGAAATATCCTCTATTTCCTCTTGAGTGATACCTTCAATGTCGGAGCGCTCAGGCACGCTGGTAGGTGTGGAGGACTTGGAGACAGCCTGACTTTCCGTTAAGTTCCTCAACATGTCGGAGATGTCTGACAATGCGTTTTCTCTCAAAGGGGAGCTGGACATAAAGGAAGCTACTGCAGCTGAGGCTTTGGTTATAGTGACAGCGCAGGAGGGAGAAATTGAAGACGGAGTGGTTGTGGTGGAAGAAAGAGCCGTTGAGCCCAAAGAACCACCACTGTGGTTTTTGTCAGCATTTTTTCCTTTAGTGAGATCTATGGGTTGGTCGTTGTTTAGATGTTGCTGGTAGAAGTATCGGTCTAAGCGGTCATTGCTGGTCTTTTTGGTCTGTGCTGGCGTGGTGGAAGCAGCCACCGCTGCTTTCTCTGCCAGACTGTTGCTCATCTTGAACAGCATGCTCATGGGGTCAAGGGAGGGCAGGGCGGGCTTAGCGGCCTTCCCCAGGTGGACGTTCATTACCGACTGCAGTGCACTAAGGGGGTTGACGAATGGCTGTTCTGGAGTAGGATGGTCTGTGATGATAGCTGTACTGCCACACAGAGAGGCCGGCAGGGGGGAGGTCACACCAGTGTACTCCACACCATTATCCACAGACTCTTTTATAGAAATATCTCCATTTGAATCTCTGTGATTGGCTCCATTCCCATCACCTACTGCTTTTTCCGCCGCACTTGTATTCTCTGGAGTTTTACAGCTGCCTGCTCTATTGTCTTTGGGTGACTCTCCTCTGGCTAAGTCCCCTGTCTCGCTGTTGCAGGGTGACGGCGTGGTACGTCTCACGGGAGATCCCCTAACAACACCACTGGGCTCTCTCATTTTTTCCTCTACCTTGGCCACTTTCTCTGTCACTTTTTTGACCAGTTCCTCCATTGCATGGAAGTTGTTTTTGGGTAGTGGGGAGTTCTGGCGGCTGGGAGGGGAGATTAGGGGCTGCATCTTACCAGTAGGAGAGAGAATCTCCCCTCCATGGAACATGTATTTGAGGGAAGAGCTTTTCCCTGTGTTGCCAAGCGAGAGCTTCATTATGTTTGGCAGCTGGTAAGCAGCATGGATACTGGGGTATCCACCCCAGCTTGGAGCTCCATTCTGGGCTTTGTTTATGGCTGAGGTGACTGTGTTCTCCAATGACTTGAGGATGTCAAGACCACCTTTTGGACTTTCCTCCAGATCCTCCTCAGTAAGATAAGAATATTTTGAAGAAATATCAAACTTCACCTCAGCCTCCTCCTCACATCCTGTCTTCTTCTCCTTGTTGAGATTACCATTGTTGATGATGGACTCTTTAGTGCATTCCTCTTCCTTCTCTTCCTTTTTTATCTCCACCACCATGGCAGTGGGGGAAATGCTAGTTGGAGGAGGAACTGGAGCAGGTGGAGGGGAGAATGTTGTGGCAGCCAAGGGAACGGACTGGAACTTTTCTTCAGCTGTTAAATTGGGTTTAGTGGTTGGGATGGACGATTCTATAATGGGCTTGCCTTTCTTAATAGCAGAGTTGGTGACTTTGATAAAGTGTCCAGTCACCATCATATGAGCAGTGAGCTCTTGTAGTGTGTCATGAGAGCTACCGCACTCCATGCATTTGAGGATCTGGGACTTTCTGGATTCAAACTGCCAGGCATAGCTCGCACCGTTCTGGTGTCCATAGCGGTTGTTAGGTGTGATGTAAGGATTGGTAACTTTCTGGAGTATATCATTGGAGTCATTGAGGGAGGTGGGTTTGGGTGTGGTTTCTCCATTAGAGTCTGGTGAGCTTGGGATGTCAAGTTCCATGGGGACTCTCTTTCGAGCCGAGGAAATAATCTTTGCGGCCACTGGTGTAACAGGCTCTTTCAGAGGCACTTTCTGGTAGTGTTTTGTCTTGATCATGTGGACACTTAGGTCCTGCAGGGATTCAAAGGAGTGCCCACAGTACATGCACTTGAGAACTTTCTGTGCATCTTCCTTCCCCTCCATCTCAAGCAAGGACCGCTTTCTTGGTTTAGACCAACGTTTAGTACCCTCACCATCGGGCTCGTGGTTATCATCGCGGTAGTGGCCTGTCTCGTTCATGTGCACGGTGAGCCCCACTAGGGTGTCGTATGCCCCACTGCAGTCCTTACAGCGGAACTTGCTGGCTCCAGTGAATATAGAGCCATACAGCTTGGAGCTCTGCCGGTACAGTTGGACGGTACTAAAGAGGCTGGGTTCCGTAGATGCGGCGGATACAGATACTGGGGGATGTTGAACCATGCCCAGTCTGTTGTGGTGGTTCTGTGAGGCCTGCTGGAGGGTTTTGGCCATAGCTGTCTGGTGCCAGTCATAGCCTCCACTTCCACAGCTGCTGCTGCTGCTGCTGCTACTGCTGCTGCTGTGACTGCGAGGGGGCTTTTCTGCAGGCGGCTGGCTCAGGTTCAGATTCAGTGTGGACCAATAAGAGTTGGTCAGGAAGGAGGTGTAAATGGCCTTCATCTTTTCCAGGCTGTCAGCCACAGACCCTGTTGTGGCTAATATGGCCTCGTCTCCACTTACTGGGCCAGCAGTATTGGCAACATCCATCATGACTGAGGAGGAAGAAATGGAAAGGGTATTTGTTGGGTCTTTTAATAGGAGGATATCATCCTCGTTTTTAACTGAGGATATCTCAAAATCAGACATTCTGTCACTGGATTCACTCAGGTGAGACTCACTGTCCAGTTCTTGACCAGAATAGTCAGCAGGGTTTGGGGAATCATGAAAGCCTGTGGATCCTGGCCTGTCCTTGAGAAAGAAGTCCTTCTCCTGACATAGGAACTTGGATGCAGGCTCTTCCCCTTCCTGAGCTGAGTCATCTCCATCCAGGTCCTCATGCAACAGGGCTGTTTCCTTCTCATCTTCAGGGACGTATGCTGCTCAGGCAGAGAAAAGAACAAAGGGAGAGAGAAAGAGAGAGAGAGCGAGAGAGAGAGAGAGAGAGAGAGAGAGAGATTTGTTAGCACAACATTCACAGCTTATCTAATGATGGAGACTCTCATATTCCTGATTCTACAGCAAGCGGATAACTTTCAAGAGAAAACAAAGCAAACACTTCTGTTAATGATTCTGTTCTATATTCCCTTTTACATTTACAGCATTTTCAAATTAAGTTGCCACCCCCTCTGCTTCTCCCTCCTCACAGGTCTTTGTTCTGTACTGGAGAAAACCAGTGGAGAAAGAGGGATGGCGATGGAAAAACGAGAAAGATGGAAAAACGTTGCTTTACGCAGAACTTGCCACCTTATTCTTCTCAAGGGGCAACAGCTTGAAATTAAAACTAAATTTGAAATTAATGAAGCACATTCTGGTGGTGGCATTCGTTTCTGAAGTAATAAATTACTTGTATCAACCTCGCAGACAGCGGTTCCTGTCTGTCAATTAATATGTCTTCCGCTTCTTCTGCAGACTCTAATGCATTCCCTAACAGACACATTCGCCATTTAAATTAAGCATGCATTTCCACTCATTACACTGCTCTGCCCTCGCCTCCTTGTAAATAAAAATGAATGAATGTACGTTTGCCTGCAACAAATCTCTCCCCGCAAAAACCCATTTGCTTCAATTACCGAAGATTAGAAAAAGTTTAGAGTTATTATTTACAGTTTAGCTTCGGGAGAGGGCTTGAGGCTTTCAATTTATATTCAAATCCCTCTAGTTTAAGAATAATAATACAATGGAAATCATATCGAGAAAATATGTATCAAGACAAATCGCAGTCTCGCCTCTTTGTACATCTATGAATGTTTTGTTTAGTTAAATAAGTCTATCAAACAGAAAAAACTACATCTGATGAGAAACTCTGCGTGCTCACACTTTGTGATAAAGGCTGGATTTCTGGATATCGATGGCGGCACACACAACACGCATACACAAAGCTCTTGTTTTAGCAACCACACTGGCAAAGAAAAGGAGCATGTGTCTGAAAGCTTGTGCCCGGCATTCCTTTCTGGAACAGCACATCGCTCATCTGAGCTGGTATGTAAACAGAGAGCAGGCCGGTAAGTGGGACGGGTGTGGCACGGAAGCACAGGCATAATCAATCTACAGCTTTCAAAGACGAGCAAGGTTTCAACAAATGAAAACGTTCATTGTGTTATATTTAATATGTGAACGCAGAGTTCAATAATTCCGTATAAACAACAAAAAAATGATGTAAAGGGTAACTGGTTTGACAAGACGGGCTTCCACATAATACCTACACCACCTGCAAGCCACATCATCCAACAACATACTAAAGTTGTTGCCCACTGAGATGGAAGTGGGAGATGGAGATAACTGTCTGCGAGTACTGCATCAGCAGCAACACAGACACGAGTCTCTGTCATTGTCAGTGTAGCGGTTGCCATCGGCGATGATACTCCACACCACCGTGGGACAAACAGATGCGCAGAGACACAGATTTCCCAGAGCCCATCACACATTATACAGAGACACACAAGCACACACCGATGGTACTGTAACTAGTGTAGTCTGTAACTCTTTGCCTTTAGGTATTCTCAGAAACTTCTCTGTTGAACGTGAAGTCGGATCCAGTGCTCGGTCTAACATAAAAAGGATTCATTTTCAACACTTCAAACATGTTATCTTATATAATAAATGCAGTATTGTGCAATTTAAAAATGTGACATAACCCTTACCTATTTGGCACACGTTCTAGTGTTCGTCTTTTATTGTAATAAGGTACATCCAATGAAAACTTGATGCATTTGAGCTACACATTTTTTTATATACGCATACACAACACGCACGCATGGACGGACGCACACACCCACACACATACACACACACCCTCTCTCAGAGCATCCCCATCTCTCTCCTCCACTCTGCCTCGGAGACG
The DNA here is from genome assembly GCA_021346845.1 of Apeltes quadracus. Lineage (NCBI taxonomy): Eukaryota > Metazoa > Chordata > Actinopteri > Perciformes > Gasterosteidae > Apeltes > Apeltes quadracus. The sequence continues at coordinate 793,564 of CM037918.1, forward strand.
CATCCACCCGCCCGCACATGCTCGCAGCCGAGCCGACCCACATGTACATGCCATCTGTTCTGAATCAGCCAAAACGACAGCTGTTTAAGAGAACAATGCTGCGGCTGAGGAAACACAGCAGCCCGCCGCTCTCATCAAGGCCAAACATCAATGTGAAATCTCCTTTAAATCACGAAACGTGCACGCTTAGCTTTGAATTGGCTGCCTTTGTGTGTGATAAGAACATGTTTGTGCTTGTGTCTACCTGCCAATGTGTGATCTGTGCAGAGATGCATGCAGGAGGATCGGGGAGACTACTGCGTGCTGCATGGAACCTCAGCATGGAGGCTGCATCCACTGCATCCTCCTATGTAGGTGGAGCGTGAAGCAGTAGACCGGGTTCCGGACATGTTTGAGGAAGAGTATGTATAGAAACATTTGATGTACTTTAATAATCAGTGTGGCAACAAATTGAATGCAACTGCTTGCATTGAATATAGTGTTTCTGTTTTGTTAAGTACAGTGCTTTTTATGAATTATTTCAAGGTATTTTATTTGACTTTACTGGCTGTCCTGCGTGGTCAGCCTGTCGAAGCTGGTTGTAAATGTACTGAAATTCAATCCCACATCAATTTGTCATATTGCTATCGATTTCAAATCATAACTACTACTTTTGTGTACATAACAATGTTTCAGTCAAGTCAATGCTCAAATTCTTAAAAACGTTGAGGATTCCCTGATATTACTCCAGTTTAAAAAACGGATGTGTTGAAATTGGCCGAGATGGATAGCTGTTAGAATGAAATGTTTAGCGTCCTTTTCTCGCTGCAGAGTAATGGAGCTAACAACTAACAAACGGAGGCTGCTTTGAGTTACGATCCTTCCAATAACTGCCCTGTTGTTGAGCACGACTGATGTTCACTTACCAGCAGACTTAGTATTTTTTCCTAACCATGAGCCCACTGTAATGGCCCTAAAGGATTCAAGAGAGCGGCTGCTCATTGTCCCACTCTTTCTTACGCCAGAACTTGGCACAACATGGCTTCACCGGCGGGGGTGGGGAAGGAAGGTTGGATGGATATCAAGACCGGGGGCCACAAACCACACTCACACACAGTAGAGAACAGGCAGAGATGATCTCCAAGGCTGCTGGCTTGTGTCCAGGCTGCAAGGGTTGAAAACGCTACAGATAAATTTGGAAGAAACACACACACACACACACACACACACACACACACAAGCAGGATACCACTGGAGTTGAAGAAGGCCGGGCCAAACGCACCAGGCGTGCAGGTGCTCTTTTAATTAGTAGAGAGAAAAAGAGAGAGTTCCAGATGAATCGTCAGCAGGGTGGGAGACATGATTTGAACTCGGTCTTGGCCCGGAGAGATTGCTGTTTTAAAAAATAGAAAATAGGAGGGCAAGCAACCACCAGAGTTGTTTCTGGGAGGGCTGCAGAGGAAAAGCTCATCCGGGTTACGACATCTAAGTACAAACTTCAAATCCCCTGCTACGACAGCAAATACCTCCGAGAACACACAGAGCTTTGGATTGACGGACGAAAGAACCGTGTGTCAGTGATGAGGAAATGCCTGGGCATCTCTGCAGATGTTATGATGTTAGGAAACGCTTTATCATGCTTATATAACCACTTAACAGCCCTATCAGACACAAAGGCACACCATCCTTGCCTGTTTACACCGTGTTGGTTTCCGCGCTTCTTTGTCTCTGTGATACATGAGGAGACGAACCGTCCACGTCAGTTGCAGTGGGGGGAAGGTGTTTGGTTGGGACAAAGCCGAGGACGTGTCGGTAGGCCTTAGATGAAAGCAACCAAGCAGAATGCGGGAGTGTAACTGCGTTCCTCCCCTCAGCCCACCCCCCGCCATTTCCTAGTTGATAAGATCCTATAATCTACCCTCCCTCCGTCCCTCCCACCCCCTTTTCCATCCCGCCCCAATCACCAGTGCGGACCACATTAATGAAGTTAATTGAACCGGTGATCGATAATACTTAATTATTTTGATTTGACATGCGGAGACAAATTGGTGGGATGGGTTCTGTGTGTTTGTGTATGTGTGTGTGCGTGTGTGTGTGTGTGTGTGTGAGTGTGCAGCAGAAAAGGTGGTTAACGGGGCACGGCTGTCTGTGGTGAGTACCTCGGGATTGGCGAGGCGTGCCATCGATATCTCATGAGGTGTTCGATCGACCGCCAGACTCCCAGACGAATTCTGCCTCCAAGCGGCTCCACGGTTTTTACAGACTTGTTACATATCTATGTTTTTATCGATTATGGGGCGCTAATCGCTTATCCCAAAAAACACTGTGTGTGTGATGAGTTGTGCAGCAAGTCCCCACGAAAACCCCTCAGGACCTGAGAATTTGTCCTTGTTAAGTAGTGGGCAATTGTATAAGGTGAAAAAAAACGCTTGGTGACGCTTAGGAAATATATCAAGAGGGACGAGAGCACGTAATTTGGAGTAAATCCAATCCATTTTCAAAATAAAACCTTTTTCAGAAGAAAAGACAGAAACAAACCTAAAAAGTATTCTTTCTGTGTGGCGGCGCGGTACCAACTGGCCCACGCACCGGTACCGGTCCACTCCCCTGTGGTTGGGGACCCCTGATTCAGATAATCCAATTATTTTTGCCACTATTCATTGGGTTTATAGTGACAATACTGTTATTAATATTTCAGAATAGTACAACACAAAGTGAGTTAATAAATTGTTACTACTATGCATTTGACCATAAATTATACAATTATTTATAGCAACATCAGCAAAGTATGAAACATTTCTGATGCCTTTTAAATACTTCTATCTTTTTGTTTGCTCTGGACTGTACTGTTCATATTTAGAGGAATGGACTGTGTAAGAATTATTTTAATGTGAGACTAGCTTCAAGCTGATAAGCAATAATGAACAGCAAGATAGTCTTAAATATGCAAAATGCCTTTCAAAATAAAAAGCAGAGATAATATTAGCATATACAGCACATAGTGGTGCTGTGAGGTGGAGGCCTGTGAGAGCGGAAGATTAGATTTGGAGGGACAACAGTTAGTCTGTGTGCCTGTCTACATCTGTGGCGCGTTGCAGCATACTGGAATCGTGCGATTATTCAGAAGCATGGATTCTATTGTAGCACTACTGGTGTGTGTCCGTACGTGTGTGTGTGTGTGTGTGTGCGTGCGCGTGAGCAGCTTTGGCCTGGCTAATCATCTCCCCATGCCACTCAGCTGGGGAGCTGCTGACACTGTATTTACGTGCTGCTGTTACAGTGCCAATACTGAGAGCTCCAGACAAACCTGCTGCTGAGTGTGTTTGTGTGTGAATATTATACAGGTGCAGTATTTATTCAGGAAAAACAGAACTGTTTTTGTACAAATCAAATGTAGCAAATTGGTCTGATGCTGCACAGTGAGGAATGAATACCTAAACACTTATTCTTAAATGTGGGAATAAATGTGTGAAAAAGCCTTTATGTAAAACTAAAAACACTAACTAAATTGTAAATAAAAATGGTAAACAAAGTAAGCAAATGTGTGCCCATTAATTTGAAAGACAGTTGTGCAACACTTTGAATACTGAACACATATTTTCCACTGTCACACAATAACAACGAGCCTTTACGTGACCTCTCTCTGACTGCATGGACGTAAAACTGAAGCCCTACACTATCATGCCGCGGCAACGTCCATGTCACATCCAGAAGGTGCTGCTCTGCCGTCATGCAAACGTCAAACATGCTGTGAAAGGAGAAATAACCAGCGGGCAGAAAGCCTTGCATAAGAGCAATGGAAATAAATTCCCTTTTTTAACTGAGGGAAATGAACAGGATGACAATTTTAACGTGTATATTATAACACATATCCCACTCTTACACCTTTTCCACCAAAGCAGAGCTGGTGCTGGTTCGGAGCCAGAGCCTAGTTCCAAATCGGTTCTTTGGTTTTCCACCGCCAAAGCACCAGCTTTGTGGTTCTTAAGTGGTGCTTAAGTGGTTCTTAAGTAGCACCATATCATTGCTGGGCTAGAAGTAAGAACCGCTTACGTCAGCGGCTGGGGGCGGGGTTACCGTGAGACGAGAGAAACTTGTGCCGCCATTTTTAAAAATCTCCGTCTACGAATAAAGACGAGCGCGCGAACACGTTGGATCCGCCGTGTTTGGATGCCGATGTCGGTCCGCAAAGCCATGAACATCAATAGCCAAGCAACGTCTGCCATTGTTGATGATGTGTTTGTGTTTGGCGCCGCCGCGCTAACGTTGCGGGGAAAGACGAGACGTAACAGCAGCGGTGAAAGTAAGCCGGTACTGTCCGGTACGACGTACCGGAAAGAAACCTGTACAGTCTCAACTGCTATTTAACTGCTAACGGCCCGTATATACCCGGTCAGCCCGGCCCGTACCACTAGGAAATAAAAACTACTCCCCCCGTAACAGTGACAGCGTAACAGTGACGTAGGACCTGGCTCTGCGCTGCTCTTTAGCCTGTGGAAAAGCAACCGGTTCTTTGGAGGCTCCTCAGTTGAACCAACTCCGAACCGACACCTGGTTCTTGTTGGTGGAAAAGGGGTATCAGCAGGGTGCGATTTGTAGGGGTGAATGGGGGGGAATTTCGCCCCCTTCTGGTTTTCATATCCCCCCCCTCTGCTAAATTATTTTTAGCGCCGGGGGAGACAGGGATTTCCCCCCTTGATAGCGGTGAATGCAACTTAACTGCTCGCCTACTTAAACTCTTGAAATCTAACGATCATCAGTGTCGATACATCAGAGCAGCTGATTCCGCAACTTCCGCGAACATAATGCGTGATCATATGGACACGCGCCGGTGAAACTTATCTGCATCTTTTAAGAGCCTGTTTACAAAAAACGAAGTAGTTAAGGTTCCTTTTCAGTTCGGTTCCTCTTTGGACAATATAGTAAACATTAGTGTTAGCTTATAGTGATAAGTTGTGTTTCTTCAAACTGAAGCATCTACTCTGGGTGATACTGGTACTGATACTGGAACTTCAGTGGATTGGAAAGAAAACCTCTCCACCAGGAGCCTAACTAATAGAATGTGTGTGTGTGTGTGTGTGTGTGTGTGTGACCACGTATCACGTGCAAACACTGTTAACTGGATGGCAACATCTCTAATCCACAGATACTACTAAAAGGAGTACAATGCTACGCTAACTAGCAGAGACTATATCTCTTGCTGATTCTTGAAGGGGACACCTGCTTGCCATTTACTACCACTCCATCATTATGTGTATCTCTTTCATTAGAAAAGCACCAGCAGGTGTAGAAGCAGAAGACGGGTTAAGAAATGTATATAGAAAAACTTTGTGTGCTTTTTTTATGTGAAGAAACACACGGATGCGCGCAGCGATATCCAGCCCATTCACTACAGATATTCTCAGTGGTCAGTGATCTTCTGTCTGTCCCTTTGTTAATCACATGCTTGCACTTGGAGCAGCCACACTCTCAAAGCTCTCGTGGCAACCGCGGGTCACTGTGTGTGTGTGTGTGTGTGTGAAAAACAAGCGGGATGTGCAGAGTTAGTCAAGCGGGGCTGAACGGGACGCATCCTTTCAACCATCTCCCATTTGTTTCTCCCCTCCGAGCTCCCTCCCATCCCCGTACCTCCCACTCGTCCTGTGCTTTCCCTTCCTCCTCACTGCCATTTCCTATCTCTCTGTCTCTCTTTATGCCTCCATCATCAGTCCAAACACATAGACCTGATGTATTTCTGATTCATTTGCTTTTCCTTTACTTTTCCTCAAATATTCATCTTTACCCATGTCTGGGGGACAAAAAAAATCAAGATTATCAAACTTCCCAAGAAGGCAAAGGGTAGACATCCACTGTCGCACACATAGACACAAAACATTCTACAACGTGCAATACGGGAAGTAAAATTCCAAATAGAAAAAAACATACAACCCAGTTAAGTTGGTGCTTTTGAACTCTTAGAAATGTGTTAGTGTTCAACCCCGACACTCACACACTAACACTGTCAGAAACACATACTAGTGGTTAGCTGCCGGGTGTCTATTACCTGCCAGTGTGCTTTGATCTCTTTGGACAGCTTTGATCAAAAGATGTCATCCGACCTTCTCGACTGGGCCTCGCTAGGGAAGTTAGCAAGGGGAAACGTGTGTGTGTGTGTTTGGGAGTAAATCACACAGCGAAGTGGGTGTAAATAAAAACGACAGGATCACTTTAAGGTCCCGTCAGGTAGGCAGGAAGCGATTATGATAACGCCCGCTCGACTCCAACGCAAACGGACACACTTAAATCCACTGGGCCGCGCGTACAATACAGCGTGTTGCTCTTTTTCTCTCTCTTCCGGCCTCTCTCTTCCCTTCTCTCTGTGTGTGCCTTTCTTATCTTTCCTTCATTTATTTTCTTCTATCTCTTGTGCAATATTGACTTGTTTTTCGGGATTGGGGCTGGTGCAGGCCCGAGGTGCGTCTGCTGAGAACAGATTCAATACAAGCGTCCCTCCAAGGGCGGATATCAGGCCTGTTTGAACAAATCAGCATAAAGCAAAAGGGCGAATGCATGGCAAGTCATCAGCACACTTACGATCACACACAAACACACGTAGATGCTCCTGCAAATGAAAGATGTAATGCATCTCCTCTGTAAAGACAAAAAGAGAATCCCCTCTCCGCCCTCCAAGAAAAGGATTCGTAAAAGGAACAAAACAAAGATGTTTTTCCTTCTAAAGGAAGCGCCGTCCGAGCAATAAAAGGTGTAAAATGCGAGGGGGTTTTTAGAGGAAAGAAAAACGGCGAGCAATAAAGCCGGAAAACAGCACTGCTCCGAGGCAATTTAGACTGCAAAACACAAACCATTAAGTTTGTGCATTATCTTTTAATTTAATCTTGAATGATTTATAATCCATCACGCAAGGCTTCAACCATATCCAATTATTCTCTGCTGCTTGATTGACAACAAAGGTGATTTATTAAACTAATAAAAACTGATGGGCTCTCCACTATGCTCTGAAAATAACCAGCCGGACCGAGAGCTCAAAGACACTTTCCCCACAAACACACCTCCCTCCTGAGAGGTAGCGTGTCGATGCTTTGTGCGTGTGTCTTTTTTGTGTGCAGGGAGTTAAATTGTGCGCGCGAGGCCTTTAAACAATCGCATAAGTATCGTTTTGCTTAAAATTTGTCATCTTTTCCCGCCACTCTCGCTGTGCCAGATATGTCGGAAATCAAAATGTCAGGCTTAGTGACGAGCGATGGTTCCAACCCCAGACCCCTTCCAACCCCCCCACCCAATGCAAGGACGAGTGATTATATTAGGCTTTAATTCCTCCATCCACAGCATATATGTCATCTTAGCCTCCGCTTTATCTGCTAATGTTACGCTCAATCACTTGATATTAATGGAAAAACACAGAGCCGGGGGTGGGTGGTGGGGGGAGGGGCTAATGGTGCAGCGTGGTGATTGGTGGGTGAGTGTGTGTGTGTGTGTGTCTTTGTTGATGAATGAGGGTAGGGTGGCGTGGAGAGGGTTAACATGAATATCAAGGTAGGAGTTTGCCGAAATATTAGCATGTTTACAGCAGCATGTATGAGGCTCATTTAACGAGGCTCACATGTTTTAATGTGACTACACAAACACAAACAGCCACATGCACAGACTACACAGAAATGTTTGAACATGTGGCCCATTGTGAAGTCTGGTTTGGGAGTGGCGCTTTAAATTAATGTTGCAATTCTACACTTATTAGAAACACATGTTCTCATGAAGACAGGAGGAAATGACGTTAGATTTGGTCAGAAACCAGAATCGACAGTGTTGACTTCATGTAGATTTTTGAAAGATGACTATGACTCGTGTTACAGAGCAATGTACTAAAATGATATTAGCGATGTCTTGAAACTAGCAATTAAGTAGGCGGTATCAATAGGACCCCTGGACTCCATGGGCGACGCTACCCAATGCCTCCTCGGTAGGTTAGCTGTTAGCTCCATTATTTAGCCGTGCACCGCCGACTGCTAACAGCAAACGTTACCAGCTAGATTTCTTCTTATAAACAAACTATTAAACGAGCTACTGTTAGTGGACGGCTATTAAGCTGTGGAACTTTAAGAATTGCACGGCCCCAGCAGTAAAGGTAAAATTGGAATTCTTGAATTGGGTTCTTTATGTGTAACAGTGCTTCTTATTCCTGTTAAAGTGTCTGTTCTGTCTTCTGCTTTGGCAATAAACACGGCTGCATGTCGTGCCAATAAAACAGAACATGAATTACAGAGCTGAATGCTGAAAGGAAACAAAGTAAGCAATAATTAATTCACCACTGGTCCACTGTGTGTTTCTACAACAACGAATTGCCAAACTCTCATACACCCACACACACACACACACACACACAAATAGGTAACATATAAAAGCATCATCAGAACTACATACTGTTCTACGATGGCATTACAAAGCATTATCATGTTGAAATTCCAAACCTGAGGCCTTGCTTTGCATAAAACATCACAGGATGGTTTCCTACAAAGTCTTTATCAAAAGCTTGCTAATTCTGATCTTATTTTTTTTTAAACATAAACTTCCCTTTTAATCACGGCGATGTGCATCAGAATGCAAAAGCCCAAAACAAGGTGGTCTGTTTCTCGCCGTTGATTTGGGGTAAGCACAATGTTAGCGCGTGGCGCTTCACCTGATGGATCTCTGGCCCTCACACGTCCATCAACCGTTCCTCTTCACCAGGGGGCAGAGTGGCGGAGTGTGTGGGATTGTCTGTGGAGGGGCGGTTTGGGTTTTCAGTTTCAAAGCCCTGAATTAGTGTGTACAGTGTGGGAGTGTGTGTGTTTCAAGCAGGGGCGGGTAAATACACAGGCAGCGATGAATAATGTCAGGCAGGAGGCCGCCATTTTTAATCATGTAATTAGCCCTGAAGACTAGGAAGAAACAGAAGAAAGGTCTTTTATGTCATGGGAACAGTTGCAAAATGGCGTCAGTGATGTGTGTGTGTGTGTGTGTGTGTATTTTTCAGTATATGGAAGAGCCCGAGAGACATGTCTCCCTGGGTACAGGTACAGCAACAAGCCCATTAAGGCCAAACACAACTACACAACCTCACAGTGTTGTTATGGCAACAAGGCCTTAAAGGGGAGACGTATAAATTCACATGCAAACACACACATACATAGAGAGGAGATGAAGGAAAAAGGAAGGGGATAGAATATCCATTCTCTCTTATACATTATTATAGATATACTTATATATTTTCTAGACGGCCCCCCACCACAGTGTGGGTCCACTTACGAACCCAGGAATGCCGATGCATTAAAACAGCGTTGATAAGGGAGACAATGGCGACAACCGCTTTCCAATTTTCCTTCACATTAAAACTAAAAAACAGCTACAAAATCTATAATAACATCAAATTAATTATGGCCATAGCAGTAAAAATGTGCTCATATTTAGGACCGTCAAAACAAATAAATAAATAGCACGCAGTCTTTGAAGATATGTAAAAGTATTTTTATCAATCGCCTCTGCTGCCTTTCAGGACCCTGGACAGCGCACACACACAGAGCCACACACATACACAGACACATACAAAACCATCCTCTGCTCACAAACACTTTTGACTCTAGTTATTCCTTTTTAAATACAGTATGCACGTATTTGGTTTGTCTGACACTGTGAATACATTTTGTGTGTGTGTGTCTCCTAATAAACTACACTCTCAATTAGAAACATACTTTCTCCCCTAAGCTTTAAAATCGTGGATTTAAACAAAAGTAAATCAAGTGAAGTAGTTTTTAGTCTTGGTTTGGGTAAAAATAAAGTTCTGGTCCCCAACAGCAACGGAACACAAATTTGATTGAAAAACCCATTTGTGTTACGTCAAAAAAAAGAAGGGTGAATCTGGCAGTAAATATTTGAAAAAATAAAATAATTTGTCATCATGTTCTCCAGATTGTCTGTGAAAGTGCACCCCACCTCACACACACACACACACACACACACGTTGTTTTGGCGCGTTCTGAAAAATGGCGTTTTGAAAAAAATCTGTTTATATTCATCTCTACTTAGAAAACCACGTTGATCTTGTGTTTGGGTGTGCGTGTGTGTGTTCAATCACAAAAACCCAAACCCTGCGGCCAGATTGCTCCTCTAACAAAAGCCCTTCCCACTCATCTCGTGGTGTTTAACTAAAAATACCTCCAGTAAAAAGAGTAAAGGAGCTTCATCCAGACGAGATCACATTATCTGTGTGAGAGATAAGAAAGCTACATTGCAACCCATTGTTTTTGTCCTCATTGCTGAGCACTGAGGACAAAAACAATGGGTTGCATTTATCTGGGCGGGATGCTGACAAATTTGACCGGACAGCTTTTTAAAAATGTGCAAGCACCAAAAAGAAGACACTTTTTGTCTCCTTTTGAATGAGCATGAGCTGAGGGGATGTGACAGAATTGCATAATTCATTTTTGAGCTGTGTTTTTTAACAGCTGATGTTGATGAATGAGACGCTTTCATTCAAACGCTGCATTTAATTTGGAGGACAAATAAAAACAAAGGCACAGCTTCTATCGTTCAGAGTCCTATGAGTATTCTTTTTCATGTATTTCTTTGTGCACTACCAAAAACAAAAAACACCTCACAGTCAATGGGGATTTATTTGAATCTACAAATACTTTTCTACAAAAGGTTTTCAAGTAAAAGTACCGCGATGCTCCTTAACATTTAACAGTGAGTCCAGCAGTCATTTTTGAATGTATTTTTCACAAGTGATAGGTCTCATATTTTGGCTTTCATACTAGAGCGACCCATTGTCCCCTACCTTCCCATCACGGAAGTTGTTGGAATGTTCTTTGCCGGGAAACAGAATGGAACGCCAGGTGCTGATGTGTTAAACATGAGTTAAACAACATACGTTGTTGTTTAACTCACGACTGATACCATGTGCAGGTATACGCAACACTATTTGGGTAACAAGAGCTTAGTCTCGGCACACCTAGATGATAAAGTTTCAGACAGTCAGACCCCTGTGGAGCTCCATATTTCATTGATTGGCAGTGAAATGTCTTTTTCCAGTGTTGCACTTGTACAGTAGAAGCTAGGGTTGTGTAGGGAGAGGCATTTAACACCCAAGCTTATAACGGTCGATGAATCGATAGCGACATGTTAACCAATCAAGGTCCTATTGACCTGGGTTATAAATGCTAATGAAAGACACACACACACACACACACACAAATGCACCTCCTTCTTGCTCTTTTCCACACTCTCTTGTTTTCCCCAAATGTGGATCGCTTTTAATTCTGAATCCCGACGCGCCTTTAAATAACCAGTGTTTTTTCATTTTGTTCATTTAGTTCTCCAAGATGGAATGTGTGTGTGTGTGTGTGTCTGTGTGTTAGAGATAGAGAGAGAAGGTTCAGTGAGGCTGCGTATAACCTGGGGCAAGACTGGAGGCTAAATCACTCCTGGAAGAGTGGCAGGAAGATAGAAAGCAAAAAAAAGTTAAATGCTGACTGATGCTGTGTGTGCTGCTCTTTCCCTCGTCCGTGTATTTCTATAGCTACACTCTCTCGTCTCTATCCCTCCTAACTATCTGGGTAAGTATCTACCCGTTTGTCGAGTCCTCCTGTCAGTCTCCAAGTCCTCCATCTAAATGGCAGTCGCTAGCTAAAGATAAAATATAGCAACGCGTGGTGTATTGTTTTAAATAGCGCGTCAATATTTAATAGGTAATTGATGGATTAATTAGGTATTGATCAGTAAACAAGGCACAGTAATAGTCCACGCCTTTTTTCATTAGATGGTCAAGGCAGTGAAATTATGAAACAGCACATTTCTTGACCAACCAACAGATAATTCTGGTCCCAGTCCATTGCCGCGCAAACAACGAAACACTTTTGACCTTTTATTATTGTATTTCTGGCCAACGCGGTAACAAGATAGCCCGAGGACATTATGGCTTAAACAAATCCTAAAACAACACTTTTTTAAAGTCATGGGCTGTAAGGACAATATCGTGTGAGGAATCAAATCTTTGATTTCCTTCTGGAATACTTTTTTCCAAGAATTACAGATTGAAAACCAATTAGCTAATTCAAAGTATAAAAACAGTAAAAACTTCTCAGACGGTCTAAAATCCACCCTGGGCCACATACAGGACCGTCTTTCCCACGCTGCTGTTATGTCTTGAGGCCCAGCTGTCGGGTTCGGTTCCACCAGTGTGATAGCTCGGTGTAAACCTCCAGATAACAAATAGTGGTGAGAAAATGAGGGACGTCAAAACACATTGGGAGGGGGGGGGCAGCTGAAGAGATTAAAGATATGACACAGAGAAGAGGATTTTACAGCACTGATGTAGTAATCGCACGTGCAAAGGCTGAGATGAGCGTTTATCAGAAGTAAAAGGGACACATAAGACGGTTTCATCATGCCTCGTATCCTCGCACAAAAAATAGTTTGCGTGTAGGTAGGGCTGCAACAACGAATCAATGAAATCAATAAAAATCGACTATTAAAAGTGTTGGCAACGAATTTCATTATCGATTCGTTGCGTCGCGTGATAATCACGTCACTCAGTGAGTTGCGGAAAGAGGAAAAATTAAAAATACGAGCCGAGCCGACGTAAAGGAAAGAGCAGCCAGCAGCGCTGGCAGTTGTTGAGTCACATGGCGAAAGGCAAAGACGTCTGTTCGAGTTAAGTCGGCCAAGGTGTGGGAGCGTTTCGCATTGAATCAACTAAAAAGGTCAACGTAACGTGGCACGAGAGCACCACGTTGTCCCGCCTCCAGCAGCTCTTCTGCTGCTGCTGTTTACTCGTTATCCAGCTGATCAAGCTAGCGTTAGCTCCTTAAAAACAGCACTAAAAGCACTTAGCAAGCCTGATGACACGTTTTTATTTACCCTGCCTTTTTTGCACCATTCATTTTTCAATCTGTTGTCTTTCTATATATCTTAAATACATTTTGTGCTTTGTCCCATTTTGGTTATTGTTGATAATATATTTGTATGTGTTGAATGCTGTCATATACGGTAGTCTGATAAAAATTGTCCCCGGATGCTCTTGGGACCAATATGACATTTTATTAATATAGAACTTTTCTAGGAAATAAGAGGCGGGAAGTAAAGGCAATAGAAAGGTAGAGGGGTCCGCTGCGCTCAGCACTGCGCGTACTTGTGGAAAGAATGAAGAGTGAAAGTAACATAAAGAGAGAAGCTTTCTCACCTCGTGCCCGCTTCCACTGGCCACACATGTTCAGAGGAGTGAGGGGTCCTTTGATGGCGCTTCGGTGGAAGCATAACGACTCCTTCAGACATCAGACCTCTGTCACATCCTTCGCTCCTCGTCTTAAGGTTAAAATCTATAATCCGTGCCACAGTGACAGGGGATTTGGATACTGAAGGGGACGGTGCGTCCACACCCAGTTTTAAGAGCCCTTTCATTTCCGCTGCCAAGCCTTTTCAGAGAACCCTTCATTTCCTTTATTTCCAGCCCATCTCCTCATAGTTAAATGGAGTGCAGCCACTGACAAACAGAAGAGCCTGTTTTATCTGCCTCACTCCTTCCACTCCTCCACGAGGGTTTGAGGGGGGGGAGATACTTTTGAGAAGCAAGGGACAATCTCAAAGAACCATTTGAGCATGTTACTGCAAAGAAGCGAGGCACAGAATGAGTTCTCTTCCTCTCATCTTTTTTTCCACTTGTCCCTCCTCCCCTCCCTTCCTGGGCTAGCCCAGGACCAAGTACCAGCAAGGGTCATATCTTTTTAATTATCTTTCCCGCCTTTGATTAATTATTCAGCGTGACAACGGCGTGTTCGTAATGCTTTTCACCTGCTGCCGCTGACTGACGGCCCCTCTGTTGAACTCAAAAGCAAACAGCTGCTGCCATGATCGCCTAGCAACCGGCCCGTGATGGATGAGTACCAGAGATGGATGGCCACAATAAATCATCACGTCTGCCATGCCGCTATAGAGACCTGGGCAGAGTGAGAGGGGAGGAGAGGAGAGAGCATACCAGAAAGCCCCACAATGCAACTGCTGGGAAGGATGGCATTTTAAGAAGGAGCCATCATTTTATTTTCTATATACATGAATATAGGGTACGCTACATCCTGTCTGAACAGGTATATATCTTCCATTAACCTTTTGTTCCATGAAACTGTTAGGGTAGAAGACTGGTCATTAGAGTGTCAACACTTTTTCCCGGCAGTAACCAGCTCATTCACTCTCTGTACATGTGCATTGTAAAACACGAGTTTACTACTACATGCACATGCAGTGTTGACAAGGAGTGTGAACTGGCTTACTAGTAATGGATGAATGAAGACAAAAACATAGAATCTGCCGCCTTACGATGATGTGTTTGCACTGGCCTGTAATGGCAGGACTAACCCTTCTCCACCCTTTGGTGCTCGACTGTCATGACGTGGTTCCCTCACCATTTCTCCTCTGTCTATTTGACCTCCTGATGTTTCTCCTCTCCCTGTTCTCTCTGCATCATTGCCTGCCCCATCACGGCCTGAAGAAACATGTTGGATATAAGAGTTGTGGGGCTCTAAACACCAGTTAAGCAGCCTGTCAGCTCTGTTAAAGGACACTCACAGGCTCTTGGAGTATAACCACCTATGTCAGCATGAGTAGCCTGTACGGCAGGTTCTTATAGCTTTGAGAACTGACTTGTTTTCAAAGTGTTCTTTAATCTATGTTTCCAGTTTATTTCACTTACAGGCCACTCTACACCTTTCATGACTTCAAATAACAGCTTGGTTCCCTGCTCATGTTTCTATTCGAGAGACATGATGACAGAGGGAAGGCTGACTCGTTACCTGCATCATCGTATTTGAAAGCACCTTATTGGTAGCGTTTGTCCCTCTTCACACTTGCTGGTCTTGGGTCACAGACCAGAATCCAGTGCAGATGAACATGATCACCCTCTACTGCAGCCCCGCGTTGCACTGAAGCCTTCATGTTCGTCCTTCCGTACAATGATGCAGCACTATTAGCATTCTGGCTACATTCGCGCTGCTGGACAAATAGCATGATGATTGCTTAGGGTCAGCATTGCAAAAGCAAATCCCCCAAATGATACACAGTGACAATCAATGAGCCAATGAGTTATCTTTTCTTTTTTGTTCGACTAAGACTAATATCAATAAAATGACACTGTTAAATCTCATTACCGTTTCCATACACACTATTTACTAAAAAACTGTTGACTGATCTAGCTTGAACACATCCAAGCACAACTCAATGCAACCTCTGTACAATTTCCATAAAAAAGAATTTGCTGGTACTAGCCAATGTCAAGCCATTAATGATTTTGGTTACAATCAGAGTCAATACACTATAGCACCACCCACTCTGCTGTATCAGGAACAGTACACGTGCAGTGATCGCCAGGGGTTATCAAGTCAGTACTTTTGGAGAACACTGTTTAAGATAAACCTATCTGTGCTCCGGTACAAGATAAAGTCTTACTTGACTCCTTTAAGTCTTTGGACTAATGGTGAAAGGGACAATAGCTCTATGATAAAAAAAAATAATTCTAATTCCTTCAAACCATCAGAATATTATCATGCAATGACATGAGAGAGGACGGGATGTACAAGTACAACATTAATTATCCAATTCTGACCTTTTCACCTTTTGGTAGCATTTGACCTTTAACCCTTCCCTTTTGTTTGTTCTTTACTGCAGAATTTTGGTCACTCTTTGCTGTTTTTCTGCGTCCCTTCCTTCACCGAGATCACGGCTGACCCCTGCTTTCCCTACCTCCCACCCCGCCCTCACCTACACCTGCAGTGTCCCGTCACACACACACACACACACACACACACACACATGCACATACACAACCACCCTCTGATCTGTAGCTCAGGTTACAGCTCTGTAGCAATCCAGTCTAAATAATGTAGCAGTGATGAATGGCAGGGCCAGATTCATATCCATCAAC
Organism: Apeltes quadracus; assembly: GCA_021346845.1. Taxonomy (NCBI): domain Eukaryota; kingdom Metazoa; phylum Chordata; class Actinopteri; order Perciformes; family Gasterosteidae; genus Apeltes; species Apeltes quadracus. Next base: position 809,486 of record CM037918.1, read on the forward strand.
AGGCTGTTTTTTTTAGGGAGCATCCATCTTCTATCAGGCCTCCCTTTGAAATCGGGGAGAAGTGAAGAGAGAGAGAAAAAGACTGCACCGCTGGAACCCGTGGGAGAACACTGGTGCGTACGTGTCAGACACTGTGACTGATACACGCCTGCGAGCAACCTCCCAGACACACCAGCTCAGGAGAGAGAGAGAGAGAGAGAGAGAGAGAGAGAGAGAGAGAGAGAGAGAGAGAGAGAGAGAGAGAGACATACTGTTATTGACACGATAAACACAGAACAAGCTCTTTTGCGAGGAGATTAATGGAGCCATGATTCACAATCTATACTTATTTATGATGTGATACATGAGTAATTGTGTGTAAAATGCACTTTTAAAGTCGGCGTATTTGCTGTATATCGCAAGCAGAAACTCTTTCCCCCCGAGGGCCCTGGAGGGGACAAGGAGAGTAGTGCAGGGCCAAAACATTTGGGAAACTAGTACAACCGATTTCTCCCCCTTCTTCTTCTTCTTCTTCTTCTTCTTCTTCTTCTTCTTCTTCTTCTTCTCACACACTCATTCACGCTTTCGACACTAGTAATCCCCCCCATCTTTCCCTCTGTTTCTCTTCCGCTATTCACCCCCACTGCTGTCCCCCCTACCTTCCTCCCCCTGCAGGGGTGGACTTCAGAGGCACACGGAGGGACTGTCCTACACACTAAAACACAGAGACATATGTGGGCTTGTAAACACACACACACAGCAACTCTTCCCCCCCCCCCACACACACACACACACACACACACGCGTGAGGGCTCTGGCAAGACCACGTTTGATAAATGACACACGTCATTGTGTCAGGAGAGAAGGGTGGGTCTGTGATGTATGGAGTGGACGGTGAGAGGGGGGAAATCGACTGTTGGCAGTGAGACGCAGCGCCTACCCCCCCTCCCCTCCTCCCCCCCACAACCCTTTTGGTTTCCGGAAGAAAAAAACACGCGTTAGCGCATTAACTGGTAAACACACTGATTTCCTCCTTTCCTCCTTTTTTACGTTTCATTTTTCTCCTTCTTCACGTGCCACCTTTTTTGATCTTTTGCATTCCCTGGCCGAGTTACAGAGAGAGGGAGAGAGTTCATCGAGGAAACAGAGGAGGAAAAGGGGGAGGAATGGGCTGCTGGAGCAGGAGAGCGCTGAGGGAAGGGCGGGTGTGGAGGGGAGGGCCCTAACGATATCAATCACAGTCCCGTTTGCAACAGAGATACAAGCATTTCAAATAAAACAGCCAAAGCTAGACAGATAGCCTTAACATGGGGCTGTAACCTGAGCTCCCTCCCTCCCTCCCTCCCTCCTGCAGCCCCCCCAAACTCCTCATAACGTGAAAAACACAGAGCGCATTTGACTGTTTCCCTTCTCTCCCCCCTTTTCTCCTCCCCTCAGCGACAATCTCTCTCCTGCCTCTTTTCTCTCGTTGTCGCTAGCAGGCGAGGTGGCTGACATCTGCAGAGTGCATTTAAAGAGGAGAAGAAATGTGTCAGAGGAGTGTGATGCACTCTTTTGCACGCATGCACACCACACACACTCAGGGGCCCCCCCTCGTTCGGTTTCATTAGCTCACTGGCAGGGTGGCACTTCTCAAGCTCATTACTGAGGAAGGATTTATGGCGCGGCAGCCAGTGGCGGAGAAAAGGCATCTGTCAATAATTGCAGGGAGCAGCAACTCCCATCTCCACCAGCTTTGAAATCTCATTAGGTATGCAGTTATCAGGCATAAAGATCAAAAACATTACTCAGCTCCGACAGAACCCGACCAAGAAACATTAATTAGCAACAGGCCCTCGCAGTAGAAAATAAAACAGCCTTCCTTCTCACTCCTCTCATCTCTCTTTTTTTTGCTCTTTGGTGCACCGACCGGCTTTCTCTCTCTCTCTCTCTCTCTCTTTCTCTCTCTCTCTCTCACCTGCCTCCTCTCAGCGAGCGGGTGAGTACACTTTTTGCTCTAACCGAGCTCCTAACAGGGCCGCAAGCGACGCATTTGACGGTCTAAAAGCACACGCGCGAAGCCCTGGAGGGCGAGGATAATTCCCCGATACAAAAATGGAGGGCCGAGGCTTGTTGGACTTTTTTTTGGCATTGACTGAGTGTGTGTGTGTGTGTGTGTGTGTGTGTGTGTGTGTGTGTCTGTGTGAAGAGAGCAGAGGAAGGCGCTGTCAGCTGAGAAGGATGTCAGCCCGGGCTGGCCCTGATTACCGGGGCCTCAGACGGGGTCTTCACTGGCTCCCCTGCCTTTCATCACCGCCACCGTCTCTCACACGCACACACATACACGCACACACACACGCACGCACAAGACTGATGGCTGCCAGTCTCGCCTATAGGTTCAGCCAAAGCCTCCGTGGGAAAAGGGAAGCGAGGAGGCTCTGATTGTGCGAGCGTATGCACAACCACACACAGACATACACACACTTTGCAACATAAAGGCGACCCCCACTGAGGGTAAGAAGAAACCCAGACCTGGAGCTGAGCCCAGATGACACTCAAAAGATGCGCACACACACACACACGCACACACGCACTACATGCTGTCTGTTCAACACGTCCGGGAGTATAACTGCCTGTACATGCGATAAAAATAACCATAAACAGGAGCCCGTTGTCTTGCTGGAGACAGCGCTGACTACTGCTGACGAGTTTCTCTGGGAACGGAGGCCAATGACGGAGACCGAAGGGTCACGGTGTCGCGCTGAGTGTGACGTGGGCAGACCACCCCACTGGCAAGTGTTCCATAACGCAGCAGGTCTGCTCTGGAGGTTCCTATAGGACCGCAGTGAACGCACATATATCTGCTTTGTGTCATCACAGGATGTGCGTGTGTGTGTGTGTGTGTGTGTGTGCGTGTGTGCAGAGATCCATCCATTTCCTGTTTTAGCCGTTTTTACCCAGCGTGCCTCAGTGTGGGTCAGACCTCACAGTGAGGGGCTGCTGGTTGGATCAGGACCAAACAACCTTTTACATCCCTTTTATTACGAGCACGTTCAAATACTTTACATGCTTTAACGAGTCTCTGTAAAACATGAGAAGTAACAAAGACTGTGAATAATATTTCCGACACAAAATAACAGCATTATTAAATCAGTAGTCATCAACAGTTCAACCCTTATTCTGTATTCAGACAGACTTCCACAGCCACGATTGTTTGTATATTTTAGATTAGTATACCTCCCCACATGGGCCAATATACACGATTTATTGTCTCTATAAAATTGAATTGGTGTTTTTATATTTATTTAACCTATTCTTGTTTTTAATCTTATTCTGCTTATCACTATTTATTGCATTTTTGCCTTTTGTGGTCTGCCACCATGGATTTTACAGCAAATAATACCATTTCAACACGGTACTTTAATGGAGACAAAGAAAGAATTGTTTTGCTTCATGAGGGCGGAAGAGACAAAGTGTCATCATCGAAAATATCATAGAAATGAAATGTGTTATTTCTTTAACTTTAAAGACGTCCCTTGAAATAAAGAAAACAATGACCAAAAAAAGATACCGAGGCAAATCCTTGAGACTCTCGGGGTGAGAGTATCTGTGCTCTGTAAGCTCTCACGCTCTCTTTGCACACGCCCCTCTACAAACACAAGCCGTCGCTCTGTGCTCACAGCAAAAGGAGAACAGGGAGGAGATGGAAGGGGGGAGAAGAACAGGAGGGGGGGGGGGGGGGGGAGGGAAAGGATGCAGCCTTGTGAGCCAATTTAAGAAATAACTGCTGATGCATCAGCTATTGACTGTTTGAGCCCTCGTGATAACGCTCAAGGCAAAACTGGGAGCGAAATGACAGCATCAACTGCCTGCAATAAAGTGCAGCGCGCCAGACCAAGGGAGCTCTAATTGACAGCTGTCAACCTAATGGGAGCCATGACGGAAGATTCTGGGAGAGGGAGGAAAAGAAACAGTGTTTATAAACCATCAGCCACTTATCCTTCAAAGAAGGGAAGGGCGATGGGGGGGTTTGAGGGAGCCGTGTCTCCCCTCCCTCTTCCTCTCCGTCTATGATTGTCGTTTGTCTACTTGCTCGCGATTTCATTCGCCAATGCTTTCTCCTGCCGGTGCACGTAACCTTGTTTTTTTTTTTTTAACAATCTCATTACCTCTGCGTCTTTGGCCCTGTGATCGAATATTTCACTATGCAACAGTTCTCCCCACTTTCTCTCGTTTCTCCGTCTCTGGTTACATTGTTTGGAGCAGCAGAAAAGCAGAGGAGGGCCAGAACTAATCACAGTGTCAGTTAGCCGCCTGGGAAAGACTCGCTGTGCACAGGGTGGCGCGGGGGAGCCGTGGTGGGATCAAGGGAGGGTTTAGCCTAGTCGGGGCACATTTTGGTGACGACTTACATTGGCCACGTTAGCGTGTGGATGCCGATAAAACGTTGGTTTGCAAATGTTCCTGCTTTGATGCTGTCGTACGAAGTACGTCGGGCCCCTCATCGCACGTCGCAAGTCTGTTGCTTAATTTAGAAATCCTTCCTGTCTTGAACAAACAATGAAGTGATTCACAAGACATATTCAGTAAGTAAAGTAAAAATGTTAACTTTATTTTAATTATTTTTAAAATATTTTTAACCCCGACAATTGTCTGGTGACGCCACGGATTAACACCCACAGATTAACACCCACGGATTAACACCCACGGATTAACACCGTTACCCCTTACCAGGGACTCCAACCCCACGTTGGGAACCACTGGTATAAAAGAGACTCTAAAATGCATTTGTGATAAAAAGGAGACTAAATGGGTTTCTAAGCAACTCCTCAAACTATTTGAAAAAGGAATTAAAAAATAATTAAAAAAGAAGAATCTTAAAAAGAAAAAGAAATCTTACAAAATGCCACTCTTCATGACAACAACATGAAGCGCATTACATATTTTTACACCGCAGTTATTCCAGTGCCCTCTTCAATAGAAACGGGAGTGCACGAGTTTCAACATTTACCATATAATAATACTATTTCATCATTCCTGAGACTCCATGGTAGCTAATAGTGGCATGAAGCAAAGGGCCGCGTGAACGCTGTTGTTTTTAAAGAATCATTTGTCCCCCTCTTAATCATTAACGCAATTATCAAGATATTAGAAACAAGGTTAATGGGCTTCATTATGTTGCCATGTTTCATTAAAGATGGACACAAGGTGCCAGAATATTATCATTGGTCTCTCACAAACAACATCAGCTCTCATGTAACTTGTGTCCTTGAAACACAAAATGCCATTCCCATTCAGACAGTGTGTCTGTGTGTGTGTGCGCGTGGTGAGTACATGTGAGTGTGCCTCGCTCCCCCCTGTGAGTGTGTGCGTGCGTGTGTGTGAGTGAGTATATTTAAATGGGCCACTGCATCTCGACTTAGATCCACCGCGAGTGCAACGTTAACACACATCAAGCATGATTAATCTCTCGCTCCCATCTACAATCAATCACACACACACACGCGCACGCACACACACACACACACACACACACACACACACACCCATGCGCGCAGAGAGGCAGCGAAATCCCAGAAATCAGCTGTGTTTGCCTCCTCGGCTGCTATCTATCCCCGGTTGGACAGAACCAGATCTGTCTTGATGTTAATATTTACATACATCATGGTTAGCCTTTCTGGACACCGCGCTGATGATCGCTGTTTCTGAAAAAAATCTACGCTGGGGGTTGAAAAATCCTCCCGCTCGGGGAAAGTGTCATTGAGTAGCTAATAATGACCGGTGTCAACGTCATCAATCTGCAGAAGGGGGCTCTCAGGAGAACAATGCACACACACACACACACACACACACACACACACACACTGGATGCCATGTTAACATCATGCAGCTGCTCCTCGCTGCTAAACATCCTCCGTTTCAAATGACCCAAACAGAAACAATAGATGTGCAGTTGTGCATGTGAGGATGTAGGATTTTGGAGTTGTAAAAAACAGCCACACAGGTGAACAAATACACTGGACGTGGAAGCTTCCTGTCCCTTAACAATGATCTTGCCAGGCTTTGAAGCGCACAGACAGAAAGCCGGCTGCTCGCCGAAGCTTTGTCCTTTTTCTTCTGATCAAACAAACACCCTTTGGTCTGAAACAACTGCGTGGGTGGGGGAGCCGGGGTGGGGGAGCCGGCGTGGGGGAGCGTAACTTCTGCCTCAAAAATCCTCAACGCTAATTATAGGAGTGACCTGCGTTGGCGTCCTACCAGGCCCAGGTGACGGATCGCACTCAAACAACGGCAACGGCATCCAAAGCCTTCACCTGTGATGGGGCTAAAAAGAAGGGGGGAGTAGAATGATTGGGGAGGGGGCGGGGGCAAATGAGGACAGTGTAGGATCAAGTTGATTACATCCAACTACGCCACAGACCCTAATTGGCGAGCGTGACAGTGTGCTGAGCTTGTCATCTCCAATCATTAGGCCCGTCAAGAGATCCATCAGATGCTCCGGCTAATTAGGAGAACGCTAATGAAGCTGGCAAAACAACTCCTCTTTTCAGACGGCTCAATGCACACCGCTGGAAGTGTGTTGGCTCGTGTGTGTGCGCGCTTGGAGGTTCGCAGCACGGGAGAGAGGAGAGGAATGTGCGCGACCACTACACAGGAAGGGTGGAGACGGACGCGCGGCGTAGAATAAGTCGCTTACGTCCCGGTACTGCTGCCCTACAGAGAGCTGGCGGTGTGTGACGCCATGTTGGAGTGCGTCTAAGCATGCCGGCCAATTACGACCACATGAGAGACTCCAACTAAGCAGATCTAAAAGGAATGCAGCTTGGTAAACACGCTGACCTTTCACTAGATTTACGACTTCGTGTTGATTTTAGCAAATTTAATGGTTGAGTAAATCAGCGAAGCCCGGCGTGAACTGACTGCCATCTTTGACCCCCGAGGTTAGCTTCATTTTTATGAGTGCCGGATAGAAAGAATCAGTGACATAAAAGAGAATGAAAAAAGAAAAACGGTTAGGTTGGGCTCTGCCCCCCCTCCCGAGTTCCTAATCAAGGCCTATCATTTGCCATTCTCCCATAACTCTTGCCATCACTCCAGCGCAATCAATTTGTCATCACTCTTTTTGTGCCATCCAGTTCTCCTCAACCTTAGAACTTGCAGCTGTGAGCTCGGGAAGGAGGGGCCGAGGGAGAGCGTAGGGGATGTGGGGAGGGGGAGGAACGGAGGGTAAAAAGATACAAAAAAGAAAAGAAGAATCTGCCAATATTCTAAAATGAAACTTCTCCTTCGCCCGCATCAAAGAAATAAATGCGTCGCTTTCTCTGCCGTCGCCCACGGTGGTCGCACTCAGTCCGGCGGAATGAAAAGTCTCCTCGCTGGGGATCAATCCATCCGTCCATCCCTCCGTCTGTCTGTCAACCCATTCCTTTACCCCCACCCATTGTGTCCATTAGGGCTAAAGCATTTTGATCAAGTAGGGCCCTGGGCTGAGAATACATCAGACTCTCTCTCTCTCTCTCTCTCTCTCTCTCTCTCTCTGCATATGTGTGTGTGTGTGTGTGTGTGTGCCAGCTTCTGATTGACCATTAGGGCCATTGATGAATGTTGCTGTCAGAGGGCAGACAATTAAATCAAATATGAAACAAAGTCTCTCTGACGGGCCCTCCTGCAAAGCAGTCTCCCTTCCGCGATTATGCGCGTGTGTGTGGCGAGAAGGATCGCATGCTTGTTTATATGCACTATGAAATCATTGCAGCATGTCCTCCCAGCATGCACCGCGGCACACTTGTAATTACGTGCGCGTGCCCGTTCAGCTGTGGGCGCATTCAAAGACCGGGTTGACTTGAGAGTGACAACAAAGTTGCAAAAAGAGTGTTCTTTAGGTAAAAAGAGATGCTGCACATGAATCACTACTAATTCCCTATAACAAACAGGAATTGTAATTAAGTGTTCCAACACCACGTTTGCTGCAGTCGGACATTTAGTTGGAAAATGGCTCAAATTCGAGCCTGAACGCAAATTACCGGCGTCGTAAATGATCTGATGAGACTCTCCCTTCTCTTCAACGGGCAACATAAAATAAATGCCGAGAGCGCTTCATTATCCTCGTCAAGTCTGAAGAGAAGGGGGAGGAGGGCAGAAGGGGAGGTGGGAGGGGGGGGGGAGGTGAAATCAAAGCTAATAAAAATGTGGGGGGGGGGGTGGATACATACAACAACTAAAAAAACGCAATTAAATGACGGTGTTAATGGCGAGAACTTTGTGAGGGCCAGACGTGACTTCAGCAGGCGAGCGAGGGAGGGAGGGAGAGCCAGGAGGCGGAAGGGGGAGGGAGGGGTGATTTATTGACACTTATCGGGAATGAACAGATCAAAGGCTCGGTCAGATGACAGGCGATCAATCAGGTGTCCAATCAAAGATGGCAATTGTCCATTAAAGCTCTCTTCCACTACTCACTCCTCCGGGGATGTGAAATAATCTGTAGAAGAGGAGGAAGTATTCTTTTTTTCCCCCAGAAACCAAAAGGGGAAATAAGAGAAAGAAAACAGTCCGGGTCTGTGATGATAAAAAACAAAGACACTCAGTTTCCACGTGATCGAAGGTAACGACAGATAGCAAAAGCAAAAAGTCCCAACGAAGCCCAACGCTGTGAACCAGAACACCTTCCAAAGGGTCCAGAAGGTGACGGTGTACCGGCATCACGGGGAGACAGTCCAACACAGACCCGACTAAGGGATGACAGAACGCTACTGATCACACCAGGCCAAAGTGGCTGAAAGAGTCCGCCTCCTCCAAATCTGTCTGGAATGTTTTAGAGTTAAACAGGAATGAAGAAATCAGAAGGCGTCAGAGGCGTCAGAGGCCTCGGCGGCAGCCAGCTGACCCCTACGGGCTCCGGCGAGCCCCCATCCACACGCCCTCGCTCCACCCTGAAACTCTACTTGGAGGAGGCTGCGAAGGAGCGCACAACCCAAACAGAGACACCGCGAACAATCAAGTTCTCTGAGGCAAAAGACGCTTATCTTGGATTAGTGCCGAGGCTGACCTTTGACCCTTTGTTCAGATGCAATAAGATGACTACCATAACTACCGGTTGGTTTAAAAAAGTCCCAACCTTTTTATTTTCTGACAAAGGTGATTGAAGAAATATTGAACAATTACAACAATTACAATTATGCTCTGTATTAGTGTATTAGCTTTCTTATAATGTTGCTTTCATTAGGAAACAGCAGCCTCAGTTCTGCACAGACTGCACAGACTCAATTCACAGCGACACACAACACACACGAGCAGAGCAGCCGTAACCCTAATTTAATACTGAAATGGCTGGATACCATTTAACTCAAACAATTAGAGATGAATAATTTATTTCTGTTGATCGATTGATCAACTCGACAAAAGGAATAACTTGTTTACAAACACTTCAGTACAAAGTGGGTCTTTGGAATTCCGTGAACAACGGAGTAAACAGAGACTACTATTAGACTTCAACTCATTCCAACGGGACGAATTAGGAGAGGAAACATGTCTACTCTGTGAGGGCAAAACTAAAGTTGTGTTGAGGGGGGGCGGGAAGGGGAGGGGGGGTCATAACAGAGAGAGGCTGAGAGAGAAAGGTCAAATGCATGGGAGCAAAAGCTGTCCGTACCTGCTGCGCGCCGAGGCGCCTCCTGCTTCCTCCGCGGCATGTCGGCTTCGGGGGCCCGGCAGGGCGCTCTTCTCTGGCCCCGCTGACTCGATGCTTCCCGGAGGTATCCGCGCAGCTTTGATACAACGCCCCCTCCCACCCCGGTGCGCTCTCAGGGCTCCAACATAGATCGGTGTGAGTTTGTAAAGAGGAGGAGGATGGTGTGCAGTTTGTTATTAAAGAAGAAGATGGTAATTTAAAAAAAAAGAATGTGGTGGATATTTATCGCGACTCCTCCGGTTGGCGGCTCCTCTCCGTCGGTCGCTCTCCTGACTCCGACTTGGATGGACGCGGTGGAGAGCAGGAACAGAGGGAAAGGGGCGAGGGGGGGGGGGGGGGGGGGGACTTCGCCGTAAAAAGGTTTTTGTGTTAATTCTCTTTTTAAAAAGCGCTTCGTGTCTCCGTCCGATCCCCGCTACTTGGCGTCGGAGGCTGCAACAGGCTCGAAGCTTGAAGAGGGGGAGAGGGGGGGGGGGGGAGAAAAACCAAAACGATCGCGTCAGTCAAAAAGAAAAACAAGAAAAGTCCGCCAAACAAGGGGACGACATCAAATCAAAGAGCTGACACAAGTGAAGCCTGCGCCTCCTTCTGCGGTCCAACCTCTCCGCCGCTGATCGGCGTCACGTCGCTCCTTGTCTATCTCACCCCTTCCCTCCCTCTCTCTCTCTCTCTCTCTCTGCCTCTCTTAACCCAATGTCTCTCTGTCATTCACTGCCCCCCCCCCCCCCCCTTCCCTCCTCAGAAGCTTTGTGCTTTATTATGCTCTTGAAATGTGCGTCAGTCGTAATGCAGATGATCTAAGGAGCGCGTAGACTATGCGGCCGTACGGCGACGCACCAACGCACATATATAAACACACAAGTACATGTATACACACAGTATCAATCACATGCACGCGGGCTCGGCTGACAGCGTGATCTGAGCGGAAATGGATACTTACTGTACGGGGTGGTCCTTGATCCTGCCCATGAGGTCGCACCGCTTTTCGTATCTTCTGATTTCTTTGCCTCACGGCAATTACGCGAAATTCAAAGGCAGGAGGTGGTGGAGCAGCTGCAACGCGCCCGAACCCATCGCGTACACATCCATCCGACTCGCGCAAGTCCCGCTGCTTGTAAGAAGGGGCCAAACATGTTTTTAAAAGCCACACGCAGCTTTTTCTTTCAGTTTGTTCTGCTCTGGAGCGGAGAGATGTGGAGGAAGAGGAGGAGGAAGAGGAGGTGACGGACGGGTACTGGTCACCTAACACGCTGCCCTGCTGCCTCGCGCGGAGCTTCGACGTTTCGTAGTTGCTTTGAAGAAGAAAAAAATCCACGGAGGTGCAAGTCACGTCAGTGTGTGGGGGCGCGTGTGCGCCGCGCGAGCCTGCAACTGCGCGCGCGCGCGTGTGTGCGTGTGTGTGCGACTGAATCGATGAGATACGCGCTTGATTGGGTCTCCCTTGTTGTAATAATGTACACGAGGAGGAGGAGGAGGGGACGGGCTCGCGCTGGAGCTGCACGGATCACCACGAGCTGCAGACAAACACTTTGTTTCTCTTCTTCTATTTCCTCTTCTTCTCCTCGCGTGGCCCGATAGGAGCTATTTAAATCAGCCACGCGGTGATCAGACGTGTCTCCCCCACTACACGCTCTCCATCCCGTGACCAGAAAGGCGCAAAAAAAACCTCTCCAAAAAGTGCTGTCCCTTTTATTCGGCACTGAATGGAATAAAGTACTTTTTGCTTTTCTTCACAGGTAAGAGCAGAATCCTTCAGATATAGCTTATTCAAATATTTTCTGGAGATGCGTTGATATCTCTCTCTCTCTCTCTCTCTAAATCTCTCTTTCTCTCTCTCGCAGAGAGAAATAAAAAGTTTCGGGGATTCAACTGAGTTTGGTGAAAGGGTCAAATGGAGGGAAAAAAAGATATTCTCCTTTGGTTTTTCAAACAAAGTCTCGAGGTGAAGACCAAAGGTGGACGGATTGTTGAAGAAGGGAGTTGAAGGACGAGGTGGCGACGCAGGGTGAGTCGTTCTGTCTGTCTGCCTCTCTCTCTCTGGGCCAGATGTGCCGCCGCCTCTCGCGCTCACAAATTGCCGGAGAAACGTCTCTCCTCGTCGGATCCGCAGCTTCTCTCCGTGCGCGCCTCTTCTCCGATAAATCAGCGCGGTAGTCCGTCCGTTCTCTCCCCCGCTCGCGGCGCCTGGTTGAGGGATTTGTTGATTCGGTGACTTCGGTGTGCCGATCCGAGGATGTTTTCGCGCTAATCTAACCGACTGTGTGCGCCGCTCCGCCGCTGCGTGCCGTTGGATCCGCCCAAGCATCTGTCCGTCTTTCCATTGGCGCATCCATCAGTGTCACACACACACACACACACACACACACACACACACACACACACACACACACACACACACGTGCACACGCACACAGCTGCTGTGTGCACGTTCCTCGCGATGCCTCCCCGTCCTCCCACCCCGACGGTGTGCACTCACACGTAACGCTAATTCACGCGCACAAATACACGCACACGCGCGCGCGCCGTTCTCTCTGTCTGATTGACACAGCCTACTTTCTTAAAAGCCCTTCGCTATTAGGGAGACATTTTCACTCCTAAATTATAGTCCGAGTGTTCCAAACGTTCATTCAACACAACACACGTTGATAATGTAATGAGTCTAAAACTGTCCCTTAACAAGCGAAGGACATATCGTGTCCCTACCATGTTTATTTGTCTTATTACTATTATTAATTGTAAGACAATATGTTTCATAGTAAAAAAGCTTGAGTCCAGGCTGAAATCACAGGCTCTCGAAAGGAATGTAGACACAAACATACGTGATCCACTGAGCCTACCTTTGGAGAGGTCCGAGAGGGGGAGAGACAGAAGGACTTTGATTCACGCGCATTCATCGCATAATAAACACATTTTATGACAGAATGAATTTCTTGTCCTCTTTAAAGTCGTAGACATCCCAACAGTTTAACGCCTTAGCGTTACTCTGATGGAGCTGGAGATGTATACCAGGGTACAACAAATTATAGAGAAAACACAAAAGACAACCCAGCATGTGCCAGATGTGTACGGGGGGATTTCGGGGCGGCGGTTGGTTATTCACGAGTTGTTTTCCTATTCAACCATCCTTGTGTGAAATAAAATCACGACGCCAAACTGCTTTTGGGGCTGAATGCGACTTGCAAAAAGCCCACAGTGTTGGCATTATAATTAAGGTAGCCTAATATAGTCGAGCCAGCGAGGACTTTCTGTGATGCCAGAGGCAATCAGTGTACTTTTATTGTTTTCACATCAGTTCACAAAATACTATGAGCCCAAAACGAGGTCATAACATTTCTTTGAACGTTAATAATACTTCTGACTTTTTAAAATCGTTAACACCTGATTATATATGTAGTTTATAAACACACACACACACACACACACACACACACCGTGGTGTGTGTGACACTTAAATGTTGTGGAAGCCGCATTGTGCCCGTACGCACTAACGAAGAAACGAAGCGTTGTCACTTAATATTGTTCCGTGTTTTAAAGCATGAAGCGGATCATCGCCGATATTATCACCATTTGAAATATACACACTGGAACCGTCAAAGTTTGTGAGGACGGTGATAATTCTGCGGGAGTAATGTATACATCGTCGTTCTCGTATAAATACATATGTACGTTTTATTTTATTTTCAGAGTATTTCAAAAGAGAACAAAATGTTATTTCCTACGGTATTATTTACGCAAGACTCAGAAGTGTTATTTTAGAATATTAACATCATTTAATTAGTTTCCTTTAAAAAAGCTAAAGCAAAGGAACTGCATTACAAAAACATAAACACAATTCAGATGCGTGTTGCTCTCGTCGGGGGCCTTTTTTATTGGTCAAATATCACAGCGTCACTTCGCCCTCGCTGATATTAAACTCATTTAAATGAACTATTTTGCCGGTGGTTGATCGCAGCTCATTTGTGCCTCTGACAATATGAAGAGATTTACTTCTTCCCGTTGGAAACATCACATGGAGACAACAAATCTGCGGTGACGTATTCGAGTTCACTGGAAGTATCCAGGACGCGGAGCATGATATGGAATAACCGCGTGAATGACTGCGTGGGACGGAGGGACGGAGGGACGGAGAGGGGGCCGGGGGGGGGTCTCATGTGAGGAAGTTAATCATGAACGATTGTAAAATTGGTGGCGAACAGTTAAAGAGTGAATCACAGCTAAAAACGTCGCAACAGTGTAAGTTTACGCACGCGCCAAATGTCATCTGGTGGTGTGTGTGTGTGTGTGTGCGTGTGCGTGTTTTTGTGTGGAATCTGTGTTTCACCCATGAAGGTCAGTAATACACGCCGGTGTTCCCTCAGTATCCAGGTGTGTACATGTGGTTGTGTGCGCTCCGGGTGCCCTGGGAATCGCCTCTGCCCTCGGGCCACTCCAGTCGTTACGCACGACTCAGAGCATTTCAGAACGCCGCTCCACGGGCGCACGGCAGGGCACGGATGTTGGCACGCCTGCTGGACTGGGTGAGTCCAAACTCAATTCTGTCAGTTTAGTTAGTGTTTGCGATCGTTCGTAATAAGCCGCCCGAGATGAAGTCACAAAGATTACAGAAGCGTAAAAGCGCACAAGAAGAATACATATTTATTTTTTAAGATGATATTTTGGTGATCTGCGACAAATACTTCATCAATGTATTATGGGAATATATTTATATATTCTTGTACATTATTGTTGTAAATAGAACAAGCAAATTCGGCTCTGTAAAGTTGTTTTATCAGTTGCAAGATTTTAAATTGTGGAATGCTGCTTGCAAAAAAAAAAAAAGAAGTATCAAAGCCCAGAATCAGTTTCATCTGCTCTCACTGTAGACAAAGTGCCACAATACCTGATGTAGGATTGCTGATACAGTTCGATGTTTTTACTATTATAATGCGTCTAAAATGTCTTTAATTTATATTAAAATATATATAGGCGTTTCTCCTTTTGACTCAAAATAAATTCCGGCATATACTAAATCGTCCATGACATATACGAAAAACAATGTCTCTATAAGGTAGGCTGAGAGGAGAAATCCACAATAATACTTTAAACTCCTCCAGGTTCAAAAGTTGTTTTGATTTTTCTCTTCACAGAAAGCTGCTTTTCATCACCCTGTTTTGGGAGGTTCTTCCTCTCAGCCTAAGGCCGTGCCTCTGGCTGTTCGCTACAACCCTCCAGCCTTTTCCCGCCTCAATCTGAGACCGACCTCTTCATTATGTAGTTTTAAAGCTTTGTCGATAGTTCTCCCAACTTAAAAAAACAAAAATAAGAACCTATTTGCATGGAGTGAGAGAAAGAAGGGAAGATAGACAAAAGGAGGTCAGGGTTGGACTCTCCTCAAATAACCTAAAAAGTTAGAACATGCACCAAAAAACAACACTATGCACTGACAGGAGAAGCTGAAAGAGATTGAGTGGATGCTCTCTCTCTCTCTCTGTTTGTCTCTCTCTCCGTGTCTCCTTCTCTCTCACTCTGTCCCCAGTGTCCTCCCCCAGTGTCCTCCCCCAGTCCTCCGCCAGTCCTCCGCCAATCTCCCCCTCTCTCCTATAGCTTGTTGGGTGTGCTGCAGAGCTGGCAGGGTTGAAAGGGCAAGTGCTGACCGGCCCTCTTTCTTTCTCTGTCTGCTGTTACTAGGTCACCTCACACACAGACATGCACGCTCACACGTGCACACAAACCTCGCCTTGCGGTCAGTGTTGCCACCAGGGAGAGGGGTAATTTAAGCCCTCCTTGATGTAGCCTATTCATCACTGTCCCACAGGCTACGCATCAAAATTAAAGTCTGATCTAGAAAGTTGGAGTGATATGAGATAAAAAATTAAAACATTTCTAGAGGTCACAAGGTGCAAAACCGTCAAAAGACGATGCAGTGGCTCAGCAGCACTGTATCAGGTCCTCAAGTTATTTGATATATATACTGCATGGATTGTGTTCTTGGAAATTGTCAAATTTGCAGAATGACGCATGGAAGCCTGGTGGATCAGTTCCCAAAAAAGTTGAAAAGCCAGTAGTCTTCCTCGTTAGCATGGCCTGAAGCAGGAGATTCATGTCTATTCAATTTACAATAACCCCACATTTCACATATGTAGATTCTATGAAAATATACCAAAACGTTAAATTGCTCAAAAAGCGTTATTGGTTCAAGAAATGGAATGAATACCGTCATTGAGAAAAGACATACAATATGCCATTGTCTTTTCCGATATAGTTATTATCAAAATGGAAATTTTCAGTACAAAGTCAGTTTTAAAATATGTGAAAACAAAGTCAAATGTTACTGTTGACTCTTGGGTTTTATTGGAAATGGCTCCTCACTGTTTCAACATACTGGTGTATGTGATGTTTATGGAAAAAGTGTGAACATGTTTTCTTTCTTCTTTCTTTCTTTGTTTTTTTCATTCAAATATTGAATGATCTTCTGTCAGATCATTCAGACAGAAATGTATTTAACTTGTAGTTACTTACTTAGACGGTCATACATAGAAACATAGATATATAGATGGAGGAAATATTATAAGAACACAAAAAAGGAAACCTGGTATGTTTTGCATGATTAGCATATTGATACAGATATCGTGCTTATAACATCCTGCCAATACGCCCTTAAATAATCCTATTAAAAGAAGCACAGCGCTGGACTTTTCCGAGACCCAAACACATGGAATAACTTAACTGAACACGCGTGAATTAAATGTTGTCTTCATCGTGCTATCCACACACATCGGCCCTCTGGCTTTCAAGCTAACGAGCCCAAAGGGGACTCAAGACTAAAGGAAAAAATGTCTTTAACTCAGACAAACATAGTAAGACAGGCAGATCAGGATAACCATGCCTTTATCATTTGAGAAGAACAAACTGTTTTAGTTAAGCATACAGCATCAAACCGTTGAGTAATTTCACAAGCTCCAATATTTTTAGAAGGAGCAGGTATTTCTTTGGAAAATGTTTGCGTCTCATGTCTGATGAGTTACACTGTTTATCAGCGTACAGTTTGACGGCGCGCCGCTGGGTGAGTCACTGCTTCCTTCTCACTGTGTATGTATGTGTATTTGTGTGCGGAAACCACGCTGACAGCTGCAGCTCATTACGGGCACTATTACTGATGGCGACTGAGGGAAATTCCTTCTTCCACAGAGCAAACCACCCTGTTTACCACACACACACACACACAGGTCTCGCTTATTCATAAACCAGAGATGCAACGTTTGTAGCTGAAACAAGAACAAAACAAATCAAATAGATAGATTTAGCAAACATTTACTCCTTATTGAAAAAGGAAGAAAAAAGAAGCCATCTTCTGTAAAAGGAGGAGGCACAGATTTGATTCATCCAGTTGCAGGAGAATGAACAACATCCTCTACCTGTGCATGAAGTGTACTCTTCTACATGTAGTAGAAGTAAGTTGCGTGGGTGTTGGTTCCCATAAACACACACACACACACACACACACAGCCACAGGGTGAGCAAACTTAAGAGGAGATGAGATCACCAGAGCACTCTAAGCCCTTCTAAATTGGCAAACAGCAGCGTCTCACACACACACACACACACACACACGCACACACACGCACACACACAGCCACAGTATACAGTGTCCAGTGACGTTAATGAGAGGGCTGAAAGCCAGACACACATGTGCTAGAGTCATTAGGGAGGACTTCATAGCTACACTTCAGGCCACTACGCTCCATTACTGTACTTCACTGGTTACACTGCTTGAAAATAGTGTTTTTTCAAAGTCTGATCCAGGGACCACCAGGACTACTTGGGGAGCCGCGGGGAGTTCCTTTCAAAATTAAAAAAGGATCGAGCAGTTACCTGTTTTTCTTTATCCCATTTATTTAAAGCACCATGTTGTTAGAATACAAAAACGCTCCTCTTGCATGATTCTATTGAGAGAAAGGTTTATAGTTCTGACAAAGAACTGTTTTTAATGGATTAGTAGATTTTTTCCTTTTACAATTTGTGAAGGCAGACGTGCTGGTAGATTAAATATTAGTTACACCTGTTCGAGGTGATCTCTTCTATCTGGCTTTTGAATCAGAGCATGTCTTAATAATCTAAAATCAAGAATGAATGAACACAAAGAGAAAAGGCTAAAACACAGATGTTACATTTCAACTATTGTGCACTACACACAAAAAGGGCATGGTTGTAGAGGAATTCAGACCATTATTCATGAACACCAACAAAATGAAAAAATACCCATTGCAGATGATGCTGATTGATGTCATTGAACTTTTGTGATATTTTTTTCTTTGGATGGGTAGAACAGGAGAACTTACACTAGTAAGGTTAAAGATAAGAATATCAAGGTCAGTCAGTGGGCCTCTGCCCATCAAGACTCCAAATGATAACATTCCAACATAAATTGCTTTCTTAATTGTGATATTTTCTCCTGGATTGTTATTAATGTCTAAGTTAGGAGGCAGGGATGATTTGGCGAAGCTCTACCAGAAGCTCTTGTTGAACATTATTGATAAAAGCAGCGTCTTCCAATTCATCCAACCAATACATAAAAGCATCAGTAGACCAGTGGTTCCCAAACTTTTTCTGTCACAGTCCCCTTTGAGGATATAGGAACATTGTAGTAGCCTTGTAGCTAAGATCAGTCCTAAAGCTACTCATCCACCTTCTGGTAGACGCGTGGAGGAATTCCTCTTCAAAGTTCTTTATATGTTTGTTTTACTTTCCATGCAAAAAGCTCAACCGGAAGTAAACCAAGTTGCATTAACTGCGCTCAAATATTTTATTGCGTCAATCTCGGGACACACTAATCGCATAGATTAACACAATAACTTTGACAGCTCTTGTCTTTTATTCATGAAATAATTACAAACCACTTAACAGTTTTAATACATTTTGTAAACTTAAAAACCTTAAAACCGTGTATTTTTTGCTGTCTTTCTAATGCTGAACATCTTGCTATCTCCCTCATTGTCTTGTCTCTAATATTTTGTATTCTTTAAGTGACTTAGAGACATATTTGTGATCTGTTAAAATTCAACATACTCAAGATTGATACATATTTCATTTGAAATGTATTTGACATTGTAGTTTTGTATAATTTTATCCAAAGACCTGAGATTACATTGCTAGTTAAAAACTGTCACGGGCGGGGTGACGTCGAGGAGGTGCGGACCGGAAGCAGGCAGACGCACTCGCAGGAATTCAAAAACAAAAAGGGTTTATTGCTCAAAAGCCACAACAGGCAAACTCAGGATTCCAGCGACAAAAACCCACACAAGGGTCAGGAACCGAAAACTCACAGGCAACACCTAACATGCACCAACTCACAGACACACAGGGCTTAAATACACAGGGGAGGTGCAGGTGATTGGAAACAGGTGGAAACAATGAGACAATCACGAGGGGAGACGGGACAAGACAGGAAGTGAAGTTAACCCAGGGAGACCAGAAACTTGAAACTACAAAATAAAACAGGAAACGGGACCAAATCGTGACAAAAAACATATTTCTTTATACATCAAGTCCGCACTTTCTCCTTAGGAAAATACTGAGTGTTTCCACAGTATTATTCAGTAATAGAATACCAATAGTAATTTAATATATTAGTATTAGAATACCGTTTCAGATTATTGGAATAGAATGAAAGCCATGTGTTTCATTTTATGAATCCAATGCAATGATCATACCAAGGCTGATAGCATGGCAGTCAATGGGTATATCATCAATTTAAAGACAAAAATGTAGTGGTCTTTATTTGTCATTTGCAAACAACCAAAGGACGTAGGTTGAGAAAATCCCTAAAACAGTGTCCAGAGGTTTATTGTAAGCATATTCTAGCATAACCTAATAATGCTGTTATCCATCTCCCTTCTGTCATAACCGGAGAGAAAGAGAGATGGTCCACTCCACGCTGTGATGTATCTGTTGCATTAATCAACCTCTTAAATTGGAACAGGCTGCCTTTTATTAATTATGTTCAACGTGAGGTTGGTAGAGCCTCATACGACCATCGCTCCCTCTTCGTTTAGAGACACAAATCACTTCCAGAAAAAATTGGATGGTAGAGAGAACTAGGAAGCTTCATTACAATTAAATGAATAGAGCAAACGAGGATGCAGTGAAAGAATGATGACAGGTATTTAGATAATAAAATGAGAAGTGACACAAGGGTTTTTAAAGGGTGATAGAGCCATTCTAGCATTTCTAGCTTCAAACAACTTAACTAAAGATTAGTGGAGAAAGTAGTTCTCGTAGTCGTCAATCTGACATTGAGACTGAACATTTAACATTTATATTTACATTTAACATTTACATTTGGATTTAGCATTTACATTTAAGTTTAACACTTACATATATATTTATTAACATTTACATCTACATTTAACATTTATATTATACTGCCAAACATTGTATTGGAAAAGTTATTGTATTAATTTACATGCATTTCTCTCTAAATGTTTGAAAAAGTGACATTTAAACATTGCCATGCTTTTTTTTCAATATGATTAAATTTACGAAAACTGAGCAGGATTTTTGAAATAGCTTGCTAGTTAAACTCCAATAGTCACAGGCAGTGCTGATCCAAAATGAATCCACATTATGTGACTGCATCCCAAGTTAAATGAGCAAGTTTGTGACCCTGCAGGCATGTTGAAAATAGTCAAGCTTAAACTAAGTCTTGCCGACCTTGCTGAACTTTTGGATGACTTCACCACTAGAATCTTGTTTTTATGCAGATGTGCACACAAATGTTCAGTAAAACACGGAGCAATTAGGACCATGTGTTGGAGACAATGCATGCCCGGGGTACACGCATGTTTCAGAGTTGCCGCCCCACTCAACGAGAACCTGCTCTGTTTGCAGCAGCACAATTCTGTGCCGAATCAACTCCAGACTACCAGTCTGAGCACGAGGAGAAGAGCAAAAGAAATAAAAAGAAACGTTTCTCTAAGCGGTAGACTGAGTTTAAACCTTTTGCAGTCACTCAGTCCCCAATAAAATGGCAAAATGATGATGATAATGACGGTTATAGGGATTCATATTATATAAAAATATACCCAAGAATACCAGAAGAATAAATTAAAACCTTGCTTGAATGCATTTTATGACACACTTCGCTCTTGTAATCATATTTGTGTAACTGTAATTATTTTACCCATTCAACCGGCACTTAATCAAAGATGATACAAGTTATTTACATCAATATCCAAATCAATTTTGGAACATTAGCAGGCACAGAAGTAGTATTTTCTCTTCGTATTATTCTTGGTGCAGCTGATACTTTTGAGCAGCCTAGTGGAGTCAGGTTAAGTCAGGTTGAGATTACAGGTTGGTGGCACTGAGGGCTCCAAGAGCAAACACAACACATCTAAAGTCGCATGCACCCACTCTTTTTCAAATATGTGAGGTTAGTGTTATAAAACCCGACGTTGACTAGGATGACTTCATTCTTCATATAATAAAATAACTCATCAAATAATAATGCATACACCAATGTGTAGCTATAAGTTATATTCAACACCTTTACTCATAAACTAAGCTGGCCTGAAACCCTTCGTACCACCAAATTTGAGGCAGCAACCAAACCCAACACCCAAGACCATTTAACTAATTTCCATGAGAAAAAGATTTAGAATAATATAGTTATACCTTACCTGAAAAATACAAAATGTCAAGAGCTTCAGTGGGTACAAATCATGGGCTGATACTTGTGTCACATCAGTGAGAGCTGAGCCCAAAGCCAATTCAGCTGCACCCGTTGGTTATCTTACTGTGACATTCTTCCCCCTTTTACACCAGGGCCTCCCTCCTCTATCCCACCGGTACCATGTGTGAACTACCTGGTGAATGGAAAGAGGGAATGCATTGATGGTGTTAGAGAGATATGGAGAAAGAGTAGCAGAGAAAGAGAGAGAGAAGGCACACAGATTTGTCCTCTGTTACAATCTCTCTCATGAGAGGCCCTGATGTGATGTGTTTGATTCTGCATACGCAGGCAAAACACTTTCAGTGCAAGTAAACAGGCACAGTATAGAAAGTATTTATGGTTCTAAAAGTGTTTACGGTTAATATTGAGGGGTGTAGGAATCAATTTCAAGGTCTTCACAAATATATGTTAAGCGTTCAAGACCAATGCAAAAGGTTCAAACACAGAAAGTATGTTGCAAAATTCACAGTTCACATTTTTCTTTTCCTACTATTTAATTGAATCAATTTTATTTTGTATAGGCCCAAATCGCAAATTACAATTTTGCCTCAGAGGGCTTTACAGTCTGTACACATGCAACATCCTCTGTCCCGAATACGGCACAAGGAAAACTCCCCCAAAAAATGAAAAACCCTTCCAGGGAAAGAAGGGGAGAAACCTTAAGGAGAACGTCAGAGGAGGGATCCGTCTCCCGGGATGGACAGACTGCAATGGATGTCATGTGTACGGAAAACGTGGATTATTGTAGAAGAAGAGAGAGAGTGAGAGAGGAGCTCAGTGTGTTCTAAGAAGTCCCCTGGCAGTCTAAGCCTATAGCAGCTTAACTATGGGCTGGTCTAGGCTAACTAGAGCCAGCCTTATCTATGAGCACTATCAAAGAGGAACATTTTAAGCTTCATTTTAAAGTCATACTATGCAACATTTTTCAGTTAATGTGTTCCATACCGTTTTGGATGATTAAATGAGTCATTTCAGGTCGAACAAAGGTTTTCTCGGCCGCCCTGGTGGTCTGTAGGGGAAATACCGCACTTGCAATTCCAGGAGCCCTCTGCCCGCATCCACAGGCTCAGAAGACTCGTGCATCGCGAGAGGCGATCTTGCTTTACGGCGAGAACGGCTACACGCCCCCAGTGAGAGGCAGGCTCGTTGCCGCGCCTGGCTTGACGGAAAAACCAGAAGAACAGCTAAGCGTCTTTACGGCAGTGCACTTTTACTTTCGGCCTCTGGGGGGAGCCTCGCTCCCCCCATGAAAATCAACCCTGGTTGCATAGTATGCCTTTAAAAGAGCTGACTGAATCCTCCTGCCGGACTGAAAGTGGAAGCTGGTTCCACAAAAAGAGGAGCTTCTCGATGGAGGTTCTCCATCATCATTATCATTATAAAGCATCTTTTGTAACAATGCCGTCTTGCTCTCCAGTCCAGCAGAGCCTTTTAAGAGCGTTTTCTAGCTCAGACTTTAAGTTTTCCAAACGTGCGTGGCATTGTTGGCTTATGATGAATGCCTCTTATTGATGTACTGTGGTACATATAACTGTGCAGATCTGTGCAACCGACCACAGCCTATCTTCAGGGCTTCATTTGCTTCATGCTAATAGCTGGCTATTCCAAGTGTATCCAAGGTTTGCAAAAACGAAGGGACATGCTTTGGCAAATATCGTATTGTTCAGGAGTGTTTGAGTGTTAGTTCTGTGTGTCACGTCATCCCCCTGACTCCGGCCAATCATAGGGAATCACTGTACATGATAGGCAGGGGGCGGGGCGGCCAGTGATTGGCGGAGATTGGGGGAGGCAGGTTTTCTTGTTTTATGGGCTAGTCAGTTCGGTGGAGGAGTCTTAGTTAATAACAAAGTAACGTTACAGCTTATAGAGATAGCATGGGGGCGTCTTCTCACTGTGTTCCTAAACAATAACTAGAAAATGCATTTCCTAGTTGTTGTTTAGGAACACAACTTAATTTAAAAAAATTTAAAAAAAAAATGCTGAAAATACAGAAATAAAAAAAAAATGATACTGATTTGAAAGGATTCCTGAAAATATAGAAATAAGAAAAGTTGAAAATAACTTAAAAGGATTGCTGAAAACACAGGAATTAGAAAAGCTGATAGGAATTTTTAAGAATTGTAAATACATACAGAAATTCATTGTAAAACATTGTTCAAAATACAGACTTCTGAAAAGCTGAAATGAACTTAAAAGAATTGCTGAAAATAGCTGAGAAGCTGAAATGATTTTCAATAGATTTGCAGAAAATACATACACGGCAGAAAACATACATAGCAGAAGCTAAATGGCAGAAATTCAAAGCCGACAAAAGCTGAGAAGAATAAACATTTTTATTTTTTGTAGTAATTTTGGTACTAGTTTTACAAGCAGAACAAGTAATAGTAGTTTTAGTATCAAAAGCAGGAGAAAAAGTAATAGTGTTAGTAGTAGTACTAGTATTATCCGCTCTAGTACTACCACGATTAGTCATTAGTCATATTAGTAGTATTTGTAGTAACATTAGCAGTAGTTGTCATATTAAGAAAATAGAAATACTAGTATTGATAGTAATAGTATTGCTAATATTAGTACAAGTTGAAGTATTAAAAGCAGTATGAAAACAAATACTTTTTAACAGTTTTAGTGTCACTAATACTAGTGGTAGTAAGTGTTTTTGGTATTAATAGCAGTTAAAGTACTAGTAGTAATAGTATCAGTTGTAGAAGTACCAATAGTAGTAGTAGTAATATTAGTAGTAGTTGTACTATTATTTCAAAGGGCAATAAATATTTCTACAAATTCCGAGTTTTGCGGTTACGGTGCAGATAATCATTGAGGCTTCTATTTTGAAATGATGGAATTGGGTGAGGGGGATGTTGGGAGACAGAATGTTTGTTATTCAATAAAAGTTGTACATTAATAGGCCTCGAACAGAACAGTAAGAACTACCTCCATGGTTAGGGTACAGATAATCATTGAGGCTTTTATTTTGAACTTATGGAATTGGGTAAGGGAGTGTGGGGGGAACAGAATGTTTGTTATTGAAGCAAAGTTATTTATTGACAGGTCTCACACATAACAATAAGAACCCCCTTCATGGTTAAGGTACAGATAATCTTTAAGGCTTTTGTTTTGAAATGATGGAATTGGGTGAGGGGATGGGGGGCTGTTGGGAGACAGAATGTTATTCAAACTAAGAAAATATTATTATCTAGGCCTCATCAAAGATTATAGTAATATATATTTAAAATAGTAGAAATTATTTAGGGATAATTAAAGTATTTAAATGAATATGCAATAACAATGCAAAGCCACAGAAAGTAATTTGCTCTCTCTTTTGTACACTCAAACATGTTGCGAGTAGTTTTCCAGCAGTATGACAGCAAATGTTCACAACCTGTCACACATGATCTAGTGCACTGAAGTCAAACTGATGCAGATGTGTCCTGCCTTCTCTCTACTGGCCAATAGGGCATAGCTCCCTGGGTAGCAGAACAATGTATTGTATAGAGGTCTATTGAAAATTGACCATACTTTTTATTACATTTAATACCCCAGTAAACATTGTAAATATTAGTTCATAGTCTTAAATACACCATAAACCAGAGTATGCTTTAAAACGGATTGTGATTGACAGGTCTCTGCCCCAACAGAACCATGTAAAGCATCTCGACGTCTCTCCTCGGCATTCCAAATATAGTCACTTCCATGAAATGAGGCCGTATTCCAAGATGTTGAACTCAATGCATAAAATCAGTCCAAAAACCTATGGGTGATGTCCCCATGACAACATCCACTTCTTATATACATTCTATGGTGTAGTTGCAGTTGGTTAAGTGACAGGCGCTTCAAACTAAAACTACGAGGTCAGTCCAGACACATGCAACGGTTTTTCCAAAATATGCTTAGCTAGATCTGACTCAAAGTGAACACTGGGAAGTCCAAAAGGCCGGAGGGCTGCTGAAAACAGAAAAGAGAAACATCTGTCAGTTACAATGAGCTTTTAGTCAGTCATACACTTGAACTGCGAGAACTTCTAAGTGTGTACATGCTTCCCTCACTGCCTAAACTCCCCCCTCCCCTCCCTACAAAAAACCTCACCCTGACCTTGTGTCGATCAGTATACATATGCCTGTCCACGCCTCTGAACAAACAGACAGGCCACTGTGTTAAATGCGGCGTCTCCCTTACAAACCGACGGTCATGCGCCCCTGGGCGCCTGTGAAGATGGAAGCAGACTTGACATCCACGTCTGCTCTGCGCCCATCCGAATTAGCCCTTCACTGCTGGACAATCTGCCCTACATATACCTCGGGGGGTTATAGGTTGGGTAGAGGGGGGGTCAAATGTTTTTGCCCCTCTGCGGAGTACGCTTGATATTTAGTGACTCGGAGGACTGTCATTTTTCTGATGCCGCCGCTGCACCTCAAATGCCGAGATGTGGACTTTCAGGGGCGCAACCGATGACTGGCGGTCGGGAGGATAGGAAGCAGCGTCTCCCGACAGTAAACAGATGGTGACCAGCAGATCACCATGAATGGGCTGCCCCCCTTCCAAGGGTTTTGGCTCTCACAGGGATCTACAGTACGTTCTGTGAAGGGTCTGAATAAGTGTGTGTGTGTGTGTGTGTGCGGACATGAAGGTTTTCCCTCTGAAGTTTCAACCTCCCAGAGAGAGGATCAAGTGCTAAGCGGCGGGACTCAGGAGCTCAGTGACTGGTGTGTATGTGTGTGAGTCCAGAAGCCCACACTTGCGGTTTTAGGGATTGAGGAAGTGATATATCCTGTTATCTGTTACCATGGATGACCACAAGCCTGACCGGCGTTGGCCCTGCATGGCTTAATCTGCTCTCTCAAAGGACAGATCCATGTGTGTGTGTTTGGATATACAGAGGTGCACCGGGCCTTTCTCCCAAGCTTCAACGGTCAAACTCACATGTGGGGGTCAGTGAGCAGCCCGGCAAGCAGAACTGAAGCACTACGCACAACAAAGACACACTTGTACATCATTGTGTGTGTGGGTGTGTGTGTGTGTGTGTGTGTGTGTGTGATGTAAATAAAAAAAAACATAGATAAAGATTATGAATACTGTGTCGGTATAGTATAGTATACTATATAGATATAAACATCGGCCACATAAATAGGTACTAGTGTTGGGATCTGTGTAGGCGCATGTCTAGTTATTAGCCATTACGAAACTAAATTATTGACACCAATATAATTAATAAATAAGTAGGCAACCCCCTAAAAAGGGTCGAATAACAAACTATAAATCAAGTCTCATAATTGATATTGAAGGGCAAAGGATTAAAGGTTCAAGTTTAAATACTGGACTGTGCCTCCAGCCACCTACAAAGCATGTCGCTGCGGAGGAATGTGTGTGTGGGGGTAAATGTGTGTGCCTGTGAGATAAGGAGGGGAGATTTTGAGAAATGGGGTTAGCTGGAAGCTAAGCTAACGACCACATGGCAGGCCACGTGTTGCTAGAAGGTAACTGTAAACAGTTCTATTAGAACAATTGAATGGCCATCTTTACTCTTAGAGATATGGCTGGCTCATTCCTTCCGTCCACACAGTGGTGACAGATGCACCGGTTTCCTTTGCAGCTTGAACAAGTGGATGCAGAGTGTGAACGATGAACACTCGATGTGTGGGGCGGGAAAACGGAAAAAGAAAGAGAAACTTGTTAAAAGCCAAACCGTGTCTGTCATCGTGTTTTCACAACAGTAATCTAAACTACACCGGGACCAGAGGGCGAGTCGCGTTGGTACTTTAACAGATCGCAGTCCCATCTCACTCTGATTCCTGTTCTTCTTTCTTGTGCAGGTCGGTGCAGAGATTTTGCAAGTTCATTCAGAGCCAGTGCATTTTTGACCTCACCGGAACCAACAATCTAACCTGGTATGAGACATAGTACAGACACACACAGACTGACTGTGCAAAGAGTTATTATGTTAAACTGAGCACACATCAACACATCACTCTTTGCAAAGCAGAGGTTTCACTCCTCTCTCCCATCTGTCCATGTCGTCCCTCACCACCTCACTTGCACGTCACCCATCAGTTAATCTCACACACACGCGCATACACACTCAGAAACACCTATCTACATCAGTCATCCGTTTGTCTGACTGACACATACAGTTACATTTTTGCATTTACGAACCAAGTATGTCCCTTACATTACACATGAAGATCACTCAAGATTTACACGCACGCACGCGGACTCACTCACTCATTCAGACACACACACAATACATCACACATCGGTTCCAGGTTTTAGGCTGAAGGAGAGGGGGGTTGTTGGGGGCAGGGGGGTTTTGACAGGGGAGCGGAGCAAGTACACAGGAAGTACATTAGTTATCACTCCCCTGTCTTCTCCACCTTTTCGCTTCTCATCACCACCCGATGTCTCAGACCTCCGTCTCCTTCTCGTCCCGCCCCTTTTCCTGTTCTTACACACACACACACACACACACACACACACACACACACACACACACACACAGGCACAAACACAAGCACACATGCAACTAAAAAAATTACTTCGACTCTGCATTTTAGTGTCGGGCCCTGGGATCTAGATGACACTTGGCAAGCTGTGGAAGCCACGAGACAACTGGATGAAATATTTAAATGAAAGACAGCAGGGTGTGGAAAAGGGTCTGGGGGGCGATATAGGATAGAGGACGAGGGAAGCAGAGAGTGACAGTGAGGAGAATATGAAGGGTTTTATTTTCTTGGAAATGAGAGGGCCGTCAGACAAGAGGTGCAGATTAAATGTCTTTCACCTAAGAACGAGCCTGAAGAGAAATGTACAGTTGATGTTTTGTGAAGTCCAAACTTTTAACAGGTAGAATTATCATTTTAGTTGAATAATTGCAGAATCTTGCAACGGGTCTAACGCTAACTCTACAGCGCTCATAACAAAGTCTAAATTTAAACGCATCAACATCTGCTCACGCACAGGATGACAACAACCAGATCCCAGACACTGACATTGATGAACCAAGCATGCCTGGCTGGAAAACTGTAGATGCACATTTGTGAACAGAATCAAAGACCAAAAAAGAAACAAAAAGTCAGTAGAGAAGGGCATCATGTTTAGCTGTGTATGCTTAACTATCTTTTATCATAACCATCGCTGGTTGTCAGCAATTCCCCGATAGTGGTACACTGGAACAACCAATCAAGAGCTAGTTCACTTTAGCAGTTAGCATCCAGCGGACAGCGACGTCCTGCTAGGCTAAAAAAACAGAGCTAACGGCTAAGTTTCATTAAGTAACATTATGACACGTTCCAGGTCTATTTGGCAGAGATGGGGACTCTAGTTTGAGACTCGGACTCGAGTGTGACTTTAGTCGCAGACACAGTGACTTGACTTGAGACTCGTCCGCGAAAGACTATGAATATGGACAGCAACCGCTAGCACCCCCCCGTTCAGCCCGCCCGCTAGCACCCCCCCCCCCGTTCAGCCCGCCCGCCGACCGCTAGCACCGCCCCTGATTCAGCCCGCCGACCGCTTGCATCCCCCCCGCTCAGCCCGCCCGCCCGGCCCCCCAACGCTGTACGTGAGGCAACACTTATTATAAGAGACTTGACTTGACTTGACATAGACTGGAGCTCAAAGACTTGACACTTGACTTGGACTCGAGCTCAAAGACTTGTGAGCATCTCTGCTATTTGGTGAAGACAAGGTAAGTGTTGAAATGAAAAAGAATTGGGGAAAAACTGTAAGCAGATAATGACCAATAACACATTTCCTCAAACAGAATCGAAACTACTACTAAAGAGTTATTGAAATAAATGGGACTCTACTATCAAATTGATTTGAAGACACAATAAAGAATAACTTTTAGGTGTGCGTGTTTGTATGTTTACTCAGTTGCCTACACTTTCTGTACAAGCGCTCTTTAACTATTTGCGGTCACGGGTCATGTAAGTGCACATTTAATATTTAGCGACACATACATATGTGGGCTTGTCGCTGTTTATTTGTAGTCCTTGGTGCACATTCTGTACGTACCCATAAATGTGCCCATGAGCATGTGTTTGCAGCATTTATATTTATGTTACTAGTTGTTACTAACTTGTATGGTCCCCATCTGTTGAGTCGTGCTTGCAGAGGACTGTGCTCATTACCAACTGGGACACCAGGCATATTAGCATGAAACCTCAAACCCAAATGTGTAGTCAAAAAAAAAGGAAAACAATTTTACTGTGTCTTGTAAAATTATTGGAAAGAAGATCAATAAAAAAGATGAAGATTTGATATGCAGTGTGTAATTTGTCAGATGCAGCGCTGTTGTGTGTGCAGGAAGGTTGTAGTCATTGTTTGTGATAAACGTTCTCTTTTTCCAATTCATGACAGCACCACAAATCAAAGTGTTTATGAAGATGCGCTCTTAAATGTCCCTTTGAATAAACTCAATGTTAATTGGACGTGAAAAAAAGTTTACATTCATTTGGTTTCCAGTTATTGCAGCAAAACAAAGAAAAAGAGAAAAAAAAACACATTCTGCATGTAGCATTATTACCACGCAGTAGTTGAGACCTAAGTGTTACTTCAAATAAACATTGTGTTTCCCTGTGCTGGACCTTGTGAGTAAATGGAACAGAAGGGGTTTGATTGGGTGCAGATGTGTACTCCAGTCTGGGTTTGGTTAGAGTCCTCACTGCCAGGAATATTCGCTACAATTCAATAAATAGAGCTGTTAGGAGCAAAGGCATTTCCTCGTCACCACTTCTGCATTTCACAGCGGATGTTTCACATCAGCTCTGCCTGATACTTATAGAGCACACACCCAGAGCTCAACGTGAAACACCGTAACTCCAGATTGCTGCTATTGATTGAAGATCATGTTTTACAACAGATATTTTTGTTTATTCATGTCAAACTTACATTCCTGGCCTATTACATGTGATTGATAATGTTAATAATTTTGTTTTACAAATACACACAATTACATACCTGGAATATTTTTGCTTATATATATATATATATATATATATATATATATATATATATATATATATATATATATATCTATATATACATACACATCAAATAATGATAAATAATACAAATTTAATAAAAGATTATTACAATTACAATTAATATAAATTATGTATAAGGTATATATGACCTACATGCAGGTTGCATGTCTTTTATTAACTAACTTCGTTTTTTTTTTGCCATCATAAAACTGTGTTCTGTACAGCAAACTCCTCCAATGCCCATTGTGGTCCCGTCATTCATAAGCAATATGATGCAGTACCTGCATTCATAGTAAAGTAATAAAGGATTCACTTTTTGCCAAATGGAACAACATCAACATTTAGTTGAACTCAAATAGCTTGTGTGTTTGAACAATGTGAAGTTTTTACCTGTAATTGCTGAATAGATTTGAGTGTTACATCTATACATGTGCAACATGCTACAAGACGCCAGCATCTTCCCAAACCCCATAGTTATTGATTCAATTCAAAGAAATGGCTACATAAAATGCTCTTTCATGCAAACTTGCAAATAAGACAGGTAACACGATTCTATCTATATAAGGGATGTTCATAATCTTTTCATCTATTTCATTTTTTTTTTTAATAAATTCTTTTAAATGGTTTAGTGCAACCCTCTTCAATTAAAAATAATAATTTTTAAATAACAAGGGCAAAGGAAAAAAAGCTTCACCTTTATTTAACTTGTGTAGAAATAAAGGGGTGACTTCATCTGTGTCGGCTTCACATCCACCCACACATGCAGGCACACACACGCACACACACACACACACACACACACACACACACACACACACACACACACATGTCCTGGTCTCGTCCTTTTCTCCTTCCCAGCCCCGTTTCACTAATCGGCCCTAGTCTTTCCCCTCTTCCTCCTCCTCCCCAGCACTCATCTACCAGGACGATCAAAATCCTTGTATGGAGAAATCCTGGTGATCCAGCAGGGCCGGGCAGGAAAGGTCACAGAGAGAGTCTGTAAAATGGATGAAGCCTAATGATTAGCTCAACCTTTACCTAATCAATAATCATTTATCCAACAATATTGCCGGCGGCCACGGTCCCATCTGCCATTAACCTCGGCCGTGAGGAAAGAGGCCGCATTGTTTCCTGTGGCAGCTTTACGGCGCTCAGATGAGTGGTAGCGGCCAGGGATGGAGTCTAGAGGTTGGATCTCGATGGCTCGGATCCTATTAAGGCACCGGAGGTATTTTAGCGCTCAGTGTCGCATAATTATCATTTTGAATGACTGACTGCGACGCCGGCTGTCTACGCGGCAGAAGAGGACGGTATTTTTATGGAAGGACGTAACAATAAAAGTCGTCGTACGCACATACTGTTAAGATGTGGAAATTGAAATAGAGTTAAAAATACATAAGACTGTTACTTTGAACTGGAATCTTTTTTACCCCCGAGGAGCTTCATTTTGCTTTCGTTTTTAGAAAGACAATATGACTACAATAATATGTTTGATTTAGCTTTTATTGCTTTTTACATCTGCAACATCTCTCAGACGCACACACACACGCACGCATGCAGCGGCAGCAGAGCCGCCTGTCTCCTCTGTGTCTCTCCATGATGCCATCTTCATCATAACCTCTCCCTCTTTATTGCCTTTAATGACTTCCCCTCTCCTTTCATTAATTCTTTATCGATTTCTCCTGACGTCGCCTGAATTATTTTCCAATTACAGCAAATAAAAGAAAGGGGAAAGCCACTGCAAATACATTCCTGCATGTGTGTGTGTGTCTGTGTGTGTGGGGGGGGGGAGGGGGGGCGAGGGGTAGTGTGCGTGGTTATGTACCTACAACAACATTTAACTCACTGCACACGGACAGCATATACCTGCACACACCCACAAGCGGTTTAGCTTATTTTTTATCATATAAATACACACTTCAACACACAAACACACACACACACACACACACACACACACACACACACACACACACACAGGCAGAGAGGATTGAGTGTGTGAATGTGAATGTGACAGCAGAGAGAGAGTAGTAAAAGGTCATAGGAAGCTAATGGCTCCAGCTATCTTACATGCAATAAGTTCAGACACTTTGGACAGGTGTGTGTGAGTGTGTGTGTGTGTGTGTGTGTGTGTGTGTGTGTGTGTGTGTTACAGAGGACTGGTGGGACTGGGGATTCGTGGATGTGAGAAGAAAACAACACACACCAAAGTTAGTATTCACAAGGGCAAACACACACACACGGCACCGTGTTTTTACCACAGCAGAAATGAGACCGACTCTTTTACAGATCTGCTAGTTTTGAAAGCATGAGTGATGCCAGGTACCAGAGCAAAGGCGCTGGCAGGATTGGCCTCAGAGGTCTGTCAGAGGGCCGCGGCTAATACTCCCGGCTCGTTCATTACGACAATTATTCCCATTCATATCGCAGGCCTGTATCGACTCTTGTTGTCTGATGATGCTCAAGGAGGAACAAACAAAGACGGTGACCCAGCGCAGGTTTTTTTTCATATTACTCAGTGTCAGCGGAAGTGATTGGTTAATCATGTAAAACATGCGAATACACAAAGCACAGGGAGAAGTTTTCTTTCGCTATCAGTCACATTTTTGTCATTTGAGCAGCGAGCGGGGAGAGAAAATCCACTCCTATTATGCACCCACACCTGAGAAGTGTTGTGCTGTTCCCGTTGCTGTGGTAAACTAGACGCGTTGCCTGCTTTCATATGTTCTGACCTCTCCCTGCGAAGGCTGTCTGTGCGTTTGCACGTACGTATGTACAACACCCCCCCTACCACCCGCCTCCCGGGCCCCGCACGCACGCACGTTTAAATGCGTCCCCAGAGTGTCCTGACCTCTCCCATCCTTCCTTTGAGAGCATGTGTGATATACTGGGCTCTAATTGTCAGGTCTGGCTCCCACATTCCTCGCCTCGAACAGCCTACCAATACTGTGTCACTTTAACAACCGCGAATTATCACTGAGATGGAGATCTGGGCTCTAATACAGATACATTTCCTTCCATAAATTGGCCCCTCCACCCCCCAGCACTGCTACTCATACACACACACGACTTACTACCTGGTCGCAAACCCTCCGCCCCAACATTCACCGCTCTTTGAGTGACGTTTTTACTACGACTTTATCGCGTCTGCCCTGGAGATGGTGAGAGTCATCGCTTCACCAAATGTGAGCTAAAAGTGTCCGACTAAAAGGGGAAGAGATGAATCTTGCTGGCTGGGCGTCGTTTGACCGGGGTTATTGATTCCCACAGAGCCCAGTGGGATCCGAGCGGCTTTTCCCATAAAGTCGGCGGCCGTGGTGCCGGCAGATGGGGGGGACAAGGACGGGGGTCCAAACAGGACGATATTATGCATGTGTCCATGTCCGCTCGCTGCTTTTAATAACATCTGTTCCTGCTTACTCTTTGCTCCAGCTACACGCTGCTTCATCTTGCACAGACGCATCAGATCCTTTTTGTTTTGCTTTTTCAAGTTGGTCCCTAAGAGGATACGTATGGTTTCTGCTCTGTTTCCTTTCGTCTCCGTTGGTACGCTAAGGTTTGAATGCATTCAGAGGCATCTCACTTTTCTCTGTCAACCTTGTAACGATGCAGGAGAACACATCAACCGATATCCCTAAATTTGCCTTGAAAAACAATGATCAATTGATGAAAACTGTACCATTAGATGCCCCAGCCTGCCATGTGGTTCATTTTTATATCAGTGCTAAACAAAAATAATTCCAACCACCTAATCGGATGCAGACTAAATACTTCAGCATGGCCGTGCGAAGCGGAGCAGTCATCTTCTCCGGCGGACGGGATGCCACGTAAGTGTTTCAGTGTGTCCTCATAGAAGTCCAGGCCAACTCCGCTACAGGCTCAGCCAGGACCGGGGGTTCACAGTAATGATAGGCAGATTGAAAAAAAAAAGAAACCCTTGATTGATTTCCTACATCTTGATATGATATCCTGAATTAATTATTTCAACTTGAATAATATATAAGGGAAAAATAAATATAGAACTCTCAAGGGAAACAAAGCAGGGGGCTTCGTTGCTGCTGCTCCTGCCGACGTTGTTCTGTGCTGCATGGACACTTTGTCTCTTGGTCCATCTCGTCTTCTGTTGCTCCCTAGGGAAGCATGCGTGTGGTTGTATGCAGTCAGCTGTGGTTCATGTGTGTGTTACAGTGTATTCTGTGTGTGTGTGTGTCTGTGTGTGTGTGTGTGTGTGTGTGTGTGTGTGTGTGTGTGTGTGTGTGTGTGTGTGTGTGTGGCAGGAAAAAAAAAGAAAATCGTTTGTCGGTCTGTTTTGAATAAAGGCTGCTCCACAAAAATGTTATGAAATTGTAATACCTGTAATACCTGTGATCAAGATAACTGTGGGTGCATTCAGGGGGAAAAAATCAAAATATAGAAAATAAACAATTTTCTCAAAGTTTTGTATTAAATATTGTGACTTTGACATACCATTCTTCATATGGAAATAATAGTCAGGAGCATGTGACGACAGAGAGGAGAAAGTCTGCTCTGAGCAACAATGGCGAATATTAAAGAGGTTAACCTACTTGCTGTGATTTTATCAGATACTCCAGAACTGGAAGGTGTTGATAATGGAGCAGAGAATAACACCACATGCTTCTCTTGATGGAAGAAAATAACTGGCTTTAGTTACAGTGTGATTGGCAGATGGTCTTTACAAAAGGATTTCCCAATGGATCTTCTGAGAAGGTTCACAAACAATTTTTTGCATCGGGTCATTGAAACACATTCAGCCATACTTAATAATTTATTAGTATATGTTTCATTTAAAAAAAATCCATTGACAATGTGCAATTAAAAGGTTTCCCTCACTACGACAAACCCACTGAGAAGTGTCCTTCCCAGCAGCTCTACAAACCGTTTCAGCGCCTTTAAGCCAGTGGTTTCATTTTGACATAATAATATTGTTTATCAATTTATCTTATGAGCATGGTTTCATTGTCATAACTCAATTGAAACCATTGTCCACCAATTGCCCAGCGCATAATAATTTGACAGCAAATAAATTGACAGCAAATAAATTATGTATGACCTTCAGGAGTTTGTAGTTGCCAAAATGTAGCAAAAATAAGAGCAACAATTTTGCTTTCCCCCCCTCTGCTAAATTATCTTTATCTCCGGGGGGACAAGGATTCCCCCCCTCGATAGCGATGAATGCAACTTAACTCCTGAAATCTAACGATCTTCAGTGTCGATACATCAGAGCAGCTCTTCAGCAGCCTTCTGGCAGACGGCGCATATTTGTGAACGTCATCGAACTCCTGTGTTCTCCTAAATATTGTTAAACATGAAACCATTCCGTGAGGAAGGAAAGATTGGTGGCCGCTCCTTTACAGCACTGGTTTAGAGGCCCAGGACACACATGCATTGTAAATCCTCTCACATGCTGCTAATCAACCAATTGCATCTGTGCATTGCACTAAGCACTGCAGTTTGAGTCAGATGAGATATGTTCACACAGGGGAGAAACAAGATAATAATCTGAGATAACAAGTTAGTCAGACAGAAGTCATTTCAACTGGCTTCCGCGCATAAAAGTGGAAACTAGACAGCAAAAGCTTTTAATCATGAATGGAGAGACTCTTTCATCTTCACTCTTAGGAGTATCATCAC
The DNA here is from genome assembly GCA_021346845.1 of Apeltes quadracus. Classification (NCBI taxonomy): domain Eukaryota; kingdom Metazoa; phylum Chordata; class Actinopteri; order Perciformes; family Gasterosteidae; genus Apeltes; species Apeltes quadracus. Next base: position 845,472 of record CM037918.1, read on the forward strand.
ATCCAAACCAGTATGTCTCTTATGTTCTGAAAAAAACAAAGAATTGACTAAGGGTTTAGATCCCAAACGCTTATATGTAATAAGAAACTACATCATGACAAGCACGTTGGCTTTAGGTTCTGGACAGTTTCTACATCCGGAGCACTTTGAACTTGATTTGAATTCTGTGAATTCAAATGATTGAGCAATTACTTCATAATAATCAAGGCTATTGATAAAGCAAATCATTGTTATATGCATCACCAAATCCAAAGTAAGCCCATTTCACGTGAGGTGTCTACAAACTTATCGCTATTCATCAAACTAACTTAAATTAATCAAACAGGGTTGTTGTTGATATCACAAGAAAGATATAGTTTCACCAAGGGAAAAAGCGTTTTAAGCCACAGTATCATCGGCATATAGCTCATTTCGCAGTACCAGGACCCAAACTGAGCTCATTCCGTTGTGGCATCAGAGGGAACATTAAACACTCCCCCTGCTCATCTCCGCCGGGCCAATAGAGGAAAGGGGATAAGGAGAAGGTGAGAGATGCCGAGGGAGCTTGGGAAGCTATCAGCAGGGTGCAATTGGACGACCGTACTCTGCCTTCCTTCTCTGCCACCTATTTTGTTACACCTCTTTCTTAGCCGACACCCAGATTACCATACAGGAAGAGGACTGCCATGCAGTTGCTGATTTACAGGGAGCGTGAGCCAACCAATCTGAAAAGTCTAGATCAACAGTAAAAGGTGTCCTCTGTTACTTAGAATCTGTTGTCTCAATTCACCTCCCTTCCTCCTCCCTCCTTGCGTCTTCTTTTTCTTCATATTTTAATCTAAGCGAGAAATGAATAGGGAGGACTTTAATTCCATCGGCTCCAGAAAGCTCCGATAAGCATTCATTGTCGTTCCAATTTCCTTTTATAACCTTCCGGCTTGAGGCATCGGATCGTGACAACTTTATGTATGAATGGCCGCTCTCAAATTGCCACTGCCGCCTTCAGATGAGCTGCACTGTGATCTCGGAATATGAAAACACCTCTGACAGATTTTTCTTATTGACACTCGCTGAAACAGATATCAACACCATGTACACTGGCAGCCTATTCTCACTCATCCCGGCCCATTAAAAAGCACCTCTGCTGCACCTGCACGCACCCACATCTAAAGCAGACATAATGAACTCTTTGGGAATTTTAGGATAATTGTTCTAACTTTCAAATAATACTTTTTTCCCCCTTTCCTTCAGCGCAGCCTGTTTTATGACAAGGATCAGCGATGTCACGAAGAACGAAGCGCAGCGCTAAATAATCGGGACAAATACACCATTAACTTTTGAATTAATTTCCTGCATCTGGATGGGCTATGGTAAACTGTTCCTCATTACGGAGGCAGATGCTTTAAAAGCCAGACTGGATGGGATCAAAGGCCTATCCAGTCTAACCTGCTTTAGCTCATTTTCATTATCATCCACTGACTAAAACATCTAGCGCATTATACACCAGGTAAGCACGTAGTTTTAAAGCTTGGCTCTTTTTGGGCAGAAGCCTCTTGTCATGTCAATCACATCCTGTGCATTTATTATGATAATTTACAGAATGCAAAACAAACAATTGTAATCAATATTTTTTTTCCCTCTTGGCAGTCGTAGAATCAAGCTATGCAGTGTGTGTCTGTGTGTGCGTGTGTGTGTGAGAATGTGCATGTGCTGCTGGGCAAAGGCCGTAGTGCTGATGGTAATGTATTTTTCTGCAAACAAGAAAGATTGCTGAGTCCCTGCCTCCTAGAAAAAGGGGCAGCGGGGCTGCCGCATGGCGATGGCGGGGATTCACGTATATGGATGGCCTAAGGAGGTTTCCATCATTCATAAAGCACGGCCGCCGTACGCACCCTGACGCCGAATTGATCTTGCAAAAGAAGCAGGGTGGCAGAGCGACCACTTCATTAGTCTCCCCGAGCTACAAATCACCTGCTAGTGCTGCGGCACTCAAGAGGGGACCGGTGTTAGCCGCGCTACATTACTACAGCCTCAACAGTCTGAAGTGACCGCCTGTTCACGCCGCCATTATGAGTGAGTTATGGAGCGATGCAAAAAAATATTCTCTACACATCCGGTATTATTGCGGGTCACAGTCGACAGTCCCACGATGAATGTGCCGAGCTTTAAGTGCGGCATAATCCACAGAGTAAAAAAGCCCGGCAGGCTGCAGGCTCATTGTTGTTTGTGAACCTTCCCCCCCTGAAATCTCCCTTTTCAAAGTGTGTTCGGGATGGAAGGTTAGGGTAAGTGTGGGTGAGTGGGGAGCGTGCTTGTCCTTCAATCAGAGGGCATGTTGATGTCAGGGCCGGCGGTAGCCATTTGGGTGCCCTAACTGCAAATGTTTGGTGTGCCCCACATCCTAACCAACCAACCAACCACCATAACCAACAAGGGAGTAACTCCAAGACTGCTTTCTATCATCTCAGAAATATCTTATATAATATATAAATATATATTTTATATAATATTTAGACGCTTTATGTCACAGTCAGACTCTTGTTCATGCTTTTGTTACCAGTAGAATTGATTACTGCAATGCACCTTTTGCTGAACAACAAAGAAAGTGTTAAATATTTTTTATTCAGAATGCTGCAGTCTTAACCAAAACCAAAAGGTTTGAGCACATCACTCCTGTCTCAGCCTCACTACACTGGCTTCCAGTAAAACAGAGAATTGATTTTAAAATACTACTTCTTGTTTTTAAAGCTTTGACCTTGCTCCCCCTTATGTTGTTGACATGCTAACAAAACACACTCCGGTGAGATCCCTTAGATCATCATGTAACAAAGCTCTTCTCACTATTGAGAATGAGCAGATGTCGTCACGGCACAGCGCCCCGCCCCCTTTCGCCATTTTGAGTTTCTAGTGATCATTGTTTGTGTTGGTAGCAAAGGAGGTTCATCGGTTTTTCGCTAGTCTAGATTCAAGAAAATTAACTATTTTAGAACGCCTGGAAGTCACTGCTGTGTCAAAAACTGCTTCAGTTCCACACACGATTTTCGTGGAAACCGTAGGAACTATGTGTTTCTTCGTATCCCTTTGTGGAAACAGCATGAAGGAGACTATGTCTCTTATGTAACGTCGGATTCCGTGGGTGGCTGCAATTAAAACACATTACCTTCGACCGCATCCCCCCGTCAATGAGAGTGCGTTCTCTGCATTTTCATTCGGTTAAGTTCTCTTAAAATATATGTAAATGTGTTTACATTGTCGGCTCTTAAAGCCAAGTAGTACACCTAACGTTGTTAGCTAACTACAATGCTAGCTAGGCATAAGTGAATACACCCATACTAACGTTTGCTAAAAAGAGGAATACAATTTGGAAATTGATCTTAAAGCCTTAATTAACCGAATTAGGAGAAATTACCATACCATACCAGGCTAGCTGAAATAGAATCATGCCGTGTTTGCGGCCTTGTAGATGACCAAGTCTTGCACCAAGCTGCAGCAGAACATCTCGTTGCTTTCCAAGGATTTCATGCTTTTAAATTCTTGCATAGCGTAGTAACTAATGCCAAAAACCACGTAATTAACAATCTCTATGTAGGGACAAGGTGGTAAAGAGTCTAGGTCTCTGCTGCAGGCAGCTCGTATGGGTCGACGTTGTCAATATCAGCCAGCTTCTCTAAATACCTCCGCTTAGCGCTGCTAGTAAGTTTCTCCCTGTAAGGTCCCTTTTCTTTTGCTGCCTTTTTCTCCCTTTCTTACTAATTCTCATTCTTAAAAGTCTCATTTTAGTCTAGTTTAGGGATGACTTTAGTTTAGTTTAGTCAAAAGTAGGGATACACGATACTGGGATTTTTGCCGATATTCGATTCCAAGCCGATATTTTCAAACTAACCCCATTTTTCACCTGATGTATATACACCTTAGTTTTACTTTAATTTAGAATGAGGAGCGTCAATTTAAATCCCCTTGTTTCCACTCGTTTCAGTTACATGTTAAAGTGTAATTCCGGCGAAAATGGACCAAAAGGTTTTTTTCTGGATTAAAACACGTCAAATAAGGCGTGGAGACAGTATTTTTTGTCGATCAACCACTACAGAGCTCGGCCGACATATGCCAAAGGCTTTCCAAATAGCATTTTTTCGACCAGTAATATTGTTCAAAACAGCAACAAACTTCGTCAGTAGCTTGCTCAGGGTCCCTACACATAAAATGACGCACGAAACGACCTAGCACTACCAGCTCCTCTCGCTAGCAGGTAGTGCTACCGCTAGCAGGTAGCTCTACCAGCTCCTCTCGCTAGCAGGTAGCGCTACCAGCTCCTCTCGCTAGCAAGTAGTGCTACCGCTAGCAGGTAGCGCTACCAGCCAAGAGTGTATGGCTCGAAGGAAAGTCCGTGACGGACTTTGATTCGAGAGGAGCTGGTAGCGAGTCCTATGGTAAGTGTTCTTTCTATCTTGTGACGAAAAAGTATAGACAATTGTAGACGAAACTAAAGAGAGATTTTATCTTAGGTTTTATTTTATGCAAAACATTTTAGTCTCGTCTTTTTTCGTCAACAATAATGCATGTTAATTTAGTCTTAGTCAGCGTTTCTGGAAAATAGTGCAGTCTCGTCATCGTCTCGTCTTAGTCATAAAAAAAAAGGTCGTTGACGAACATATTTAGTCTTGTCTCGTCTGACGAAATTCACAATAGACTCCTCAAAATAACCGAGGAAATCCAACTAGCAGAGTTTGAAGTCTGACTCTAATCATATGAAATGTGCTATACAAATAAATTTGACTTGACTTGAATACTTTCTGCGTTTACAGAAAGTATTCAATAAAGTATTTACCATTCCGCTTCTTGCTCGGAATATTCTGTGTGTTTGCAGAGCGTGTCGTTGTCTCGGGGGAACATTTCTTTTTTTCTGTAAATGCGGCTTCTTGGGTGCGCACGGGTGCGTGCGGGTGCGTGTGTCCGGGCTGTGGAGATGCGCGTGTGCTCGTGACGCGGATCGGTATCCCCTCTTTGTGCTTCTGCACATTTAATTACACTTGTCGATATTACACTTGTCGATATTAAAATCTAACGTAAAACATGTACAAAAAAATATACAAACAGCACTCCCTTTGAAAGCAGTGAATAACAAAAGCATGGGCACATCAAAATAGTTACTGAAATAGGTAAATACTAAATCAGTTGAGGAGACGGCGGACAAGTTGAACATTTTCACCCAGTTTAGATTGGGTGATTCAGATTCTTTTGTATTCATTTATTTATTTTGGTGAAGGCAAAATCTGTACATATGTCTTCGTTCACCTTACAATCGGAGCAGATGGCTGTACGAAAAGATCTTCGGCAGGGAGCAGGAGCCCTTCTGACCCTTAAAGGTCTCTGCACATTTAACTAAGACAGAACTGTGATTTAAAACATCTCCCTCGATTGTCAATAACCTTTTCCCTTCTGTAAGCCGTAGCAATAACTGTGTCATATAGTCATGACATTTGCCTTCCCAATATCCCAGAGAGGTATTGGTAATTTCACACTACCTGATCTACATCCTGTGACAACTTGGAATAAAGTAAGGAGGACCAGATATTGGATAGGAATGTAGCGCTTCCGAGTTTTATGCAAGACTCTGCAGGATGGCTTCAGCCACATGCTCACAATCTTTGTACAGAGTTTGCCTGGCCCTTGTTTTTATTGTCATTCAGTTAGACTTTCACTTTATCACTACAATTTATTTTGATTTTTTAATCAAAAGTTCACATGAAGCAGCTCAACATCACAGCGCCCTCATCCATACAAGACAGCAGCAGGCCCGTTACCTCTTTAAATTACACGACTACTACGCCACGTAATTAGTTAGCGTAATGATGTTAAGCAGTCTCAGGGAAGATGGAGCACACCGTAAAGACTTGGTTCGTGATCTCTGAGGAGGCAACTTCACAGAGGGGCTGGGCAGACCGAAAACAAAGTGCGAAGGCCTTCCATGCACACAAATCTTGTCAATGGTAATTGATTGTTGCTGGTCACCCACACAGGACCTGGACAAAATCAAGTGGCTTCTCCATAAAACAATGTCAAATATTGATGATATTTCTCTTTGTGGCCTCTAGAATGAATAGCCTCATCCTCCCTGTAGTTTTGATGAATGTGTGTTATTGACATCGCTTGTTGTTGTCTTTCTGTTGTCATTTTCGCCTGCCGCTCGCTTGGAATGAAATGGTGATGTTTTCTGCAATTTTCTTTGAAACTAAAACCTGACTTCTGACTGCAAAAACATCACATTATTATGAACTAAATTCAAATTCATATCTGTGATTTAATGATTTGCTATGTCTTTAAAAGGCTGATATACCTTTTTTCAGTCATTTATCAGAAACAAGACACAAAAGACGCTGTGCCAATGTAAACAAGTAAGTGTCTGCCATTACCAGCGAAAGACATTTGACTTGGAAATACACATTTGAATCCAAGCTCCTCTGCCTGTTTTCTCTGTTTCATCCGTCAACATCTCTCTCAGACAAACTATTCTCCCCTTCTTATTGTCTGTTTAAACTTGCATGCCACCCCCAAAGCTTTCCACACTCTATTCCCTTTACTGTCAGCATGAGAGGTCTAAAAGCTCGTCAGGTCCAATGTTTCACATCAGAAACGGTTTGTGTGTGTGTCAGTAGTGGGTCTCTGGGAGAGCCAAACAACAGAGACAGACATAGAGAGAAAAGGGAGGGTGAAACACTATATGGAGTTTGTGATGAATGTCGGAGGGGACAGTCTATGTTTTCTGTGATGATGGGGGAGTTGGGGGATTTTGAAAGACATACTGAATATGACACACACAGACGCGCACATTCTGACAGTCTCTTGCTGACTTGTGCAGCTTAACAAATGCATCAGAAGAATGGCAATCAATTATTCAATCCCCTGGTTTGGAAAAGTGTGTTTCTGCGTGTGTTTGTGCACACATTTTTTAAAGGGGTGTAGGAGGGTTAAACAAGTCCCTCAAGGTTAGGCCCATCTTGAAAAGGGAGACCAAGCTAAACTCCAGTACAGCACTGGTCCATGGGGATCTGGGATCTGGGAATGGAGCGGCGTCTAATAATAAACTGATACTGCATATGAAACATGAGAGACACAGTGTCAGTATGCTTTCACGGCTGATATTTTTATTGACACCCCTGTGCTTAGCTTCACTATCGGAGGGGAAAAGTGAATTTCTAAAAATCAAACTGGCCCTCAAGTGTTGGAGACACTGGTTGTAGAGGGCTGTTCACTCTTTTGTGGTCTGAATGGATCATCATAACCTGGAGCACATCCACACTGCCAAGAGGTTAAATTCTCATCAGTCGTGTTCCTCGTGCCATTTTTTCCCTGGACTTCGTAACAGGTCTTCCACCCTCAACGAAACACTGTCATTGGCACAGTGGTCTACTGCTTCTCCAAGGTGGCTCACTTCATCAGTATTTCATAATTGTAACATACAGTTAAATGTTCATACCTTGCGTGTAAATTAACAGTAATTGCCGTAAATCAACAGTCAATGTTGTAAATGAACAAAAACTAGTGTAATTTAACAGCCTGAATAATGTTTGAAAAATGGTGGGAATACACATTATAGAAATTCTATTGTAGTTTAATATGTCTGTAATTATGATGGAATATTACGTAAAAATCCCTTTTGAATGACCAGATTGTGTTCCAGCGCAGCCTCAGTTCATCCTGACCACAGTGTGGAGTTCAATGCAGAAGTTACTCATTGGTAAGCTAAGGCTGTTAGCTAGCTAAGGTAGCTAGCTAACAGTATATGGCCAATTAATGCTATTATTGAAACAAGCGGAAAAAGCATCTTTGTTAAAGATAGACGTTTTCTTTAAAAACCAACAATCTACTGATATCGCTCACTTAGGGGTTAAGCTCTCTTCCTAAACAACAACGGCGAGCTAACAACCCTTTCCTGTTGTCTCATCTTTGTACTCTTTATCCCTTTTGAAAACATTTTCTGTCCTTCCTTCAACACAGTCTCTGTTCATACTTATGTTTAGCATTCTCTACTTCCTTAAGTCTGTTTCACATTTTACCAGAGACAGGGTTTCTAAATGTTTTATTTTGTCAGTTTTTCAGTGAATACTGGATTAAGTAGCGAATTTAGTGCTCTACTATTTACATGTAATAAAACACCCCTGCACCAGGTTCGGAAAATTCATCGCTGACAGTATGCCAAAATATGACATAATGATATGTAAGCATTATTTTTATTGGTGGAACTGTCATGCATTATTTAATTTTCAGATGTTGAATAGCTATCTATATATCCATCTATCCAGATAAATACATACATCATTATTATTCCCAAGTCCAACCACTGAAACAGTTTCTTCCTCCTCATACGAGTGCTGTAGGACATGACAAACACACTCAGACATGTACGCACAAGAGTAATGTCCTGAGACACATGTTGCTAGGACAAAAGCACCACGAGTGGTATGGCAAGCTGTCTTTGTTTGTGCAGTGAATATGTGTGAGTGTTTAAGTGTATGTATTTATGTGTGTGTGTGTGTGTGTGTGTGTGTGTGTGTGTGAGAGAGAGAGTGATAACCCGCCAAGGGGACTCAAAAGAGGCAGCTAATGGACTCCAACCACGGAGCACTTGTCACACAAACATTTCTGCTGTCAAAGCAGTTTATCACACGTAACACAATGAGACACCCCCCCTCCCTCTTCCCCACAGACACATACACATGCATACAGCGTCCCAAAGCAGCCATTTGTCCCAGCCTGCACAGAGTGGCTGGGAGGGGAGCAGAGCAGAGAACAAAGGAGAAGAGACAGTCAGAGAGAACAGTTGTGTTTTCACACTTGTTTTAGCAAATCCAATGTGACAAAGTGAAAAAAGAGGGCGCCTCGGCACCACACGCTACAGACATGAACACACTGACAACGCTGTGTGAAGATATGGGTGCGCACAAGGATTTTTTGCCAGATATTGATCAATATTAGCCTTTTTACCGCTGGATACAAGCATGTATGGATGGATTTGACGTAATCAGACTTTTTCTTTCTTAACTTTGGAGACCACCGTAACAATGACAGTGTTTCCTTAAGAGGGTGGCAGATCTGTGACGAAGTCCAGGGAAATATGTGACGATGCAGGGACAATGTGGACCATAGAGTCTGATGAGAGTTTTACCTCTTAGCGGTGTGGATGTACTCCAGGCTTTGATGATCCATTCAGACCATGAAAGGGTGAACAGCGCTCTCCAAATCACTGTAATATCTGTATCCAGACGATGATATCAGTTCAAAGTTTGTAATAATAAGTTTGTGTCTGAGGAGTGCGTGTATCTTGCTGCTTGTTTTGATTAGAAAAAAAAGATGTCTGTTATTAATGTCCAGTTTATTCGTCAGAAGCGCCTCAGTAGCGCCGCTCACAGGACAGCTTAGGTCACACAAAAAAACGCACACAACACAGACCAATTTCCATTTAATCATTTAAAAAAGTGTATCTATTATCCGCAGTTGTTAAAAAACTATTCTGCGTCGTTTCATTCAGCCTTTTTGGCCTCCAATATTCACTAATATCTGTAGACAGACAAACTACGGAAACAATTTGGCAATTTGGGACCGTCGCTGAGGTTTAGTCTGCTGCTGCAGTTCAGAGCTATATTTCCGACAACCAGCACATCCCAATATGTACAAATATGAGAACACTTTGGATAATGAAACATTTCGAACCACATAGGCACACCGGGTGTATCATTTATATGATTTCAGCGTGATCAGTTCTTAAGCAAAACTTGATGAGACAAGGTGAAGGAGAAAGGTTTTCTGAAGAACTGGATAACATGCAGGATCTCACTCCCATGGTGTCAAATACAGAATGCTTGGTCAGTTAGTTGCCCCATTGACACTTGATATCAACGCACAAGTCACCATTTGGGGTTTGTAGGAGATCCACAAGGCTTTTAACTAACTCCAAAAACCTGGCAGATAATTCAACCAAACGTAGCAGACTTTGTGCCATGTCAAAAACCGAAATGTCTTCTGTTTTACTGAGCACGAAATGCAACGTCACTGTTGAGATGACGTAACAAGAGTACTCATAATGAACCCAAGCCATGTAATTGTTTCTTCTAAATCCTAACCAGCATTTTTTGGTCTTAACCTACCAGCGAACACTTCACAAACAAGGGTTTCAGAGGGGTCATTGAGAGCCATGTTTCCAAACCCAAAGAGAATCTCACTACTTTATTTGATGTCAGAATTACGATACATTCCGCTTGGAAATATAACTGTTATCACACTCAATAATCATGAAAATGATTAGAAATGTCATCACTACATATGCTTGATGAGTTCTATTGAAAGAAATATTATCCAATAAGCTGTCGTCCAGAAGTGAGGTTTAAAACCCTTTACTTATACTTGGGAGCACAAATTCCCCTAATTAGGGAAGACTGAAGATCCTTTTTTCTAGAGGACCTTATTGACCTGGATTGACTGTGACTGATGTAGGCACATGGATTTATTAGTGAAACTCACATTTCTGATATTTTAAAATAAACTAATGCTTTAGAGTTCAAACTTTACATGGAAACATTGGATGTCAGATTGATGAATGAACAGATTTGTTCCAAAGTTGCATTCAAGAGTGAACTTACTGTTTAAATTAGAGATGTTGCAATATCATTTTTTCCCCCCGATACCGATTCCGATATACGTCCAGTGGGTATCGGCCGATACCGTGTACCGATACCAGCGTCCCCTTAACTTTGATACATTTGTTGTGCTTTTAAGCGTGACGCGTCTTCAGATGTTTGATTCAGTTGCTGTTGTTGAAATTTGCACTCGTGCCACCCCTCGGAATTGCTTCTTTGCACTTGTTGCATGTCAGCGTCTTACTGGTGGGAAAAGCCACTGTAAAGTACTGCCAAACTGCCGATAGGAGAAGACAGACCGAGCAGCACCAATACCAACGGCCGTTTACAGTAGCGGTTACCGACCCGGATAAGCGGACCTGTAATAATAACAGTTCAAATCGAATGTGTTGTTCGGTACAGCGAAAGTTGCCCAAGACGAGTGCCCGGAGAGCGTTAGCTAGGTTCGTTTGCCGTGCGTGACGTTCCACAAACCCGGTTCACGCTAGTAGAATGCTGGATCTCGCTAACGTCAGCTAACGCCCGCTCCTGAGCTAATGCTGGCGCCTGACGTTAGCTAACGCCCGCTCCTGAGCTAACGTTAGCGCCTGCCGTTAGCTAACGTCCGCTCCTGAGCAAACAATGTCGGAGCTTTATATATATGTCAAGGGAGCTAACCAGTAAATGGATTCCTATTTCTATAAAAGTATGTGGTATCGGATCGGAGCCTGGACTCCAGTACTCGCCGATACCCGATACCAGCATTTCGGCAGTATCAGAAACTTTTCTTATACTAGTATCGGAATCGGAACAACTCGTAGTTTAAATACATTCAAATAACACATTGAGCGGTCCCTGCCGTATGAGTCCTAAACTCAGTTTGCTATAGTACAAGCTGTAAAAGTTCATGGCTAATCGATTGTTTCAATCTTACCTTTGAAGCAATAAATATATTTTACATTTTTTAGCATGTACCAATGCTATTGCATTACATCAGTTATTCAAAAATTCCATCAGGACCAAGACCTCCCGCCATTAAAACAGTTTCTTCTTCTCATCTGTTGGTCTCATAAACCAAGTACCCAAACCCGGACTCTACATCCACAGAACATAAATATGAACATCCCAAACTGAAAAATCACTTGCATTATTTGATATCCCTTCCATTAGAGTCATTGATGGTTTTAAAACTGATCAGTCAGTCATTCAAATGATGGACTACTTTTCTTTCAAAAGTGTGAAAAAGTAAATCCCTGATCTGTGATCCCGGCAGCAACAGCAGAGAATTTTCAGGATCAAGAGTTTGAAAAACATGCCGAAAGTAATCTGCACACTTTTTGGTTTATCTTAGTTCTAAATCACTTAAGCGCCATACTCGGCTTTCTGTGTATCTTTCTTCAACCCTAACCCGCCCTCCCCCTACTACACTCTGCCTCCCTCCCTGACCCTTCATCTCTCCACCCTCTCGCTCTCTCATTCTCTTACACACACACATGCGCTCTGCATGGATGGGCTAATTGAGTATCTAAACAAACTAATTAATCATGGGTGTCCAGCGAAGACGGACAGGTCCAGAGAGGTGATGTTCATCAATGCCCCCCCCCCTCTCCCATCCCCACCTCCACCGCCACTCATTTTGTTTCCTTAATCCCCACTTGCAGTTTATTTTGCTGAATGCGCACATTCACCCCCCCACCCTCCTCCCCAACCACTTCCACATACCCTCTTCCTCCACTCCCACCCGCACTCCCCCTCAAATCTCTTTGCCGCGGCCAAGGTTATTCCCGTATACACACTCATTCACTATTCATAATTTTGCATAGAGGATAAGTGCCCCCCATCCCAACTCCCCCTTTTCCTCCTTTTCCTCTTCTTTTAGAGTCAGGGTATCTGGGTACATTAATCAAAAATAATGAATAAAATGATCGGCCTGACAATGTGGCGTAGCCTCCCTCGGTTTCAGCAGGATAACCGACCAACTTTATTAATCAACATTTCCTGATTAATTGTTACAAAGTGTCATCCATAAATTTCCCTTCATTTTAATAGTAGTTTGGCCAACACTAACAATATCCCCTGTGACCACAGATTTATTGAGGCCTTGGCCGATTTAAGGGCGGGGAGGGGTGGGGGGACGAGGACATAACGAAAAACAGCATCCGCTTTAACAATGCTTTGAATGCAGGACTGAAGACTCTGGGTACATTTGCAACACCTGAACACTTAGTCTTCAGAATTGGCTTAATGGCAGTTTGGTACAGCTACAGTACGCCCCCATGGAGCTTTCTCTCTCCCTCTCTCCCTCTCCCCCTCTCTCCTTCCCCTGATAAGGTGAGGCGTAAACCATTACGTGTGACAGTTTCACTTTTCTCCCCCTAATTACTTGTTCCTGCCCATGTGGCATTTCTTAGAAAAATTTGTTGAATAATGACCGGCATTAAAATGTAGGCTCTTAAGAATTTATATGCACCGGCTTAATTCATCATGTACTTTCTTTATCTCCTGTGTAGATTTACCTCCCGGCATGTCGTGGGGGCCCTCTGCCTTGTGACAGGGGCCGTCATCTCTTTAAGGGCACAGCGTGTATATCAGCGAGCGTGCCCACCCTCTCCACATCCAGTCTGTCCGCCCCACTTCCCCTCCAGCTCCTCCACCCACCGCTGCGTTCGCTCCTCTTGTCGCTTGTGTGTACAGCGGATCGGAGCGCGGCCGTGGAGTTCTGTTTGGGTGCCCTTCCTTTTGTAGACTACTGTTAGTCCCTGCTCCAGGATGGCGGCCGTGCAACCAGAGGCTGTTTTCCTTGTTTCATTGGGGTACTTTTGATGTAAAACGCTGAGATAAACGCAACAGAAAAGTGAAAAGAAGAAGACACACTTTTACAACATACCGATTGGGTCAGAATTTCAGTAAGCTTCAAACATGGTGCTCGTTGGACAAAACGTTTTATCACAGTTTGTGAGCTTTGAAATGTGTAAGATATATATACATTTACAGATGGACGTGGTGAGGAGGTGTACTGTAAAGAATTGTTTGTTTCTATTGTAACCTTGCCCTCAGCCTTAAAACATAGCTATTTGTAAAAGTAGTGTTCTTTGTTTTTCCGATCAATTTTATATTTTATAATATTCTATTTGTAGCTTTTATCTTCCTTTACTTCACTTGTGAATGTATTAATTCTACAGATGAATAAGTTAAAAAAGGTGGGGTTCAAATATTTCTAACATACTGACCACCTGATATATGCACGCCTGCAAATAATACAAGGCTTCACATGTATAATATATGTTTGTTTTTATGTGAACATCATACCTCTGACTCCTGGTTAAGAATATAGAGTTTTCAAGTATTAGGATGATTTATGTTCAGCTTGGGGCCGAGCGTTCTCAGAGCCTACAGCCTCGGCTTTACTGCTCTTGTTTTTTACCATTTCATTTGGGTCATTTGTTGTGCTTTCTAAATGATAGCCCCCCTTTAGTTTTGCCCTGTCAAGGGCATCGAGGCGGGCATCTGTTGTTTTCTGCTCTAATGTCTGAATGGGTGCTAGTGAACCGCAGACCCCCCCCCCCCCCCCCTCCCCCCCGCCCGCCTGTGTACTTTGAGAAAGAGAAGTGTAGGTTGTGGAAGTTTGAGGCGGCAAAGCAGTGAGTAAGCGATTTAACACAGGCTACATTCTTTAATTGACAAGGCCAGTACCAACGTTTCGTGCCAATGCCGAAAGTAGCCTGCCCTATATGTAGCGAGGGTCAAAGCATGAGCATTGAGAGATTAGAGTTCGCATCAGAGTCAGAGACCTGCATTTACTGATCACTTGTTCTGTGTTTACTGTAAAAAAGTTACTTTAATTGCTCTTTCCCTTCACTTTTATAAATGCTGGCAAGTAACAGGAATCAAGGATTTACGGAATAATCCGTTGTTCCATGAGATGTGCTTCCTTTCACCTGCAAATGCTCAATACTCACATACTCACAATAGCCAATAGTCATCCGGCGGGCCGTCCAGGCTACGGCAGCGGGCCGCACAGGACGCCCCGGCGGGCCTGGTGTGGCCCGTGGGCCGCGAGTTTGACACGTGTGATATAGAGCATACATATAAATTACATCTGCCATCCTTCTCAGGTACAACCCAGTACAATGTGCCCCGTCCAATTAAATAAGCCCTCCAGTGAACACATTGGTCTCCACGCCGAGCTGTGAGCTACGATCCGATCCAACCAACATGTTCGTCTCCCCACTCCGGGTGACCTCAGGTCCCGTGGGCATCGCCATGCTAATTGCTTGCAAATTACATAATAGCTGACACACTTTTGATGGGAGCATGAATTGAGTGACATTGGAGCAGCGGCTGTGGCCAACAGCAGCGTTGCAGACACACACACAGCCAGGCAACAATGGCAGTCGCTCCGCTCTTTTTAAAACCATCTTTTACCTGTTGGTATTAATTCATAAGCCTTGACCTCTGGCCTTTTGAAAATACCCAGCATATACAGAAATGTTTTTTCTTTTGTGGGGCAAAAAAAAAATCTAATTTCATGTCTTAAAGGTAAATATTCTTCTGTAGGCATCCTACTGCGGGGGTGCCGCAGGTAATGGGGTAAATGGTTCTATAATTAAATGGAGTGATGAAAACAATTAATCTGGAGTACTATTTAGACACACGCGCAAAAAAAAGCGGCGCCGTACAGCGTATCAATCAGGTATGACAGCGTTTAAGTTGTGAGGCTATGGCATGACGGGAGCTTCCTGCCAGGAGGCTTGTCTTTCTAATGACAGCCACCGCTTTGGAACGGAGACAATCTGGGAGGCACACACACCCACACACACACACACACACACCACACACACACACACACACACCCACACACACACACACACACATATACGCAGGCACTCGGCCTTTGCCTCGATCTCTCTCTTTGATAACTATCACTGTCAAGGGGAGACAGAGCCCAATGTATGACAATTTGTTCATTATCATAGTGAATAGCCAGTCTGCCACTGGCGGAGAGATGAATATCAAACAGCCCTCTCCTCTGTCCTAGGGGCCAAATTTAGGAAATAACACCTCTTCCTCCTCTCTGCCTGCCCCTTTTCTCTCTCTCTCTCTCTCTCTCTCTAGCTCTCTTTATACTATACTAACAGCAGGACCAGGGACACCTCAAGTACCCATCACTTAGCCCAGTTTTTGTGTACGTGTGTCTGTGTGTTTGTGGTACTGTATGTGTGAGAGTACCACGAGTGAAGGTTTTTAAGCTGAAAATGTTTAGAAACTTAAACATTATGCACGAGAAGGTAGATAAGGGGATTAAACAAAATCATGATGATGATGAAATACATCAAATGTCCTTGTAATTACCATATTAAGCTACAACATGACTATATAAATTGAATTTGATCTTAAATAATTTTTGGCATAGGAGGATTCATCACTATGACGTTATATAGAAATGTAATTCTATATAAATTTAAATTGTCTTTCCAAGACACTTTGTAAGCTCAATAATATACTGTTTCAGCAGATACATAAGCACTTGTCCATGTCTGTATGTCCAAGTGTCGGCTACTGCTGACAGTGACAAAAGAGGGAAGAGCCAACTTGATGATGTATTTGACTGTAGATAATTTACCTTATGAACCAAAAAGTCACGTTTAGCTGTTTACTGAAGGAATTAATCAAGAGAAGTCATTGTTGTATCTATCTATATAATTGTTTAAAGACAAAACTGGAAAGATGTCTAGTTGGGGTTTTACTTTGGGTTATGAGTCAGAATATTCATTTACATGACAAATTAAATAAAATCATGAAATGTATCGCTTAAGATTGGACTTTTGTTTAACATTTGGGCAGGTTAAGGGTGCTCAATGATGGGCTTAAGACTTAAGAGTGATACTGATATACTCATGTGACTCTAAGTAAAGGTGCTGATTTCCTTGAGCATGTAAGACACATGTAATTTTGTCAGTTTGGACAACAAAGGTCGATAAACTTGCACAATATCAATTGGAAAATCCAGCCTACCTGATAAGTGTGTGGAAAAACAGTTAAGTCAGGATGCACACTTTTTATTTAGTTTTCAGTGGTAGAAACAAATTTCCATAATCAAATAGCGACGTGTGTTGTTATGGTGTCCACGGAATAATGTTTCTATGTCTCAGCTCTGTCCGTTCAGTTGGACAGTGGCAGTCCATAATTGAAACATCCGCTAGGAGAGCAGACAGAGTTGAGCAGTCAGACTTGTTAGGATCCGCCAACACAACTACACAAACGGATGTAGGCCAAGACGCACTCGGACACACAGAGAGACGGAGAGGGAAATAGGAACAGGAGGACAATGTGATCAGTTTTAGACCACAAGCTCGCCATTTACTCTCCTCCTTGGACCTTATTCTCCTTCTTCCTTATTTCCTTTATCCTTTTTGCATTCAGGTACATATTTATGATTATCTCCTTCTCCAGTACCACGCTTGGTTTGTATTAAAGCCACGCCAACTATCACTTTAACCTGCATGGTTTTCTTTCCTTTCTTTTTTTGCGATGCAATAATTTATGAAAATGAAAATGACTTTTGGTCATTTTGTTTAATGTATGCACTTTGACAATTAATAACCTCAGCACTAGGAGATTTTCAACTAAAGGCCATTCATTTGTATAAATCTGCCAAGCTCTGACAGCAGGAGATTTTTTAAACTGATCTGGGGAAAGTAAAATTATTCTCTAGCCTCGGGTTAAATATTACTTTTCTCCGTGACTTGTTGTGGTCTGCCAGCTCCTCCCCTGCTCTCTGACCTTGTCATTGATCTACCTCTGCCTCACTTTTCTATCTCCTTTTCTCTCACGGCGTTATCTGTTTGCATTTTTTTTACTCATTTTTTTGGTTATCAGGGAGAGAGTGTGCTTTGTTTGTGATTGGCCTCAAGGCCTTCTGAAACAGGCCCCTTCTGAATCAGAATGTTCCTACTGCCATGGCTGAAGCAAGGGCCAACACGTCCTCATAACGCAACAAAAAACAAAACTCCTCTTTGTAAAGTCCATTCTGATCTAGCCGACCTATTTCTGAAAGTATAACTTTATATAGCACATTTCTTTGCTGGACAGTAGGTCGATACAATTAAAAGAGATGCATTAATAACATCATAAATGAGTTAATGTACTGTATTTATAAACTAGGACTAAAGAATGTAAATAAACAACATCACCATCAATAAATTAGTGAAGGACTAATGTCCAATCTTCTGCTAAGACGACAGACACAAACTGAGGTCCGGTGTAAAACACAGTAAAACATACAGTTTGTGATTAATGTCTCCCCTTTTGAACTTTCATTTGTAACCATGTAGGGAGCGTTATATTCCCACCAAAGCATATTTGCAGTCAAACATTTGTAGAGTATATAAAAATAAACATCGGGCTGTGCCAGGTCACGGAGAATAAGGAGCAGTAAAGAGAAATAAAGAAAGGTCAATGACCATACACCCCTCACCCAGGAGGCCGCTGCTGAAAAGCTAAGGGCCAAGAATATTGTGTGCCTTGTGTAGCATACGTAGCATAGCCTAAAATGGAAGTTTCTTTTGAAAAGACGTTGTCCGGATGAAGTATTACATCTCAATCCCAATTTGACAGTTAGGCCTTCCCCCTCAGTAACTCCAACGTGAGACCCACCTGCAACACTAATAGAAGGTTTGAGGAGTGTTTTCTATGAAACAGTCCTCCTGGTGCTTTCAAAATCCCCACATTCCCAGCAAGAAATGAACAAAGGAAGAACTTTGCCGTTTCAGGTGTAGATCGTAGTTAGGGCCACCATACCTTTTATTAGTCAAAGAAAAGAGCATCATCCATAGACATCCTAAATATAAATGACTGCACACTGAAGTCGGCCCAGTGGAATTAAAGATCCAGGGATCAGCGCAAACTGATTACAAGTCCACCCAATTCCATAAACAACTACAGATAAATATCTTCTTTCAAAACTTAAGTTCCTCACCGCATTCATTCCTCACCGTTCTCTGTGCTAATCTCCCATTCTTCTTTCCGCCTGTGAACCTTTTCACCTGGCTGCAGCTGCTGTTGCTGTTGCCGGATCTGTTCTCTAGATCACAGCCATTTAGGGCCCTTTCTTCATCATGTACGCTGGTTTGGAAAATAGGCAACCGCAGGCAAGTGCAACACTTGGTAGGCCCGCCCAAACACAAACAACTTTTTTTATATTTAAACATCCTGCTTCCCGTCTCCATATTTAAATGACCACACATACATTTCTTGTTTAAATTACATAATAGTTATGTCATACTGTTCTTCTTTTGTAAATAATTATTATCGGTTTTACTTATTCAACTGATTATTAAGTAGTTTGATCGAAGCACGTATAGTGTACTTGTTTGTATTTTTACAGTAGACAAGTGAGGGAAATCATGATAATAAATATGAATTAGTGACCGAGCAGAACGTCCACCTTCTTCCAATGCATCAACACTATTTCCCTCGTTCGGATTACTAATTTCTCTCCATCCTCTGTCCCTCCCACCCTCCCTCTCTCCCTCTCTCCCTCTCTCCCCTCTCTCCTCCTAGCGGTAGTTTTCTAAGTTCAGATCCTGAGAGCATGTCTTCATTAGCTGCATTAACATTCACAGGCTGTAGTAAATTCTGACAGTGAAAAGGTCCCCGTAACCTTTAGTTGTGCAGAAATTTACTTCCCAAGAAAATTACAGCTGGCACTGTCTTAATTAATGCCTCGCTTTCTTCTCCTGAAAACTCTGAGCCTGTCAGCTGGAGGAGGAGGAGGAGGAGATGAGGAGGAAGAAGCAAATTAGAAAAACAGAGAGTGGAAAGAAGGAGGTGGGTTGGCGGGGAGAATAAGGACGGAGGAGAGACGAAATCTCACTCGACTAAATGGTTTTTACTTAGAGTAGTACGACGGGGTGCATGGGAATATCAAAAGAGGGGAATTGAAGTGCAATTTTACAACGTTGCTGCTCGGCTTGGTGTTTACGTGTGATTGTGCAATTGTTGTCGCATGGAGGCTAGCTATTCCCCCAAGTAAGTAGATTCAGGAGATTCAAATCTACACTATCTCTTGCACACAACTCCCATCTACTCCTCTTCTCTCATTCTCTGCTTTTTGTCATCCAAAGTGGTATGAGAGCGAAAAAGAGAGGAGGGAGGGGGAGGCTTTAAAAGAAACTAATACATATTTTATCCAGGGCTATCTCTTGGGTGCAGATGCGGCTTTGTTCCGGGGCCTCATAGGAAGAGAGTGGCTAAGAAGCCACAGATCCATCTCCACACTGAGGAAGAATCACTATGTTGCACTGATTGGGCCACAAACAAATTAGAATAAATACCAACAACCGTCTGCATGGCAAATACGGCGCTTAACGCTGTGTGTTTGTGTGTGTGTGTATATTGGAAGTAGGTTGTGCAAGATGCTTTTTAAGCTCTGTAGTGTTGGGAAAGGGACAGTTAAGTTGTCCCCTGTACCTAATTGTCCAAGCGAGCGACTCTTCTCACGTTTTAATCATCTTTCCCTCCCTCAGTCTGCGGTGTGTCCCCTCCCTCCCCCCATCCACCTGTGCTCTCGCCCCCGTTCATCTCTGCAGATGCTAATTAGAGAAGGTAGTCACGGCTCTGTTGATAGACAAATGTCAGGACGAGTCTTGAGTAATTGCCTGAATCAAGGACGTACACTCAGAGGGTGTCCGTCCGTCCATCTCCCTCTATTTACAAGTCGATGACGGAGTTTGCAGCAGGTGCAGAAACGGAGGGGGAACGCCGTGAAGCACTCCGTCTTATGACGTACTGCATTTGAGGTGTACACATGGCGGCCATTTAAAAAATGAAATCTGCTCTGTTGAGGTAAAACTCAAATTGCTGCACGAAATGTGCCTGCTGACCAGCCCGACAATCAGCTGCGACATGGCCGAATCAAGCAGCGATGGGCTGAGCGTGTAAAGATGGCTTCTGTCGTGCTTCAGAAAAGGCATGCAGGACAACTCTGGTTTTTTCTTTTAAAAAAACAATAAGGCAGGTAAAATTACACCTATGAAAAGGATCACAGCAAAAGTACTTTCTAACTCTAACAAAAATATTGTGGTTTTGGTTGCGTGTTACGTATCTGGCATCAAAAGGTCAAATAACACTGAGATGGTTTCGTGCAGGACACAGAGGGTAACATGCAGAGAAACACTGACTAAGGGTCAGTATTAAGCAAGGTCGGAGTAGGAATGGGTTTATTGATCGCCAAGGGGCCAGAGTGGTTCCATCCAACATCAATGAATTACTGTTTCCACCAGCGTGTGAATGGGTGCCCTTCCTTCTCTATTCTGTCACTTTAACAATGCTTTAGTTTCCGAAATCAGCTAATGCATTTCAAGGGTCCTCCCATTTTGATGTCAAGGGTCCTCCCAAATGATGAATGAATAAAGTGTAAAGGAAAACTTTACCACAACATGTGGCCTCACTTGACATGGAGCGAGAGCCTGACACCTAGAGAACCGCCAGTAACATATCGATAAATTTGGGGCAGTCTAATGTCAAGTTGTTAGGATTTTTCTTAACAAATGGGAAGCAAGTTCCAGGCTACTTCTTCAGCAGTCCACATGTGACACCTCTATTAGAGGAACACTCCCGGCCGCTCTCACGTCTTCTAATTATTTTGGTTAGCGCTTAGTTGGAACCACATGAACCTCCACTGCAAAAAAACATCTTAAGCAATCAAATGTAATTTCATTTATAAAAAAAGTGCTCCTGCTCTTTACCCTTTCTCTCTCAACCTGCACACATTACCAGCACACAAGCAGCATAGTTAGGTTTTCCAAATGATATGTGAGAGAGGATCTAAGAGTTGCATGTCAGGCGTGTAGTCAGGTTATTAAAATAGGTTTCCTAATGAGTGTCAGTTTAACACCTGTTGTCTTGCTTCCATGTGTGTGCACGGATAACTATACCGAAAACGTAACGTAAAATTTTGTGTTTGTTGCCCACTATCTCGGCTGCTCAACAAAGCCATGCTATTCCGACAGGAAACAGTGTGTAATAAAGTGGCTGATAGGTCTTTACAGTGGAAGAAACATAGATTAGGTACCTTGCCCCTGAAATATCTACACCTATTCCCTCCCAAGACACACACACACACACACACACACACACACACACACACATGCTCACACAGTCTACCGTGTTACCTGTGATGATAAACTGCTCCAGATTTTAAGATTCCCATTTGTAATTTTCTGAGTGGGGAGGCAGGACTGTGGTGATTGATCAAGTTGGGCAGGGAGTTAAGCTGGACCCCCCCCCCCCCCCCTTTTCTCCCATACACACATCCTCTGCACCCCTTTCATCCCCCATTTCTTTTCATCACCTTTTTGCAACCAAAAGACCCTCCTAAAATATTAAACCAGACTTATAAATGGTCACTGCCGCCCATTTATTATTACCTCCAAAAAATGGACAATAAGAGATGCCTATTCATTGGGAAGTTTATCAATTTAAAAAAAATGTGGTATGTTCAAGTACCTTGGTATGATGGATGCAAATGACCTCTTCCACCTGAAATTCCGCATCTCTTAGAGATGCCCGCTGAAAGTATAATGTTAAGTGAAGATAAACGTTGAGTAAATGGACCAACAGTCATCTGTCATTGTTGCTCCTTACTTTGAAAGGATTAACCCCTTGCCACACGATCTTTTTTTAAATCATTTACATACTGAGTGACGTACTTCTGACTTTATTTTTCTTGTTTGAGAATTGACACATTTGGAGAAAAGCATTGTTATCATGCATTGTGAAATCATTACATTTCCATCCCTTCATTCTTCTACACATATGGCTAAATATATACGAAAACAAATCATACAAAATGCATGTAAAAGCACAAAAAGAATCTGAATGGCACATTGCAAAAGCAGCAAGGGATTCCTTATCTTCAGTATGTTTGTCATTGCATGACAGGAATAAGGGAACAGATTAACAGTGACAATGAGAAACAAATCCTCCAGGTAACGCCCTCCTTTGTGGTCAGGCCCAGTTAATGTGTTTCTGTGGGATTAAAACAATCCCACAATTTTAATAAAATTTCAATTGTCATATAGTATAGGTACCTACATGACATTTGCATTTAATCCATTTTAAGCGTTAAAGAGTAGTGAGCTTCTCTAAAGCACCCAAAAAGCACCTCCGTCTTCAGTGTCTCGCTCAAGGAATCTTTTCGATTGTAACCGCCAACCTCATGCTGTCAGGATCTTTGTCTGACCCATTGTGTGTTTGTTTGTTTTCGCCGATCGCCTCTGCTCATGTGTTCTGTGATTCCCCTGTTTGTTTTTGTGTTTTTTCCTGTGCCACCCTCAGAACACCTCCCAAGTTCACTCCTTTGAATGGTGCACAGCTGCAGAGGATCAAGCCGATACTCAAGTGGCCGACACAACTGTTCGTCATCCATTCTCATCTCCTGGCAACGTATAAGCCCTGTAGGCCTTGGTTGTCAGTCTGTACATTTATCTGAGCTGGTAGTTTGATACACCAGTTAGTGAACCATGATGTGAGTTACAGGTCGCTCATTCATCTCTCTATTTGAATATCACGCTGAGTTCTCAAAGTATCACAGATGAAATGCATTTCTGAAATCTGTACAAGAACAGCTTAACATCGCATCGGGTTGAACACAGCTTCAAAATGTGATCACAAGGCATAATAAATAAATACATTATAAGCACCCTTTGAAAAAAGACGGTACATGATGTGTAATAAGAGCAAGAATTTGAGAACTGTTAATGAAAGACATGATTGGTGATGTTTGAAGATTGAGTTGAATGTCTGATACTCTGAATCAGAGCAGCGCGGTTGGAGTGAGCTGCACAGCGGAGGTTATGTAAGCAAATGTTCATTCCTATTTGCTACACACCCAGGTGAGAAGTCCCCCCCCCCTCCTTGCTGCTTTTACCAAACACCTATCTCCGAAAATATTCTCTTCTTTTTTCTTCTCCAGGCATCAGTCACCCCCGGCGCTGTAGGCTCATGGACTTAAGCAGCCCACTTGATTGCCGGAACCCTCAAACCTTAGTCTGAGAGACGATAACGAGACGTCACAGCTTTTTAGAAGGAGAGGGAGAGCATTTGTCATTTAAGCGTCTCCCCCGGTCTGAGCGTCTGTCAGCCGCGGCTCCACTCTAATGGCAAGACGGATCCAATTACCAGCCGCGGACATCTCTAACAAGGTGCCAGGGAAAAAAAGCTGCCTGGACAAACAACGCCTGGGCCCAATAATGAGAGGCCCTCATTTGAGTGATTTGAGTCTTCCTCTCTTCTTTTCTCTCTCTGTTTAACCATTTTGCATTGATATCTGCAACAAAAAAAATTACTTTTCTTCATTTTTGATTTTTACTTTCTTTTTCAAAGATTTGCTCACACTTTCAAAGAGAACAAAGAGGGGAAGTGAAAGAGAGGCGAACCAGGTTATTAGCACAAATATCACTGTACTACTCACGCGCACACACACATTGAAGCACCTACACAACCCCACTGAAAAATACACACAAACGCACTCAAACTTTGGAACGGGTCCCTATCAATCATTCCAAAGCCACGCTTGTCAATACAAACGATACCAACCATCTCCGCTGCATTTTTCAACAACACAACAGAGAGTAGAGGAGCAGAAGGACACTTTTCACAAGTGGCTCGTTTTTGCCTCATTCCCCTCGCATAGCTGACCCGGCCATGGATTGTCAATTCTGGGGGCCGGGATCAATGAGCAAGAGCTCCGTGCGTAGCATCGATTTCCCCCCCAACTCCCAGATTTACCAGCGACTGTTCATCAACAAAAGCACTTTGTCCTTTTCCCAAATAATCAGATCGAAGAAGCTCCTCTCCTGAGACACAGTTGCTTCAGTTGCTGCAATGCAACACCCTTTCCCGCCCACCCCAACACAAACTCCTCTCGGGAAAACCAAAGCTTTTTGTTCCCCTCACCGCTTCCTGTGTGGGAGATGGACACGCTGAACAAACGACCGCAGGTTTAGAAGCTGCGTATGAATGTATAATCGGAGGTACAAATCAATATGCCCTGCAGCTGAGGGTGGAGGAGAGGCGGGACAACTTTGCAGTGATCAAGAAAATATTGAGGAGGGTTTTTTAACGTTTCATAGATCTTTTGTTATTTTGTTTTTAAAACAAAGGAATAATTGCTGTAGATTTGCTGTGTTGTGTGTGGGGCGTATTCATTGGTAATGCTCTAGATTACAGCACACCAAATAATAATCAAGTCTGCAGTTCCAGGTCATATTCATATATTTATTTCCAACTCAAAGTAGAAACACCTGCAACCTTACTTCTCTGTTCAAGCATGGAACCAATGGAATGTGCAAACGTCAGTGACATTTCCAGATAGGATCATCTTGACTAAGTCTAAATGTGGTATATGCTGTCATAGATGACGGTGGAGGTTGTGTGTACATTCCCCCCACAAATGATCCAGCCTGCAAAAACTAAAGCATTCCAAATGGGCTTTTATGATGTTCGTGTGAAGGTTTGAGAAAGGTCCGTCCGAGGAGCAGGTGTCCAGTGGTTTGGCTTCCTGTTGTTCCCCTGTTGTTATTGTCTCCCCCTCCGACCAGCTATGGTTCAAATCAGCATAACTGACAGGCGTGTTTACATCTGCCGTAATTGAAGCGAGCGCTGTGAGGCATGAGTCATGGCTCCATCTGCGCTCTGTCATCACAAGAGAGACGTAGATGCCTGAGGGAGAAGAAAGAGAGACAGACACTGGTGTGGTAGGTCTATCTGTGGTAGATAATGTCATCGTGGTCAGAGCAACGGACCCTCTTCAACAAGTTGTCACAATGTCATCTGAATTTTCTGTTTTTTTTCGGGTAAAAAAACAAGACTCCTAACTTCAAATAACTGTGAAGTCCTCATTCATGATGCCCCAGAAATACTGTGTAAGGCCATGTGTTCTGGCCCGTGGGTGTTCTGATGTCGATAAAACCAGTAACATACCCGATACCACAAAAGGTTCATCTTCTGTGACAATTATATTCATGTTGAGGTTTATTTATTATGGGTTGTGCTTCTATTACTTTTGTTGTGTTTATGTCATGGTTTTGTGAGGTTCTGGCTTTTGAAGGGGAACTGCACCCCGGCGGTCTCGCCCCGGCCGGAGGCGAGAGGTAAGAAGAATCAACTGGCTCGAGTTAAAAAAATCAAAAAGAATTTAATAACTAAAGTAATAAGCAATAGTAGTTACCAAGTGAAATGCAATGTGGATACAATACTATTTCGCAAAATAGAGAACTCTCCGTCTAATGCGACCTATAAAAGCTGGCTCCAGAAAAATTCTAACCGTGCTCTTTATGTCTATGTCCTTTGAAAACTCCCGGGTGTGTCCTTTGTGTGCATTGAATGTGATTTGCTGCACATTCAAAAGTGTCTCCTGCCAGTAGGTCTCTGCAACATTCCTCCATGAAGACTGCTGCTGCAACTTGATACCTTTCTCTCCTATCTTTCCCTCAACATTCCAATACATTCAATGGATATAACTTTGGCTTAAAGCGTCATCGTGTAAACACAACGTAGCATGCATAATTGATATAGTCTAACAGCGAGTACACTTTAATAAGAACACATCTTAAATCATCACAGTTCACGACATTTTATTATGTTTAACTCAGATTACATGGTCCAAAATCAAAAAATGTTGTTGGACAACTATAAAAGATACTTACAAACCATTGCATAAGTTTATACAGGAGACCATGGTTCTTATTACCTCGATAGAAAGGCTTCTCTTGTACACCCTGAGCACGCTTTGTGCATTTGCATCATGCACAGCTGTCACACTAAACTTTAACACCCATACAGATACGTATAAATACACGCAGTGCAATTCTATATGCATTCAAATTCATCAGTTAATACGTACACCTATTCATTTTCCACATGCATCGTCCCTCTCTTGTCGCTCCCCCATCTGTCCCTCTTGCTCCCCTCCCTTTATACGCCATTACCCTCAACCAAAGGTAATTCTCGTGTTTTGCTCCTTGTTGTTGCCATTATCTGCTTTATTGAGCACAGTGTCCACTGTGCACAATTCATGGCCATTTCCATAAAGCCAGGAAAGAAATGTGTGTGTGTGTGAGGGGGTGGGGGAGGGTATAGCAGCAAATTACTCATGACTTAGGAGGGGAGGGTTAAGGGGTGGGGGGTTGGTTCTGATGGGGAACACAAACTCCCGTTTACCCTGGATCACCTGGTCCACGGTCTCAATGCCAACCCGTCCGGTGGCTCTACGTCGATTTTCCTCCACTCCCTGCACCACCTCCTTCTGCCCCTTCTCTCCTCCTCCAACTCATCCTCTTCTCCTACCTCTGCATTACAAACTCCCCAACATTAAATTGTGATAGATGAAGAGCGGAGGGCATTCATACAAATCAATGACTTTAGTGTATGTGTCATTAGCCTGCACCACGCAGCCAGCGGTCAGCGTCATAAATCACGCCATGATCGGCTGTCTGCCGTCCCAGCGCCGCAGCTGTGCAAACTGCATGCATTAGTACCGACCAGAGCTGCTTACTTTCAAAACAAGTAACAAGAAGAGGTCCTCTGCGGAGCTCCTTGTTCATGAAGGATATCATGGTCTTTAGTGACTCAGTGGAGTGATGACTTAGCTGTTTTATGTGCACTCGGTGATGATTGTAAAAGGCATTTATGACTGATACACAGTTTCTTTTCGGGTGTGGTTCGGGTTATGTAAGAGTAAATATAGCTCCTGAAATGGATTGAACAATGTATGAATCACAGAATGGAGGAATACAGAAACAAAATCTGATCCCTGCTTAGATCCTAAACTAAGAGAAAAAACCTCCCCCCTAACACAGCAGTTTCACAACACTAGCACATATTCAACAGTCTAAATCAATTAAAATCCAATAATTAACACAGCGTGTATCCTCTGATCAGAATATAAGAAATTACAAAATAGATGAGAAAATAGAAAAAAAAGACCAAGTGACATGTTAGTGACATACTTCAGCTAAAGGAAAAGTTATACGTTTGCTCCCACCATGATGCAGATATTTCGTGAACGAAATTGGTTATTGTATATAACAATGATATTGATGCAGCATGCGTCCGACTAGAGTGTATCAAGCTTTAACAGCTACACCTTATGCGGGCCTCCCCTTCAGCAAAACTATATAGAAGTTGGAGTTCACAGCAAGAAAATTGTAGCTAAAGGCGTCATTAATCAAGGCCGGTGCTCAATTAATCAAAAGAGGAGAGTCCTCGTCCTACGACCCTGCTATCCAAACCAGAACCTGGGTGTCAATACTAGCCTCAGGGAAGCAGCCAGCCAGAACCACTGCACCAGCCCCAGTCAATAGAGAAGCCTGAAGAGCAAGCTGTCCTCCCACACTATTGTCCAGGGGTATAGCCATCACCGTAGTCGTCCACTGCAGGACACGTCCCCTCTCAGAGGGGGATGCTGCTGGAGTTCATAATATATGCAATATTATTCAGAGTACTTTTTGTAGGAAAAAAACGTATGTGACACTTACCTGCCCCCCCCTTTAATTAAGTACTGGGTGCAGGACAGTTGATAAAAGCTGAAGTTAAAGCTTCCACAGGCGTGAAGTAAATGATGCATCAACGATGTATGTGTACCGATAGATCTGAACTGAACTACGGCCTAAATAGAAAAACTCGATAGAAAACATTCACAGTTGACAGAATATATAAAATATATATAAATGGATGTAAAAGGGAAGAAAATGTCATTAGTCAACTCGCCCGTATTTTTTAAGGAAAGTTCATTTTTATCAAACATCAAACAGATGCCTTTTCTGTGTCTTTTAGTTTGTTTACTGAAGCCCAATTGTATAAATAAAATACCCACGCTCTGCAGAATAACTAGCCAAGTGCATCTCATGGGAGAAACTCTGCATTTCATCTAAGGAAATTAAAAATAATCATCTATTTATGAACAAAGAAAATACTTGTTCTTCGTCTCTTAGTTTGTTTTACAATTCTCTGTCTTGTAAGAAAGTCAAGGAATCAATTAATTTATTTCCCCCTCAACCCTCTTCTCTTTGTGAAATTTGTGTAAGTCACTCATTTATTTGATATTTAGACGTAATTTGATCTCTAAAGACTTGTGGAAGGCTGCTGATGATTATGTCTTGTTTTAGCTCTCAACATCAAGGCTTTTCCAACAAAAGCCGAGCTCCGTCAATACCTCATTAATATCTGCCTTCATTTAGAAGCAATTGTTGACCGTGACCGCGTGACGATTAACCTTGTTAGAGACAGTTGATTCAAGTACCGACATTCACGGCTCTCCATTAAACAGAGATTTTTGTTTTGTTTTGCTAATTGTTTTCTAAATTTTCGGTGAAACCTGTTATCCTGATAACCATCTTTCAACTAGGAATATTCTTAGAATATTGTCTGCATGATTGGCCACTTTATTATTATTCAGTTTGTTGCCTCGGCGGACAAATTTGCCAAGAGCGACAAATGTGTTGAATGCGACCCGTCAGCGCACTTCGTTCGACCCACAGACTTGATGCGCGAGCGTATGACACGCGCGAGGTCCGCCAACCGCTACCCCCCGTCAGCTCCCCCCATCAGCACCCCCCGTCAGCTCCCCCCATCAGCACCCCCCGTCAGCACCCCCCACCCCCGTCAGCTCCCCCCATCAGCACCCCCGTCGGCCCCGTCGCCCCCCCACCCCCCTCCTTCCCCCGTCAGCCCGCTCGTCAACTGACCAATCCAGTAATTAATTGCAATCAATAGTAAGCAACCAAATAAAAAAGTCTAAAACTGAAACGCATGGCTAAGATAGTATCCGGTACCATTATTATGAGTTGTACCAAATACTAAAAGCTTTTGTTTCACTTTGGTACCTCTTAGTCAATATCAGATTGTGGTTGTCATTTTTTAGCTTGAACATCCTCCTTTCATCTCAAACTCTGTAAGAAAGCATGCGTTTGAATCCATCCCCACCACTCTCCCTTCCTTCCACCACGGCCCCTACCTCCCCTCAGTCTCCATCTGATATACGGCAATTGACATTAGATTAGAGGTATTATTACCAGATAAAGCTGAGCAAGGGAGCAGGTGAAAGGGACGGGACTGGGGGTCCCGTGTTTCTAAAGATGCCAGGCCAGTCATTGGAAAAACCCAGCGGCCCCTTTAACCACCCTCCTAATTAGGGCTGCTTCTTTCTCGGTTGGTCACGGAGGACAGTGAATAAATATTCTCACGTTATCTTCAGTGGTAGAAGGGAGCAGCGGCGAGCAGCCCTATCGGCCCTCGGACTGGGAGGCATACAGGGAGCATAATGTGGGTTAAGAGAGATTTTAAGACAGAATTAATTTGGTGTGTTAAGATGTGTGTGAGCTGGTTTGACATACTGGTTCCTAAAGTTCAAATATTTATATGGTAAATGGTGTTTATTCTTCAATATTTACTGTGATGATACTTGTGATGGTGAATTACTCTCTACTGCCAACACATTCGTCCTCCTAACTTCAAATAGTGGTAGTTGATCAGTGTCACTACCCCTGTGGCGCTCAATCTACCGCTTGACATCATTTCCTTGAGTGTAAACAGTCCATCTTCAAAATTATAGTAAAAAAGTAATATTACTCAATTCTGGAAGTTGAATTACAACGCAAAAGTACTCAGGTTGGGGCAACAAGATCATGGTTTGATTGTAACTAGCGTTGTTGAGGTATAGACTTCATGCAGCAAAAATATGCCAAAGTAACTCGCAGGATGACAACATTGGTCTCCTGGTTAAAGTTATGTATATTATATCATATTTAATCTAGTTCGAGCCAGGTGCATCTCTCACTCTAAAGGGTGCCTTAGTTGGTAGGACCGTCATTGAATATTCAGAATTCTAAGCATATAAGCAAATGTAAGAAGAAACGTACATATTTGAATGTGAAAATGTAAATGACTGAAAGTAGAAGAAAAAAAACAGACTACGGACGCCTGCCTTGCTTGCTCTGAACGCACGAGTCAACCCGTTCAAAAATGTAATGGTGGTCAAATAATAATATTTCAGCTCCTTTTATACACACTACTTTTTGTACACACTAGCTAACGTTAGCATTGTTTGTGCAGCTAGCAACTAACTTTGTTCATTCAACATTCAGACAAATATGCTGAACTGGCTGAAATCGGGAAATTGTCAGGTTTGTCAGACTGTCGTCTGCAGTCATGAGAGAGGAGAGAGAGAGAGAGGGAGAGGAGAGAGAGAGGAATCACAGAGTTAATACTCTCATCTCTTAATCGCTAACGTAACTCCTCCTTCTCTCCCCCGCTGCAGTCTGAGCCACCTGCGCCGGTGTGAAATTCTCAAATGGACTGCTCTCTTTTCCCCTCCTCTTCATATCTATTTGACTTTATATATGCCAGTATTGGTTCTTTACGTGATTTGATGTGTGTAACGTTGAATCATTCAAGATCAGTCGTGATGTGTGACTTTACATTTTAAATTTTAGGACATTTACCAACCTGTCCTTTGTTTGTTTGTTTGTTCCGATTAAGGATTAATACGTTGCAGTTTCACCTTTTTTCAGTTTCTGTCAACACTGCAACATTTAACATGAGACTAAATATTGTAAAGAAACACCAGGCGTGGGCAAACTCTTCTCTCATTGGTCCATTTATAGGCTCTGTTTCTTTTCTTACCACTACAGGCATTTGGTTGAGGAACACAGAATGTAAACAGCATGAAGAAGAGAAAAAGAAAATGAAAACAGTTTCCGCTGAGCAAACCGCTACAGAGAATACAGCGCTGCAAAGAAAAAGTCTTTAATACCGCAAAATCCTTAACATTTAGATCTCCTAGAAAGATTATATAAATATGAGGTACTGTATGTTGAATATGCGTATGAGTAAGGGAAATGTGATCCTGATTACTGATAATGAAGATTTACTGTGGCCTTCTGCTGCCATGGTAACATCAGGTGGAATACAAGCATATTGTTCTCTCAGATAAGTAGTGATGATAACAAAACTATGAGATTGGAACATACAAATTCATATTTTTCTGAAAAAAATAATTCTCCTAATAAATGATCTTGCGAAGACACAGAAAGCTCATGTGGCTTTGTTGGTAATTATTTCTAAAGTGACATTTAGTACATACATGCTTTTGTCTGTGAGCAGGAGTGTGACTCTATTCCTTTCTTCCTTCCCTTGTTTTGCTTTTAGTCTTGAAGGAGCCTAATGAGTGTGTGCAAAGGGCCCATCTCTATCTCTCTCTCCCTCTCTTTGCCCTTAAATCAGTAATTGGTTTCAGAGCACAGACTGTCAGGAAATTAACACATCACACAGTGACGGCTTTTCATTTTTTTTTGCCGCGGCATTCATCGTCATGTGAATGGCCGCTGATTTTCCGGAGAACATTGCTAATCAAGCGGGCGACTCTCTAGGGCAGATCGCTGCCCTCTGCTTCCAATCTCTCTCTGCCAGTAGATAAGCAAATATGTAAGTATAGAAATAATTGTGGCTGGCTGTCTGTTTGTGTCTTTGTTTTTCTCACATCACAGGCAGGTGTAGCTTGTAGAGAAAGTCTGCACTGTGGCTTATACTGTTAGAGTATGGTTCCCTAAGTATCAGGCTTAAGTCTGTGTTGCTGTAGATTGCCTATAGATTTATTCCTTCATTAATCTGCTAAAACAACACGGTTTTTGCAGTTATTCATTATCTGATAGTCTTTTCAACAGCAGAATGGTGGTACTTCAGTGAAGGTACAAGTTTTAGCACTAAAGGAGCTGCTTACGGTGCCGAGGCCGGATCTGGGTCACTGTCGCCTCACAGCGAGAGGAAGCCGGGCTGGTTGAGTTAGCATGTTCTCACTGTGTCAACATGCGTTTTTTCCACATTCCTCCCACATTCAAGACACGCAGGTAAATTAATTGTTCTGAAAATGTCATCTGAATCACTACAATGTTGTAAAATGGTGTTATAAAATAAAGTGGAGTTGAAGCCACTGGTTTCTAAGTCCAGAATAAATACCCTAAACTTGACCGGTTGGATAAATGTGACACACTTATGTAAAATCTGGAGAACGTTGGCTGTTTCACTTTCAATAAGGACTTCACCTGTGCTTTTGTATTATATTTACATTGCTTTACATGTATTTATTTGTTAATTCATTCTCATACCGTCCTGGTGACTCAGAAGCTCCTCATTGATTGGTGCTATTTGCCTGATCCCTCATCCACTGATAAGACAGGCAGTGTATCATTGTGATAGCATCGGCGTTCATACCAAGGGTACACCAAGAGCTCACTTTGTGAGGTGACATTACATTTAGATATGCGCAATAGTGTGCTGTTGATATGATCAGGGGGTGATCTAAATATATCGATTAAAAACGTGTTTAACTAATGAAGATGACTTCTGGAATGCTGTGGTGTATGACTTTTTCTTAATTTTAAATACAAATGGTGATTTCCCAGAATCTCTTGATTGGCCAAGCGGGCATTATTGTGGTGCATTTAGGGCTCTTTCATGTCTCTACATCTCTCCATGTTCTCCAACAAGTTTCTGTAATAGTCTATCTCATGAAATTCTTACTTCTTATTTTTTTTCTTATAAGAACTGTCCAGGAACATGTGTTAATTTCTGCTAGTTACATACAGACACTCAACGTCGCATCTTCACAAGATATCACTCAGTTAAGATTCAGCAGGGGCACCTCGTAAAAAAATGATGTTTGGGTTAAATGACTGAAGAGTGTTACATGTACAGGTTTTTGTTCATCCCATCCGCCTCTCTTTTGCCTCCTGGATACTTCCTGCTTCTTGAATACATAGATAACATACAAATTGCTTGCATGGGATATTTGTGAAATACAGCCTTTGCCTTGTTACTTGAAAGTCAAACTGTGATGCTTTATCCTATTCCTAAATGGGAGCATAAGAATAATAATAATGTATTAATATAATCGTTGCAATTGAAAGTTATGTAACCAATGTCATTATTTAACAAACCTATTCTTCATGTTCTGTTTCGCACAAACCTAATCAAGTAAATGTAATTAGCGAGTGAACGTATATTTGAAGTTTAGGGAGAAAAGACACTGTATGCATCTAAGCAGCAGAATAATAACTTGAATAAATTACTGATTATCTTTTATCAAATTAGTTTAAAGAATAAAATGCAATGAAAAATAAATAAATTAGTGATAAACTTGCCTATAAAACTCATTATGTTTCACTCAAATTTGTTCAAATGATGGTAGTGGAAAAAGAAAAGGTGGTTACTTTTTTGGGAGAGATCAAACACATATTTTTTTGAATTATTAGTGTTTTTTCAACGTTCCTCTCTCTGTTATATCACTCTGCAAAACCAAACATTAAGACATAATCCCAGCGCCCTCTTATTTTGTGTTGAAAAAATATGCTTTATAATTATTCTATAGGCTAAATTCTAATAAAAACCACATGAATATGTGGACTAATGTGTGTGTGCGCATAAGTAGATGTCTAAAAATTGAAAGAAAGAAGTGCGAGTGAGTCCAGCACATGTTATAAATTCCTCAAAAACTACAGCTGGATAATAGCCCAATTAACCTTTTCATTCTTCCCCACTCGTCAGCGAAATCCTCGTCCTCATTCTCGACTTTTTTCACTATTAAAATGAACTTCTCATTCTCTTGTCTCGTCCTTCTCCCACCTGCTCACCGGATCAGAGCAAAATGATGGGTGCTTGACCCTTTGCACAATAAGAATTTCTACAAAAACGAACCAAAATACTGAGGTTTTTATTCCCTGGATGAGATTTTTTTAGCCTAACACCTCCTCTTTCTGTCCACACTGACCTTATTTATGGAGGTGAGAACAGAGCGTGGAGGGTACAGCACAGGGTTAGAGGGTCGGGGAGAAAACATCGGGATGTGAGGACACTTAGGGGTGGATAGAGAAGGTTAACACGCACCTGTGCAACGTGGACTTGTGACCCTGTTACAACATTGCCACCAACTTTTTTTGAAAGCATCAATATATTATGTGTGAAAAGCAGAATAATATATATTTCTGAATTATAATGCATGTCGTCCAACCTAAAAACCTTTTATATCTTCATTTTTTTTAAATTAATAATGCACTGAAGGGAACATCAGAATATGAACAACACCAAAATGTTTGGGGTGAAATGGACGATGAATATTGTAGTTAAGAAATGGGTTTTCTCCTACTTTACGCTACATAATGGCATGTATGGTCTCCCGGGTGACCGCTGACCGGGTCATGTGGACCATCACAGACTATGATTAGAATAAGCATCTAAATCTATGGCTATAATGACTTTAGTCTTTGGCTGGGTCAAGTTGGATCTACAACCAGTATCTGCAATTAATGTATTCTAATTGACTCAGCCTCACTGGCAAGTGTGCATATCTTTTAAACTCCTCGCACGGTCTTTGTGCACAGGCTTGTTGGAAACCCAATCTCAGAACCCATCAACTATCGGTCAGCTGGAGGATCAGCCTCCGGGGGGGTGAGGTGCTTGGTATTTCAGGGGTTCCTATAATGCAGCGGATATCCGGGCCAAGGCTTCCTCCCCCATGTGCAGACATTGTATAAAGTTTGATTCGTAACTGGGGATTCAAGATTAATGTGTGATCAATGTTTTAGAAGTAGTCGGTTTTCAACATTATTTAAACCAAAAGAATTTGTCCATGACACTTGATAAAAACTTATATCTACAGACACGGACAAGTTGACACAAACACACACACACACACACACACACACACACACACACACACGAACCGCTGCCACAAACCTACTGAAGCTGCATTGCCAGCCTAAATAAATTAATGCAACATGAAACCAAAATATAATGTACATAAAACTTTTTTAATTAAGGAAATAACTGGAAATATATTTCGTTCTTTAGTGGTAAAATTAAAGGACTGTAAACTGTGAAATTCAGTCAATAACTAGCAGTAACAAGTAACTAACTGTAAAATGAATCAAAATATAATACTGTGAAAATAATCTGTTATTAACTGGCAACTAGTTACAAGTAACTAACTGTGTAAGGAATAACCCTATAATACTGTAAAAAGCACAGTAACAGTAATAAACTGGCAGCAAAGTATCAGGACGGCGGTAGGGCTGTTGCGATATGCAATAAATTGTCATATCGCACATTCGCATCGCGTGCAATAATTTCTGGTGCTGCGATATTCATTTTACTTATAAATAAACGTCACCAACATTTAAGTTGATCGCGCTGCCTCTGTTTTTTTACATTTTAGCCTACTCAACATCACTACCAAGATGACTAATGTAGCCTATGAATTTCTTTACACAAACATCTAAGATGCCTGAGAAATAAAGTTTCAATGATCGGTTGACAACGTAAACTGGCCGAGACACTGCTTGATTACAGATTCGACGGTGCACGGTTACA
Source organism: Apeltes quadracus (assembly GCA_021346845.1). Classification (NCBI taxonomy): domain Eukaryota; kingdom Metazoa; phylum Chordata; class Actinopteri; order Perciformes; family Gasterosteidae; genus Apeltes; species Apeltes quadracus. Next base: position 881,486 of record CM037918.1, read on the forward strand.
TTCGGTCTCGTTCAGTAGCTTGGTGTGCGGTCTCCTCTCGTGCGAAGAACAGACACCGGTTGATGCGGTCTCGGTCGCCACGGTCTCTTCCGGTCATTTACATGGCGTGCACCGCATTTGTTAACGAGTAGGCTACACACAATTTTAAAGTTGTTTTTACATGCTGCATTTATCGTTATCATAGCCGTTTATCCGGCTCCTGATACAATGATGTTAAATTGCTGGTAGGTTTCAGAAACAAAGCCGTGACAGAAGCGGATTTGAGTAAACAGTCACCGGGATCTGGCTCTCACGGTCACACCGCAACCGTGCTTCCACAACACCTCAACAACTCCTACAGTTCTCCAACGGTTCTGCTTTTCTTCTTCTTCAGTTTCTTGGTAGATGACTATCTTTGTAGTATACCGCCACCAACTGTACAGGAGTCTCTTAAGGTTCAGTCGTGCGCGATCAAGGTAGCCCATTTCCTCATTGATTCTACCACCACTCCAGTGGAGGCGCTAATGAGCGAGATTAGCCTACTACACACACAGTAGCAGAAGAAGACCAGCTACAGACAACGGAGCATACGCCGATCATGCTTAAGCACACTGAAGCGCCACCGGCAGCCCGGCACGAATGAGTGGTTGAAAACAGGAGTGAGTTGGTTCATTGACGTTTGGCACTCGATTCTCCCGGTTCAGGTACACAAATCGGGTTATTAACCCACCGTGTTATAAAGTGTTCTTTTTCATAACATCTACAGCTGAACCCGGTAAGAATCAAGTCCATTGGGACTTGAAACAGGCAACACAAGTAAGTTCAAATCTCACCTCAAACAACAACCATCCACCAAGTCTTTCAACCTGAACTACTGTCGGTTCCTCCAGGCTGCTCGTTCGCCTCTTTAGCCAGGAGGGAACGCAGGACGATGTTCCCGGGCCACCGTCCTGCGTTCCTCCCGGGCCGGCAGATTATTAGCGGCACTGGGCAGCTCCGTCTCTCTCTGCAGCCACGGTGCGTGTCGCCCTGCCAGCGGTCGAAGCCCCGGGTTAAACCTCCCCGGCTGCCGCAAAGGACCTGTGTAGAACCCTTCTCCACCATTTAGTTCTCCACTGTCATGATGCAGTTCTCTCACGAGCCTCGTCCTCTCTCTATTTGACCTCTTGGTGTTTATCCTCTCCCTTTGCTCTCTGCATCATTGTCCGCACTGGGAAGCATATACTATATGCCTCTTCAGTGAAGCAATAGCTCACGTTTCTATGCCTTCTCGACATGTTAAGAGAGAGGCCCCCTTTAAAGACTCCAGACAGTGTAAACATTCCCTGCATTTAATTAAGTCCATGATATGACAGTGCATCATCATCTACACTTAGTTATGGAGGTGACTTTTTAAGAGGCTGTGCTTTGTGCCAGGTATCAAAACACACGTAATTCACTTCGATAACTCATGTCGAACTGGCTTGCAAATCTGTCTTTTTTGAATGAATTAGCCTAATGTGCAGCAATATGTGTGAGGATAATTACTTCAATTGCTGAATGTACATTTTATTAGGCCTTTTTAGATGGAACAGGGAAGGCTGGCTTGTTACCTGCATCACCATATTTGAAAGCATGTTATCAATAGCGTTTGTTCCTGTCCATTCCTGGACCTTGATTAGTGGAGCCGCCGCAGCCGCAAGCCACTTATCGCAGGGACTCTTAACTGTTATGTTTAAAACATAGATATATTAGCATTCTTTAAAACTCTACAATCTACACCTCGAAATGCAGATGGGAATAAAAGTGGTAGATCTCGTGAATGTGAGTGCAACACAAAAGGTGAATAAGGTAAAGAAAAAAAAAACATTAATTTACCCCCTTTTTATCACTCATTTTAAGATTATTATTATTAGTATCTAAATATGAACATCAGGTACTATCCACAGCAAAATTTTGGCAAATTTAGGAGAAATCTACAGATAAACATGTATTGTATTGCAAGTACATTATTTACCTGAGTGACAGAAGTTAGCTCTTCACTGAGGGGACGATCAACATTAAACAGGAAAGTGAAGGGCAGCATCGGGGGAATATATCAGGCTCTACCTCATCACTCCCTCACAAGCTTACAGTGCCAATGTGTGTCATATGATTACATTTTTTAACTTGTGCGTGTGTATCCTGTTTGTATGAAGATAGCTTTGCGCGTCTAAGAGACACATCCGCGTAGAAAATAAAGCCGGGGTAAGCCCAAGCAAAAAAAGAGGAGAAGAGACATAGAAACTGTGTGACATTTCTCCATTTTGACAAGCGGCCTGCCAGGGTGAAATTGTGCGCAATGCTCGTCCGTGGCACGACTCTGTCTCTCTCCCCCCGTGTCCGCTCTACATGAAGTTGGTGTTGTTTTCAATCTCATCTGTTTTGAGATGTGGCACAGGAGGTTGGGGGAGGGGGGGGGGGGGGGGGGGGGGGGTATTGCTGGCAGAGAGGTTGCTGCCGTGTGCCGGGCGTGTTGGGTGAAATTGGACTGCCTCTCCCCATTATTGTAGACATCATCTCACCAGACGGGCGGGCGGGTCGCACTGGATGAGGGGGGCCTTGCCTCGGATAGATCTGCTAAAACACATCCATTAAAGACCCAAACTATTTTTTGATTTACATGTTCAGACTCTTAAAAACTGTTGCATCCGCGCCAAACCTCCTTCTCATCGCCGTTGCCACCACACGCAAACGCAGAAGCGACTGTTGGTGTCGCCGGAAGAGAGGGAAAAAAGTGACGATTCTTTTCTTTTTTTTTCTCCTGCAAGCGAGGAAATCCCGCCCCCCACACTCGTCTCCCAGAATCAAGAGAGAAATAGCGAGAGCCAACCTCAGTGTTCTGGTAAATAATAGGCAGCCAATAGTGTGCAGCCTTTTCTCCCTCATTACTGTGTATGCAGAACTTAATGACCATAACGTCGCCTGCAATCATCTGTCATGGCGGCAATTAATTTTATAAGGGGGGCCTTCATGGTGGCAGAACATTTAAGTTTTCTCAAGTCAAATTGTAATTTATAACAGTGATGGGAAAGGGGGGTTGACATATGTTACAGTATAATGCTACTGGACAACAACAAAAAAAAACATTAAGAAAGTCAGGGAGAAAAAGAATGAGATGAAAAAAGGGAGAGGGAGACTGCAATGTTGAATCATCAGAAGGAAGATAATGTGGCTTAAAAGCTTGAACACATTAACCTTAACTCTATCTGGCAAAACAATATGAGGATATGAACAATAATTACAACAATCGTTGCGTAACACTGTGCAAATAATTAAAAACTGGAAGGCAGTGCAGCTTTTGAATGTTAAAATGGCAGTCAATATGAAAACTGTTCTTTTTTAATAATAAAGTATAAAGTTTCCCAATCTCTTGAACAATATGCACGTGAGCCCATGCTACTGTGCATTAGATGCAGTCGAAACTTCTTTTCATAAAAATTCCTCGTTACTCATTACGTTTGTAAGAATATATATTTTTTCAATCATTGCATTTGCCAGGACATTTTGCAAGTTTACGGTAAATTCGTGGGTGTTATGTGTTCTCCCACACATATCTCGGCGAGGTGCGACTGTCGCCCACCGGTCAGCCTCATAGAGAATGGAAGAATGGCTTCTCGCTGGAGAAAGAATATATGGCAGGAACTATTAAACAAATATATGGGCTCCACGATATGTATTGTGTTTTCAATGCATTTATATTCCAGAAATTACAGTGATATACTCTTAAAATGTATACAAACTTAAATCACCAACAATTAAAAGAAATCCATTTCTAGTTCTCTTTACAGAAAAAAAGAAGAAAAAAAACGTGAAAAATAAATAGATCTCGCGTAAGTGCTCTTTAAATACATATCATGTGGAATATCACCGCCATCCACAGATCTATGATTAGGTCCTTTTCTTGCTAAATAAGAGTATATTACACCATTTATCAAGGAGAAAGGAAACGGTGACGTGTCTCCTGCCTTCCATTCATCATGATTAAGGTGGCATCAGTCCTAGTTTGTGTCCCTGGTCGTGATGTCGCTGCTTTGGTTGGAAATGCCAGAGTTTAAAAGTGGCAAAAGGCAGGAAATCCTACGTGGCGCTTTTGACTGGCACATCGCAAGGTCAGCGTATGCAATGAATCAACTGTTTGTTTGTGTGTTTGATATTAAAATCAGGATTTTGTTATTTGACACATAATACAAGACACACACTTGGTCAGTTAAAACTGAAATAAAAATCACCCACACTATTTATGAACCTTTTCACATATGCTTGGACTTTCCTTCTGTATTTAAATGTAATCCTTTATGAAAAATACATGGGAGGTGTTGAATGAATATGAATAAACACTGCATTTGCTGTATTTGTCGTCTTTCTTCAGCCTAATTTGTTATGACTTCACTGAACACGCTATTATAGCCAAAGATACTGTGACCATTGGAGAGACATGACAGACTGCCAGTGGATCTCTGACCAATCACAGCTGTTCTGTAACTAGTGTGATGTCATTGGGAGAGAGGTGCGAGGACAAGGGTCTTCATGTACAATTCACTGAGGTCCATTTAGCGAGCGTTTCCTCATTCAAAGGCTCAGAACAAAAAAAATGATGTCTATCTGACCCTATGATTTAGTGCCATACATGTTGCATTAGCAACAACAGATTTTCAATTTATATTCATATTTGCATCTAGTACAACCGAATAAAGAAAGTTTAATTCATATACCTTAAAAATATTTATTGTCAATTGAACTAGATGTATTGTGAATAATTAATCATATAATAATTAAACTCTTGTGTCAAGTAAAATAAGGGATGCATTTAAGAATAAATGATATAACAAAATCTTTTGAAAAATGTGAATCCTAAAATAAAGTTCATTTTTAGAAGAATTAATTCAACCGAATTGCCCTGAAGCTTTAAATTTAGTTCATTTAATAGTTAAGTGAAGCCAGCCAAAAAAAGCCACACATAATATTAATCAAATTGTCATTGTGTAAAAAGGGACATTTGTGTGCAGGGACTTTATCTGGTTTTCTAGTTCTACCTGTATTGTGATTCTGATCATTTTTGACCCTTCATTCCAGATGTGTGCATATAAGTGCTCAGAAGAGATGTGCTTCACATTACTGGTTTTAAAAATGGCATCGTTCTGTGAACACATGAGGCATGCTGGCTTTTAGCTGCTCGTAGTAGGAATCAGTATATCGGTGTATCCAAGGCTCGGGTTTGCCTGTCCACATTTCTCTTTTTACAGAATGACATGTGTTCTATTCTATTGCACCACTACTCAGTCTCTCGCCCCCTCTCTGTCGTCTGTTTCAATTTCCCTTGAGATTGTAAGCTTATCTGAAAATACATATTTGATTGGCTGAGTACAGGCACGTGCCACGTGCAGATAGACCCCTAGTGGTGCTCAAGCACCTGCCTTTTTACCCCGGATAAGAAAAGTGCCCCTTATGCTGGAGCCCAATTTTTTCTTCATTCAATATTTAGGAATAAAAAATACTTTCTCTGTCATCGATTCCCCCCAAATGTGTTATGATATCTGACGGGGCATTTATTGGAGGCCAACATGCTCCTCAGCGCTCAGAAGCCCCGCCCCTACCTCCTCCTCCTACACTTAGTGCTCGTGCAGTGCCAAGGGCCAAACGGCCGCAGCATCAGACCAATAGGTGATAACGGTGTGCAAATCCGAAAAAATAAACAAACAAAAAACTAACTAACTAACTAATCCTTGATTTCAAAGTCTTTTGTAGCTGTTTACTGACATTTGCCATGTCTAATGAAAAGAGAGAGGGAGAGAGACAAAGAATTTAAAGGCAGTTTTACTGTTCTGCAAATTAGACAAGTTCACTAGTTCTGTTTAATTTAATTCAATTATTAAAATCAAAGGTAGGCTAGGTCTTAAGTTGAGCTAGTCTGGCCAGATATATTGTGGTATATTATTAGTGTAATGCTTCATATGTCAGAAAACAGTGTGTATTGTCAGCTTTTGATTATTATGCACAACATTGATATATCTCAAACAAAATGTGCAGGTTAATGCCAAGAAAAGAGAGACTCCAAAAGCACAAGGAAAATATCCTGCTCATTTTTAATTAATTTATTTTATTTTTTTATTTCATGAATAATTTTGGCGATGGGTGCCCTTATGTTTTGGTTTGAGCACCTGCCACCCAAAATGTCTGTGCACGCGCCTGGCTGAGTGGCATTTGGATGTGATTAAAATATTGGTGTTTCCTGGACCTCTGATAGAGTGTGGCAAAGGAAAGACGCTGCAATGGTTCAAATTGAAGCCTAATGATGCAGTTTTAAAGGTGTGGACCTGATAGTAACCCCTCCCTGTTAGGGACCTCTGTGCTACAACTTGCAGTAAGAAGTGTGCAAAGTAACAATGCAGGTGTTTATTTGTCTGATATAAGCCAGTCAGAACCTGAACCCCACATGCGAGCTGTTGAATGAAGTTTGGTTAAAATGTAAAGTTATGTATATATATTACAGACTATTTGTAGCTTTACAAACACTGCTATTACTCTCATTATAATTTTAACCTCATGAATCCTGACACTGGCGAGTCGAGACACTGAGGACACTTTGTGAAGAGAGAAAAGAGAAGTTTTTCAGATTACTGTCCAAAACTGTCAATTATTTTCCCTTAAAGTAACCACAGACCATCAGAATCAGCTTTATTGGTATGTATGCTAATGCATGGAATTTGGCTTGAAGTTGAACTGATATTTAAATACAAACAAAAAATGTTCCAGTTGAAATTAAAATCTACTCAATTTCTTCACTTAGGTATAGTGTTAATTTCGTCAGACGAGACAATACTAAATATGTTCGTCAACGGCCTTTTTTTTCATGACTAAGACGAGACGATGACGAAACTGCACTATTCTCCAGAAAAGCTGACTAAGACTAAATTAACATGCATTATTGTTGACGAAAAAAGACGAGACTAAAATGTTTTGCATAAAATAAAAACTAAGATAAACTCTCTCTTCAGTTTCGTCTACAATCGTCTCTACTTTTTCGTTACAAGATAGAAAGAACACTTATCATAGGACTCGCTACCAGCTCCTCTCGAATCAAAGTCCTTCGAGCCATACACTCTTGGCTGGTAGCGCTACCTGCTAGCGAGAGGAGCTGGTAGAGCTACCTGCTAGCGGTAGCACTACCTGCTAGCGAGAGGAGCTGGTAGCGCTAGGTCGTTTGTGCGTCATTTTATGTGTAGGGACCCTGAGCAAGCTACTGACGAAGTTTGGTGCTGTTTTGAACAATATTACTCGTCGAAAAAATGCTATTTGGAAAGCCTTTGGCATATCTGGGCCAAGCTCTGTAGTGGTTGATCGACGAAAAATACTGTCTCCACGGCCTTATTTGACGTGTTTTAATGCAGAAAAACACCTTTTGGTCCATTTTTGTCGGAATTACACTTTAACATGTAACTGAAACGAGGGGATTTAAATTGACGCTCCTCATTCTAAATTAAAGTAAAACTAAAGTGTATATACATCAGGGGAAAAATGGGGTTAGTTTGAAAATATCGGCATATCGAATATTGAAGATACATAATATATATGATACCTTGAGTTCTCGTTTGACTAAAACTAGACTAAAATGATGAGACTTTTAGTCGACTAAAACTTGACTAATAAAAAAAGATATGTGAATGACTAAATGTGACTAAAACTAACAAGGACAATTACCACAAGACTAAGACTAAATTAAAAATAGGTGACAAAAGTAACACTACTTAGGTACTAGGTTGTGATTGGATGTGGTGTGTTTCCTCTGCTGAGGCTGCAGCATTTTCAGAGTGATGGGACGGACCCTGCGTTTAGTTGCCTGAGCCGCTGCAGAGCTCCTCTCAGTCTGTACTGCTATGTGCTTTTCACCTATGCTACGCTACTCTACTTAGTTTACTGATAGTCTAGACTTATTTTATCTATATATATTTATATCTATATATAAGCCTATATAAAAAATGTCATGGTCACCACCTCTCCTCCCCTATGACATGCACATATGGAATTCTTGAAGCTGGAGTAGCACTTAAGTTTAGTGCTTGGTGGTAAAGACTTAGGAGTAAACATGAGGTTGCTCCATTTTCTTTATTGAAGAAAAAAGAAGGATGTGCTTTTGGAAAAAACATTTCCTCTCCAACTTTCCATCACTGATCCTGACTGTCTTGATCTTGTCGTTGAAGTGCAACCACACCCACACAGGCAGGGCTGCAGCCAGTTGGAGGTCTACCTGCTTTGACTAACGTCAGCTGCGAATCGCACCGATCCCGCACTCAATGCCAACACATTCTCTCCCTATTTTAGTTTTCTTCCCACTTCACAATGTCTCCATCCGCCCCTTTCCTCTCCTAACACAGAGAGAGAAAGGACTCATAACACAGAAATACCAATCGGGCCTTTCAAATCTGCTGAATAGAACTTGCCGGTATCAATCAGCGAGCCCGCCGCTCGTCCCCTATGGACTATGACAAAAAACATCTATCTCGTTGATGATGCGTGTGCAGTGTCTTCAATCTGCAATGCAAAATTAACCCCGGTTTAATACAGACGCCAGGGCGGGAAGAAAGGCAATGCGGGTGTGTGTAGAACTCAACAGAAGACGAGTTCAAACCCTGTGTGTCGTTCCATTACGACAGCCGAAGAATCAAACTGCAATGATGTGTTTCTACTCAACGTGTGTGTGTTTGTGTGTGTGTTGTAACCGGCTTGGAAGGACGACCACGTTTGACGAAAAGTGCGGCCAGTTAGTTGGCCGTTGTGTGGGGAAGGCAGGATTCAAATCGTCTCCCAGTGATTGTGATTGCCAAGCGCAGGGCCAGGCCATTATATCAGTGAATCTTTGTTAAGCAGCCCCTGAGAGTCCCTGACAGCATAATTAATCTTACCATATGAACAAAGGGACCCACTCAATAGTACTGAGGACGCTTATTAAAAAAATACTAAACACGCTCACCCCCACCCCCTCTCTCGGTTTTGCCCTAGCATCCTTTAAGAAATGGGGGAAATAGGAGTTTTTTTTAAAGAGGATGTGATATGAGGTGGAGGGCGGGCGTCGCTTGGTTGGAGGAGGGGGCAGCAGCACCTGGCAGGATGATGGATCGCTCTGCTGCGACAGTGAACAATATTAAACAATAATAGTGTTTATGCGATACCGCAACCAAATATTTTTAATTAGAAATTTTAGATTAGCGCAATCTTTTTCCCCACCCGTGAATATTCAACAGCAAGGGGATGAGGAGGATAATGTGCAAGACCCCACACACAGACACACGCAAAAGACCTGGTCCTTATCACTGGCTGGTCCGGCCTGAAGATGAAAAAAGGCTTAAAATTATAATTTTGTTGATGAGGCCATAGATATTTTGGTATTCTGATTCTGATTCTATGTCACTGCCAGAAATGTAAAAGATTCCATGTAAGACAATCACTTATGGTCTGGAACAACAGGGCTAAGCACCATTTGTGTGTAATATAATATGAATGTATAGCCTACTTTTAGCTATATATTAATGCAAAACCTTCCTGCAACTTCTTTTAAAAAGTGAATTTGATTATTCGTGTTATTTTTGCATATTATAAAACCTTGCCATCTAATGTTGAAATATCACCAGTCCAGAACAAACAAATATAAAACTTAATCTCACTGTTACTTCATCCCGCTTATCAGAATTTGGGTCTGATTCATTATATAATCTACACCTTATCTTTTCCTCCTGTGACTTGTCCATGTGTCCTTGATGGTTCTTTTATAGCGATCACTCAGACATCTGTATTGCTTTAACTCTAGAGCACATTACATCTATAATCTAAATTAAATAATACATTCAGTCATCAATCAATTGAAATACTGTTGCTCTATTTCCATGAACTATATTTACAGATAGAGTCTGATGTTCTTTACTTTACAGTTGGTCTCTCAGGCCAGTCAACAAGTCAGTGGCCATTGGCATCTTTTGGATAGTAATATTAACTTCACAATTCCTCCCACAGCAGCTGACTTGGTCCATGTTTCCTCTTTCTCACACTTTCTGCCTTCATTTTTTGGGTAAAATGTCAAGTTTGGTAATATGTCAAGGGGAGCAAAATCCCCTATCCAATTAATATTTGAGATAACTGCAGAGGAGCTGAACTATACTAGGCATATTCAAATAGAAAATATAATGAATCTTCTTGTGCACATGCATATATATCTTTGGTTTTATATCTTACCAAATATATAAAAAAAACAATGATTTCTGTCGGCAAGCATCATCACCGAAAATAGAGCCACTTGCAGAATAATATTAACTTGTTTATTGTTTGATTGAGGCTCAGATGATTGAGAGTCTGCTTTATTATTCAAGAATGTTTTTAATAAGATTCTGAGTAAAATTAACTGCAATCCACCAAAACAAACCCTCCTTTATCCAACCTGCGCCGCCCCCTCTTTCTGAATGTAAGCTGAACTCGGCCCGGCTACAAGAGGGGCGGAGCAGTCTAATTCATCAGAAACAGGTCACACACACACACACACACACACACACACACACACAACCAGCTACAAGATAATTTCTACAACCACAAAAACGCTCTAATATATTCCCATTGCTACTTTTTGAATATTAATATAATATCAATTATTAATTTTGCCTTTGGCATGTCAAGATATACAAGTTTTAATTAGTGTACTGTACTCTTTCACAATTAAAAAGTAATTGATGTCCATACAGGCAGGCGCTCCGCTGTGATGGTCTTTTCTTGTTGTTGTCAACAGAGCAGACGTGAGACAGCGCGGGCCGTCTACGCTTCCTCCCTCTTGTCCGCGGTGCACATGCACTTTGGGCCCCGAGGCTATCGGGTCCAATTTTGACAAAGTGCAACATCAAAACAAGATAATGAGACAGATTTGGGGCTTTAAAATGGAGGCAGAAAGGGGGATGGGGGGGAGCACTGATGAGAAGAAAGAGATTCTGTTTATGCTCGGCTGCTACTCTGATGCCGATATTTAGACTGACCTCACCAATCGCCACCAAAATGATTTATAAAACATGAATGTGGGCTAATCCATTTAAACATTATTTTACGTTTTCCTGGTGGAAGACAAATCTTCCACAATAAACATGAAGGTGTTTATTTAAGTTCTGTTTGTCGATTTTCTCCTAAATATAAGAAAATATCAATTAATTTGAATAGGTAGTGCCTAATCCTAATATTTAAACGCAACATCAGAAAAAGTATCATGCAAAAAAATAAGTGTCTTACTGTAATGTTGATGATCAACAGGGAAAGTTTCACGGTGATGTCAATTCTATTATTATTATTTATTATTATATATATTATTTTTACCCTATTCACCTGAGGTGCATAATATGGAATTTTCAAATGCAGTTTTTGTTTCATTCAGCAAACACTCCGGTTTCACTCCAATTGGTAATCTGAAGGATTTTACTGGGGGGGTTTGTTCATTTATCCTAGTCTGATTTTTTCAACATTTAGTCATAAAAAAACATGAAGAAAAAGTTGATTTTATATTAATAGTGATAGAAAAACATTTACAACAAATCCCCCCGCCCCTCTGTAAAAACCATTGGTTTGAATATGTCAACAAAAATACATTTTTTAATCACTTTATAGATTATAATTAATTTGCATTCTGAAACAGACATTTTTTTCCCATAATATTGCACGTCTTAAATAATCATGAAAAAGAAATAATGCAGAACTTTCTTTGTGTTATGTTAAAATTTGCACAGATGCATTACAAGCAGTATTATGTGGCTATGTGTGTGTGTAAACTGGGTTAGACAGTGTGTGTGTGTGTGTGTGTGTGTGTGTGTGTGTATCCTCTGCATGGTGAAGTGGCAGATAGAAGTGTGAGAAGCAGGAAATCTGCTCCTGTCCTTGTCAGTTCTGCTCCACAGAGCTCTGATAACTGAATAATAATCCTCCTAGTCTGTCTGCCGCTCTCTGCGCGCTCATTTCCTTTTCCCCTCTACATCTTCTGATTGTCTCGTAGAGGTTTGTTCTGTCCGAGGGGTTTAATTTGTTCTATAGGCTGCCAGGTCCATCAGATGGAACAATACGCTGTTGTTTACGGTAACTGTCATGCTTTCTTCCCGGCGCCATAGTTCTGCTTTGGTCCGTGACTTTTTGGAGGGGTTTTCGCACTTGAAGTAGCAGTTTCATCCAGAACCGATGCTCCATCCAGTGAACTAAAGTTTGTTCGTTCCACCCCACCCACTTCTCCACTTGATTTTGGACTAGATTTTAAGCCAGCCTCTGTTCGTCCTGCTCCTCATTAATATTTATTTCCAACCTACTTTTAGGTTTTGTCATGTAGAGGTTCCCCCAACATTTCCCGAAAAAAAGTCTGTCATGTCCCTTTGAAGTCTCATAATTTAACATCCCAGCATACTCGAACATGTTGTTACTGCAGTAATCACAGACACAGACTCACAGTCAAACACTGTTGATTCGACGATAGCAACACCTCCGTTGCATCCAGTCAGTCAACTCGTAAAGCTGAAAAATGATCACATGTTCTCCTCATTAGCTGCCCTGTATATCACACGCAAGTGGAGGAATGAAGACGCCACTGCGGGTAGCAGATAATGGAACTGTGGAGCGCCCTCTCCTGCTACCTTATATTCAACCCCCGATTTCATTTCCATGTAACTTTTGAACTGAAGTCATACGATAACCTGTTTAGCGGTTGCAGACAATCCATCTCGGTTAGTAACTGATCTCACCTCCTCTCTTGTAGGTGCACCGTATGATGGACTGCTGTCCTCGTCGTTGAACGTCCCAGGATGTGTTAGCGTTCTCAGTTTAGATACCATTAATCAATGTTTCAGCTGTTGTAGTTCTGAGTCTTTTTATGTTTCTACCTTCCAAAGGTGAAATTTCTGTATGGGTGATGAATTGTCTTTTTCTTTGTTGTTTTGGTTTCTGAAATGAGTAACACCATAACACCATACATGCAGTTGTTCCTAGCTCAAGTAAAAACAGTAAAACTATTTGAATAAAATCAAACTTGGTTTGGACATCATTATCGCACATGCTGTCCATAATAACAAGCGTAGTTTTATTGATGCCAACCACATTGTTCTGGGTGTATATTTTCCAAAATGAGCCACTTCCCCCTTTCATCAATATTAATTTCAGCAGAGAATTTCTTCATGAAATATACAATGACATCTTTTGTTTTACTTTTGGAAATTGGACGATTATGTTATCTCAGACACTATGATAATTAATACCACCATCCATCCCTTCGGAATGGGTCAATACACCATGTGCGGGTCTCTGTGTCTATCATTAGCAGCGGGAGGCTGTTTGACTAAATGCCATCATCCTCACACAAATTTAAATTCCAATGCTCGTCTACTTCTTTTGGGAAAAAATTGAGGCAGTAGAGGAAAAATAAATCCAGAAGTGAGGTATTTTTGACAGACAAAGGCAGAGAAAGAAGAGCGAGAGTAGACAGTGAGAGGAGACTTTCACTGACTCCTCTAATGTCTTGGCATGATATTTGAGAGTTTAATATTGCATGGAGTTGGCTTTTTTTGTGTGCAATTGACCAACATGACATCCTTAACTGTATAAATGGGCTGCTTTACGATGATAAGATCACTGGCTAATAAGATATTTATGTGACATGCTGACGGATCCATCTCCTCCCTTTCCCCGTCCTGCCATCTTCACGCCTCGCCGAGTCGGTGAGGATCAAACGCAAATTCTCCAAATGGGGTCGTTAAATGGAGAAGAAATTTAATAAATTAATATTCTTTTTTTCTCAGTGAAGGAGCTAAAAAAGAAAGATGGGAGTAAGAGAGAGAAAGAGAAGAAATAAGTTGTTAGCCCTAACAAACGGTTCAAGAGGCAGAGTGTTTATAATATATCCATCTCCTCCTTGGCCCCCTCTTGGCATTCAAAGGTGTCACACCTGTGTCACTTCGACAGATCCTTTTAGTTTTTATTTTCATCACGAGGAAGAAAACAACGATTCAAAATATTACATGAAAGGAAATTTCCACAGACCAGAGTTCCTAGAAGCTTACAATCTGACCAATTATCATTTAATTAGTTGCTGCAAACACTGTTGAGCAAATTAGTTCACAATGCAGGTCCAGTAGCTGTTAGTAAAGGTAACTCCTCTCATAAAGCAAAGTGTACAATGTACACAATAGTCTGTATGCTCTTAACCCCGGCCCGTAGCGCTGTATTTGCTCGTACACAAACGCCTCCTGGGGAGTGGAGGTATCCAGAGGGCCCAATTAACCAAAGGCAAAGAGAGAGAGAGAGAGAGCATGTATTGCTGTGACAGGGTGTGCTTTTGTGTCAACTTCCAGGGTTCATGTTTGACTAAAGGCCGCCTGTCAGCATCCGGCATGGCATTCATAACGACTCGCGGCGCATGGAAGACCCAAGCATATGCATGTGCACAAGCACACGCGTGCGAGCACCTGGCGGTTACCGTACTCAGGAGTCCACGTGGCCGTGCTAATTAGCTCAATCCGGGTAATGAGGAGGCCTGACACGCTAAGATCTTACAAGTGACTCTTCATATGTCCACGAGCAGTGTAAACACAAGTATGACACCCTCTGACCCCACCCACGCACATTCATCCATAGCAACACCCCTCCCCTTTTCACAAAACACCTCCCACGCAGCCACCAGCGGCCCTCTGTGCATTGGCCACCCAAAGGGATTCACACCCTACAAGCAAACGATTCACACTTTAAACTAGTAAAGTGGACTCAGCACAGTCCTGATCCAAGGCCGTTGAGTCGCCCTCTCCTTTCCCTAACAAAGAAGCGTTGAATCTCAATCAATTGGCCCCCTTACAGTATTCAACAGCTAGTGAGGAGGGGGTGAGAGGCCAACACTCCACGAAGATGTAAAATAGTCAATAGAATGACATGAATCTGAATCACCTCAACTAAGAGAGATTATTGAGCATATGTTCATAAATAAGCACTCAAAAATAGAATTAGGCTGATACAAGTAGTAGACAGATATGCGAACGCACGGATACGCAATCTCCCCACAGGCTTACGCCAGGCCACGGAAAAATGTTCTGCACAGGCAACGTCTGTACCACTAAATAGTGGATCAATAAAAACATTTTTATAAATTTAGATAATTTCTCAGGGGCTTTGGGACATTTTTCGATCCTGCAGTCTGGTGCCTGTCAGCCAATATATACAATATGGATATATACATATACATACTAACATACATACATTCACAAGATGCACAAAAAGGAACCTTGGTAACCATGGTCACATACCTCTGCTTAAAGGGCTACTTGTCTTAATTTCTCCAGTGAAAGGGATTCAGTCAGTATTGCTGCAAAAGAGTGGGCTTTTTTCAGCAGACGTTTGCATTCAATTTACACACTAAAACAACAATTCCAACCGTTCGTCTTTTTATTGGCTATTAAAAGAATCATCAGAATAATCGGTTGTGATAAGCTTCTTCTTGAGACACTGTGTACTGAGGGTACTGTGTGTGGCAGCTCATGTCATCGGTGTACGAATGAGTGCAAATGGGTGAATGATGACATGAAGTGTCAGACTAGAAAAGCGCTGTATAAGTACAGACATTTTACCAATGTAACAAAACTGTTTTTTTCTGGGAACATTGATCAGTGGAAAACTATAAAGCTTTAGTTACTTCAATATTTTTGTTGTTTGTTTGTTTGTTGGTGGTGCGTCGTCGTTGATTGTACCTGCTGCTGGCATTGTATCTTGAAACGTACATCATGTAATTTCTTGTTGGTTTGTGTGTTCAAGTACTCGTTTTGAACACATAACAAATAAATAAAAAATAAACTTATTTTTGTCGTTTGTATTCCAAACCCAGAACAAAGGGCCCGCATCATATTCTGCCAGAACCCTATGCTGAAGGCTTACTCACGATCAAACTGAAAACGTTATTCCTGTCATTGGTGGCAGTTTTTCATGGTAGTTAAATAAAAGAGGATCATTGAAAACAACAAATACCACCCAAGCACCATGTTGTTATAAAGGGAAAACGGTCCCGTGTAACTAACCCAGAATGCTCTTCTAATAGCGAGAAATCACAGAACACAAATCTCTGATTGGTTAAATGAAGAGTTTTAGGGGAAACCAAGATGAATTATATCACAAACCCCTAACAGAATATATATATATATATATATATATATATATATATATATATATATATATATATATCAATCACGCACATACTCCTTCACACACCCTCTCCTTAAATCTCGAGGGAGCTGCCTGTGTACTCTATATTTATTGTTGGCAGGGTGGCACAGTTGATAGATGAGATACCTACTCAATTACAAGGGCACAACATTGCCTTTCCAAAGCTGATAGGGTGAAAAACTGACTCTTTTCTTCTTCCCTCTTTTTTTCCTATACCTACATCAAGACCGGTGATGTTTACAACAATGTTCAGGGGATCCGTCTCTCCAACGCGCTGAAAGGGCCCGCACCCAGAATGCCTCTCACCGTACAAAAGGAAAGACACAAACGGATCTTATGGGACAGGCGGTGACTTCCTTTCGTCCATCTAGGAGGGATAGCTGGCTGCCTCGTACATAAACATGGCATTGGCCGACACAAACATACACATACACAACAATGGACAGAGTGCAGCTGCAGCCGGGGAGTGGCCCACGGCGGCAGCATTAATCTCCATCCAGCTGAGATTTGTGAAGCCGGGAGATTGAGAGGAGGCCGATGATGCCGGCTGTTTCAAGGAGGACATTTTGGAAGCATGATGTTGAGCTATGATGCGGCAGACGGCCATAGGAGGGGGTGGAACGCATCGACATATAAAATGGTTGTAAATTTGTATTAGGGCCAATCCATCATGATGGAGTGGAGGGCTATAGGGAGAGATGGAGAGGCTGCTAAGAAGAGGAAGGGAAGAGGAGGAGGAAGCAGACGAGGGCACGGTTGGGGAGGAGGTGGTACACCATTGAGAGGGCTGCGGCCCTTTCCTCCTCTCTGATGGATTCCTATTTAAGTGACTGTGAATGCAACAATTCCACAAATAATTTGTCAACCTATGTACAACTGTACTGGCTCTGAAACCCTTGCTCACGCCCCACTAAGTTACACCCTCTGAAGAGATACAGTATGAAACTGCATAGCTAAAACATAAAATAGCCAATCACTGTCCCTTTGCTCCATTCAAATCAGGTGGTTTTTCAGGTTTGGTTCATATTCTGTGTCTGCAAACGACACATTGTACTTCGAGCTTGTAGTTGGGCCTACATTTTACAACTATGACACTGTAGGTACTCATGTAGTTAGTTTTATGCTCATTACAATCATAATATATTTTTCTGGAAAGTCTCTGTTTCCACTGAAACAAACTTTGAGTATTAGAAACTTTGTGGTTTTCTTTAAAAAGTATTGGGTTCAGGCCAAGAGACCATGTTTTAAACATTGGTCTCCTGGGTGAAGGTCCCGTCTTTGTTGACCTATCAATCATCAATGTGGACCTTCTGTGTAATATATTATTTAATTTGCTTTGTGTGTCTATTTGTGATACAATTTGAGTTAGCTGAATGCTTGTGCCAGGTGGACTCGTCCCACCACAGATCAGTCCAACGAGGGTGGTGTCATCAGCAAACTTCAGGAGCTTGACGGGCTGGTGACTGGAGGTGCAGCTGTTTGTGTACAGGGAGAAGAGCAAAGGGGAAAGAACGCAGCCTTGAGGGGAACCGGTGCTGATGGACCGAGAGCCTGAGACGGGTTACAATTCAACTGGGTGACAATTTAAAAAGTATCATATAAATACCAAATCCATCCTGAGCAAAAGGGGTCAGTGAAAGGTTTGAGAAGTATGAACACCGTCATAATGCTGCAGAACAATACGGAAGGCCAAGGGAAAGAGCTGAGTGTTAAACATTTGGGAGAGTAAAACAAAAAGAGGGGCAATGAAGAGGGACGATCTCAGACTGCACTGATGATGTTTATTCAACGGCTGTTTTACACCATATGGTGGGTGTTTAGAAAGGTGTAATTTGAAGAGGAGAGAAAGAGGGGGCTGAGGGGAAATGGAAAAAAGGCCTTAAGCAATGTCTTCAGAGGGCATAGCGGAAAACAGAAAAAAAAGTCTTCATTCATCATTATTGTCAGGGGCTTTGGCAAATGATAATAATTTGTCTTCATCCCTATTTTTAGACAAAGAGCTCCAATAGCCGTTTTGGCCAGATGGGAAAGAGGGCCTGCGTGAGCAATACGCAACATTTTGTTCGACGTCCTTCATGTGAAATTTCTTAAATAGGACAGGAACAGTATCTGTATTGTTTTTAACATGCTTGCAGTTCAACGCCACATTTAGATGTGGAACTCTACATGGGCTACCAATGCTCTCATTCTGTTTGCAGCATGTTTATGAGGCATATACGGTACACATGTACAATATGCTGGATTTGTCAATGTGCAACTGTAGTTTCTATGAATTTTCAAAAATAGAGATAATAAAAGATAAAGCAACCAAATGGTAGTTGTCAAACATGTGACTATGTGCATATAAACGAATGAATCAGTAATTTAACCACTGAGTAAACTAATTGATGGGAACAACTGTAACAAAAAATCAAATTACAGCAACAAACCAAACCAGGAATACTTATAGTAATTGAGTCCCTGGGGCAAACTGATTTCCCAAAAGCATATATCATCCATACAATCAAACTGCTATGATAGACTCAAGAGAAACATTGGCGTGGGACACAAAAGCATTATTAAAAGGCACGAAATGTGTTATGTGTGTTTGTGCGCTACATGCAGGCCCTGATGTGTTTGTCCCTGCTGAGCCTGTAGCGAGGTCACGGCGTGAGCTGGGATGGATGAAGATAAATAGGAGTACAGCAGGACGTAGGGAGGAGGTGTAATTGACATCTAATGTGCACGGTGACCCTGTAACTTGCAGGTTACCACCGGGCCACGGCATAAACACAAGCCATTATTTCACCGGGTTGTCGATGCTTTGTGAACGCTGCAATTAAATCACCAATGTTCTCCCCACTGCTTCTATGGCATCATAGGTTGGGATTCCATGTTCCACTGACACGTATGAAGTTACGAACAGGTAGCGCGTTTCATGCATTTCACACATGTGTGAATATCACAGTTTTTTTCACAGGAGTGCTTTTAGTGCGCACAAGGTTTTCTCACTATTTTTAACCTTGTAGCTACAGTATGAATGCTTTATCAATTACACTCAGAGGGAATAAAAGTATTCACAAATGCCATCCTAATAACGCTCAATGGAAACATAGATGGGGGGAACAGACAAAGGACTGTTATACAGGAAAAAACCTTTTGTGTCTTGTGTGACACCAGAAATCTATCTGTCGAAATCTGTTGACATATTTTAATGTATGTCCAAACTTGGACAATGTAACAAACAGGCTAATTTTAAGCCAACCAACTTTTTCTAGATCTATGTAAAAAGTTATTTTTTTATTATAACAGTAATCCTGAGTTGTTGGGAATCTACTAAGTGTTGTGTAACTGTTTTTTAACCATTCATATTTGTTTTTAAATGTTTTTTCTTGTTTTATGTTGAAAAGAACAATAGGGATAACGCAACCATAGATAATAATCTTTTTTGTGTACCTCAACAGGGGTGCATTTGTCATGCTGGAATTGAAACACCAAGGCCAATCGTTCCCCACTGAACACAAATCCATCCTCCCTACACGCTGCAAGAGTGACATATCCTCTGGTACCCGCCCATTTCTCTCCCTCCCTCTGTCTCTGTCCATTTCTCTCTGCTCCAACAATATCCTATCGGCTGTATCCCTCCGACCAGTAATTTATAACACCCCCCACAGTAGACTCCCATTGCAGGGATGTAGCAAGAGCTCTTAAGACGCTATTGATTTTTATTTGATTAAATGTCTCGCTGGTTTGCAGCAAATTAGCAAGAGTTTAATCAAATCACAATCAATATCTACTTAATAATCCTCCAACACACACCTCATGCAAACTAAGGTAAAAACACAAGTGAATAATAGTGGGGATGAAATAAGAAGACTCATGATAAAATGACCATGTTTCCATGGATAAAATGTGCTTGCATGTCAAATAGTAGACACTTTTGCAGATTTTTTAATAGTTACATTTATGCAAGTGAGTCCTAGATATTGTTGTTCATAATAGATCATTATTTCATATTTTTGTCAGCCATAAAGCCATTATACGGTGGATCATTGCTTCTGAAAAAAATACTGAGTTTAGATTCGGAGTGAAATTAGATTTTTCATGACCATAAAATGCAAAAATAAAAGAAAACTTTGAGACTTCCTGGGGGGCGTGGGCTGTCCCCTAATATAACGGTAGGTGAAACACCATGCCATGCCCTTGCCATTGTTTAGAAAATTGATACTTAAATGAATATTTCTACACACCGCTGTTGAGTATGAATTAAGGGGCTTCCCATGATTCTCAAGGACAAATTTCCAAAAACCCAATAATCCAACACATTTCCCATCCACCTAAATTCGGGTTTGTCTAACTTCCTGCAATCCTGAAACTAGACGTTGCTCCAAAGACACACCCTTCTCGTTCGTAAAAAAGATATTCTAATCAAAGAGCGGAACAATGTCGTTGGACCTCTTTGATTTTCCATTTTAGAAGTCATGGCAAGACCCACCGCTTTGCCCCTTTCTTTACTTTACCCTTTGAAACTTTTTTTCAAGGTCATAAAACATATTGCAAACTAGACAACATCATTAAAATTGGCATCATTGGACCAATCAAACAGATTGCACTACAGCACTTTGAGGGAATTGCAAACTAAAAGAATTCTTTTTTCAAATGGCCTTTCGTTTGAGAGTCTGACTTTCCCAATTTTCTCAGGCTTGTAAGGTAAGCGAACATAAATTAATTCATCAAATTTCGCATATTTATATTTCATGAGTAATCGATTAGCCCTAAATACAATACACCTAAATGTTGAAGTCCATACAATAGGATTGAAAAATATCTCACAAACACACACAAAAAAACCTCTAGAACCGTATGTGCAGCTCCCACACCTCTGGGAAACTCCTTTTTGAGATCCATCATATTTATTGGCCATCTGTGAGAAGGCCTTTTCGAATCAGTGAAGTATCACTTTCGACATCACTACCAATAAAGTACAGAGTGAAAGGCAGTGACTGATGTTTCGGTATTCGCCGACAGTGTTCGGGAGTAACGCTACAAAAGTAATGTAATTACTGTAATGTATTGCTTCCTGCTGTAACGTGGTAATGTAAGGCCTTCCACACAAAAAATGGGTAATATTTACTCGGTACAAAGGTCAGTAACGCCTGCGGATATTTCTGAACGTCATCGAACATAAAATCATTGCAACAATTTAATGCGGGAACTTCGCAGGGGTGCTCGTGCGCTCGTGACGCAGATCGGTTTCCCCTCCTTGTGCGCCGCTCGGCGCTTAATTCTGCTTCCTCCTCGTAGCCAAACCGCCCGTGCGCGTAAAACTCGGGGGAAACTTTAATTGCACTGAGGGGGGGGGGTCTCCGTAGCAGAGAATAGGAACCAGCTCTTTAATAATAAGAGCAGCGGGGAGCTGCATTACTGTGAGTGATGGCCTATTACTTTTGTATTGGTTTTGCATATTAACAGGCTTTAGACATATTTTATTTGTTATTTATACTAGTAGCCTGCTGTGATGATTTTCCACGTCTCAGATTTTTGGCGCAGTGCGTGATGTGCGTGTGCGGAGCGCCGGCACTGAGCATATCGTCTTACTTTACAGCACCCAATAATTAAACAACTTTAACGTTAATTAACATTAAAAGTTTTGCCATGTTGTGATGGGGACTAATCCACAGACCCGAAAAAGGGCCTGTCTACCCTTTGCGTTCTTCTCCCTAGTTATGCAAGCTAAAAGTCACATGTTCTTGTCGTTTATGAATAAAAAAACAAAACATCCCCTCTGCTTTTTTGTCAAATCGCAACATGTGTATATATATATATGTCCAGTTGTTTTGGTGAAAGTAACTTAAAAGTAATGCAGTAGTAGTGTAATGCCTTACAATTCAGAGACAGTAATATTATAATGTAACAAATTACTTTGAAATGACAGTAACAAGTACTACATAATGTATTACGTTTTTCAAGTAACTTGCACAACACTGTGTCGCCGATATATGCAAACTCGCTTTGTTTTGGCTATATTGTATTACTTAAGGAGATTCCAAGCATTTTAACATTTGCAAACAATAATGTGCATCAGTTGACTGTGTGGTTAGACACATGAAGACAAGCTATGACCTGCTTTTATAAAATCCACACGTGTGTATATGTTTAGATAAATGTAAATGACCCAGTTGAGTTGCTAGAGAATTGCTATGAAAATATATGTATGTATGTGTGGGTCAGTGTGTTGGTGTTTGTGTATACGTTTACATTTAAGCATGTATGCTCTTAAACTATTACTCCCATTATATTTAACTTGAACTTGAATTGCTGGCAACACTCACACTTTCTTTTGTATGTGGTCTGAAAACTTTAGATGCACACAATCCAGAAAGGAACAACTTGTTACAGAATCACATTTAAGGACAGTAGATGCTCTCCAGTGTCACCAGTACATAAACCCATCTTTATTTCTGGTAAACACTATTCATCATAATCCCTAGAATTTCAACAGAAGCTGTCTTCAAAGTAATGAAGGTTCAATACAATTAATTAAATGTGCGTTGCCCATTGCAAGAATTTAATAGAAGTGGAGAATATTGATATTACAATCGACAGGTATAATAATGCATTTGAAATTTGATTTTAGGCCTTGTTTTTTGTAATTATGGTGCAATCATGTGCTCTAATATGCATTTATCACTTGGGTGACATTTATCAGATTTATAGGCTTGATGATAATCTGTTAACCCTCACTTCCATCCCTGAATCACAATTTAAATGAGTAGGATGGTTTTCCAACTGCAACAGATGTACAGAAACTAAGTGATCTAACTCTATAGTAAACGAACCGAGAGAAAAAGTTTTGTCTCCTCTTTGCTAAGATTATTTATTTAAAAACCTCTTTGCTAAAATGATTTATTTAAAAACCACCTCAGGATCAGTATAGGATTTCTGTGTGAAATGTTAACCTTAATTACTCAGAAATTATGATAAAGAACTACTAATATATGTTCATCATTACATTACCTAACTGCCTGGATTATGCTCACAGGAAACATATTTTCCGGTAAATGAGTTCTAGGAAGGTTGTCAGGGTCGATGTTAGCCATATGAACCTGTGTGCAAAAGTAGGGTATTGGGAAGGTCATGGTTTCAATCAAACTATAATACATACATTTCTCGGGTACATACATTCACTTTTCCTGTCTTAGACCATGACCAATACATAATCTTTCACTAACCTTGATCAAGAGCTCGCCAAGGCTAATAGTTTTATAAAGCTGCAATCACTACAAAGCTTTATTACGTAAGATCATATTGCAGTCAGGATTAAAGCATTTCTGAATATCCAAATGTGCTATTTAGAAAGATTTCCTCATTATTATGATTATCCAAACCAAGGCCATGATTTCAGCTAATTTGGGGAACAAGCATTCAAACTGAAAATGTTACTGATCTATGAATATCGAGTGGAATAACACTTTATTTTGTCTGACACCCAGTCCAGGATAAGGTGAGTGAGCAGGCAATTTAAAAATTCATGCCATTCATATCATTGTTCATACCCTAACAGACCAATATTTCGAAGCCCCGAAATTTCAGATATGTATATATATTTTAAAACCTGCATACATTTGCAAAGCAATGGATGAACTGTAACTGGACATTTTGAAATTCCAAAATAGGTTCAAAGTGAAACAACCCTTACAATATATCATATTATAGCTTTCAAATCATATTAAATTGACCTGCTTGTGTAGTTTTCCGGGAACACCTCTTAATATCTTTTTCTATGCTATAGCAAGCATTCCCATGATCTCCCTGACTCGCAACCCAATACTGCAGAGAAAAAATCTTCCTGGTCACATTTCCCCCATCATATTTTTATTTTCCTTCCTCTGCAATCGACAAAGCCACCCTCAATTTGTGTCAAGAGCCATTTAAAAACCCCAGTATTAAAGCTATAAAGTGGCATCTGTCAGGGCCTTTGACGCCCTAGGGCCCCACGCTAACATCTGAGAGCCAACATGTCGTTGTTCTGTATCATCTCCCATCATATCATGTCTGCGATGAGGAGACGGGCCAATGAGACAGGCAGCCTTCACAGGAGCTGACGGGGCTGATTCACGTCAAGAGTGATTCATCCACAGCCGGGGTCAATCGAAGCTGACTCCACGCCTCTCACAGCCAAAAGTGGATATCCATCCCAATGTGCATCACAGAAGTGTTGCAGAGGGGCTGAGAGACGGATGCTTGGCAGTTTATGATGAAGACAGGATGATGTTAAAGAGTCTCATGAATGGGAAGAGAGAAGAAATTGAAAAATAAAAGCTCTGATGTTTGATATCTTGTGCCAAACAAGATTGGGGCAAATGTCTACTCTGATAATGGAGAGAAATAGATCAATTCAGAAGCAATCTGATCCAGTAACAAAGGGCTCTAGGCAACATGGAGCCGAAATCCCACATAGTTAATGACAATGCATGTAGAGATCTCCATTTAGACAAAGTTGTGTATGGAAAAATTCATGCTGAAAATATTTTTTTAAAACAAAAAAGTGCAACAAGCAGCAATGAATGACCTGCACGTTTAACTAGTCTTTTAATCTAGTTTTTCAACAATAGGGCTTTTAGAGTGTTTTGAGACAAATCAGTAGTCAAATGTTTAAAAATAGAAGCTATGCTTAAATTGAAAGAAAGTAAAAGGGATTAGACCTAACTCAGGTTCCCACTGTTAGTCCAGGCAAATTCCAACTCAGATTCTCAGATTCTATTTTTTTCAGGCCCCTCAGAGTCTCATATCAACATAAAATACAGAGGTTAAGTTGTTAATGAAAACATGGAGCAAATACATTAGAGAATTTGCTGAGATGAGTTTGTGTTCAGCCAAAAGCGGGCTGCCAAGAACTTCGTCAGACAGGGCGAGCCACAATAATCTTGAATGCTTTGTGAAAGACAGGTGAGAGGGTTTCAGTGTTTGAATCACAACTGATTCAAAGATAATAGATGCCAGATTATGAACAAACCCATGCGAAATGCTTAGCATTTTTGCTTTCACATAAATCATCCATCCTCTGGAATTTCTCTGCAGTGAGATTACAAAGACCTTCACAGTCCTCCACACCTTCATTGATTAAAAAGAAGTAGTGGTCCTATGAAGTACAGATGAAGAAAGCTAGACTTTCCCTTTCCAAAAAAAATCTTTACGGTTTTCACCTCCAGGCCGAATTCCAGTGGGTGCATATTCTAATGCGAACGCGATCATTCTCTCAAGGGTGTCATCTCAAGACTTTGTTTCATTCATAAGAAAACAAGTCAACTGAAGTACCGTGAAGAACCATGTTTCTTCATTAAGGCAATGGCAATTTTAGTTGTATAGCACATTTCAACAACAAGGCAATTCAAAGTACTTCACATAAAACTATTCAAACACCCAAAAATAAATTAAGGAGATTGGAAAAATAGATTTAAAAAGGCGACGATAAAAAATAATAATAATAGATTCAAATTTTGGTGTAGTACCAAAATTCTGAAATGCACAAATGGTCAATTAAAAGCAGCAGAAAACAGACGTCTTTCATCTAGATTTAAAGGAGCTGATAGACTCAGGTATCCATATATGTGGAGCAGAGAAGATGAACGCTGCTGCCATGTTCAGTTTTGACTTTGGGCACATAAAGTAGACCGGTCCCAGACAATCTCAGGGTTCCACTTCACTGGTCCTAGTGAGGATTCGAGCTGGAGCGTTTTAGATCGGCTCTAGCTTTGTGATTGACAGTAGTCGAGTCAACTGAAGATAAATGCATGGAAGTTTTTCCAAATCTTGTCGGTCTTGTAATCCGTGACATATAATTTACGTGTAGATAAGCTGATTTTTTAACTGTCTTGATAAGGGTTTTCTGAATTATGGAAAGGTATTAGCTTACAATATGATCTGATAGAGCATAAATTCAATTTTCTTTACATTAAAGAGTTAATGGTAAATGGACTGTACTTGTACAGCGCATTTATATTCTTCAGACTACTCAAAGCGCTTCAACACTTCATATCATCACCACCTCAAAGTCTGTATTCAATATTACACATAGTTTTCTGCCTACGTTTGTTGTCTTTATTATCAGTAATTGGTACGGTATCACATTTTTGTTTTCCAAAATCTGAGTCAATGGAAGCAGGTACAGTAGATGTTGAACAGAAGGGGCCCCGATATTGAACCTTGGGGAACACCACAAGTCCCTTACTCAAGACTTATATGTAATTAGATACAGACAAAAGGTATTCTCAGTCTTTCAAGTAAGATTCAAACAATAAGTGCTGTAACAGACTCCCAACCAGTTGATTACTCTGTTCTGTAGTATTTCATGATCGGCTGTGTCAAATGCTGATCTGTTAATCTGTTAATACTAAGAGTAAAATTATGCCATTCGTTTAAGTGGATCTCATTGAAAACTTTAACAAGAGCAGTGTCAGTACTGTAGTGACTGAAAGTCATCAAAACCGTTGAGAAGAAGCATGTTTCTAATTATTATCGAATTAGACCTCTCCAATCTTCCTGCCTTAGTCTGAATCAGGTATTTTTTAGAAATATGGGGTTTCCGAATTATGGAGTGTTATAATACAATAGTATTCTTAAGTAAATGTAAGTTGTTAAAGAGGTTCATTAGGCCTACTGTTAAGCTATTATTAAGTTTCGTTTGTACAAGACAATAAAGGTAAATTTGCGTACCTGACCAGTTTCGGCTACCTTGTCTCTGTAGCCTTCATCAGAGCTGTCACGTGATGTTAGTGTGACGTCATCTGTAGTGCGTTATATGGAGTTTTCCATCCCACCTGACCGGGATGAAGGAGCCTACCAGCTATCCCACACCTGGGACACAGTCCTGCAGGGCCGCCCCCGGCTGTATGGAAAACCAACAGACAGCAGAGGGCACCCCCCCAGGGGACATGGCCATCCCACCACATCAGGTGGACTGACGCATCACTTCTTCCTGCTGTTTTTCCCTACTCCTATCTTTTCCCTCCAGTGTGTCTGCTCGCCCGCCTCTCCTTATCACTCAAGGGTCTACTAATTCACCAGCAAGGTTGCCCTGATAAGCCACTCACCCCTCTTTGTCTAACTAAGTCTCTCTATCTCCCTCTCTCTCTGTAGATGGACAGGTCCAGTGTCCTCCGACGTGTGTCTGTCTAGATGTGACGGTGACACGGAGACCCGAGGGTGACAGCCTGGCCTGGCCTTGAATTAAGGAGTGTTACAGATGGCTGATAAAGTGACATTGTCAGTGGTGGAGCAGGGAGGTGAATAAAAAAAAGGGGAGAGAAGTGGAGAACAGTTTAGGAGGAAAGACAAGGAAAAGAAATGCAAAGAAAAGGAAAAGCATTCCATGACTGGCCACACAATATTAAGTTTGGTAACTTATTGCAAATGCACTTTTTCCCATGCCATGGCAGCAGAATATAAGAATACATTTTCTTTTGGCATGTGTGTAGATCTTTCTTTTTTGCTTACAAGAGAGAAAGCCTGCATGTGTTTGTATGTGCCTGGGAGCATGTCTGTGTTTGTGACACCAGCCTGAGGCGTTTTGTGTATATTGTCTTTGAAATGGTTAGCGTTGATGTTTGTTTGGTAAGCACACACAAAGGGGGGGGGGGGATAGGACAAGTTTCCTTATTGTTTCCATCGTTTAGCTGAAGTAAGAAGCGGTGTCTCAAGGCCCTCTGTTGCCCAGCAGTTTATGAATAAGTAAGACAGAACGTACCACTACTACAGAAGTCAATATATTTTAATCCGTAGTGGTGGTAGTAGTAAATAAAACTATAAAAATAAGAGTATGCAAATGCAATTACTTTTCCCTGAACACTGTCATGTCCGTACAACGGCCCTAAACCCAAATGCAAGACTTCTCAGATGTTCTATGCTCAAAAATAAAAGTTTATTAACAAAAAGGCAAATGCCGCTGAAATGAAAATCACTTGTTGCTGACGATAACACTATATATAAAATCTATGAACAAAAACGGGATCCAGAACATAAACACTAGGCTGAGAGAAAGGAATCAAGCAGAGGGCGGGCCTGAACAAGATACAAACAAAACATGAAAAAATGATGGCTATACCGATGGCTGTGGCAGCAGGCAGACGCTGGTTCCGTGACGCACCAATTATACGAGACTTCCAGGCAAGGTGGCCAGCGCTGTTTGATGTAAGCAAGGTATGTGATTTATGAAATTTGATTAGAGCATGTTTTCATGATTTTTTTTATTTATTTTTTGACTGAATATGTTGATCATGCAGTGAAAGCTTTTATAGAAACAATGTTTGGGTAATGTATTGTTACAGTATTTTTATGCTGTCTTGTTTTCAGATAAATGCAGAATTCAAGCGCATTACCACCATGCCCCTGCAATCCAGATTTCTCTCATAGCTAGATGTGCTGTCTGACAGACTTGCGAAACTATTCGAAAAAAGAGGAGGACAAATGGGCAAGCGGCTATGGAGCATTATGGCCGACATAAGTCAAGTAAGAATGCATTTTTTGTGTGGAGTGGGGGGGGGGGCATTGATGTGTACACATCTGATAGAGGTAAGGACTCTAACCCCATGACTTGTTCTGCTTATTTCCCTTGACTTAGGACTTTGCGTACTCAAGGGTCTGTGTGTGTACCTCAATGAGGATCCAGAAAATCTAGTGAGAGAATACACAGTGAGTATATTAGGGTTCAGGAGTTTTGAGATTTATGTTAAATACTTCATGAAGTTCTAAAACATCTAGTTGTTGAAGAAAGAGAACAGCTAGCCAATTATTTAGATATCCGTGTGGTAGTGGTTTCGAATTTTAAAGAAAGTGGTCTAAAATTAGTTCATGGCTGGTAGTAGCCTAAAATATGTTGAAGACTGAAATGAAAAAATAATTAATGTTCTAGATTTTTTTTCAGGTCAGAGGAGAATGGCCACAGTGGTTCGAGCTGATAGAAAGGCAACAGTAACTCAAATAACCACTTGTTACAACCGAGGTTTGCAGAAGAGCATCTCTGAACACACAACACGTTGAACTTTGAGGCGGATGGGCTCCAGCAGCAGAAGACCACACCAGGAGCCACTCCTGTCAGCTAAGAACAGGAAACTGAGGCGACAATTCGCACATGCTCACCAAAATTAGACTATAAAAGATTGGAAAAAGGTTGCCTGGTCTGATGAGTCTCGATTTCTGCTGCGACATTCGGATGGTTGGGTCAGAATTTGGCGTAAACAACATGAAAGCATGGATCCATCCTGCCTTGTATCAACGGTTTAGGCTGGTGGTGGTGGTGCAATGGTGGCAATTGTTAAATGTTGGACTTCATAGTATATATGGCATACATTTCTTTTGGTAAATCTGTACGTTCTTTTAAGTAAATTTACAACTTCATTCCCAGAGGTTGTTCAAGTTTGTCTCCAATATCGATAGTTCCCATTTTACCCTTAATTGAGTGTTTTCCTTAAATAGTCCTTCTACACCCTTTGAAAAACTAACAAACTGACTGCACTGGAACTGCATCTTAATGTTTTATCGGGAAGTTGTCATATTTAAAATGACACCTTTAAAATCTTTGCAGAGACAAAGAGACAATCTAATCGTTCCCGCCGTAAACACTTCAATCTGGCTCATGCCGTCACTTTGACTGTTCTGTATATTTCATGAGCGGCCTTTTAGTCCGACATCCAGCTGAGTCTGCGCCAATGCTTTCACCTACTTCCCTGTTTAGCGCCAATGTCTCTTCTTATCCTCAATGACACATCAAATAAAAGATTCTGCGGCTCTGCAAGTTCCTGTGAACGTTGCCCATCTGATCGTTGCATTACCCTAAATCCTCTTCGCCTTTGCTGCCGTAGGGGCTCGAGTAGATGTTTCTACTTCTGCGGCCAGTCCATTCCTATCTTGTCCCCTGACTCTCTCCCTTTCTGCCGCCACCTTTAATGAAGCTTACTGGCCCTTTTAAGTCCATCTGCATTTGACAGTAATGTGACACAGTTATATCAAATGACGCCCCCCCCCAACCTCCCAACATCCACAAAACGATAAATAATATATACATATCCACCGTCCTTATCAACATAGAACATTAGTTTAACTACACACGTGTGTTTAGGTAGCACCTTTGTGAGCACAGATTAATTAAAGATGAATATATGCACATT
This sequence comes from Apeltes quadracus, assembly GCA_021346845.1. Taxonomy (NCBI): domain Eukaryota; kingdom Metazoa; phylum Chordata; class Actinopteri; order Perciformes; family Gasterosteidae; genus Apeltes; species Apeltes quadracus. Next base: position 911,827 of record CM037918.1, read on the forward strand.
ACTAGGATTCTGGCCGACGCAGAGTGTGAAAATAAATAGGTTATCAATGAATAATTGACTGGAGGATGGCAGTGCTTGCGTCTCAATCGCCGCTCCAACTCGCTGGGAGTGAAGTGTCCGCGAGGTCGTACCACTTTGCTTCAGTCAGCGGCGTTGTGCCGATTAAGGGAAGTGAGGGATAGAAAGAGCATTACAGGGCGTGCTAATAGGCTAAGCTGTGTTTACCCAGGCAGAAAACTGGATACACCGCACACACACCACATGCATTCTGGGTGAGGAGAAGTGTATGGGAGAAGCCACTCCGCGCACATTGCTCACTGGCACTCTGCATCAGCCTCAAATGTACTCAAGCTTCACGTCACATTTGCAAGGTTGATTTCAGTCCATGTGTGCGCACACGCCTCTGTCCGCACATTAACATCCCTACACACACAACGCTTAATAACACTTTCACACACAGCGGCAGGGCGAGTTTATCCTTCAGAGTTTGACCGTAGTAAAGAAGCTGCCAGTCATTTGTAAAGACGCTCGTAAATCCACAAGAAGGAGGAAGTAAAAAGGAGCCAATTGCTTTTAGATCTCTGTGCCTCTAATAAGCCCAGCGAGTCATATAAACTTTCACCTTCTGAGACCTCCATCTGTTTTACCGGGAGACCTCTGTAAGTGTGGGATTGTGTGTGTATGTGTGTCTGTTGGTGCGTATGTGGCGGTAATCTGGATGCTTATGTGTGTGCTTGTTTCCAAATGTTTGTGCCATCATGCGTGTGTCTGCATATGATCAACACACAGAAAGAAGCATCTCTCTGTGAGTCAAAGTGTGTGTTCACCTGTGTGTGCTAACCTGAGACCAGTGGAGAACGAGGGAGAGAGCATTCTACTTTTACTACAAAGTCGATTGCAAAATGAAGAAGGTGGGAAAAATTGTTCTGTCAGTCAAAATGAGGTCTTGGCTGTGTGCGTGCGTGTGTGTGTCTACGTGTATATGTAGGTGTGTATACGTGTGTGTGTGTGTGTGTGGATAGGAAACCCATGTCCCCGCTACTGAAGCTTAATCATGACCTTGATGTCTACTTAACTCACAAACTAACTTCAGGACCCTTTCGACAAGCTCTTTGCATTCAGTCGATCTGGTTGTCCCGAAAGACGCTGGGAATGTTATTAGTCGTGTTTTGCAACGCCGGTTCAAGACATCTGTCTTATTCCAAAACTACATTCTTCTCCATCGTGTAAAAACACACATGAATTCATACCATACATTATCATCGTTTGTCTATTTCTGCGTGTTAGCTTATTTTATTTATTCGGCGAGATGAGAGACTGAAATGGGCCTTTACCCCCTCCCCTCCCTGTAGTCAGCCACAAGGGCCAAGACTTTGATTGCTTCCAATACATCAGTAGAGAGTAATGAGGGCATATCCACACAAAACATAGAAATGCAAAGAGTTAGAGAACTCGCATTAAAGATTATACTAAGAAAAAGCTAGCAAATCCACCTTGCAATGGTCAATATTGCAATGAAATTTTCCCTGATCCAGTCAGGCAGTCTAAATTGTTTTCTCTCTTTGTAGAGGACAGTGAACAGCAGATCTTGTAGAAAAGGAGAGGCAACACACTTCCTCAGTGCTTTGAATAAAATGTTCTGAGGTCATGTGACCAGTGCTGATGGTCAGGGGGCTTGACGGTGAAGCCATTGTTTTATTTGTTCCACTTTGCAACGTGAACGTCAGGCACTAACATGATCGTGAACGTGCAACTTTGTGATAAACAACACTTTTTAAAGTGTTGTTTATCACAAAGTTGCAACTCCAGGGCCCATTGGAGGCCCTTCACTATCAGGGGAGTAAAAAAAGACGGTAGTAAACATTGACCATAGAACTCATGCTGTATTTTCTGCAACTAGAACTATGTTCTTCAAATGAGGATGACAAACCACCACACTTGGGCAAAGTTAAGTACATAACAACAAGACTGAAAACGACAAGATCAGCCATGACAGTGACTCATCACGCAGCTAAAATGAGCCAGCGAGCTTCTGGCTACAGGCTTCTGTAAACCCCCCCGAGGCCCAGCTCTTTGACTTGAAAAAGAGAGCGCAGAACAGGAGCTGAAATCTGAGTGTCTTTGACACGTGGCCCATCCATATCCTCGCTCTGTCACTCCCTCTCCATTCCGATTCTCATTAGGGTAATGTGATTTTACAAAGTGGCAGTAAGGAGGGGAGATGAGGCGACAAACCGAAGTGGCTGTTTGACGTCTCGCCGCTATCGCGACAGCTCATCCCGGCGCCAGATCCCTGATTGGCGGCCTGGCTGAATGCTGCTGAGTCGTGAGGAAGCGTGTCGTTTCAGAACACCATACCGACGATGACGCCGGCTATGTCATACAACTGCACACACACGCACGCACATAGATACTGACAAGCATAGATATGAATGGGGGTGGGTGGGTGTCAGCATGTGAGCAACATCTAAATTGAAACGCGTCTAAAATTAGAACTTAATTAAGTGTTCAACAAGGCGGAATGGAGTCTTGTTTAACCTTTGACCCTTTCAATGAATGCTGGACTTTCACTGCAGTAAAGCAATCTCTCTCAATGACTGTATAAACTCATTATAATTGTTAACTGTGAAGTAGCTATAGCTATAACTACATAGCTGTAGTTAAAGCCCATGATGAAGCTCATGGGTTAGGCACCAAGTGGATGGTATGGTCAGTCCATCACTTTCGTCCACACTGTAACGTTCTGACTGTTGAATGGATTTCCAGGATTTTCATGACTTGATTCTGTTCCAACATAATGCATTAAGCTGTATTTTGTTGCTATATGATTGTTTGAAAGTGACGTCCCAGCTGAAAAATAAATGTGCTAAGTGTACTAAAATGTAGCATACTTTTGTGTACTTGAAGCCACACTAATCATCAATATACTTTATTTGTAATATATTTTAATTGTAATTAAATTGTAGAAAAGCTCAACTTGAAGTGTATTTAGTGTACTTGTATATGCTAAAAAAACTATAGTATATTTAGTATACTTTAAGCATATGGCTTTATATGTACTAATATATGTTTAATTAGTCAAATTTAAGTGTACTTTGTATTCTCAATACATTAAAAATGATTTGTTAGTGTCTTAATATATAAGCTTTATACGTTTAATATAGTTACTGTGCTAATAATATGCTTAATTATACTTTTGGCTTATTCCTATTACTAAAAAAGCATACTTTAAAGTTAATAGTCAATATACTTAGTCAAACATTACTTTGCTACATTACATTCTACCTTGCATATACAGTGAACCCTCGTTTTTCGCGGGGGTTATGTTCCAAAAAGGACCCGCAATAGGCGAAATCCGCAAAGAAGAAACCTTTATTTTTTTTACAATTATTATACAATGAAATACGCTGAAACCAAAAAACAAAAACAAGAACAAGAACAAATAAAAGTACTGTATAAATGTTTTTTTTTTCACAAATTACTACTAAAATAATGATTTTAATCATTAACACGAACGGAAGGCTTCAAATTGCGGAGATCAGCACCGCCCCACCGCGACCCAAGTCATCTGATTAGAACGGGAGAAAATGAAAAATGATTATTAAAAAAAAAACACTGTACTGTACACTGAAAAAAAAGTACTGTACAGTAGGACAAATAGTGACTCGCGTGTATTTCACTGCTCTTCTGACTGAGCCGCTGCATCCTGACTCCGCTCTGTAGCTTTTTTTCTTCTAAAGCCCGCGGTGCAGGTGTTTTTTGCAGAAGAGGTTAAAAATGAGTAATGTCGAATTAAGTGAATTCTGAAATTATTATAGAAACGTATTAATTTTGGATCATATCAAGTCACATTCAGTGATCACCTGCTCATTAGCCATTATTTGCTCTTCATTTTCACATTCAATCTAGGGCACAAAAGAGCACTTTAAGATAAAGTTGCATTTTTATTCAGCAGGTTGTAATTGAATGACCAAATAATAAACAATTTCACCCAATCATTCTGTTACTTCAGGAGGCCAAAGGAGGTGTGTCTTTGGATTGTTAAACAAATGACATCAACATTTCAGCAGAATTGCAGATTTTACATAACTACAACTGTTTACTAAAGTGTTGGTTAGGGTAAATTATTTTGGTACGACATGATTGGGATTGTTATGATATTATTGTGTGTACCCTTCCAGTAATAAAGAGTTATAAACTGGCCATACCTGCTCACTGCATTTCACAGGAGTGGACTGCAACAACTGATTTATCGGGAATGCAGTTTGTAGCACTGCCCTGCAAGCTGATGATGTTGGCCACTGATGCACTCCTTAATAGGGATGGGTAACGTTTGTTTTTTTTCCGATACCGGTGCTAATCCGGTACTTTTAAAACGATACCGGTGCCTAAACGGTGACTGAACCGGTACCTTTTTGAAAAAAAAAAGACAAGTGACTGTATTAATGTAAGGCTTTTTTTTGTTGCAAAGGCAAAAAAGGTAACATTTTAACAAACACATATGAAATGATTTTGAATATTAACTGTTAGAAGAAAAAAAAAACAGACGGGACAGATGGCACGAGGCTCCAGCCCGGACGCAAATCAGAGCTTTTTGTGCGAAATACAGCCACACTTTTTACCATTTACCTTTCGGCATTTTCTAGCTAGCTACTGTAGCTATAAGCTACGAATGATAAACTATCGTTAACTAACCGAGTCATTGGAGGTTTGTAAAAAATAAGAGAAGGCAGTTCTGTTGTTGAAAGCCTGTGTCCATCGGGGCGGTAGTGCCACGCGCACCGAAAACACTTCTAGACTGTTTGGGAAAGCACTGACTTAAATAAATATAAATCTAAGGTAGATGGTTAGCTAGCTGCTGTTACTACACAAACGGCAAGCTGTCATCATTAGCTGTTGCGGGAATAGAGTCATCAGAGTAGTATAAATAAAGTTTTGCAATCGACTCAGGCACCAAAATGAAGTACCGTAATCTGCGTTGTGTTTCGGTACGGTAGGTACCGGTCGTGTAGGAACTGGTACTATATTGGTACCGGTTCTCGGTACCCAAGCCTACTCCTTAGTCCTGCAGCAAATTCCCTGGCAGTGGGGTGAAAGCGGTGTCCTCCCTTTCCTCTGATGACTGAGAACAGGTTCTACAAAGACAGGTAAGTGCATTATTGTTAGTATAACTACTCAACTGCTTGGGGCAGAACTAGGGTTGGGGTTCTTTTTAATACCTCCAGACAGTCTTGGTTGAGCTTGGATGTGCAAAGATATTTCACCCCCTCTGACATCAGCTGCTGGTGAAGCATCACCATACTCTGGATGCTGATCACCAGTCCCATCTGGCATGGTGGTGTTTTTCCAGACCTTTAAAGGGATTGGTCTGAGTTTTAAGGTACCATAATCATCTTAGTAACTCACCTTGGAATTTACCCCTGGGCTTACCCAAATTTCCAGGACTTTATCCAGTTGATGCTGTTCTGGAGATACTGGGGCCTGGTGGTGTTGGCACAAAGTGGCCTCCTCCACCATTTACTGTCTCTTATGCTCCTGCAGAACCATTTTAATTTTGGTGATTTACCTGCTGCTACGGAGTGGCTGAAGACCTGAGTGGCCAGTTTAACCCTCATGTTGGTGAATGGAGGAAAATATATATATATGCTGCTTAGTCAGTTTAGGAGCCATCCGGATGACATTTCTTTTGTCCTAGTTGAAAAAATCTTCCAGGTGTCTCCATGTCAGATCATGTCCCCCAACCTTAGAGGACGTCATTACAATGATTGTAATCATTACAGTGATAAAGTGAATGCAAATTTTAAAACGTTGGTTTCTTTTACATTCAGTGAATATCTTTTAAAGTTGTTCCGGTGCATTGCAACTTAAAAAAACGCATGCTAATAGACAAAACAAGAAAATTAAGAAAAAACCTCAACCAATTGACAATACATGTGCAGCATTTAGAAAACACACTGCAAATTCAGGCAACACAGTACAGGAAAGCGCTGCAAATACAGAAAAAGACTAAAGTCTTTCCAGTCTCAGCTTTATATTTGAGATTTAACAGATTTGAAACTTCACTATACAGTTCAACAGTGTGGAATGACGGTCTATAGCCTGCATAATAATCATATAGGCATTATTAAATAAAAATATATACTGAGGTATAGGTAACAGTAGGCCAAGATTCCCAGGAGACTTCCTTCCTCAAATAACTCCCATACAGACAACTACTATCTTGTGAATTGTACACACCCCCCTACCGTCACCACCACGGATTAAGGCAATGCTTATATGGCGATTTAATATTAAAACTGAGGTTATGTGAGAAACAATTCTGCTTCTTTTCCCCCGTTTGAGTTGCATGCAGCGTTCAGCAAAAGTCAGTTCACAACGTAAATATAAATGGATAGTAGAAAGAACCTTCTTTAATAACTTAATGAGTAACTAGCAGCAACAATTGAAGCATACGAACACCTAAAAATACAATCATAGTTGGTTGGATTAATTTTTACGTGTAAATCTTTTGTTTAGGTACAAGTGTGTTTACCTTGCTATAATACATCTGATAAGTGTTTATCATGAATGGTAAAAAAAATAAATAAAAGCCTACTTTCTGAGGAATTTTCAATTAATCTTAGTTTGTTCTTCTCTTTTTTCCCCCAGATGCACTGAGGATTGGGCTGATTAGTGGCAATTTGGAAAAATGTTTTCTATCTGCACAATCACTTCTGGTAAAGATTCATTGACCTTTTACGGTATGTTTTGATTTGACTTACTAATACACTGCCTATTTGGGATTCAGTGTAATGTTTGTGCTCATATATTATCAGAATTAAATGGAGCCACCTCGGGTCTGGAGAATATTAGCGATAACTATATAATACTGAATCGGAAAACAAGCTAAAAAAACAAACATCCCCTCACTTCAACAGCCCAATGTGTTGCTTTCTCCACCTGTTTCAGTGGTGAGGTCAACACCTCATCATGATAGTAACTAACTAGTCAAGATGGAGAAATGCCATTTTTAGTTTTTAAATTCTTTCCGGAGGGATCTAAAAAACTTCATGAATAATCAATTGATATTGTAAATTTACTTCTAAAAACAATTTGTTTTTAAATCAATAGTGGTATGTAATATATGTGTAATTGAGTTTCCATCCCCTAGTTTAATTGAAACATTGGAAATCTTCTAGATATGTCAATTTATTTGGTATTTTTATTTTATGAGAATGTATAAAATACCATAGATATACGTACAATTGTTTCATAATTGTATGTATATCTAACTGACCGAATCTTCTCTATAAAAGCACAACATGCCAGAAACTGTCAGCTTGAGCTAAATAAAGTATTTTCCAGCCCTGTAACCCCAAAACACTTACTTACTTTTAATTATGACAGACAGGACTGGGCGCCCACAGATTCCATTAATTGACGAGGACATTTAAGAAAGGACATACGATTACAGTTCGTATGTCCACCATCCTCTGGAGTATGCCTGTGTGTTTGTTGCACGGCTGCAGCGCTGACAAGATGCAGCTATATGTCAGTGCACAAACACACACACACCAAGACAAACAGGAGGACGAACATCAGGATGTGTTGTCTCCCTGCGGGGTTGACAGCCGATGTTCAAATGGCTGGGAGTGTTTTTCTACAACGCTTCGTGTGAACCGCAGCTCAAAGAGACGAGCGCGTTCTTGATTTAACTTTTAATGCTCTGCCCGTTGAGCCCCCCCCACCAACACCACCTCCACCGCCTCCTTCAAATTAATTAGGGGAGACGTTTCACAAATTAAGTTTATTCATATTGTCTGTTCGCTTGCTGCGACAGACAAAAATAATAAATAAAAACTGTACTTTTATAGTTAGCACTTTAGTGCTAACAATGCCTGTCACAAAGCAGATTATTTTTTTTATTTTTTAGCAGACACACATACTCCAGCTCCACCCCTCAATTTGCCAAGAAGGAAAGTAAGTGGTGGCGCCGGGGCTTCAGTTTGACTTTGTTAATCGGCAGATGACAGCTTAACAGCTTGTGCACCCGTAATTAACGGCGCTTGAAATATAACGTGCCGGTGTTCTAGATTATGTATGTGTGTGCGTGCGTGATCGGGGGGAAGCGGTGCAAAAAAAAAAAAAAAACAACGTGGCAGATGTAAAAAAATAAAAGAAGTTGAAGGAAATCATATTAATAATTCAGACCCAAATGCCTCATCTGTCGCCTGCCATCTTCAGGTGCAAGGCCCCACCTGACTGGAGCGGCGGTCTTCCTCCCTACCTCTCCTTCACCTCTCCCTCTTTGGCTGAATAATTCACAAAAGCAAAGACACAGACGGGGACTTATAAAAGCCATTATTATGTTTAATAATGACTAATACATGTCTAAAGCAGGGCGGTTGCAAGTGTGTGTGGTGGATGGGTGAGGGGGGTTGTTCGCAGAGGCAGGCCGGCCTTTCAGACGAGGCCTTATCATTTCACATCTACACTTCGATCCGCCTTGAGAAGAAGATTCAAAAGGAGAAACACTGTGCACATGATGGAAAAGAAAGTGACCGGAAACAACCTGAGCTGTATATTTGAAGTCTTTATGATGTGTGTTTAGGGCGATTTTCTGGGGGGGGGGGGGTTGCAGCCAGTATACAGACGTTACTATATTTGTACCAACATAGAGACAGTATTTAAGGTGTCAATAACACTAAGCTCACAATGAAGCAAACTGTATTATGGTGTATTTAATAGATGCTGCATTGAAAAAGAGCATGTTCACAATGTTTACACGTACTTATTTTCTCATAGACTGCTGATTAGAGCTCAGCCAGGGCTGCTTCTGAATGAAACTAAATGTGTCTGTTAGTAATTAGTACTACCAAGTTTTGCGTGGAGACCCAACATGATTTTTTTTCGGGATGCTATCTACCTGCACCACCTTAGAGTATGGTAAGCTAAAGTTGCTACCAGTTATGTGTTAACCTAGATAGCCTATTGACTAGTAGAGTCTTTACTCTGATTTTGTCTGTGAATATTGTCATTGCCATAGTCATTCTAAATTTCAAAAGTAGCCTGACCAAATGAAGCTCAATAATTTGCATAACCAAAATAGACTTGTGGAGCGTAGTTTTATTGGTGAAGCTGTGAATAGCTTACTCCACCAGTCCTTTCCACCAAACTCTGCTGCGGCAGAACTGGCTTGTAAATAAAAGTATTATGTATATTGTTTTATTTATTCATTCATAATAAAATATTACAAAAATACGCACCCTAGGACAAAGGATCCAAAGGAAAAGACTGCTTTGTTTTGTTGAGTTGCAAGATGAAATGGTTGGGATCTACTGATAATAATGACAATAAATAAAAAGGTTTTTGAATCCCTGTCCTAGACTTGCAGCCTTTCAGGCCTTCCCCCTACCTTCTTACCAGGGTTAATGGGGTATGTGCCCCTCTTGTTCTGCTGAAGCACAAACAGCCAACATGACAACCAGCAGTTAACACATGCACGCTGCAACTCCTCCGATTTGCAAACAATCTTCTCAACTTGCTAGGTTAAGGGGAATAACAGCCCAAAAGGATGTTATATCACAAGAGCTGCGAGTGAGGCAAAGAGAGAGAAGTAAAAGAAAGATGGGGGAAGAATACTTTAGCATATAAATCAACCAATTCATCAAAAAGCTTTTTCTACAAGAATAAACACTAATTTTCCTGACGATGACCCTGACAAATGGCTGCGAAGTTACTGCAGAGCGGAGTGTGGCCATCCCAGCGACACCACGCTGCTGCGCATCCAATGGTGACAACGCCTCCACCTTTACTCCACTCACCTCTCTCTCTTCTTTTCCCCCCATATACCTCCCCCAACCCCCCTCTCTCTCCACTCTCTCGTTGCTCTAAACATCGCTTGCTGGTGCTTATAAACGGCCGGTGTCAAAAGCATTGTCAGTCCATTCTTTGCTTGTTTGGGTTCATCTGGGCCAGGGGGATGAGGGGGTAAAGGGGGAGATGCTACATGGGGGGAGGAAGTGACAGAGGGAAGGGGGTGAGAGAAAAGACAGTGATGGAGGTGGAGGAGAGGGAGGAGGAGAAGGAGGAGGAGGATTATGAGTAAAGCTCAGTTTGGCGATCCCGCCTCTTTGGGAGGACCGGTGGGACTCCGCGGCCCATCACTGGAGCGTTATTGATTTTTAACCAGCTTGCTCTTTGTCAAAAATCAGATACATTGCGAGTCCTCTGGACCTCCTCACCTTTTAGATGCACACGGCAAGCTTTTTTATGTGCTGAACCGAGGCGTTGTGTGCGTTCGGCTGTGTGTTGTGCCCTTTGTCGTGGGGTCAGAGGCCTCCTTAATGGACCACAACAGAGCCATGAGATGAGCTTCTCCGCGTCTGTCTTTGGTGCTCTTTGGCGGCCAGCGGTGGCCTGTGATTGCTTCACGTGGCTCACTTTAGAAAAAATGATCAGAGATGAATAGTGTTTATAGTGTTTTGCTGTTTTAATATCAGTTCATTGGTTCTGGGGAAGGCCACTCTGATAAGTTTAAGCGGGTTGATAAAGAACAATATCTATGTCTTTGTTTGTAGAGATATTCATTTTTTAATTTGTTTAAGTATCTATTTTTCACGATTTGCAGGGCAATTTGTGAACAAACAAGATCTTGGGAAGGTCAAAAACTCAATATCATGGCCCTGATTGTCTAATGCTTACCGTGTCTCTACATGCAGAGTATTACAACGTGTATATTAAGGGAATCAGAACCAGGGTAAAAGAGGCAGAAGTAAACTAACGGGGAGCGGTGGGGTCATAGCAGGCTGGGGGCTCCACTGTCCAACGGTGACTCCCCCCTCCGTCCCTCTTCCACCCCCCAGCAAAGAAAAAAAACAACATTATGCAGCGAGTTAGAGGCCTCCATTGAATCAGAGTGATTCATTGCCCAATTTTAAACTGCCAAGCTGTTAAATTGCATCAGGTCTGCCAAAATTCATTCCAGGACTACATAGGAGATATGAAAAATTAAATGTCATCTCGGCTACAGTGGAAAACTTTTACCTCTCCTCGTTGTGAGGGCGAGGATATGCTAGATTCTGCAATGATCGATGGCGGCACGGGACTACGCTTAACCTACTTAGTGATGTCATGTTAGGCTGCAGCGCCTGTGTACTTTCAGCCGAGTGACAGGAAGGCATAAACTTTGCCATTGACATCAGCCCCCCCCACATCCTCCACCCCCTCTTTCTCTCTACAATGCTTCTCCTACTCTTTGCCTTCATCTTTATAGAACCATCAGTCTATTTAACCCCCTCATTGACTCCTGTGCATTCATCAATGTGAAACCTGGGTGGGGGAGTCGCTGTTATTTAGGACGGAGCAGCTTGGCATCTGAATCCGAGAGAAGAGGGCAGAACATCACATTGTTGTTCCCACATGTCTCCAATGTCACTGCCTTTATTTAGAACATAGATATCGGTGCCGCTTCATACAGAACCCGGCAGGTGTGGACATACATTTTTCATTTTTGCTCTCTTATTATTTCTTTGTTCCAACAAATCTGCTCAAAGAAAGTCAGGGGCGGTTTTAGATTTAGAGTGGATGCTTGGTTTTCCTATTTAGTACTTTAGATAACTATTTAATTGGAGACATCTTTGTTTCCCCTCTAATTATTTGATAATTTCTCGAATTGAATTAACTCAGCTTAGGATGGTATATTCTTTATTATACAGTAGTCCCTTATGTGCTGTCATTGATAAAACACAAGAAGGCCCCATATCACTGCACTCACATTGCAAAATGAGAAAATATTGAATGGCTTCATTTATACGACTTCTCTCGACACATAACACACAACACAAGGTTTTAGGTAAAGTCAAAGAAAGCACATCTTTGTAACTTTGTACAGAAATCTTTTGAAATGACTTTTGAAGAAAAAATCCTGTTACGGTCTCTCTAGAGACAACTTGGCAATTTGTATCAATTAAAAATGTCACGAGACAACACTTGTCTCTCTCCACAGGATTTCTGTCTTATCCCTTTTCATTCTGATATTTTCTCAGGACTCTTGACGAGAAGTCCGTGATTGTCACACAATAAACGCCTGCACTATCTCCCCTAGCACTCTCTCTCTCTCTCTTTCTCTCTCTCTCCTTCTCGCACTCTCTCCACTACATGCTGTCACCGCTTTATGCGATGCAAGGCAGCAATATTTCTTATCATGAACATATCATTTGTATTAATCACCAGGATAAATGACTGGTTTGGCTATCTGAATGCCTCATTTAGAGAAACTTGGCTCCCATGTCATGGTTATAAATTACAGGCAGATTTGTGTTTCACCTGAGGCTCTCTTCTCCTCCTCGTCTCCCCTCTTCTGCTTGTACACACATACACACATGTGGTATTTATACACAAAAGCATGTTTACATGCACACATTGCGGCAACAAATTCTAATTTTGCGGCAGGTACATGATACAGGTTTAATTTGGATCATTCATGCCTATTTTGGGCATTAAGTAAAGTACCTTTTCTTTAGAAATGATGAAGGAATTCATTGTTTGTTCCTTATGTTTAAGGAGTCACATAGTCGATAATAAATGAATGATGATGTTGATTATAATGATTTGTTTTTGTGTGAATGTGATGTACCTATACATCCTAAAGTGACAGATTACTTATACCCGTGAATGCATACCACATTATGCCCCTTCACCTTCGTCTTCCTGAGCCCCAAGGATGTGTATACAGGTGCTTCCAACAGAAACAAGTAGAACTTTTTATTTTATGTATAAATTGTGAATTATTTTTCCAACGTCTTTATACAAACACCGTGAAAGATGCCTGAAGATATGTTTTTGAAGAAGAACCTGAGCTGGTCATCAGTTGTATTAGCAGAACAATCAAGGGTTAAACTCTCACACCCATGCTGTACCCTGGTGGAGCTCAGCTCCTTCTCCATCAGTATCAACGTCGCCAACTCATACTCACTTGTGCCTCGAAACAGCCGCTTCAGACTCTGTCCACTGACTAACCCAATAAAGAGGCACCTTTCCTCTGTTTTGATGAAGGATCTCCGACCACCACACAGCGGCAGTTCACTGGATGATCTACAGCCGTGCTCAAGCTAAGCTAACGCTTTCCTAATTGCTAACGCTAATGGCACGCTAACGTTCTGTTGGTAGTTGGTAAATAGACTGCGCTTGTATCACGCTGCGTTCTTTCGACCACTTGAAGCGCTTTGTATATTGATACAATATTTGGGAAATTTGGTTAAAGGACTCAGCACAGGTCATTAATAAACTAATTCAAAATTGGTGCAGGGGGGATACACACGTTATTCTTCACTCATGGAAACATTAATGTGTGCTATCTCCAAATGCCTTTTTAGTTTGTAACATGAAGCAAATAAAAGATAAAGTTCAAAGATTATAAAGAAGTAAACAAAAATGTTTTGTTATTTTTTTAAACTGTGATTGGAAATATAAAATAAAATAATGGCAAAAAAAAATGTAATTGTATTTTAAATATCAATAGTTGTACTCTGTTGTTTTGGCCTTTGCTCCAAATAAAGCATACCCAAGATCTGGCCAACCTTTGCTGTCGCACAAGGAAGTAAGATAAACTGAGAGGAATCTCCAACAGGGTATCTCTCACTACAAAACGTGTAAATGTTTGGCTAAAAACAAATACATTTTATAGCCCAGTATATGGACAATATTGGATTATATGGACATTTTTACTTTGATAAAGTGAAGCAGAAAAAACTCTAGAAAGGGTTTAGAACAGGCCTTAGGTCATGTGGTGAAATCTCAATTTTTTTTCATAGGTCAGGCCTTGATTGGCCGATTTGTACATTTAATCCTTCGTTTGAATCGTCTGACCCTGCTGGATCCGAGTAGCATCACGTGGAGACATTTTTTTTTAAAAGATTATAAAAGCATTAACATGATGAATAAATAATTATCGTTTATCTGGTTCTTCCATTGCCGATCTTTCTAGATGAGGGAGCAAATCTGCACCGGTGAAACAGACGCGCACACACACACACAACACACACACCTATGAACACAGAAAACCAGGAAAGGATTTTTAGGATTTTTTTAGATGGGTAAACTTTTTCTCCCAACCGTGCTCCAATACTTTCATGTTATTAAATTATTCAGTAGTGCAAACTACAATTATGCTTTATTAAAAATTATTTAAAATTCTCGCCAGGCTCTGCATTTGTGAAAAAAATGTGTTGCCTGCTTGTTTTTCTAATTTGCATCATTGACTCTTGTGATGTTTGTGAAGCAATGATGATCTTATCTCTCTGTCTCTCTTTCTCCCTCTACCCCCCTCTCTGACTGACGCTCTCTTTCTCTGTTGCTGCCTCTCTCCCTCTCCTTTTCTGTCTGTATGAGCGCAAGAGGAAGGGGCGATGATGGGGCAGCACAAATGGTGTTTTCCTCCATCGATAGATGTGTAAGCATCTGATTTCATTTACATGTGTTTATCAGCTTTATGAGTCGTGGGAACATGTTGTCGAGCAATTTGTTTCTGTTTATTTGCTTATTTATTTACCGAAGCAGAAGTCCAGAAAGTAGGATAAGAGAAATACACGCCTCATTATCCCCAACAATCTTTTTTGAAAAAAAAACGAACATTTTTAAACACTAAAATATGGGATCAAACTCTGATCTGCCATTTTGCTTAAATACAGCATTTCCATATATTAAATATACATGCAGAATTTACATTTCAAAGTTAGGCCCATTACGTGAGCCATTAGTTGTACTTGTAGCAGCAGATCCCTATGCCCAGGTTATGAATGATTTAGCAGTAAGTTAGTGTAAACTAGATTACACATTCTCTCGAAGCAGCCAGCTCCAAAGGGTTTTGGAGAGAGGGGGGTAACGCGAGAGAGATGGACACAGCGTTAAAAAGAGGGAAAGGGGTGACACAGAAAGAGTGAAGCGAGGAAGGGAGGAGCGCATTGCCCCTCTTTCTCTCCTCTCATTGCGACCTGAATCCTGAGCAATGACTGGCTACTTTGGCAATTAAAATCGGGGGCAAAGACACAGCAGCTTGCTTTGGCCCAGAGACTGGCCCATTCATCATCCCAACTGCCATAAAATAGAACTAGATGGATTCTTTGATTTTAGCTTTGGAAGAACATAAATCAAAATCTAAACCACGGGCTGTCACGGGCATCAACAGAATTATACAATTGAGAGAGAGAAGTGCACGAGGAGCATGGAAAGAGAGAGGGAGGAG
The DNA here is from genome assembly GCA_021346845.1 of Apeltes quadracus. Taxonomy (NCBI): domain Eukaryota; kingdom Metazoa; phylum Chordata; class Actinopteri; order Perciformes; family Gasterosteidae; genus Apeltes; species Apeltes quadracus. The sequence goes on from CM037918.1 coordinate 927,050, forward strand.
GTGGGGGGGGGGTGGGGGCGGGTAGTGCAGGATCCAGTCTCATTGTTTCTCCTCCTCTTTGCAGACAAACCTTCACACCCACCACCTATTCCCTTGTGTGGCACCCTGGGTAATCTATAAGTGTCTTGTAATGAGGCTTTTTTTTACAGTTCACCACCAGTATTCATCAGGCATTAGGGAGAGGAGGCCTTATACGCAGCTCTTTGTCATTTTTTTTTATTTTTTTGAAGAGGAGTGGCTACCGTAATAAGACAAAAAAATAATATCTGTTCTTTCTCACTGCGATTAGAAGAGAGACACTTTTGAGGTATTCCAGCCAACAACTCAGGAATTTTTAACAACTATATCTCAATAAAACTGAAGCAATATCATGCAAACTTTATCAACCCGCATTAAATTATGTTAACTAAAAATCATCAAGTGATTGAAATCATCTATAGCATAAATGTTGAGAAATTGTTCTGTATTGTTTGGGGTCACCTAATGTGTTGAAATAGTGTGGTTCATATGCCATGGCCTTCACAGTCACCAAAATGAAATGAATCACCTATCTTTCCAATAACTGATTGGTAAGTGCATTACTATTGATTTAGGTGCTTTAAGTAGATATTTCATAGATATTAAAAAACTAAAGAAGTATTTTGTAAATTACCATTTTGCAGCTACGGTGTGTTAACAAACGTTTCCTCATCAAATAAAAAAAGGGATGTGGCCACTGTTCTTTGCCAAACGTAATTCATATATTAATGCAAAAGGTCTGAACATATTTGTTTTAACAGTGTATTAGTATTTTCTTTGTTTAGAACGTCCCACTAATCAGACTGACAATTAATCTGAAAGCCCAATATACCTAATATACCCAGGTATCTTCTCACAAAAATTGGTGAAGCAAAGTTCTAGGTGACAAAATCTTTAAAGCCTGCATATTAACCAAATGTTTTTGGTGATAATAGTGTAAATTAAATGAAAGTAAAGACATATTGATGTTTAAGACAACATTCTTATGAGAACACAAATTGTGTTTACCTTCTTTTTTTGTTGAGAAACAGAAATCCATCTGGAGTTTTTAATTCCACTATTTTTAAGGTAAGTTTCATCAAACAGCCATTGGTGTCCAAAAATATCTGAAAAATAAACTAAATTATATTAGAAAAATTACATCATCATCATTGGCTCCACCACTGAGAAGCTTGAGGTTCTGAAGCGTCACTGATCAGGAACTGTTAGAAATGTGACTAAAATAGACTCAACCACAGGGCCTTTGAAACCTGTCTGATGGGATTCTCTTTGGAACGTAGGTCACTCTATCAAGTGATACGGAAAAATCAAACAACGAAATCAAACTGCGAGACAGTCGGACACAGTGTTTCCAGTTAATGAAAGATTACTACTGTTTACTGTAAAAATAGTTACCTTTCATAAAACTAATAATGAGCCACAAGGGGAAGTAAAGGTCCTCTTCCTCCTCTACGGACCTGATAAGTCCGTGTTAAGTCTCGCATCCGATCCCCAGTAGGCCTCCTTAGTGACCGTTGATTTCACGTTCCCCCATTTGGATTTTCACCAATATACCACTTATTTGTAACCGTAGCACTAAAAACTGACCTCCTCTTATTGTATTGTAGAGAGGTTGAGGTTTTGAGATTGATTTGATTTTTTTATCAACATCGTACCAGGAATGCTAAATATCCCAGCTTGCTTTAGTTTACTGTCAGGTTAAGGTTAGCTTTCTACATTCAAGTAACTGTGAGGGTCTGAAAGGTCAGCATGGCATATATTCCATCAACTGTACATGTGTGGAGCTTACAAATTCATCCCTAAAAAATGTTTGATTTTAACATGTTTAAATGTTCAAAAATACATATATCTCCAGAAATAATTCTCATGGAACCATATAGACCATTTTGCGGATGAAAATGTAAAGAAAACTACTTTGATAGGTTTTGAGAAAAGTCATGGCTCTGCCAGAAATAGTAAACGTCAAGTAGAGTCCAACGTAAACAAAGGGACATTAGTGCACGTAACATTAAACACGTAACAAAAAAATAACTCAACACAGACTATCACGTATGGACCATCTAGTGACAGCTATCCGCACGGACTGGTTCCAGTCATAAAAAAATATATATGAGTCATATTCCAGAGCAAATATACTTATATATTTACTTATATACTTATATATTTTTTTTGCAGTGGAGTACTATTGTCCTCTGGTTACAATTGTCCAAGTATAAATATTGCATTTGCAATAACATAGATTGCCGATGCACTATTTTCTGATGCCGTTGTTGTTACATTTAGGCCACTGATGGAATTTAATGTTAGTGCAAGTCGTGTTGGTTAAATGTTGAGAAAGTAAACTAAAGTCTTTTAGCCAATTGTACATGAAGATTTTAGCTTTCCTCAGTGGCTGGTTTAATCTGCAATTCTCCCTGATAACTCCAACGGCATAAATCACCTGACTATTTTCCAAATGTCATATGTTAACCGGTCCTGAGAAAATGGGTCCTGAGCAAACTGTTGGATGACTATCATTTCAAATGTCATCATGAAGCTCTAATTCAGGTTTGCTTTTCAGCAAATGTGCCTTCATCCTTCCCATATGAGCCGATTCCTTTAACATCTGATCCTCAAGTGTTTGGTATTGATACAGTTTATCAAAGTCGAAAGATACATCCGCCTCCATCAGTCCACAGTCTTGCCATTCTTGCCACTCTATGCCAGCCTGGGGAGGGGGGCAGGGGAGGGGGAGGGGGGGGGGGGCAGGGGGGACCGGGATTAATCTTGGAGGGATTGGTTTGATTTGTGGTCCTCATTTGTATGTCTGTCTGTAAGAAAATGGGGGACAGCTGTCAATGCAGAGGCATTTGTCTCTGTCATCTCCTGCCCTCCTCCGCCTCTTCTCCCTCTCCTACTCTCCGGCTCGCCTCCCCCCCTTTCTCTCTCTCCTACTCTCCCGCTCGCCCCCCCCCCTTTCTCTCTCTCTCTCCTACTCTCCCGCTCGCCTCCCCCCCTTTCTCTCTCTCCTACTCTCTCGCTCTCTCCCTCTTTCTCTCTCTCTCTCTCTCTCTGTCCTCTTTCAAGTCTCCGTCACTGAACAATCCGCCAAGGCATCTACATTTTTTTTAAATGGATAACTCCACTGTCGCAGCCACTTAAGAGCAGATTCAATCAAAAATAAAGCAACACATAAAATTACCTATTTTAATCTCCTCCAATGCGATGAGGACATTCAATTACCAATTCGGGAAGGCGCATTTTTTCATTGTGGTGACAATTAAAGTCTTATTTAATGTTTAAAGCATATTACTTTCTTTTATTACACGTCTCATAACAAAGTCACCAGCATTAAGGTGCAAAAAGCTCCTCTATCCTTTTGTGTCGTGTTTTTATTGCAAAAGCTCATCAAAGCGGGAGACAATGGGAGGAGTGTGTTAGGTTGTGTGTGTGTGTGAGCACATCTGAATGGGCAGCTCTTTGGCACCATCTCGATTTTGATTTGTTTTGTCACAGTTTGCACAGTTTGCCACTGTGCAATGTTATAACATTTGTTATGGCATACAACACATTTTCCATAATCACAATGAATCATTCGATTAGCAACTACATATTACATAGACTTTAAAAAAATACAAATCTAAATGCAATCAAAAGTGAAGAGAAGTACATATTAACAGTAAATACAACTTTTCAACTGAGACAATTAATTTATCAACGAGTAATAAAAAAATGTTCCAAATAAATGGAATATATGCCACATGGGAATTGGAGGGGGGGGCACACACACGCAAAGACAAACACACCATTCACACACATGAATGGTGAGGATGTTATTACAAAGGGAATAGAGAAGCATTTACTTGGAGGCAAGTCAGGGACGGACTAACACTGTGCAGGGTACAACAATCCTTCACTTAATATCCTTTTTCTTACTAGCTTTTTTTAAAGTTAAAATGCTTCTTCCTAATGTCTATGAAGGCAGATGTTGATTTCACTGAACCTGCCATGGCTCTAAGCCTACATGTCTTTCTGTTCTATCGCATTACATCACAAGGCGTAGTGTGAGCACTTGCATAAAGAGCTGGAAGAGTTTCCTTTTTGACAAGGAAGATTCTGAGAAAGATTATTATAGAAAAATGTGAACCAGCACCCCAAAACAGATTCATGTAAACAATGGAAGAGGAGGGCCGCAACTCAAACATCAGATATAATAGATGTTGAAACATCCTAAACTAACAGAGACAAATCTGCAGAATTCAAATGAAATAGGAGAAAAAAGGAAAATACATAATTACGATTAAGCAATAGCCAGGATTAATAAATAAAGTATCCATACTGGGAAAATCCTCAAATAAACTAAATACATACTTTTTGTTTGTTAAACACAACAAGGAAAGTAGAATATTGTATTCTATGTTGTATACAAGTGCAATATTTTGAATCTAATAATAAAGATGCATAAACCGTTAAAAATACTATTTGGTGACGGAAGAAAAGTCAGAAATATATATATATATATATTTCCAATCCACTGCATGACTGCTTCGTCCTGCAGCTATTTCTCTTTGCTCTCCCTTGGTCCTAAAATGATTTGACAATTAATAGAAATTCAAACAATGAATCCATCGGCAGCAAACGTCCGCCGCATGGCTCCATTAAAGGCAGCAGTTCACTCCAGAGTGAAAGGGTTTGTTTTTGTGGAAGAATCGCCTCTCTCCTCGATCCTGAGAATGTACCTCTGGCCTGGCGTCCACCTCTAACTTCATTGGCCCAATGAAATACAGTGTTCATTAGGCCATTGATCAACTAGTCTCATCCTGTCCCAAGATTACAGCTGGCCAGCGCACTCACCTACACACACACACACACTCAAACACACGCCGGCACACACCTCTGCGGTGAGACGCGCTGTTGGTAAGTGGGGTCAGAGGTGGCTTGTTGTAATCCATCTAACCAGCGTGACAGCGGCAGCTAATAAATCACTTATTCATCGTTTAATCCATCGTCTGTCGCCTGCAAACTCCCAGAAAACAAAGCCTTCACAAAAAAGCTGTAGCCGCTGCAGAGCGACCCGCCTCCACACAGACAGGTGGGCCGCAGCCCTGGGCCGGCCGTGCAGATAAAGGCCATACACAGTTGTTCGCTAGCACTGTACAAGTCCCCAAATCAAACCACGTTGTCCCTGTGAAGTTAACCTAACACGCATTCACGTTAATTCGTCTCTAAGATCCTTTTCCCATCGTAAAGCGTCTTTAGTACACACACATCTGTATTGTTTGAAACAATCCGAAGCTCTATACCAGTTGATGGCAGCTTTCAAAGTGGTTTCACTGAACATGAACAACAGCAAGCTCGCTTGTGATGATGTTGAGGATTGCCATCTGTCAAGTGCTGTCTGGGATCTTAAGGATAATTGCAAACAGATGCTTTTTCCATGAAATTGCAAATTTTAGCAAAATAAATCCTGTGCTGCCTTGGAGTTGAAGTTTACCAACATGAAACACGGAAAACATGCGCCGCAGGTTTAAGTGACTATCAATTTGCAAATATTTACCAGCTGATTTACTAGCACCTCGTGCTGCAGCCTGAAGCCATCCAGCAGGTGGAGTTTTTCTTTTCCAACTAACATTTAGCTGTTGTCTGCCTGGTTAGTTTTCTTGACTTCTTAGGCACTGCCGATGTCTTTATGTGAATAGATTACAAAAACCGTGTCACTACTATGTTCTCAGTTCATGCCTTTGTTATTTGTGGACTAGATAACTGCTATCCTTTATAATCAGGCTGCTCTTATAAGTCTCTAAAGCCTCTCCAGTTGATTCAGAATGCTGCAGCACGTGTATTAACAAGAACTAAGAAAAGGGATCACATTTCTCCTCTATTAGCTTCTCTTCGTGGGCTCCCTTAAATCAAGAATATCAGTCAAGGTAACTCTCCCCACCGACGAGGCACTTGGAGGTCAAGCAGTTTCTAATCTTTAGAAGCTTAAAATACCATACTGTCCTACTAAAGAGCTGTTCTCCATAAATGCTGGGTTACTTAAAAAGTAGGATGTTTTCACATATCTATGATCTCACCGCTACCAAAAAGATAAAATTGGCTTATTAATTCATTTATGGTCCCACTAGCCCGACTCAGGAGTACAGTGTGTGGCCATCCCAAAAAACACAGTGGTTTTCTACAAGTCTGGAGGGCAGGATCATTCTCTTATATTATTTCTGACTTTATCAAGAGGGGAAAAAAGTCAACTACACATGTACCACACACTCTTAACCATCTGAATGTGCTCTTGCCAGGTGTGCTGAATCATTAACCCAATGTGTTCATAAATGGAAAAGTAGCCCAAACACCATATAAGGACAGATGTTGAACCAAGCATCAAAAAGCTGCAATTAGCGCTTCAGCAGAAGTTGAATGGCTCCGGTTAAAAGGACCCAATGTGTTGCAGTACTGCCGGATGAGTGGCCTTGCCTTAACAAGCCTTTTGTTTAATCAGAGACTTGGGGTGAAGAACTTCTCCTCACAGTTCACTCATGTATAAAAAGCTCTTAAGGCTGCATTTAAAAAAAGCATTGCCGCTCTTCACCACTAAAAACCACCACTCACTCCAGCAGCTTTAATTTGGTCTTCCTGTTCTTGGTCAGTACCCATCGCTCCTCTTAATTCACGCTCCCCCAAAGCATGTTGTTTCACCTGCCAAACGGGGGGAAAAGGGCAGCCGGAAAAGGGGGGGGGGGGGGGCTGGAAAGTGGAAGGATGAGAGAGGGAGGAAGGAGGGAAAGGAGCTGATCGTACAGTTTAATTACCAGCCCTGACTTAGAGGTGCTCTGGTGGGGAACTACACGACCAAGTTACAAGAGACAGCTCAGCTCCATGCCATTAGAGCGGGAACACGAGGATACGCGGCTGCCGCTTTTCCGCTCGCTGTCCTACAATCCCTCCTCTCTGCTTCTCTCGGCGCTCGCCTCCTTTCCTTCACCTTTCTTCTCTCGACACTCCCACTTCTCTCGGTTGACTTTTTTAACGGGCATGTGGAGTCCATAAAATAATTGCTTGCGAGATAAGGTCTCACTGTGGCATCCCCCTGTCTGCGTGATTGAAATTCACTGGGTTAAGAACACGAGTAAGAGGTTAACGGTAATAAAAATAGCTATTATGTATATATTTCCTTCCAATGTGTCACTACGAGGAAGGGGGGGAGAAAGCGTGCAATAGAAGGAGGGAGGGATGCTGGCACCTAATTACAAGGAGCGCACTTGGCTGCTTTTATCAGTAATTGGACTATATAGCCCTTCATTATAATTTACTTTCTCCCCCAAACTGTGATAATGCAGACAAGCAGAACTGAGTGGGCCTGTTAGTGGCCCAGAAACTGACACCAGTTAATGGTTAATTATAATGACTAAATTAAAAGGAGTGACGGTGAGAGGGCACTGGATAAAGCTCAGGCACTTAATTTAACAGGATCACTATCAGAGAAAACTCACAAAGTTCAAGAATGGAAACAGAAGAGCGATGGGGCGGTATGGGGGGAGGAGGGGGGTGGGGGGGGGGGCTGAAGAATTTGTTCAAAGCCAACAACAGGGAATTTATTTTTGCAGGTTTACATTGGTCTCACTGTCGAGCAGGGAGCCACAAACGTGAATGTGTGTCCAGGGATTAAGGGAGCATTAATTGTTTGGTTCGGGCTGTGATTGAAAACAGGGGAAAAACACATTTTCATTTACGAGTCCAGGTAAAGGAATGTGTCTGGCTTTAAGCAATTACTGCTTGGAGCGATGGAACACGCAGATGGACAAAGAGACGCTTAAATGCCAGGGGCTGGGCTGCAACGAAAACGATTAAACTCTTCCGTTGGTGCCTGTGGCATTGTGGGATTGTTACTTCATATGCACAGTGGACAGCCACGATAGTGCAACGTGCATTTCACAACAGGCAGATTGCTTGGCTGTGTTTGAAAGTTCCTGTATTCTGCTCCCTTGAACTTGAGGGCTTTTATAAAGATGTGAAAATGTTGAACTAGTGGACTAAAATCATTTCATTTGAATACGGAAAACAAGTTTGTCAATGGACGGATATTTGTTGATATTTGGAGAAATCGTCTGTACAGTAATTTTGATATAAATTTGGCATGCTTTTGATGGGGCAGCTTGTTTTGCGTCTCCCCCCCCTCTGGTGGACCACTCAGCATAGTTTAACAGGTGAGTGAGAGCCGCTGTGCCTGCGGTTCAATGCAGCGAAGCCTCATAATGTGATGAACCTAACAGTGACCCCACCGCCAGGATTACTCATGACACAGAAGGAAACATGTCATTTTGATGATTATGAGGAATTAGGGAATGAGCTGTGATTATTTAGGAGTGCCATTTTATGGGAATTTCCAAGCAGATTCAGAGGAACTGAAAAGGCGGACAGCGGCGATGCGTTTGACCGAATTATGACTTTGCAACAAATCAAAGCTGTTGCAGACACCTGTTGTTCACAATGTTGATGAGTTGAGACTTGAGTTGAGCCTTGTGTCATAGCTGTTCACAGCTAAGGCAGAAATGCCATGCCCATGCTTCCTTCCCTCTCCCCCCCTTACCACTTCCACTGCACCGGTACAGCATCCAAGAGTCAATAGGAATCTGATCTGTCAAAGGCCTGACATGGTTTTTTACCAGTTACTTTCTCCTCTGATGGCAACCCACTCAGACACAACTCCATGTCATGTGCAGAATATCAACTAAGATGACACATGACGTGCATTATCATAATCGTGCGATTACATGTGTATTCCAGATTTCCCTGCTTCAGAGGCGTGCGCCAGTGTGTGACAGTGGTAAACTCCCCCCCCCCCACACACACACACACGCACACACACACGCACAGAGTAAATCCTGGCTTTGTGTCGCTGTCTCCTTTGGTCCCTCTGGCTTTGCCTCAGCAGAGTGGCTGCCCCGCTGATCCGTCTTTTTTTGGGGGGGGCACCACACATCTTTGGCACATTTTACTTACCAAGGTAATCATCGTCATCATCAGCGTCATCTTCAGCACCAGCATCTTCATCTCCATCATTAAGCTGGATCAGAATCATCATGTCACCCCCTTTACGGTAAAAAGGCAGCCCTCCCGGTGGCATCCGCCCTCCCGCCCGCACACACACACACACACACACACACACAAGTCAATATCCCAACTTGCACACGCACGGAGTGGCGGATCATCGGCGCGGCTGTATGGCTCTCCTCTTTTTAAAATCCCCTGCACCATCAAAGGGAACGGCCTGTCTGTCAGTCATGAAGGTGATTACGGGACTGAGTGACGGGGGACGAGTGACACTAAGCGGCCGGGCTGAATGCACCTCCGTCAGGCCTGGCAGGTCTGGGTGACACCGGGGGCCGGGCCGCGTCCCTCACGTACGAGGATTAGCTTCGCCAGCTGCCATCTCAGCGCCACTCTGCTCTCAATCACACAAATGGTGAACACAAACACACACGCGAACACACATAGGCAGCACATGAAGTGGGGAGCCTGCGTGCCTTACAGTGGTAGGAAAGCATTGCCGTGTTGGACACACACAGGTGCGTACATGTTGCACACAGAGAACGCATGGTGTGGTGAGCAGTCACTTATTGGTCTGCCTTTCTCACTGTCTCGTCTTCTCCACATAATCCGCTCCTGCCGAGGATTTCTGCCTCCTTTTGTGAACATTATTTGCATGGCATCACTCATGTCAAAAGTTTTGCAACAGCAGCTTTTGCGCATGGAGGAATGCGCTCCTAGACACACGCAGCGGCGCACACTCTTGTGCCAAAGGTCAAACAAAAATTATTTAAGGGTACGGCTTTTTATTTCTTGCGGGACGTTTTCATGCATCTGCTGGCTGCACTACTACAGATTCCTCCCACACATTGTATTGATTTACTTTTCGGTTCATACTGTAAATGCCTTTATCTCCCTGTGTGTCTCTGGTTGTTGTCTGAGTTGTGTGACATGGCCTGCTGCTATTTGTTTTCTGGTATATGTGGGCACGTCAGTGTTAACTTGATAAGTACATATCATGCCGTACGTACTTTGATCAGAACACTTTGAGCTCATCGACCAAATGAAGAAAAGAACATTTAACCCAAACTATATTTTACATGGACTCCTAAGTAAAATAAAATATACGTAATCCTTTTCTGGCTTCTCTGCGTGCGTGAAACAAGGGATGATATTAAAGAGCGGGGATTGAATAGCACAAGGTTGAAAAGGGAGGGTGAATGGGTGAAAGAAATAAGAAGACATTCTTTCAGGAGGCTTTTTGAAAACCAAGCAGCTTTGTTGCGTTAAGAAAACCTAAAAGTTACACACACACTTAATAACCACAAAGCTGACATGCCATCACTGAATCATCCAGAAATGACACTAAAGAGTAAATACAATAGTCTCAAGTAGCAGGTTTACAGTTGGACTTCAGTCCACCTGTTGTAATGTTCATTTTAGTATGTAAAGAAAGAGCTGAGTGTAAACACTATTAAATGACAAGAAGAAGGGAAGTCAAACAGATGTTGCCAGGGTACCACCTGCCTCATCCACTGTAGGCATGCCGCCATACCTCATGTCTTCATTCTGCCTCATCTGAATGAAGAAGAGCAGCGACGTGTGACGTAGATTTAACTTGCGCGTGGTCCTGTTTAAAGTCTCCTTTTTATTAAGAATAAGAACGAAAGAATAACATCACATAAAAAATTCATGAATGGAAAAATCCCCCATAAAATGCCACAAACAATGCAATTGCAGATTTTTCCCTTCATGCTCCACTCAGTGTCAGCTGGAGGGCACCATTTCTTTCCTCTTCTAATCTCCCCTCATCCTTTTCAGTGACATTTGGACGCCACTCAAAAGGAACATTGAAGAGTGCTTGAATATTGTTAATGGGGTTGGTAATGAATTTTTTTTTTTTTGGCCTTTTGCATTTCTGTCTTCACTCGGACAAGGACGATCTCCACTGAGCCGTCTACAAGCCTCATTTCACCTCTCAATGAGACGGACCATAATGAGCACGGCTGAAAGCTAGATCACTTTTACCCCCATCCTAACCCCCACCCCCTCCTCCCCGTCTCTCTCTCTCTCTCTCTCTTTCTCCCGTTCTTCCCTTGTGATGCTGCTGCTTTTACACCTTACACCTCCCCTCCCTCACAGTACACAAAATGTCCCTTCTTCTCCCCTCCCATCCGTAACCTGTGTAACCTGGCAGACTGCACACCTTGGGCTTGTTCAGCAGAGTCAAATGCCAGTCCCTTTCTCTCTGACGGACGCTCTTCTGCTCCCCTGCACTCACATTCAGACCTCGCCTCCCTCCTGGAAATGGGATTGTCAGGCAATCCGACTCTGCTCCCCCCCCCCAGCAGGATAATTGAAAATGGGACTGCAAGGGCAAATAAAAAAAAGGAAGAAGTAGAGAAATGCCATTTGTTCTTTTGCAACCCCTGTTCTCTCACAGCCTGCCGGCTGATGTATCGCTGTGAGCCAACCAGTGTTGTTACAAGACAAAATGTTCTCCCTCCGAACTCGTCAAAAACAATGACGCTCTCGGTGCCCCTCCTGCTCCAGTATTGGACAGGGACGGCTTGTTAAGCTCTCTTTGCTACATACGTCCAGTGTCTTTTCAAAATAAACCTCAGGATTGACATAAAACGTATCCGTCCCTCATGGACACAGTATCTTCTCAAATAAACCTCTACGATAACAAGTATCTGCTCCACACATGCATGCAGTTTCTTATCAGAATCAATGTCTCTGTTCACAATACATGTATCCGCTTGTAAAATACATGCACTGTCTTTTCACTACCTCCAAACTAGACAAGTAGGTTCGTCATGTAAAATAACTGGTTAGTTCGTAATGCTCATTAATGCAAGTTAAGGCAACACTTACAGCCGCTCTCACCAGACCTCCTCTACAGCTACGCCCCAAAATTATCTTTGCAAATGTAATCAATGGCAATTGCTATTGAAGGTACTTACATCTGTCAAGCCAGGAGCTTAAGACTCCGCTGATGCGAAATGATTGCTTGGGCAAAGTGCCCTTGTGGGTAGATTTGCACAGGATGGTAGAACTGACTTGTTAATCTCACAAAAGATACCGGATTGGTTGCTTTATTTCGTCAAAGCATTTCATTCATTAATTACTGACAGGACATGAAGGGAATTTCCACAAAAAAAATATTGTAACATACATGAACCTGTAGCTTTTAGGGTATGCTCTTAATGCAGACAGAATTGTGATAACAGCTCATAACATGTTGCCAAGGCCCATGGTCGCATGTCTTTTACCAGATAAAGTAGCAATAGAGTATACATAGTAATACAAAGTGTAAACCTCTTTGCATTCTGAGCATGCAGTTGTTAGAAATTAGAAAATATTTCAATTTTCACTGCAAACCATTTTTGATTCATATCATTTTTCCGCCTTCCATCAGGTGCCAAATCATGGAGGAAGGTAATAACCCAGAAATAACCTCGTTATGAAGACAGCACCGCGGTCTGGGCACAATGAACTCAGAGCTGAGGAATTAGTGACCTGGAAAGTGCCAAGGAGATTTAATGGCATTAGCTTCATCAGGCACAGAAAGAAGGGGGGTATCAAGCCAGAGAGGAAGAATAGTTTCAATTGTTGCCAATGCAGGACAAATCCAATTTGAAAAGGAAAAAAGTGGATTCTCTGACGGCTCATTGTTCTTATGTTTCCTCTCATCCTGGTACCTTTTGATTTCAAGAACTCACCATCGTTACGCTTATTTTACCATCAGCATTAATATTCTCATTGCTGTTTCAAATAGAAGTTCAGTTGTTCTTATTGTTTTTCAGTCTAATTAGGGGGAAATCAGGGTAAGAAAATGAAAAGTAGTCTCGTAATGAATTATTTTCTTTCATCTATTTCATAATATAACTTTATTTGTGGATCCACACACTTCCCCAGAGCGCACAGACTTCACCTGCTGACATGCTGTGCCTCTGTGTGTTTATGTGTGTGTGTGTGTGTGTGTGTGTGTGTGTGTCCACACAAGTGTTGTGTAACACGCTGACAACATGAGCAGAAGGAAAGCACGGTGTTTGTTTTCTTGTTTGATTCCAAGCCTCACTCATCCATTAGGAAGGAGAACTGCATGAGTTGCTCTCGCTAATGTGTGTATTTGACTGTGGAGAGAAAAATCTGAAAAATAAAACGGAGACGACTATTGGTGATGGGAAGGCAGATGGATTATCTGGTTATCAACAGCTGTATTCCCTGTGGAAAAAAGGAAGAAGAACAACAGCACATGTCTTCTGCGTGTGTCATCACTCCGGAAATGCATTAGGATCAGTATTACAATCAACGGCAAGAAAAACCTCTGCATATTACCAATTAATCACCTCTTTGATATCCAACATCAATACAACTTTGGACACTTTGATATACGAGCCTCCCTTGATGAGCGTATGAATACATTAAAAATATGTTTAATTAGCATCTCAAATCGAGTACCACTCTACTAAAAAAAGAATATACAATAAAAAAGCTATGGTTGAGTTAATGTGTGTGTGTGTGTGTGTGTGTGTGTGTGTGTGTGTGTGTGTTAGGTGGGGGCGGGTGCACAAATTAGCGGCGGGTTTGATGAACAAAGAGACCGGCCTCGGAACAAAGCACGTGTTTTAGCCTTGTGCCTTTCACCTTCTCTTTTCATTTTGAGGCCAGCCGAATCAAAACGATCCTCCGGGCCTTTTTTTATTATTTCTTCATAGCTCTCATGAAAGAAAAAAATACCCAGTCTCTAATTAATATGACCTTATTAATTTTTAATAAAGCCAGATTCCTTCTTTGAAAATGCAATGAGGAGCCTTGAAGTACATGTGTCAGTATTTGCTCTTAGCTGCAAGGAAGAAAAGAGGAGAAAATATGACTTTGGTTGAACTAGTTTGTGATGAATAACTTATGTACATTTTATCCTATTTCCCATCATTTTGATTTGCCTCCACTCATGCGTCTTCAGATTACCAGGGGTGATTGACAGATCAAGACTGTTGGAGTGAAATGATTGCTGCTGCTTGATTTATTTATTTTTCAGGGAGATGTAATGCCGTGCCAAGGAGGAAGTTAAGATTTCAAACTGTTCAAAGTGAATCCCAGATGAGATGCAATTCAATGGAAAATATAAAACGTCAGTCTCAATTCAACACTGTGCAAAGAAAGGGCTTTTCAACTCACCATTGGCTTTGTCAAGCTGTGGCATCTCTTTTCTCAACCTGTCCCTGTGCTTTTTGTGAAAGAAAATAAAAAAATAAAACAAACAATACCCAGCATTAAAAAAATGAGTTTTGGTTATGTTTGTGTACCAAAACCAGGTGGAAATAAATGACTCGGTTATGGCGTCTTAGTGATGATGAATAATTGATTAATTTCCTCCAATCTAACGGCCAAGCTGACTCACTTTACAATAAAGTCCAAAATGTCTCCGGCTGAGTGGGCTTTGTCCCTTTGTCAACAGAACCGCTGCAGCTGCTGTGACGCATTCGGACGATGAATGATGAGAAGCCTCTGTAGGAAGCAGCCACTGGATTAGCAGCATTCCCATTAGCCCTCATTCTTCTTTCTAGAATGATACTAATTAGCAAATGTAGTTATTTAATGCTGAACATTGTAAAAATGATGCCCACTAAACACATGATTGTGTAAAGTCAAATGGATACAGTACATTGCTGGAGATGGACTCCAGCTCTCTTGCTCTGGGACGTTTTCACATCGAGGACAGTCCAAAAATAGCTCTGGATTTTGCTTGGAAGTATACAACATTTAGGACAAAATAGATCCCTGTATTTAAAGACTTTTATTTTCCTTGTCCTTGGGAAAAAAAGATTTTGGGACCCAATGGCATCACTTGTTAGGCCTGGAAAGTATAATTCAACACTAGGAAAATTGGTTTGTTTTGAGGTTATAAGTAAAAGTTATAAGTATTTGTCTTTGCTTATTTATTTACTTTTTGGCTGGCTGTGTGTTACGGTTTGTGATGAAGCCGGGACCCCCTCCCCACACAGTTTGGGAACCACTGCAGTAAGCTCACTTTTTAGAGCAGCGAGAGTGGGAGGCACGTATGTACCTTTGTGTGCACACAAAAGTACACTATCATCTTGATTGTTCCCAACTGTTGTATTCCATCAAAGATCTGTATAAAATAGATAAAAGTAATTAGTGTAAATGAAAGTCTGAGCAAAAATTATGGAATTCAAAACCATTTTAAAGAGACAGCGCATGCTGTGTTTCTTTGCAAAGAATGTTGCTATTGTAAACCATTTTTTTTAAACCAGACGTTGACGTAAAAGGATTCTGGGAAAAACACTGAAACAGAGGCGTGAGAGGCTTAATTAATTTGACATTTGATACATCGGATCATAGGGAATACAATATTTTAATCAACGTTCATGTTTTTGTTCAAAAATGCAAAAGTCAAAAATGTTATTTTCGTAAGAAATGTTTGCAGGCATGTCTGCTTAAGACAAAACTAAATGTGTTGTCTTATCCATATCAGACAAAACATTTATTTTTGTTTCAAGCAGACATGCCTGCAAACATTTGACTTAATCCATTTGTCAGTCAATTTCTGTTAATTCCAGTGTATATTCACCTGAAACATTTAAACTTTCAATTGAATCACTTTGTTTTTCACTTTGGAGCTGACTGTGCATTTATATAACTTATGGTGTGCACACAGATCCAAATGCAACACGCTGGACAACTGGGATTTTGCTTAACTCACACGGGGGTTTATTCTCTCTAGCAGGAAAAGCAACAAGAAAAACAGATGGACTCAAAGAGGCAGCAGACAGGCATGCAGGGAAGCTCAGCTGTGTGACACCCGAGGCTCGACACAGGAATAGGCAAGAACACAGCTGATCTCCGTGGAACGAGCTGGCGGACCTGTTTGGCCAGGAGAATCACAGAGGTTCGACGCCGGACGGCAACAGTGGTGCAAAAAAACAAAACAGGCGGCTACTTGCGCAGTCAACCAGGGAAGAAACTCACAGGACCAAGATACCAGGGTGGTTAACGGACGGACTGACAGCTGGGCCGAGGAAAGCTGGAGTATTTATCTCCGCCAGCATAACGGAAAGATGAGACTAGACCGTGTCAAGGGACGAAGGCGGGGCAATGGGCGGGATTCTGAGGACACTACTAGGGACCCAGAAACAAAAACACAATAACAAACAGGGGAATGACATCCACACAAGGATAGAATACTGGGGGAAACAGAGGGGGAAAACACCAGGGTTAGACAGGAATCCTCACAATAACATGTATTTGTAATGGCCAGTTGTAGAACATCTATCAAATGAGATGAAGAACTACTGCATGCACAATACATACTGTAGCCCACACAAAAGCTACATGGCCTCAGCTCTCGAATCCATTGTTATCCATAGCTTTTAGACGAATGAAAGCATACATTCACACCTTTAATTGGCTTGGTCACATCAAGAGGTTTGGTATGCGGCTGTCACAGTTGCACTTTGGCTGTACTGAGTGTGGGTGCTTCCTGCATATTAAACTTTATGAAAATATTCATATGAAGAATCTGACTGAATCTGTAGTCTGGCTTTGGTTGAATATAGGTAAAGTCCATGTGTGCTAATTGGACTGTAGACAATTAGCAGCACAAGGAAAAGCAATTCTTTATCCGCAAAAATGTGGTTCCGTCGTTTGTCGTCAGACCACAAGCCGGCAGGTTTCATGATTTATAGTAGATTAAAACATTCAAAAACTACATGAACTTCCTCCTTTCGAGAGTCTGATTAGGAAGGCGGCCTTTTAAAACTGTAACATTACAACATTAATCTGCAGCAGGCTCCGGGGTGGCGTCCTTTGCTAATGAACATAGAGCTCGCTATGTCTGTCCGTCTCCCTACCAACCCTGGCAGAGAGGGGTCGGAGGTCAAATGGCTTAATGCTGCATGTGTGGGAGGTGTTTGGAGGGCATCTGTCTGAACAGAGATGGAAGGGACACGGTGTGATTTAGATATACTGTTAGCTTTAATCATCAATTCATGAAGTCTAATTGCAAAATTTGTAGAAGCAAAACTCGTGTGTTATTGTCAATTAGCCACCAACATTATCACATTATCACTGTGAATAGAGCGTATATATATAATATAATGCAATAGCATATAATGCAAATAGAGTTTATAGTTCCTAAGTAGATCCAACATGAAACTGCTCACAACAAGGTCTGTGGATTATTTGGATTGGTTTATGACTCCGTTTTCTGCAGAAAAAAATATGTATATTGTTTGGGTGAACTGTCCCTTTAAAATCCCCTCTATTGCCATGGTCACCCTGGTGGACCTGTAGCTTCTTTTATTCTAGCAAACAAAAAAAATAATATAATTAGTCTTACCTGAAGAGTGTGAGTTAGAAGCTTGTGGCATCCCCCACCAACCTCACCCACCCCATCTACAGCATCCGTTTGTACACATCAGAGCTTTTGGTTGTAAAAACACAGTTACAAAAGACAGGACAGCCTGGCATAGCTTGAATGGCGCGCACACATAGACATATCCCACAACAATAATCACCCACTCGCCCCTCTCTGGCATTCCAAGGGCTCATAATTGATTCGGGGGCAGGCGATAAAGATCGATGTCATTCCAACTCGGCTCTGACACCAAGAGAGTCTCTGCAGCTCCGCTTGACGGAAGACACCAGCCTATTACCGAGGCACAATCAAATATTTGTAGCATCCGGACACACTGGTTATTTATTCATGCTAATACGAGTATATTAAAGAAGCTAAACGGGGTTAGTGCTCCATCACTCACAAGGGGAATCAGCCGAAGCATTTATCAGGACCTTGTGTACGACTCTCCTCGGCCAAGTCTCCCCGTCACATACGCGGCTCTAACTGACAGACTGAGGGGGCTAATGGGCACTGATTTGTATGCATGGTGTTGTCCCTGTCATTACTTTATGGTTGGTTTGCAAATAATCCATGATTTGAGACTTGAGCGTCAAAAGGAGACTTTTCCTGGTAGCCGCAAGTAGACACTCAAAAAAACACACATAGAGGCACTTTCACTACTAACCCAGAGAGCGTATTTATCACGCAAACACTGATGCTGATGTGTGTGATGGATATTTGTAACCACAAGTGTTCTAACAGGAGCATCCGCCATTCCTCAACTGTTTTACCCCCTTAACAGCGCCTCCCCACCCTTTGTCAGCACATAAACCAATACTTCGGATATATTACGTTTTAATACCCGCTTATAAAGGAAAGAATAAAAATGCAAAATGCAATATCCAGGAGCTGTCACTTTGATAAACAAAGCAGAATATTGATCTGTCTCTAAATTGGAGCGCAGTGGGAAAAACAATAATGTTAGATTCCTAGTAACATGAAATTACATGCCGAAACAGAATGCGTTCTGCTTTGGCCTGTCACCATCCAGCTGCACAGCAGTTTCTCAAATGGGGCAAATCAGTCCCACACAGCCAAGAGAAGCAGCAGAATGACTCCACACGGGAGCACAAACAGGAGTTTTCTCTACAACAAATGCAATATGATGGACTTAGATGTGTGGGGTCAATGTGGATGAAGTAGCACAGATCTGCTTGTTGAATAAAAGAGTACTTTAAATCATGATTTCTAATCAATGGTCATAATAGCTCTAGCAGGAGGGTTCAGAGAACAACAGATCAATTCTTCAATTCATCATATAGCAAGAGTCCTTTTAGGTCTACCTGACATGGGAGCCACCAATAGGTGAATTTCCTCCTCCATTAAACACTCATATGTGTCTAATGCCCACCTCTCTGCTGCCATTTCAGGCTCCCAGATTCTGGTTTCAGGCTTTGCACAATATTTTGGAACATGGCCAACAGGATTTTCTTCTATTCAACAACAAGCATTATTGAGGTCGGACGCTGGTTAGGCCTGCTTTGCAGTTGGGATTCCAATTAATCCAAAAGGTTTTCGATGAGGTTTACACATTTGAATCCCAATCAATCACATACTAAAAAATGTTGACACTCCATTACAACGCGGTCTCTTCTTAACTAACTTAATAGAAAACACATATCCATTATTAGACGTTGTATACAGTACAATACGAGATGGTGGAGGTGATTGGGTCAAAGAAACACATGACTTTGGTGGTCACCTGGGCTCACGTGTTGTTACTCAACAGACTCACACGAGTAGCTGTTCATGTCACTCGTTTAAAGACACTAAGGATGTAACAAACGTGTATTGATACGCCATCGAAGGTATTGACGCTTGACGCTATGCCCACTGATCAAGTTCCGGTATTTGACAAACCCCAACGTGGTTAACGTAGTTAAAACTTCTTTTTAGGGCTACAAAACTACTAAGGTTTGAGAAAACCACATGGTAAAACAAAGTAAACTTTGTAACACACATAACTTTGTGAAATCTCTTGTTCTGCCAGACCGTCTGATGGCTGTCTGAGTCGTTTTGGTAGAAACAGAAGGGATAACAAACTACATGTTAACATCAACGCTCCCCCCTCCCCTGCATGAGAAAAAGAAAGAAATCTGCCTCTCTCTAACAAGGCGTACAGGTCCATACCTAGAGAGTTAGCGCTTCATGTCTTCAACAAATGGACTTACACCTCTCCCTCCATCTCTCGCTCAAGCAGAGCTCACGCAAGGGCAGGCGGCCGTCTACTTCCCCTCTGTCTCTTGCTACATTAAATCGACCAATCAGGGGGGTGTCAGTCATGCATCCCAGCTCGCAGCTGACAAGTTGGCAGTTGCGATGCAAGAACGGTTCATTCATTCCGATGACACACTGCCGATATCTGTGCGGTGGAAGCCGCACGTCTCTTGCTTCTTTGCTCTTAGTCGGTGGAATCAGATTCAGGGAGCGCGAGCGAGAGAGGACGGGGGGCATTGAACCCGACAGAATTAAAAGCTTTGACTGTACGATTTCAGATCCAAAGTGTCTGACTTGGCGGTTTGAAGTGTGACTGATACAGGCAAGGGGGAGAGGAAACAGCTTGTCTTTCTGCCGGCAGCCCTCAATCTCTAACATCCACGAATAGAGAGTGCTATGGCGTGCTTGTTGTGGGAACTTCGGGGCATATCGATGGACCCAGGAGGGGTGCTGAGAGAGAGCAAAGGGTTGTTCACTGGGCTCGAACAGTTACCCGGAGGGGGCCCTTTGGGGTCTTCAGAGCGTCAACGATAATCATACAACACAACCAGCATGAAATCAACTCAAAGTCTGCTGAATTCAAGGATAAACACACACCCTTTTCCTCCCTTCAATTGCTTTTGTCATCTTTAATCTTAAATACTCTTGCCCACGTTTAGTAGCAGTAGAAAGTAGAAAGTAAACTCTTGTTGAAAGCCGAGGTCACCACTGGCAGTAATGGCTGTGAAACAACACCTATTTTACAACGTCAGTTTCTAAATGCTGATAATTGTGTTTTTCGGCGCAGTATGTTTTAGAAGCCATGATAAGTTCAATGCTTTCTCTCTAATGAGAGACCTGTCCCTAGTGGGTCACCGCATTCTGGGTAAAACGGCTAATTAAGTGGCAATTAACCATAGTTGTCTGCTAGAAAACTATACATAGTCTGGGCAATTTAGTCGGAACCTGCTCAAATGGCTGCTTGTTAGTCTAAACGAAACATCATTACTGAGAGAATTTGCAGGCGGAGATTCTTCTACTCAAATGAGATTAGAAAAATTACCAAACAACATTGATCTCTGACTTTACGATTATGAATCAGGTCAAATAGGGAATGTGAGAGAACGGGAAAGTTAGAGGTGGAAAAGGGATTAGACGCAGGGAGAGCAATACATGAGATGCATGTTTTTGTCTTAAGCTGGATACATACGGGCCTTAACGCTGGGTGACAGAGTGTGTGATGTTTTTCCTATCTTTCATTATCAGGCGACCGGTCCAGGCTAGCAGACATTACCTATTGACGACCGAGCGGACCACCGACCTGATGGACAGATGGATGGGATCGTTGATGAATGTCTGGCAGGTGCTTTGTCAGTCTGGGAGGCAATCTAAAACCCAGGGAGAGGGGAGAAACCACTTAGACTCCAGGGACACCTCTAACGTCTCATGCACAACTCAAAATCCTACCTGCCCCCACCACCTAAATCCCTGCTTCCAATCAAATTATAGCGCCGCACTTTGATATTAATGAGGCTGTTTCACGATGCTTTTGTCACCTCTGATGGCAGGCCACGTCGCTCCAATATCAGCTGGGTCTAATTTAGAAAAATGTCCATTGAGGAGGTCAATCTCCTCTCTCATACACAATGACTGATAGATCCAATACCTCCAGAATCAGATAAAACTTTGACAAATGGCCCCGTGTAGGCCCGAGCGGTGTCGAGGAGGACAACGGGGAGCCGCCGTGTCCGTGGACCAGCCGTGTCCCTCTTTCCCATCACACGAGCACTGGCTTTGATCAATGGGGCCTGAGTTCAGACACACACACACATTCGGGAAAGGAGACAGGTCCTGGTCCCGTCATCACATGATTAAAAGGCCTAAAGGATATTGCTTTCCAACCATTCATCCGACCAAAAAGAAGAAAAGAAAACTTCATGAAAGTAAGTTGACAGTGTCTTCCCTGTGCTGCGCTGCTTTCTCTTCTCTTTGTGTTCCTGTTTCATTTTCTTACTGGATTCAAATTTGGATTGATCAGGAGAACTCTAAGTAATATGAGATAGATTTGACCTTCCATCTGCTCTTGTCCTCTCCTACTGACCAAAGGGAGAAGGATCTATTCTGTCTCTTTCGTTGTTGTAATAGTCCGTCTACTTTTCACCACAAAACACTACCGCCCAAACCTCACAACCCATCTGATAAATCCACCGACCAATTAGCACGATAGCTAGCTCGAAATGTAAATACTAGCGCACATTGCTAATTGCCCCCCTCTACCTTTCACACCCAGAGGCAGGTGCTATTGATCAGACAATAAAAATAATTTTGTGTTTAAAACACACTAAACTACAGACGATTACACCATCCTCGATGTTCTTTTAGATGGCTGTGTTTTGTTTTGGAGAGAATCTCTAAATGTGGTAAACCATAAGTGCAGCAACATAGGGCATACCCGCGTGTGTGTGTGTGTGTGTGTGTGTGTGTGTGTGTGTGTGTGTGTGTGTGTGTGTGTGTGAGTGTGTTAGGCATATGAGGGGATCAAGTTTCTCTAGTTTAATTTCCTATCACCCCCCGTTCGCAAGAAAGCTGCACTAACAGTTCAGCGGCAGGAAATGTCTCTGTTTTGGAAGTGGACGAGTTATACGCTTCAACCGGTTCCTGCTCCCTATGAAGGCAAAAGGTCTGTATTTTGGCAAGTGGAAATGGAAGGAGTGGTCATTTTTTGTGTATTTCTTTAACGTTGACAATTTGACAATGATACGGTTGCTTCTCCAAACAAGGATGACGCAATCAATGTGCACCGTTAGCATTCATTTGGAGTCATGTTTCTGTATCTGTAACTTAAAATGTTGTAAGGTTTCTTTCCCAGTAATACATTTCCTTAATTTACATTTAAATAATAACTATTTTAAATTCAATAGGCTACATTGTTCACAAGGCTTTGTGTTTATGTCAAGAACATAGAACAACAAGTCATGCAATATTTGATCCCTGAAAACACACTTTGAGAGACTTTAGCTGCGTCTGTAAACTATGAGCCAGAATATCTGCCAAAGTACAAACGTAGGGTAAATGAAAAAGGAGCAGTGTTTGCTTGAGATAAAAGAAAGATGTACATGAGAGGACCGATCGTTTAATCTTTATGAGAGAATACTCTTGTTGGAGTATTGTACTGTTACTAGTCCCAAAACACATACAAAAACAGAGTACGGTATCGTCAGTGAGCAAACGTGATTGAAGCATGTATCCTCTGGAGGTAACACATTTTAAGTCGTTGACACGGCTCCTCATGTGATAATAATAAAACATCTATACAGAAGCTTTGTCATTATTCTTTTCCCACCATTATCAGTTGTATTGCCTCAACTGCTTTAAGTTTAGTACAAAGCTGCATTAAACGGCATCAAACGTCTGGCTAGAATACCTTTGCTCGGCCCGTAGGAATCCATTTCAATGATCATCCTTCATGCTTTCTCGGCTGCGTCCACGTTTTGGCATTTTTTGACTGCTATCGCATGAGCAGGCATCCTGAGTAAATGGCATGGAAATGGCAATATAAACATAAAATACCACCGGTTTTCATATTAACATAGTGAAAATGTTACTTTTTCTTCCAACGGGTCGGCCTGTCTCTAAAGCCACAGCAGCGGTTATAAAAGACCTCCTTGTGTTTCAGCCAAGGCGAGAAAGCTCTTGTCTGTGACCACTGTATGCAAAACGTGGCATTAGTCACAAGCTAGCCTCCACTGACACGCCTGCAGTGTGAGGGAGATTAATGCCTACTCGGGACACTTTATTATTCTCCCTCTCTATCCCCCCCTTCTTCTCAGTCTCTCTCGCTCTCTCTCCCTCAGTCTCTCTGCCCTTCCAACCGGCCACACAATTAATTGTCTGCTGCGTGCCTCTCCCCTTTCCTTCCATTGCTCTGTCCCTCCCTCCCTCCTGCTTTCTCGTGCCAGAGTGACAGATGTGGAGAGGTGCATGATGTGGAGGGGAGAGAGGAAGGCATGGGTGTGTTGTGTGTGTGTGTGTGTGTTTCATCGTGTGTACGTGTAAATGGGTGTGGGGGGAACGGTGCGCGGAACATGTGCTTTTGGCCTTGACAAGCACCTCCCATCCTTGGCCTACCCTTTCCTGCCAGCACACACATTTTTTTACACTAAACTTGTGAAACTCTAATGCAAGTTCTGACCGTACTGTTGCATGCCCAAGCCCCTGAATTTATTCCTCATACGTCTGACAATCACTCTTCACGCATACTCACTTGTTATTTCCATGCAGTCATTGTTTGGAGCTGTTAATCAGGACATCAGATGATTGGTCCGGTCTTTTCTTTGCAACAAGCACAACAAAGAAGCTACACGGTTAATCTATCATGTTATTGCTGTATCTTTGAATATGATTGGCACGTTCTTTCTGCTGTTATGCATCTCTCCAGCTCGCTCAATCTTCCTCAGATTCACCAGCTCCATCAACTTATCACTGTATCAGCCAACAACCCCACCACGGGGGGTAGGGGGTAGGAGGGCGGGGGTTGGGGGGGGGGGTAATCTTGCTGCTGCTCAAAGCAGATGTCCATCGATCACACATCTCCCTGTAGAATCTGAGCTCCAATCACTCTGAACTTTTCAAACTTATACCGTGGCGTGTTTCAAGAAATGCTATTTAATCGTAATTGGTTTAGCACTTTGGTGTTTAGCAATATAATTGCAGCTACTGGATGGATTACACTTAAGCTTGTTTTTTCCACATATTTCCATCAGAAAGAATTCTTCTACGATTTCCCTGAAGAGCTATCATGAGGCAAAACCATTTGGGATTTTCAATAATAAACTCTTGACAGTTAATGAACAGAGTGCCCAGACCTCGGTTGGTGATCCCCTGGCGTTTATTCTGGCGTTAAATGCAGATTGCCATTTTTCCAGTGAAATCATTATTTAATTGACGGATCGGCACAACATTTGGTAGGATGTTCATGACGGGCTCTACTGACGTTGGAGGTCTCCAGGTTTTTAGGTCCGATTGACATCTTTGGCTGAGAGTGCAGTCTATGTTCATACTGAAGTCAAAATGAATTGCGTGTCCTCTTGACTTTTCATCGGGTCAAAGTATTTTTAAGTTAATGACATTCCCATCAGCCAATCTACTTGCGCACAGACGCAAGATAATCCACTAAATCAGGCCACTAATCATCGTGTAAGACAGGCACAGGAGAGCTCAACAAACCCAGCTGTAGCAAAGTAGGTAAGGTGACTGTGATTTCCATGAAGTCCCGGATATGGCCTGTTTAGCCTCGTCTTAAGTAATATCTAATTACTTGCTGTATTCATGCAATGCATTTATTTTGCAGAATTTCCTCGCAATTTAGAAACAGTGTACAAGGTAAAGTGAAATTGTGAACACCATTTTAAAATCAAGGATACTCTTGTTAAACCTGCCTTAAAGTTGTCATGTATAACAATAAATAACAAACTTCTAATCATTAGTCCTTGCAGACTAAAAAAAATATAAATCTTCCCTGTAAATCACCCGGGTGGCTTCCTGAAGAGAGCAGAGCTGTGCTTTAATCGAGTGGATCATTTCTCCTTGGACAGAGGTGACCAACTTGATGCATTTTTTGTGCCTATTCTGCTGATAGGCAGGAGGAATATGCACAGCTGTATCAAAACTGTGTTCTCGCAATGAGTCCACCTGGATCAGAGCAGTTGCTGCGGCTGTTTTATGAATAAGTGTAGTTTGCGCTGTCAAGCCAAAATGCCATTAGGGAGCATTGAAATCATATGACGAAGTGACTACATCTTTAACTGTAAATGTGTTTTCTATGTTTAGTCAAAGTGTAGCATCTAGAAAGTGCAAAACATCCCCAGCTCCAGCCCAAATCAGCTCTGTAAAGGTCATCACCTAGAACACTTAAAGAAGTTTTTGAGTTTGCCAAGGCGCCAAAAGATGGGCTCGAACTTTCATGCGATGACCGCGTTGTCACGGCAACAAAAATTATTTTTAAAAACGTAACAGTATTCGGTGTGAACTATCATCTCTTAAGGATTACATTCATGAGAGATGAGTTTGAATTGATAGATTTTGATCAAACAGGTGTCACGATCAATCTGCCAGAATTTAGAATTAATCGGGTTAAAAATCACAGAGAAGTTTGTTCGTTTGTAAATCCAAAAAACGATGGTAATTAGAAAAAACAAGCAAATATTCACTGATTGACTGCAGACGCTTAAACATTATTACATTCCTGGCAATTCAAATAATTTAATGAGCATGAATTTAAAAATAAATTTCTCTGACATCATAACGATTAGTTATTTGCATGGCTAAGGAGTAATATTAAAGCACAATATTTCTTCTTGATAAGATATGCTATTTGTTTGGAAGTGTCTCCCAAACAAAGAAAGATTAAACGGTCCTGTAACCACATCTGTGTGTGCTAGGATGGAATAACTTAGACGTGCCTCCATCGGGTTAACCCCACACATTAGCATTTGTGGCTTGGCAGAGAAACCAGAGTAGAGGGAGACAGAAGTAAGGGGAGGGGAGTTTATAAAGTAGCAATGGAGAAGCGGGACAGCACACAAAATGATGGCTGAAATATCACGGTTTCTCTGGGAGATGTTGTACAGATTAGGGTGAACTGTACACAAACCTCACCGATAAGAAAATGGGACACATTTGTCAGTCTGAGGAGAAAAAAACAGAGAGAAAGACGAAGAGAAAGAAAACATCCTTTAAAAGATCAGAGAGCAAAGTGCCGACAATTAAACCAATCAATCTTGTTTTTGCTCCAGAGCCGATACCTGGTCCAGTGGTCCTGGTGGACTGCTGTCTCAGGGTGGCTGTGGGCATTTTGGGGGCAGACGGAACCTTTGTGTTGTTGTTCAGTGGCAACTCTCTCACACACACAGACACACACACACACACACTCACAAATAGAGAAATTAGTCAAAAGGAAGGCGCACACACACACACACACACACACACACACACACGCATCCCCTCGTCCAGGTCCGTACGGGCCTGATGTCAGCAGGTTCTGCTGCGTTGTTTCCTTTGTTATAAATAACAACAGGCCACCTGGACTCCTCAAGCCCGTTACCTCAGCCCCTGCCTATGAGTGTGTGTGTGTGTGTGTGTGTGTGTGTGTGCAAGGCAAGGTCTTAATGATCCCCTTGGCTAGCCGAGGCTCAAAGCAGACCGGAGCACCTCATCCCGGGCTAATGGCACAATGGAGGATTAGGTGTGTGTGTGTGTGTGTGTGTGTGTGTGTGTGTGTGTGTGTGTGTGTGTGTGTGTGTGTGTGTGTGTCAGTGTGTGCGTTTGTTTGCATGAGAGCTAGTGTATTTGCGTGCTCACACGTGAACACGAGCGTTGTACACGTAAGACTGCGCACGAGTGTGCCCAGCTCATTGTGTGTGTGTGTGTGCGTGTGTTAATGGGCCGGTGGAGGATTGCTTGGAGGACTGACTGGTGGCAGAGACGGATGGCCTGGGACAGAGACTGTGCTGACAACCAGTGAATACGGGGCAACGTTGCAGAAAGGTCAACGTCGCACCCACACACACACGCACCCAAACACACCCACACACACACACACACACACACACACAACCACGCATACACACACAAAATAATGTCAGGAGAGGAAAAATAGCAGAGGTGTATAGAGTGTGTGCACCTCCTTCCCGTTTGTGTGACTTTCAAAGTTTTGTTTTTGGTGTGCGTCAGTGTGTGTGTGTTGTGTGTGTGTAAGTACGTATGTGTATGTATGTTTGACGAAAGAAAGTTTAAAATCCTTTATGCAGTAATTCACAATTACATTAACAGGTAGTTTGGAGTGATTTTGAATGCATAAACACAATGAATATCAAAATCCAGTACACAAATTGGAAACTGTTTTTAACATGTTCCACAATGGCGGCTCATTCGCAGCTCTGTGGCATTCATGCCCTCATCGAAGAGGTTTGGCTCATCTTCCATTGAAAATGCTTTGTTGTGTTTTGTCTATGTAGTGTGAGCACAACATTAAATTGGTTCACTTTTTTTATAGTAACAAAAAACGTAGTCCCTCTCAATCCACAATGGAGGTTACGCAGTTTTCCTCTGGTTTGTTTTATTATTGATCAACAGTTTAGTTTTGTGTCACCACAAAGAGGTTGCATTGAATGCTGGATATCTGTCAAATCATTCCACCCAAATTCACATCTGTTTGTGCGACCAGTTTTGAAGGACCCTTTCCTTCTTCCTACCAGCATAATGAGATGGTATTCAGGATGATCCTGATGCCACCAGACTGCCATGTTCCCATGCTTCACATATGGCCCCTGAAATTACAAAAACACCAATTTGTGAGTATGAAGTGGGTTGAGGGAAGGCTTATTGTCATGTTCAGTGTGTGTGTGTGTGTGTGTGTGTGTCTGTGTGCCAGGAGGAAGTCCCCCTGGTCTGGAGGTTATGTCTGGCCGTCCTAAAGTCACAGGGTTAAGTAGAATTCAGACCAGCGGACGCACAGCTGCAGATCTGGCACTAATACAGCAGCATGAGTGCACAATAAGGAATCTGAAATGGTTTGGGCCGTAAAGAACCACACTAAGCCACTCCAACATGAGCGTTTTTACACATTTACTTCAAAATTCATGAGAAATAATGATATTTTTCACAAGAGGGGATTATGGTGTGTTGTGTGAATGTGCATATATGTCAGAATGTGGTACACAATGATAATGCATGTCAACCATACACCATCACTCCCTTTTGCCCAACATGGACTATCTACCACTACTTCAGTTCTTCTGAGCGTGGGAAAAACATGTCAGACGCCAAGCGCCGTCTCTTTGGTGATGTCGTAGGCCAAGGATAGGAATATATGCATAGGTCTGTATGGGATCGTTACAATGCTACGTATCGGAGCAAGTATGATTTATGACCTAAACAGACTGCAAAGCTCACCGGTTGATGGACACATAAAAAATTCTCCACACAGACTCCCACAACTTTTGTGTATGAATATATGGATAACATAATTCATTGTAAAATAAAGGGATAGGAAAAGGCATAGTTAAGTGTTTGCATGTGTGTGCGTGCGGGCATGTGTATGTGCGTGCGGGGGTATATATTATATATATATATATATATATATATATATATATATATATATATATATATGTGTGTGTGTGTTTGTGCTTGTGTTTGCCCCTGCCTATATAATTTTGGTCCGGCTAAGTCACTGTCCATCCACTTCCTCCAGCTCCCCCCAGGCAATGACATCCAGACCCTTGATCTCTATTTCTTTCTGCCACACAAACAAATTTTCCTGCAACCTGCAATAGATGATGATTGTAATCTAAAATAAATGAAAGGAAAAAACATGGTTGGGGGGGGCAGAAGAAGGGGGAGAGAGACAGAGAGTATTATCACCTTGGCCGTGCATCAGGAGTGCGAGAGAAAAAAACAAAAGAGTAGGAGAGAGAAAAGAAGGTCCACGGCAAATTCATCTTCCCCTGCTACAATCAATCTCTGGCCAAAAGAAATACACAATAACTAGGCAGGAAGAGGCCAAGATTAATGGGCCACCGACATCTCCACTGACCAGCATCCACCTCCACCCAATACCACCTCTCTCTCTCTCCCTTTCTTTCTACAGGCTGTCTCTCTCACCCATCCCTCTTTCTCCACTCACACTTTTGCTACCCCTCCGCCCCAACTCCACACACACACACAGACACACACACACACACACACTCACCAACAATCGCAACCACACACTGTCTCTACCACATGCAGTGATCGATTGTTTCTGCTGACTGTTTAACAAGTGCATTAGCAGGCTTTAATGAGAGCAGCCAGTCACTGAGCAAATGCATGCAAGGGCAAGCAAGGCCGGGCATGCCCAGTAACTCTCAGATGGAACAAGGTGGACCGAGGCATTTCATAAGAAGACACTCTTTTGAATATATGTCAAATTCCCCAGTATGTTACAATGAAAAAACTATTTTTATGAGGCTGTTGACACTTTAATGAAATGCAATTCATTCTGTAATAAGTAGGTTATTGATAGTGTCTGCTACAATACTCGTAAAACTGTAATTATCAGAGTTCCGAAACCTGCTGTATATTCTTTAAATGGGGAAACTCTGTGAGATGCCCAAAGAACCTCTAAAAGAGGAAGTCCTGAGTTGCATGCCAAATCTCATATTTGCAACTCTGTTTACCTCACTTGTTTTTTTTCCTTGTGAAACCAGGCGAGGAGAAAGGAAACGGGGACATGTGTTTTAAGAGATATGAGATGACCTTTCCTCTGAAGCGTCAATGTGAAGCGACGTTTCTTTCTGATGAAGAAGCAGCTGGGGTTGCTGACAGCGCACACGGGAGAAGTATCCCCTCAAGACTTTCTGCCAGAAAGGGTCTATTTCAATTCAAACCATGGTATTGTACTAAATCTAACCAAGAAGGTGTGTTGCCTTAACCCAGGGAGAATTTCTTGCAGAAAGCTGTGAATAACCTACTGCTACATTTACACACCAACAGTATCCCTCATCACATACCTAAATCATCATTTATATAAAAATGTCCATAATTGCAAACCGAAACATGGTCTATTGATAAAGAGTTAATTAGCACAAAGAGAGAAAAGCCATTGTTAAAAGGAATAAACTAAACACAGTTTGAATCATGTTTCCGTGTTAGCCAATTAAAAATAGAAATAAAAGGACATACCAACTACATGTTGGAACAATTACTGGATTGCTGACAATTATCTCTTTTGGGAAAGCAGTGGGGCTATATATGTTTTAAAACTATCATATGGATGTCTAAAGGGTAAGGATGTTATGACATATGAGAAATATGGAGCACATTAGAGGATGTACGGCCGAGTTAAATCAACTTCAATTTTTATGGCGAATTGTGGCATTTTGCCAAAGCACCAAGTTCACATAGTTCAATATTCTTTCAAGATTTATACAATTTTTAAAGACAAAGGTCTTAAGACCTACAGCCCAAAGTTATACTGCCCAAATTAGAAAAAAATCGGGTTTAGTCTTAGGAAGGAGTTTGATCTTTTACAAATCCAAGAAACAATGAAAATAGCTGAAAAATTGCATATATACGTAGAGAATGACTGCAGCACCCTCTAGTCTTCAAAGATTATTAAAAAGTGAGGGTATGTTTAGGGATGCGAAATTTGGTCATATAAAACATATCATACAGTCATAGCAAAACATATTAAGCCACACCCTTTAGAACTTCATCAGTTTCTTAACATGAGGCAGAATGCTATGTAAGATCATCACTTTGAGGATATTCACAACTAGTTGCACTTTGGTCACAGGGACAAGAAAAGACGAAGAATGAAAGCAAAACCGACGTACATCAAGGAACTGTTCCGGTGGTCTGGACCCTCCCGAGTTGACTGAAGAGGAAAGCATTTGCTTCAGAGTGGGACCTTTGGATGATAAATGTGTCTATGGAGGAGTCATCTTGGCTGTGTTATTAATTAAGATGCAACACATTCATTTGCAGATTTAATCGACATTTTCAACCTGGATAACAGTGTTCTACCTTCACTAAATCAAGTGGGTGAAGAGACGAAGACTGGCCATTTTCATTTTGGGCTTAAAACCATAGATAGTATATTAGAAGTGGATGTGAATTGGTTATGATGTCCAGAGTTGGCCATCTTACAGCAGTTGCCATCTTTGCATTCTATCACGTTTATCAAGTTACTCAATTTGAATGTAGAGAATTAACGTAGTGACGTCTACAGCTCTGCAAGAGACAAAGACCTGTCAATCACAGTAAACCCGCACCAAAGCTTACTCCACTTTATGGTCCATTTAAGTCTAAATGGGATAAGAGAGAAGAAGAGTCTTTTTCTAATAGACTTCCATGCAATCTAACTTATTTTTGCAACGTTAGCAGTCCTCTACCCCGCAGGCCAGTAGACAAAACACAATCTTAACACCCTTCCACGTTGGCTTCACTTGGCAGGATCAGAGGTTGCTGCCTGCTTAAAAGCATTTGGATTGACTAATGTTAAACAATATTGCTCTGAACTGCTCTGATACAGTGGTTTTATTGTTGTTTGGCAATCCACCGACCTTTATGAGGAATACACCCCGTTGAATGCACCAGAATGTTCCGTTAAACTTGTAGGATCAGGAACAATCCAGATTGACTTTTTTTTAAATGTAGTTTACGGTCAGCAAATAACATTAAAAAAGGTTTACCTTTCCAAAGCTCCTTCTCCTATTGTTTTATTAAGATCTTTTTTTTCTTATAGATCTTAAAAGGTATCGCTTCCTGATTGCACATGTTTTTGTCTGTATACACTCCACCCACTTAGCGTGAAAATTCAATTCAAAGCTTTCCAGTGCGAAATACAGCACTGTTGAATAAAACGGTTGTTATCCTGCACTAATAAGTCTAAAAATGTATCGATTTTAACAAATAAATGTTCTGTTTAGCCATTGACCCAAAAAAGAAACGGCAGCAATAGATTCTTTGAAATGTCCTCAGTAACTTGGAGTGGGATTGAAAAACACAACGGTCACATGATTATCTATCTCTGGATTAGGCAGAATCCTGGCCTCTCTTACTCAGCACTTTCACATGCTGTGGTTAGAATACCCAGTGACTGGGTAAAAATTACACTGAACTTTAATTAAACCTTCTCCATACAGATGCCAAAAAGTAATGATCCCCCTTCAGACAAGTCAGAGAGGAGTGTGAATGCAAATGGCATTTCTTATTATTTCTGCTAACAAGAAATTGTCACAACAATGTCACTTATTGACAACTCCGCCACAGAGATTCCTCAAAGCAGATTGTGTGAAACGAATGGAAAGTGAATATTAAAGAGCCACTGGATGAAACCAGTTATCATACTTGACCTTCATCAAAAACTACTTCTTTTTTTTTTAAATGCATTCATGACAAAACATTTATCAGCAACTCAAAATAATATTTTCTTGTATTTTATTTTTTACTTCAGTACTTTATTTCACTCCAGAATTAAGTCTAAGTATAATTGGCCGAAACTACCACAGGTCGGTAAAAATCAACCCCCGTTCATTGATGAGAACCACATAACAACTGATCCCAGCGTCACCACAGTTATTGGACAATAATTTCACAATGACATTCAACATCAGAGAAGTATTATCATCATGCAATATGTTTCTGCTGTTATAGAATTTAAAGTCACTTATTTTAAGAAGGTATAACTTTTGGTATCTTGCACACTGCCTCGATATCTTACATTTTAAAAGCCTGTGTGAAGAATTATCTACAAAAACTAAAGATAAATGTAGCAGAAATGCATAAAATAGAAATACTCAAATAAAGAATAATATGATGAATATAAAAGTGTAAATAAAATTAGATATTTGCTGTATACATGTTTACTATAGTAAACTGGTGACAATGCCATGTGAGAAAATTATTGGTATTTAGTTACCAAAGTACCAAAATGATCTTGCACAAAAGCATTACATTATCCTTTGTTCCCCTCAAAAGGGCTTATCTTTAAACATACTAGCACTGCTTTTCTGTGGCGTATGCCATAAATCGAGGTCACCATGATTTATGCCGGCCTAAAAAGGCCTGCAAACTCAACTTTTGCTTATAAAATGGGAGGAAAAGTGACTTTCACTGGGTTTAACCTGCAACACATCTCCAGCAAGAATAAGAGAAAAGTAGATAACATGGATAATAAATGAATCATTTTAGAATCTCTTCCTCACCGACATCATGGAAAAGCCACACTTCCAGTGGGGACAGCTGGAAGTATGTCTCGGTCTCGGTGTGTGTAGTTATATGCGCTGTATATCAGGGTAATCATATCGGCTCCATTGTTTTACAGTGCATGTGACCAACTCGCTTATAAGCAGCCGGTCGTATCAGCAAACGCACCCATGCTATCTCTCTTCATATGCTGGTGCATGTACATTCTGTGAATGCGTTGCTTTTTTAACCATGGGTCAGAGAGATCAGGCTGGCAAAGGTATGTCCTAAAAGAGAGCAGGTCACCAGCCAGCAAAGGTATAAATTCATTTCTTATGAGCTGTATATCAGCTGGTATTTGTTTAATAAGCGCCAGAGTTGAAAGATATATAGAACATGTCAGGCGTCCACTTGAAATGCTTTGTGGGTAGCAGATAGCATCAGAGAGTGTGACCGCTCACTCTGTCTCCCTGCTCGCCTCTTTTATCTCCAGCCTCCCTCTCACCATTATAAATGGGAGACAGAAGGTAGCAAGAGGGAACAGAATAAATAACACAAAAATAAGGCAGACCAAAGAGGCAAGAAGAAGTCTGTCTACACGACTACAAGTTTGTGCTTTTACAAGCATGATGCAAGATACACAATCAACAAAGGAGATGCAAATGTGATAAAAACAAGAACGAAGTGGAAAGAAATTAGATGTCTAGGAGGGACCCCATGTTCTACAGCAATCCGTCTTAGCCAGGTATCAGTGACTGATCTGCATTCATTTTGTATTTTTATCAGTCGCACTTCAGTGTGAGTCTTACGCACACACACACACACACACACGCACACACACACAGGACACATCGGCATGCTCCCTGGCATGCCTAACTAACCTGTATTTCCCCTTCCTGGCAGATCCCCCTGCCTTTGTGAAGATATGGAAATGAGATGCATGGGGAGGACGTGTGGGTAATTAATTGTAACTGGGGGGATAATGTTGTGCTGTCAGAGATGTCTCTGGCTTGTGTAACATTTTTTAAGAGTAATGTGGTTAAACCTGGCGTGTCTGTTAGCGCTCAGTCTTAATTACACCGTGCAGGGAATGCTAAGGCTTTGGCTAGCCTGCTCCCCTCCCTTCTTCTTTGTCTGTCTGTCACGCTTTGTGTTTGTGTGTGTGTTTGCACGTGTATGCCAGCGTTCTCACCATAGAAAGGAACACATATACTAACTTGTGTGCAAACAACAAGTTCCTCTTCATGAACTGTAAAAATGACCGTTGGCGCCGATGTGGTTTCATTGGGGAAAATTTGTACTGATAATAAAATGACAATGCTGTGCTACTGAACACTGAACATGTCCCATTTAGAAAGCAGATCTACTGATTTGTATGTTTCACAAGAGGAATGTTAAAAAGTCGCACTAATATTACTCTCTTGAGCAAATTGGCCTAAAGAAGCTTTTCAACAAGCCCTGACAAATTAAGCTAGTTGATTTTAGTCTGTAACTCCACACAGGGAGTGGATGGGGTCGCTAGGTTGTTACTGTATTTTGAAGCAGGAGTTTGAGGTTTGTGTCAAATATTAACTTAATTCCATTAAAATCAATATTTTTTATATTAAACCATACTTTATTTTCAAGCCAAACAAAAGTTTTACTAAACCTAGTCATGTTTTCTCGCATGTTTTCTTTCGAATGTTAGTAGCATTGCAAATCCCTTAATTTAAATGTTTCAGGCAGGATGCTGTGTTTCAAAGGTTCGTCCAGAAATGTCTCAAGAAATACTTAAAAAGTTATCTGAATATAGTGGCAGCACAGATTAGAAGAATCCTTCAGTAAGTTTTATGCGAATATATCCAAATCATGATGACGAACCCGATCTCATCACCTCAAGGGACAAAGAGCAAAACGTAGTTAATGTTGTGAAATGGCATCGGTTATTATTGTCACCTCAACAAAACCACTTAGTCAAGCTTGGAATGAACCACACTTTTTGGCTTAGAATAAGTGAGCTCGTAACGTTGCTAGATAGCTGACTTTAAAAACATAACCAAACTTCAGTACCTAAGTAGCATAGCATCACATGAGAAGACGTTATCAGTGAACTTTACCGTCTACTTTGGGTTTCACTGTCTTTGGGTTTCACACTTGACAAAAACACTGGATTTAGAGTTCGTTTGCCACGCCTCCCTTTGCACACAGTAGCAGCACGCTTCTGAAGACTGATGAAAAAAGGGCTGTGCTCTGAGTAATGGACGCTGATGAGATTTACTCCGGCTGGACATTGTGACTGGTTCTGCATAACCTTCAAGCAGTTGGATTCCGCATCAAAGAGGAAGCGCAGAAAGATACAGCCTGGAAGTGCAGGGCGAAACAACTGTGAACAGTGATCAGGTGAGACAAGCTTTACCGTCTGACGCCGCTTCCTCACAAGCAACAGCACTTTCTACACACGGCGAGTCCCATCGCGGCACACAACATGCTCGCTCTTTCCCTCCCACTCTCCATCCGTCTTTCTCACACGCACATGTTAACCAGGGTGTGAAAGCCCATCGAGAGTATGTGCCGCATAGGAAGCCGCTGTGCGAGGGGGGGAGTGACAGTGGAAAATACTACTCTCGCACACAACGTGCACACTCACAAACTCATTGTTTACACTATATTACATTGGAGGTAAAAGCATATTGAGGTTCTTATTGCCCGAGATTAGAGAAGAAGTCCTCGACATCCCTGTACCTGACACCACACCGTGTTCAGGACATGCACTCACTTCGTGGCGTATTCCGAAGACGTCAAAGTGGTAAGACTGCAGAATAATTTCTGAATTTCCTTTTCGCTTTATGTTGAAACAAAGGTCAACTATAGTATTTTTCTTGTCTAATTTCATAGCATGTGTCAGTTTCTTTTGGTTAACTTACTTTCCTAATTGGAAGTTATTCAAAGATTGTGGATTTATGCCATATGTTCCGATGTGCAAACATAAAATGGAAGTGTATAGATAAATGAGCTAGCTTGCAAGTTAAGGTATATAGATGGCATTGGGTAAAACACAACGTTTAGGAGGATGAATTTACAAAAAAAAAAGTTCTGGAGGTGAATAGTGTAACATGAATAATTAAGAGAGATTTGTTGGCCTCTAAGAAAAAATGTTTTTCTTTCGGTGAAGACGTTTTTTCTTTTATGATTGTTTCATATTATTCATTTGGGTTTAGTGTTTCCTGATGTATTTTGTAAGTTAACTCTCCCCTTGTTTCCCATTTTCACTTTCATGTAATTTGTGTTTTCCCGCCTTTGTTATTTTGTGTGTCTTCTCCTGATTATTCTCACCTCTATCTTATCAGTCCTACATGGACTAGTTCTTCAACTCACTTGTTCCCAAGTAAGGCTACGTTCACACTGCAGGCTGAAACGATCCAATTCCGATTTTTTCGCCCTTATGCGACCTGTATCTGATGTTTTCATGACAGTCTGAACGACACAGAACCGATCTTTTCAAATGCGACCCAGGCCACTGGGGTATGTGGACCCAACTCCGATACGTATCCGATGTTTTTAAATGCGACTTCAGTCTGAATGGCCAGGTTGCATGTATCCGACCTGCACGTCATTGATACTCGACAAACGTCATAATTAAGTTAATCAAAGGCGCTCACAAACATAACCGAATGCGGTTATGTTCTGGACATTCGGAAGTTACTGATGAATTCGGTGTTCGTGGACACTCCTGTCTGCGACTCCGCACCAACACATTTCTTGTACCGACGTTGCTTCCACTGCTCCACAAAACGTCGGAGCTAAAAACCTCCCTCTCCTCCGTTTTAATTTTTTTCTTAAAACGAGAAGATTGTAACTACTGGCTCCGTTGGCAAAATCACTTCAATATGTTTAATATCACCAGAGAATGTCTAATATGTCCATGTTTAGCTAACAAGTGACGTCATTGACCATTGAGTACTCTGCTGCGAATGCGGGTCACTTCTGGGTCATTTAACGTTCACACAGGAGATCACATATAGGTCGCATTTAATTAGAAATGTGAACGACCTTGCAAAAAAATTGGATTTTTTCAAAAAATCGGAATTGAGCATTAAGCCCTGCAGTGTGAACGTAGCCTAAGTCACTTCCCACAGTATATTCCAGTCCATCCATCCATATTCTTTGCTGGTTGGTCTTCATTGAGTTTTGTTGCTCTGTAATGATTCGCTTGTGGTCTTGATGCCTGTTTTCCGCCTGTTTTAATGGACTCAAGCGTTTGGGATTTTTCATTGTTTGCTGCCATGTTGTCTTTGTCTACCTTTGGGTCCATCTTTTCCGAAAATGTATGTTTTAATATTGTTTTAATTTCCAAAAACTTTTTGCTAGTGAATTGACAGGTTGGCAAAGCGTTTAATGCTACTGTCCACTTCCGTCAATACTGCACCCCCCTGAGACACTAGCTTTCTAACAAAATTGTGTCTGTTTCAATTACTTGACAAAAAATGGTCTAAAAAGAAATGTATTTGGATAGAAACTTTGAGAGAAAACCAAAGTTTATCGTCCTCCAAATACCATTGATTAAAGCTCTGTGTGTAAAACACATTGTCCGGCAAGAAATAAAAGAAGTTCCTTTTTATAAACGGGGCCTGACTACACTCTATAATCCTTAAACGCCCCGTTCCCCTTACAATTAGTGTCTCCCCGAATCAGATCACTCACCTCATCATCCTTTAATGCTAGAGACAGCCCCCCAGCAGGACGACCTTAGTTAAGCAGTCAGCACTAAGAGGGTTCGTTCAGCTAACCTGTCCGTCAAAAATAACGGACTCTCCTCCTGTCATCTCTACAGCGCCTCTGCCTTCTCCGTTTCCTCTGTTTGGACATGTCCAGTCTCAACCTTTTTAGTAAGTGTCAAACTGCCAGTCCTTGTCACGTCAAGCTCACAGCTACTTCCTGTGCCCACGATGTCTCTCGAGACACCGACTGAGAGTTGACTTCTCCCGTCTACCTCCGCTGCCGGCTTGATTTAACGTTGCAAAGAGGTGATGACAACGAAGGGTGATAGGACATAAGGTGACAGGGTGTGTGTGTGTGTGTGTCTGGACTCTCTACTAACTTACTAAAAGTGGCCACTCAGTCAGGCAGCGTGCGGTGTGGTGGCCCGAGCACAGCAGGAGCCGTCCTCAGTATGCCTAGTCTTCTATCAGTCTTTAATTTGCAAACGTCTTTCCCCTAGGGGGACAGCTGTAAAAAAACATGAAAGAGACAGTCTGGAGAGTTTGTTTGGCAGTACCAGGTGAATTAGTTGGTTTAGTAATGCCGCATTTTCAATGCACAGCTTTGCTTTTTCTGATGTTTTCATAGCTAATAAATTGTGGTTAGTAGCCAGTACCTTTTTTTGTACCCACTCGGTTGAGATGTCAAGCTAGCTTAGCTGAGAAGAATGCACAGGTTGGAACATCGTCATTAAAATTGTTATCTTAATCCATCATTGTTGGAATGCATTATGCTTTCCAAGTATTGTTCTTCAAATCTTTATTGTTGGAATGCATAATGCATAAAGTCCCTGTTGATGGCTTGCTTTACATTCCGAAACATCAATGACTCTCCAATACTCTCCTTTGTATCCTGGATGAGGTGAGCATGCAAGGGAGCAATCAAGCACACTGTTAGGGTGCTCTCCTCTGTCATGAGAGTAGTGGCATCTTTCATTGGCTTTAGGACTTTATTACTATTTGAGATATATCCTTCAATCAGATGCAGAGTTCCGAATCTCCTCAGTTGAGATGTTTTCAGGAAGGTGTTTCAGACTGTTGCTCCAAAAAACATCTCAAAAGCAGGTTTCCACCGGCAGCTAACTTCTGATTTGTCAGAGAGAATAGTCATCCATGCAACATGAGAAATCCCAATTCTTGTCAATAGCCAATTTAAGTGCAAATGTTCCTCAGGTAAGTATGAGTGGCGTTGTAAAGATCATGTAATTTCAAGCACTGCAAGTAACTGAAATACCCCTCTGTTACCAGTTTGGGTGTCTTACACAAAATGAGACCCAGGACCAAAGCATATTCTCACACTAGTCTTTATTCAACAATTATTCTCTGTCAGGGCTCGTCCTTTGCACCACTTGCCGTCTGCACGTCTTTGGCTGGTTGTACAAACTCCTGTCTTCCCTTACTACTACTGCCTTTACAAGGGAGAGAGAGACAATTAACTTCTTCAAATGATGTAGCTGAGGCCAATTATGCCAACTCCCAGCCCTGTTGCCTGAACCATTCCCCAACTCGCCTCTGCCGTTAACCAAACAACGGTACACCACATACCCTCACCGCCCAACTTAGGCCGGGGAGCCATTCTGCCTAACCCACTCGCCCCCACAACCCCTTGAGAGTGGGAGAGGAAGTCAGCCACAGCCATCTGTGCCCCGTCATATGTACGTCTTTGGAGTAATCCGCCAGGGATTGCCGCAGACTTGCACCCCGGGGCGCACCTGCATAACAGCCAAGGTACACCAGATAATGTAGCTTCCTCCGTCCAACTGCACACATCCCTGGGTTGGCGGTGAGCCCAATTTGCTTTAGGGACTCCAGCATGGCACCCACTGTGCTTTCCTCAGATGGTGCATTGGATGATCCGGTCCATGAGTCGTTGGAAGTTGGCCGGGGCATCGAACTTCTCTAGTTCAATCTCTAGCTCTTGGTTAAATCACGTGTTGTATAGAAACATGCAGTGCCCAGTCAATCCAGGAGTTCCTCGACACCGGGCTCTGGGCACGCATCGTTCACATCATTCACCCTGCGATTCACCCTGAGTGCGTGCAGAAAAGTATAGATCCATCTTTTTTGACAACAGGGATGGGGATACACCAGGTGCTGTTGGACTCTTCTATTACCCCGATCTACAGCAGCGAAGCCAATTCCCTCTAAACCCCACGTTTTTTGTGTTGACCTGTAAGGTCGCGACCACACTGTCACGTCGGGAGGAATCTGGGTTTGGTGAGGTTCGTGCTGCACGGCAGGAGGGAGTCTCCGGCTCCCAGAGCCGTCAGCGGTGGGCGCTGCTCCGTTGATTGGGCCTGCCTGTGTGCTACCATTTCAGCCTTGTGTGGGGACTAACATCCATTTGGTTTAACTTCCTATAGTCTGACTGCTTGTATTGGAATACCGACATAATGTTTGTCCATGACATGTTTCACTTTCTCTGAACAAGAAAAGGCTGGCTGTACTGCAAAAAGACACGTCACTGTTCATTTGATTCATTCATTCCCACAGTCAGGCCAATATATCGCCTGTTTATTTACAACGCTTTCTGCATCACCTTGCCTAGGTAGTTAGTAAGTCATAACATGGTGGTTTCCAGTGCTGGAGTTAGTCTTTATAAATGTTCAGGCTTCAATCATGACAAATCAGCCCTAACATAGGTTTTTTCCTGGCAATTTTTATTCCTGTTTGACTGGCCAACTACTAGGAGGTAATGGGATGCTGAGGGCGGGAAAAGGGTAAAACTGCCGGTGGGAAATGCGCCTGCAAGTGTGTGTGAAGTCTGATTGATTGCTCAAATGCTGGCTCTCCATTTATATCCCGCTTATTCAGGATTGGTTAAGTTTAGGAAAAATGTATCTAAAAAAAACACAGCGAAGGAGAGCATGAGAGAAGAGATATGGTGGCAGATTACAGCAAGGCAAGCTCGTACATCTAAACTGGGGCTGGGGTGTCTTTGATGGAAAGGCTGTGGATCGTCTGTGAGCGTTAAGTTATCTAAATGAAAATCAATATTGTGCGTGTCTTACTAGCTAGGAGTGTTCGAGGAAGAGGGCGAGCAGAGTTTCGAGAGGTTTATGTTTTAGCATGTTTGAAATGAAAAGAGTGATCCAACCCCAAGCAGTGCGGCAATATCCATACTGAAATGCATGTGTTATAAAGAAAGTGTGTGCTTCCTTCCAGAAGTTGTATTATATCTGAATTATTAACATATCTCAACAGAAACCCACTTAAAACCATCTCACAGAATGAGAGATTTTGCCGGTTATCGCTGAGCTCTCACTCACCTGTCAAGATCTGTAAAATAATGTTGTCCGGTAATTAGCTAGAGTGTCGCCATGCCTCTCAGGCCCTCTGCCTTGAGATATAGTTAAAGCATTATCGGATGTAGCTGTGAGGTTTTTTTTTTTCATTTGCTCACAGAATGGGCCTCAGGAACTCAGATCTTGTGTATTAAGTCATGGGCTGGAATACAGGCACACTTTTGTCTGAAAAGATACTTGAGGTGATGGTACGGTTGTTAGCATTTTGCCGCCTATCCCCATCACATCCAGCTTTGGGTCTTTTTGTGCTTTATTATGTCGAGGATGTGTTAGGGAGAATGAGATTGGAGTAATCAAATGATAATGGATAACTAAAATGCTGGCACCGGCCCCCAGAAACTGTACTTCACTACGACAGCTCATTAGCAAACATTTTTAGGGACATATTACCTTTCTACAAATACGTTTTTGAATAACCTATCACCATTAATAATCAGCATGATATAGTAAACACTTTGATGTCCACTCAAAGTTGTTATATATAACGACTATATTCAACAATTCCAGGAAGTATTTGAGATATGATTGAATATGATTCTGGGCAGCCTTAGGTGTGCTCACCACATACAGATTGCTTTAGAGGAAGACAAAGTTGGTGAAAGGTATCCCCCCGAGAGGGGAGGCGGTGGACAGAGTGGGACAGTGTATTAAGTAGTATATTCTCATTCCCCTGCTTTCCCTGCCTTAGTACCACTGTTGCTGTTGTGGAGTGAGAGCAAGAGAGGAAGGAAATTTCTCCATTGCAGAGGCAGTCAGGCAAAGGACAGGAGAGAGGGAGAATAAATCAGACCCAGCTGGGTCTCCAGTGACCACCTGCAGCAAGGGAATAGTGCAGGAAGACAGCGCAGGAAAAGGGAGGGGGCAAGGAATATTGACGAACACCTCAGTGTTTCGAATGTCCTTTTACTGTATGTCGCCCTTTCCTACTGGCCCAACTGTGCCGTCTAAATCTACCCTCAGTAATTTAATGTCCCACAGTCCCTCCCCTTCAATTGGCCGGCTCATTCCTGCACACCTCCATGACAAATTGCAATTGCCATCCATTGCCTAGCAAAACAGTGTCTGATTTGGCAAATGGTCAAAGTGCCCATTATCTGGCAACAGAGGGTCCATACAAGGTAAGATCAAGGAGGGAGGAGAAGGACAAAGGGAATTTAGGGGACGAGAGGGAGATTAGCCCAGTCCGAAGTTAGAAAGCACATTAACCAACCAGAGGTAAGATATTTTTATGCTGAGGCTCAATCATAAAGGCAATCTCATAGAGAGAAGAAACATTTTGTAAGGTGTTCAGGAACTACAGGTACG
Organism: Apeltes quadracus; assembly: GCA_021346845.1. Classification (NCBI taxonomy): domain Eukaryota; kingdom Metazoa; phylum Chordata; class Actinopteri; order Perciformes; family Gasterosteidae; genus Apeltes; species Apeltes quadracus. Next base: position 969,766 of record CM037918.1, read on the forward strand.
ACTGCAATTGCACACCTTTTCCTCTAAGACACTTACACCCAGATTCCTGTCTCTAAAAGCATAAAAAGTTTGAGAGAACTAAAAATAGATTGTAAATCATTCATCAGACTGGAAAATTATGTGAGCATGTTTATGTTGAGCAGTGTTGTATTCAGGACCACCTAAACCGAGAACTAAGGCTGCGTGAGGCCGAGTCTAGATTCAGACCGGAGTATTCAGAGAATAAGACACTGCATGAGACACTTAAAATGTGATTTGGATGATGGCAACCATATAGTTATTCCTCACATTTATTCAGGAGATCCACATTGCCATAAAGACAAGACAATGAAGATCATTAAAGGTGAGTTAAATGTGTGGAAATGTTTAAAAATGAACAGTGCCATAAAACATTAGACCCTAGTGAAGATTGGAATGAGCCATCGAGTCCACACTGTTGTGGAGTATGTTTGACGGCATATATATGGTAAATAGTGCTTATTAGTGCTATCAACATGAACTGTGTGAATTTATTGATCATAATCCTTTCTGTGGAGTTACAGTATAAAGCAGAAGTGGAAAGCAGAAACATGACTCTTTCTAATCCTAATAATGAAGGAGTCAGGTGTTCTTCTCAATTATGTATATGGGAAAAAGAAAATTGATATATTTGATATTTGGCCTTGTCAAGCATACATACACACAGATGTATGGTGTACTGCCATGTTCATGTTCCCAGTTTTACCAAGACCTCCTCTCTCCCCGAGCTGTGTTTCATCTTAAGTGACTTTATTGAAGCCAGGTCTGTGTTTTTATTTTCCCTGAAAGGAGAGGAGGGAAAGAAAGGCAAACTGAGCCAGAGAGGAAGAACAGCAGCCTCTACCTAGCCCATAGGACACATTTAGTAATCCCTCCAATGATGTCCAGGGCCCAGTGATGGTTACCAGACCTGCAAATACCCCCACAAACACACACACAATCCATTTTTATCGTATTTGGGTCTGCAGCGTTGTATTTCCTGCCCTCTCTTAGCGCCACACACACACTGCACTCGAAAACAAAAATCCATACTATCGACCGCCCAGTGTCACCACAATTATTCTTTTGAAACAGCCATTGAAAACAAATTACATCTGCACTGCGTTTTCATCCGATTGCTCTGGGTGAGCAATGCTCAACGGTTGGGTCAACCCTGCCTTTGCTGATCCTCAGAACTCTCCCTATAGGTTTGTTGTCTATAGCATACTGTTGCTAACGACCATTCTGTTTCTCTATGTGTGTGTGTGTGTGTGTGTGTGTGATAATCCAGTCTGGGTTCTTGGAGGGAAAGAGCTAAGAGTAGATCAGGTTAAAAGAAAATACCCTAAAAACAGAAAATCTGTCTGCGTGTGGAAAACAGGCATTTTAACATTTCCTGATACTATTTCGATCAAAATGAATTTTCTTTACTCATTCCAACATCTAGTTTGTTCATATATGAATAACATATGTATAAGCCAGAGCCGGCCCGAGGCATAAACGAACTAAGCGGCTGCTTAGGGCCCCCTCTGGCCACCAGGGGGCCCCAAGCAGCCAGCGAGCCGGCCCAAGCTGCCGGGAGTTGCCAGCGAACCGCGACCCGCAAGGTGGTGCAAGCAGCCGGCTCACGTGTGTGCATTGACAAGCGTGAATTATAGCTCAGATATAAGGTGTCAACTTAGGGAGCCAGAGATCTGGGTTTGATTCCTACCTGGGACCAGGTGTTTTTTCGTTTCTGGCTGACCGCTGCCCCCCCGACATGCAAGGGGAGGCTAAAGCCCGTTCAGTGCTGCAAGCAGCCCTAGTTTTGTATTATAACCTCACTGTATTCGTTTAGAATTTTCGCTATAACATTATAGCGTGACATTTGTGCCAATAGTCTTCTAGCACAGGTGACTCTTCATGGTGGGAGGGGGGCCCCCAAATCAAATTCTGCTTAGCGCCCCCAAGAGGCTCGGGCCGGCACTGGTATAAGCACATCGTAATTCAACAAATCATGCCAAGCGAGTTTCGGTTTTGAGTTTTTGTACTTATAACGGCAAAAACCCATTGAGGGTGTCTTTCATATTCTTTTTTCCAAAAGCCCAATTTCCAGTCCACCATCACCACCAGCAGATAGAGTTATATGTTTAGTCATAAAATACTGTTATTCTATAAATATATATATATATATATATATATATATATATATATATATATATATATATGACAATAAATAAATAATATATATATATATTTATTTATTGTTCCGATGTTTTTTGTAACACATTGAGAAATTGACAATCAAAAATCAGTTGCGCCACTGAATTCCTGTTGAATAAAATACATTTCATGACATATTTATTCATCCATTTGATACAAATCTGAACTGATCTTGGTGCAGTAAAATTTGTAGTTGTCCGTCTTGTTGAATAATCCTATTGGCCGTATCGTGGTCATTGATTATTCTGGGAAAGCCATACAGAGAGGCAGTCAGATTGCAACACCAGCATCACCCACTACTATTACATCTAACTGTGTTACTCCATCTAACAGCATTAACCCCGTCCTCTGCAGCACAAAAGCTACTTCCAACAGCTCCGGTCCAGCGGCGCCATGCGACAACGGGAGAAAACAACAACTAATATCCAGCCAGCACAGTTGGTAATTAATCCTGGCTTGGCTTCCGTCGACCAAGGAGCACAGCAAAAGGCTAGGAGGCAGGATCCCTTTGTTAAGCTTTGACCACACAAGTCACCTCACCGGCCCTCCCGAAGCGGGGAAACGCCAACTTTGGAGTATTAAGAAAACCAATAGCCTTGTTGACATGAACACGGAGGCCTAACCCCCGCAGCCTCCTCATATGAAGCATTGATTTTTCTGTCCGGCTGCAGAACTGAACCCATTCATTCTCTACGGCCGAGCCCGAGATTTGCGCGTAATGTGAGTGCCCTGTGCACACACACAGACACACACACACAGACAAAACACACAGAGGCCATGGCTAAATTCTCCTTTCATCCTCTCAGTCTTACCGTGGGGGTGGAAAGTTGAGGATTAAAGTCACCCCTCCTCCTCCTCATTTCACCATCACTCCAGCACCAAAACACACTCACACACACTTGTACACACAGATACATGAGTAAACATGCAGAGACACACACCCAGTGCCCTGTGTAAGGAGGCCAAAGAGGAGGTGAGCTTAAATGTATTGGGGTGAAGCTGAGGCAAGTGAACCTCTTGCTCTTTGGGGATTCAGGTCGCAGCAGGACTCTTTTGCATGTAGGCAGGCAAACACTATGGTGCAGCTGCTGCAGGTAAGACCTGTCCACATCGCTGCACCCCTTGGTGCAGGTTTCACCATAAGCAATAGGTCATCTCTGCGTTTTTTTGGGCAGTTGTTTTATAACATTTTTGTTTGCTCTATTGTCTCGTTTCTTGCAGTGCATTAAGTAGGCCTCTCCGCATCTCCATGCCGTTTCCGGCGGCAGCAAAAACAGGGCAAAACCACAGCGAGTTCATGATTGGATTCTTGGCCCGATTAACTAACTACAAACATGTAACTGAAAAAGTGCAAAACACAAACAGTAATTTGGGAGTGACAGCTGTATCTCACGTGACCTTAATGTGTGATGCAAGAGGAGAAATACATGAAATCAAAGTAGAAGGCTGGAATAGAGCAAGAGGGAAGCAAGGAGTTCGGGCGGTCTGCAATAACCAGCATTTGCTCAATTAGCATTGGCGCATTAGTGAAAGCACAATGTCACAACCGCAGAACTGGGCTCCTCTCCCTTCAGGACACGCTGTGAGACATTCAGAGATATTAGCATAGGGCGAGCTAACGAAGAGGGAAGACGAAAGGAAAGGAAACATTTTAAGAACAGCACATTTTCAAAGTGCTGGTTGTACCCGTCATTAAACATTCATGGAAGTCTCCCCTAAGCGTGAGGAGCAGTTTGGTTTTAGGGAAGATGTGTTGCAGATCAAGTCAGTGGTGTGTGTGGGGGGTGTTAGCAAAAAAAGTATTTTATTTTGTTTGCCTTAATCCTTTAGGATAACAGCCGCATAATCCTCTCTGTCTGCCTCTGTTCCAATTTGCTCACGAACCTCAATCGTGAAACAATGAATAAATGTAAGATCACTAACTGATCTGTATTAGGAACTGGAAACCGCTATCACCAGTAAATGACATGCTAGTCCCTTATGGAAAACAATCCCAGGAATCCCCAAATCCCTTTTATCTGGTGTGTATGTGCAAAAGTGGAAGTATCTGTGTAATTATTTTCAAAATAAAATAATAGGTATAAGTAAGTGCATAAGTGCACGCTGACCAATCAAATTATTTCTAACTTTGTTATCCTCCCTCCCATTGTATTTAATTACAAGGATTACTCGTATTAATTACGTGCCGGCGATAACCAATGGGCTTATTTCCAAAAGCAGTCCCTTTAACGGAGGTATGCCGTTAAACGAGGTGACTAAAGAAAGTGCAACCAAAACTACAACAAAAGAATCGTACAAAGCAACAGTGTAGAGTCTCAGTAGTGCACAATGATCGCGTCCACCGATGATTTGGCATAAATCAGTTGTCTTCAATTGGTTCACCTTGGCACCAAATTGATTCATATTTTACAATAATAAGTCACTCCATGTTGTTGGTTGTTCTTTGGGTAGTTTGGTTGCTAAAATGCCAGCATCAAATGAGCTCTGGGTCCATTCATACTTCAGCTGACATGCTGAAGTTACTTTGTTTAGGCCATGCACTTAATACAGTGTATAAATAAGACACCAAATGTATATACACAAGTGCTGCCATCAATTTCATCAATTATGTTAAAAAAACTATTTTAAAGTAGTGTGCAGTCTTTAGAACTCTTAACTAACTTAATTGTTAACATGTCGATAATACTGTCAGCAAAAACGGCCAAAACCACAATAACACACCTAACTTGATTCTTCAACTGGATTCATCTTTTTAATGATAATTGTCAATAATAATTGGAATATAACAAAATATATGTAGTATTTCTTCTTTGGTGTACCTGAAGGTCGAAGTTTCCTGCTGCCGAATGCTGAAAACGGCCCATTTTTAAGACCAATAGCTTCCAAACACCAGCCGAACATGATATACTAGAGGTCACTCAGTTGAAGAGATGCCATTATTTTCTAACGTGTACTTTCCTACTTCTTTCAGGAAGGAGAGAGTCCATACAGCACACGGTTTGACACCTTTCCTATCTGGAGGAGGCTGGGGACATGCCAGTGGTGTAAACAGCCGGGACGAGACACGGATCACGATCACACAACGGCTTTGGGGACAAACGCTTCGTGGAAACAGACGCCATTTATTCATTTTCATTTTCTTTCTTCTCTTTTCAACGTGCTGCTTTGGACAGCACCAATTGCAGATAGGGGGAGTTTGGGGAAAGGAAAAGGGTTGCTGCTGTCGTGGGATATTTATTCCCTGAAAACTTGCACAGGAGATATTGTGTGATTTCTTCTCAACTCTGAGGGACAAATAGAAATTGTAATCACAGTATGCTTGAGGGAAATGCATGCAGCTTACAAGGAATAATATCCATTACGTCCATAACCTGAAGAGAAACTTGCATTGTACTTTCAGTAATCAGGCAATGTACCCTGAGTCCATAGGAACAGTGTGTTAATGTAGTTTAATCTCTGACGCCGAGGGGATACACACCCCGGCGTCCCGCCGTCTGAGCAACTGTCTTTATATTATGGAAACAGAGATTTGGAATTAGGTTTATTCCATGAACATGAAATTCATCATGATTTATAACCAGGCGGCAGTTATGCCGTATATATTAAAAGGGGCCGGTTTTAAGGGAAGGATGAGATCAATATCTATGCATTGGAAAGGCTGCCTATAAAATGAGCAGTTATTACCTTTTTATTTTTAAGACACTTTAAGTGGAATGTAAACATGGTCTCAATTCCTATTGATTGTCAACAGTAATCAATCCATACATTTACAGTGGCATTGATTCAAATCATCACACTTCCCCTCCCCTCCGATCGTTCTTTAATGTGATTATAAGGTGGTGTCCTGCATGTTCTACTACCCATAAACAACTAAAAGCATAATGTAATGAAGAGGACAAATAGATTTACAGGAGTATAAAAACTAGATGGGAAACAAATGATTTATATGGAGTAGCAGGACAAAGTAGTGGTAGCAGACAGTGGTGTCGATGAGCAGATGTGTGTGTGTGTGTGTGTTTTCATGTGTGACATAGCAGACAGTGAGCTGCTCTACAAACATGTAGACAGGGCGTAGGAGGTGACTGATGACCACCATCACATCACTATCAGCTCATCATAACACTCAATGAACACACACACACACACACAGCAAACATGGAGCTCTCCAGAGAATATTTCACTGTGTCTGGAGCAGCTTGTTTGACTTGTTAAAACTAACTGATATAAACAAATAGGGTGCAAACAATGTTAAATAATTGCATTACGTCTGCACTTTCTGCAGTTCGCATTTTAAGAACACATGTTCACCTGTTCTTTAGATGTTGTATTTGAATGATTCAAGCTCAATTCTCAAATTAAATCTTAAAGGTTAAAAAAAAAATCTAGGAAACAAATAGTTCAGCGCACGGAGGTCATTTTCATTTCCATCCCCTTCTTTCCTCTGTGGCATTCAAGCTGCTCACTCTCTGGTGTCAGCAAACTGCTCTTTCAAACAATCCCTCTGAGTGAATTACAATTTTCTTTCCTTTCCCTGTCTTTTCTCTCATTTCTTTGCTGTCCTTTCTTTTCTGATGGGCCACTGAACCTTTTCCCTGGCTGTGTATGCACCAGCAAACATGCTGATACGATCTTAAAGGTCATGTTCTTTTCACGTTGACAAAGGCCTTCCAAAACTTCAACGAGGGGGTCCCTCTAACGGAGAGCACGGTTAGACTGCACTAGCAGCAGTGGCAGTAGCAGCAACTCAAGCTGAGGCCTGATTAATGCTCTACATCAAGAGCCCTTCTTTTTCCTAGTCAACCTGCATTTCCTGGAGGCAGCCATGCTGAACTTTGGTGGCCCATCAGCCCCGGTGCTCATCTAGTTCCTATTCATTGAGATTTAAAAGGATAAAGTGATTATCACTGATGAGCAGCACTTGGGTTCTAATCTGGAGCCGCTGTGCCATCCAATCATGTAAAATGAGCTAAAAAGCTAAGTAGGTTCCCTTCTGATGAAGGAACTTTATCATGTTAGTCCATGAAAGCAGTTCTGCTCAGTGGGGCAAACAAACAACTCAAGGTGATTTCAGGGAATTGCTTTGAGTTAACACAACAGATAAATGACTCCAAGTCGTGGAGTGTGCTGAGTTTCAGTGTGAAAGCTCCGAGGACATTTGGCGCAACGGGAGGTACATGCAGCTAAAATGTGTGAGTGCGTGTGGGTGCATCTTGATGCGCAGGTGTGTACGTATGTGTCAATGTTGGACTTCTCTCGCTCGACAGATCCTCTCTCCCCTGCCTTGTTTTTAAAAGGCAACCATAATGGCCGGTAAGGACAGCCTTAAGAGCTGTTGGCAGCTTGAAGCTTGACGCAACCAAAGGTCATTGATTCCCCCCCACCCCACCCTCTGCAACTCTCCCCTCTCTTTTTTTAAACAATTCATCGGGATTTTGGCATTTTGTGAACACACACAGGACAGCTCGCCGACAAGCCGACCTTGACAGCGAATTGGATAAATAAACCTTCAATTTAGCCCGCTCTCCTCCACTCCCCTTCCCCGAGCGCAGCTCGGCAAGCTCAGGCAGCGAGTCCCACCGGGAGCCTTCACCTATCCATATCGTTCAGCCCACGCTCGGCTCGGTGCCGCGCCGCTCTCCCCTCCCTCCCCCTCCCTCCTCCTCCCCGGGCTGTCTAGCCGAGCTGCCCTCAACCACAGTGACAAACGCGGTCTTAAAGATAAGCTAATAGCCCCCTTGCGCTCCAGTCAAAGTCGATCCTCACGCCACGTCGGAAATGTAATGCCAATTCCATCTCTCACCCCACTCCCCCCCCTGCCGTCGACTCCATTCCCCACCGCCTCAGTCAAACCCACAAACCCGCACCAACATGCATGCAAACACACACTTCTCCATACCTATCGGATGGGCTTCACCCGTCCCAGGGGAGCGTCAGGGAGTGAGAGCACTACTCCATAACGGGTAATGACATGGCATTTAATGATACTGTCCAAAATGATACGGGGCCTCTAGCCGACAGCTACGGCTGCTCTGCATGGAGGCCGCGCAGCCGTGGAGAGCCAGATAAGCTTGGCTGGGCTAGCTTTGTGCGTTTGCGTGTGTGTGTGTGTGTGTGTGTGTGTGTGTGTGTGCGGGTGCACATTGGTGTGTTTGCCGCTTCCCAACACGGCAGAGGCAATATTGCATCTTTCACTCGTTCTGTCGCCTGATCTGCACAGCCGCCATTCCTCCTCGTCGCCTCACCTCCCCACCCTGTCGCTCTTCTTTTCTTCTTTCATTCGTTCTCCTCTCCTCTGTTCATCTTTTTATCTCATTTCTTTACACGTTGTAAAAAAAGTTTCCTCTAAATAAGTTTTCTGTGCTGCGCTAGTTTGGAGATGGATTAACATCACGCTGCAAGGCTTAGAACGAGCATCGTCAACAGAAGAATACATTTCTTATTCTTGTGCTGTGTCGTGTTTTAAGTGACGGAACGAGACAGATCAAACCTAAATCACACGTTCCCTTACATTGGTGCAATAAACATCCCACATTGCCTTAGTTCACATTTCCAGCCTTCAGCTGCAGCAAATACCATCCACCACAACAGACGGCGTGCATATGGTTCGGCTTAACACCAAGGGGCAACGTCGCACAGTTCAAACCGCACCGCTCAGACTGTCTGTGGGGGTGATGAACGGCAGTCAAAGCAGGGTCATACGACAATGGGAATACCATTAGGGTCTGCAGTGTTAACCCACAAGTACTGATGCTGACAGTCTTATGATCACATGTCACACAGCGCCAGTGTGTCAGCTCTGAATGATTCCAAACATTCAGAGCTGACACAAGCTTCTTTAGCTAGGTCCAGCATGCCCCTGGGTCTTCATCCATAGGGCAACTCGAAGGGCGAGCATCCTGTAGACGCTTATGGGACTTCTCGGATTGAAAACAGAAGAAAGGGGATTAGTTGGTCGCAGTTTCTTCCACCCAAATCAATAACCCTCCTCAGCATCCGTTTTAGGGTCTTATTAAACTTCTATGAGGCCTTCCGTACACTCAGGTTCTCACTTGGCTTACCTTTAAACAACACGTCCGCTTCATTACCCAAGACATGAAGCAACGTCCTTGGTCCGTTAAGACCTACTTCAACATGCCGACTCTACTACAGAGGAGAAATAATTCTCTGGCCACGGCTCCTTTTAATACCTCATAATTATTCACCTCGGAGGTTGACGCTTTATCCATTAAAAAAGGGCTTAGTATACACGCCCAATCTACTTTAGGCCACTGCTCCCTCCCTGCCGTTCTGCAAAATACTTCTAGGTAGGCCTCAATAACATCTTCTCCAGTTTGCTTGGTGAGCACTCTACCGAGTTCTGTAGGTTTCTTTGGTCTTATCAGATGCTACCAGAGTTGTCATCATGTCCTGTTATGCTCTATAAGGCTCTGGGCCGGCTGGGTTTGAGTGTCCAGATCGTGTTGCTCTCACCACCCTTATTTATTCTGAATCTTTGTTAGCAATGGATCCCCAATGCCTCCCTGTCTTTGGTCTTATCTCCTCTGTGTGTTCTCGCGAACTGCTGTTCCTTCATCCTTCCCCCCTACTGCTTCTCGGTCCTCTATATACACCTATGGCATATGGGCTGCAGGTGTGCCCAATGCCAGGAGCCCATTGGTTGCAGCCCATGCACTGCGTAGTACACACGAGGGGCGGCACGGTACATCAAGAAACATCCGAACCGTTCGGTTCGCGTGTCTCGGTTCGGTTCGTGTGCGTCGCACGGTTCCACGCATGCGCAATGGAAGCTCTCGCCCGTTTTTCACCTCTGGCAGAGCGTTTCCTTTTCGCGCGAAATAAGAGTTGTGGACTCGCAAATAAACATTAAAAGTGATGTAAGGAGCGCTGCAGGTCACGTCACGTGTAGAAATGGCGAGTGAGAGAGATAAAGGAAGGTTGTGCGGGGTTGGAGGATAGAAGTCCGGTGTGCAGGAACATTTTGGATTTCTTGTTACCTACGATGACAACGGAAATAAAACCGTTGATAGTGTGTGCAAGCATTGTGCAAAACGCTTTCAACATGCTAATGGGAACACGTCTAACATGTCAGTTCATATGAGGAGACATGACGCCAACGTGTCGGTAGACAGCGTCAGCAGGAGACAACTTGTACTGTCCGCAGCATTGAGCAGCCTCTCAGTGATCAGTCGGACTGATAACTAAAGCAACGGGGATGTTTAGAGCCAAAGATATGCAACCTTACAGCGCGATGGAGGGTGAAGAGTCAGCTGATGAAAGTACTCGAGCCGCGTTATAATATTCCGTTTCTGCACCGCTGTAATTCCAAAACTGTATGACGAGACACAATGAGAAATCATTAACGAATTGTCCCACGTAGCTCTTATTTAAAAGACAGAGCGTTAAGAGTTACTCTTTTTCTTTTAAAGGATACCATTTTTGTAAGAGCTACGGTGAAGAAGTTAATTTTAATCTTAGTGTGCTAAAAGGCACATAAGTTCCTGTTGAGATTTCATCAATGTCTTCTCTCTTGCTGCATCAAAATCTCATCTAGTTTCCCTCAGAGATGGTCTCAATGCGCTGAAAGTCAAGTCAAATTCAGTTTGTACATAATTGCAAGATATAACAATACTGTATCCTAAATTGTGGATAATTAAGCTATATATCACATGCTGAAGTACATTTCTGGAGTATAAAATATAAAATAAAAATAAAAACAAGAACCGTACAGAACCGAAAACCGTGACCCTAAAGCCGGGATACGAACCGATACGAAGTGTCATCATTGCTCCTTTTATACACTGACGACAGGACAACATACACCGCGCAGGATGCATCGGGCAGGCTGCACGGTGTATGTTGGTCATTTATACTCTTGGTTCGCCATCAAAACTTAATTTGAATGTGCATTCTTAAAGTATGTCTTGCTTGTAACAATCAGAAGCATGTGGGAAAAAAAAAATTAAAACAAATATCGACTGCACAAAGGCCCTCTGCTACAGTGTGTGTGTTCGTATACGTGTGTCACGCCACTGATTTCTGACACCTGGTAATGCTGAAAGTAAAACATGACCTCCAGCTCAGTGGGGCTGGCTGTGATAATGAGCGGCTTGCTCCGAGCGCTCTGACACACGCAGGATAAATCTGTGTCGGCTACTCAATCAGGTAATTAGACCTCAACCTACAATGCCGGTTAATAAGTGTTCAGGTAGAGCTAACAGCTGCCTTCACACACCTCAGCTGTGTTCACCCTCGAGCACATTAAGTGCAACTTTGTTAAGAAAAGGAGCATTTGTTTGTCTGCACGATGGGAACACTGGTGTGTGTGTGTGTGTGTGTGTGTGTGTGTGTGTCTATCTCAAAGAATTGGCAATAACCCTTGTGACATTGATCAGAAGGTCCTATGTAAATACAGGCGTTAACAAGATTAGTGTTTGCTTGCCCTTGTGCATATATGTGTGTGTGTGGCTGCATGTCAGAGTATCTGAAGCCCTGAGGGCAGCCGGGGGCTCGCCTCCAGCATCTGTTCCTACACCGACAAGAGCAAGACACACCAAGACATGTATCCTGCAGCCAAGCTATTTAAGTACACACACAGAGAGGGACCTCCTAACCTTTCAAAAATCATGCACGACGTTACAAACAATCACAAAGAGACAACCTGGCCTGGAGTGCCCAGATAATGCAACACCCGTCTCCGTCTTACAAGGCCGCTGCTTCTCAGAGGCTGCAGGGCAAATCCAGGAGGAATGATGTAATAGGAACCGATGGGGTATGGGAGCTTCTTCCTCTTTTCTCTTCTTCCTAATTCAGGCCCCGTATCCCCTTTATTCCAGTCAGGTCATTCAATTTTATACAGCTGCCCCGTTTTTAACACATCTAACGTCTGATCATGCACATCAGGTCACATTACCGTCCTTAGTCATTGTAGGTTGTCTGTCGTCATGTATTTTTGGGGGTTTTGTAACTTTGGGAAGGCATGTAGCAATTTTCACTGGTATCTTTGGTCTATGGTTTGAATCCATTCCCCAAGATGTTTGCTTCAGATTGTTTAGCTCTCTCATATGTGACATTTAGCAACGTGTATTACAGCTATCCGCCAATACATTCTGTATGATCGAATCCTTTTACAAAAATACCCATAAATGGTCAGAAATCAGAGCCCCATTTTAGAAAGCGGCTGCCTCTTGGGTCTTTGGAGCGCGGGTAATTCCCGAGAGTTTACTTCACACCTATCCTGCATTGTTGTTTCCCCGCGCCCCCACCCCCACTACTCTTTTTTCAGATGGACAAATAAGTGTAGCAGGATCGTATTAGAAATGCAAGCAGCCCGCCCAACCATCACAAATCAGTCGTCTCTCTGGAGCGCGCCTTGCCATCACTCACAGGGCACAGCAAATACATTACAGGGAGAATTACTGGGTGGCTGACACAAATGAGCGGGACCTGGGAACCTGCAGTAAACTAATCACAGCCTGGGCCCGGCTCCCAAAAGCCACAGCTAAACTACTATCCCACTGCTGTTCTTATAGCACCTGCCCTCTCACCATGTGTGTGTTTGTGTGTTTGCTTGTGCCTATAGATTTAACCCCAGGGTGTATAAATAAACAGCAAACGTTGATGATTTTGCATTCATATTCATGAACGTATGTTGATGTATGTACGTATTTTGATACCAGTGTTACTATACTGAGTTTGATAATCGTATCTTTTGTTCATTTCAGAGCAGGAACTGGAAAGTACTCCTTTATTGTAAGAAGAACAAAGAACGCCATGTAAGGCTTTTCCTATTTTCTCCACTAACCAGTGGCTTAAAAGATTGTTCATCCAATGTTTCTGAAACAACATGTCCAGTTTGCTACAGCCACTTCTCCAACGGTTCTGTGTGACAAACACTGATGTGTCGTGTGTCATGTATATATGTGTCATGATGTGTCGTAGAAAAGCCAAGTTACTTATCAGTGTTTGTTTCAAACTTTCTAAAATATAGTAGTTGTGTAGATTGAGTTGCATACACGGATTACCAGTAGACAATTGTAACATTGATACCAACACTGGGTGTGGGAACATTGCATTAAATCTATTCTAAATATAAAAAAATACTTCATTAAGCGTAATTGAGTTAGACAGTACATAACTGTTTTTAATCTTTAGTTTTCACTCAGTTTCTCAAGGATAACCCTGAACCCAATATTCACCAATCAGTTCCAACCGGCTAAATTACAATCAGAATCAGAGTCAGACTACATTTATTGCCATAATATGTCAGACATACAAGGAACTTGACTTAGCGGTTGGTGCATGAAAACAGATGACAATGGGTCAGAAGTCTAAGGAAATTGTTTAGTTTAAAATAGGGCTGTCAAAAATAGTGCACTAATGGCGTTAATTAGATGTTTGTCGTTAATTACATCAATTTTTTTAACGGAAAACTCGGATTAATTTGATTAAAAATTGTAATCATTTGACAGCCCTAGTTTAAAAATAAAGGAAGAAGACTTTCAAAAAATTAAGTGCACCAGCAAACAGATCGTGACAAATGAAAGTGTTTGTTAGTGTTTGTGCAGGTGGAGTGTGAGGAAAATGACGGGCTCTGTTGATGAGCCCGACTGCCGACGGGAAGAAGCTGTTTGTGTGGCGGGAGGTCTTGGTCCTGATGGACCGCAGCCTCCTGCCAGATGGAAGGGGCAAAAACGTAATGTCCGGGGTCAGAGGGGTCGGCAACAATCCTTCTAGGCTCGCTTAAGGGTCCTGGAAGCGAACAGGTCCTGGAGAGACGGCAGATTGCAGCCGATCACCCTATTAGAAAAGACTTTTCTAATATCTATATCTAATGATACTAATAATGTAACCCAGATACTACCTACAAATGTGTCCCCCCCTTCCTCTGCCTCGGTTCCTCCCTGTCAGCGCTTGCTGGATCAGCCGGGGTTGGTTCCTGCACCTCTTTTCTTAATTGGCGTTAAAGATGCCCAGGGCCCCGGCTACACACATACAATGTACACGCACACAGATGGTGACTCTGTGCTGCTTTACAGTGGCAGAGGAGAGTGGCTGACGGGTGGGAAAATTAGCCTTGGGTGTAGAGAGAGAGAAGAGAAGAAAAAAAGCCTCCAAAGCAGAGTTTTGCGGGATGAATACTGCAATGATGGCAGATATTCCGCTCTTAATTACTGCCTGCTTACTCTGCCCTCCCCAAGCCTTTCGCTCCCACCCAGCCGCTAACCCCGTTTATTACTTTCTCACCCCTCACCTCTCTCTCTGCCTGCAGCCCCAGGCGTCTATCACGGAACCTGTGACTCCCACACAAGGGATAACAAATGAAGGTGTCCTCAAATAAAGGAGGGAGGAGGATTAGTGGGGGAGCGGATATGTGTTCAAAAGACCTACATCTTGAGTATTTCTCCTTTTAATAACATGTATTAACATAATCGAAGACAACTTTTTGAGTTCTCAATGTTGAAAATACCTCTAAAGAAACAAGAGACGGGGTTTGTGGTTTAAAATAATTATCTTTTCCACCAACTCTTTCACAAATATGACAGAACGTCATTACTACATGTTTGATCTACATAATAAAATGAAATTGTATTTACTTTCAAATTTGTTAAATTAAGTGGTTTATGCAGAGTCTATTCTTGCTTGATCTAATAATAGCTAAATGGTCAAAAAGTTGCCATGGTTATCTGATGTGGATGAGGCGGGATATCTTCATACTTCTCAATAATCAGTTGAGAGAAGCAAGTACTACAATTCAATTCTTTTAAGTGAAACGTGTGCGAGCCACCGTAACCTCTGTCCTTATTCTTGTCCCAAACTCTCACACTCACACACTTACAAATCAATCTTGTGGTTCCGTGTTGCTGGTCTCTGGAGGGAAGGTTTCCTATTGACCCAGTCCATGGACTGAGAGTCCTTCTCTCTCTGACTCACTTACTTACACACATTGTACCGTATGTGGCCATGTTTCCTTTCACTGAAACGCTTAGTGCAGTGGCAAGTTCATTCTATACATATATATATATATATATATATATATATATATATATTCTAACCCTTTTATAATAATTCCATTCTTATTACGGTATTTTTCAGAGTTTACAGGGAGATTGAACCAACATGTGTGGTCATTTAGCGTGTTTTTTCTCTCAAAGCTCAGTTTGGGATGACGGGCGTGTGAGTGGGTGGTGTAGGGGTTAGAAATATTTCCCTGTCCCCCAGTGTGCGCGATGCTGTATTAAAGCCATATTTCGCATCACTCTTGGCAGATATATGGGGTGTCTTAAACAATATGAACTATGTGTTAAGAAATAAATTGCTTACACTGCTAGAATTCTTACAGGAACACTTCAATCCAGACCCCCAAGACCATCCAAGATCATTATTTCTTGCACATTTTCCCCAGTGCAAGCATAGGTACTGATTGTAATAAAACACACTGTGTGTAGGAGTGTATGGGGGGTGGGGGCTTGAGGGAATGCTACCATGACAGTGACATTGCTGTATACCATTCATCTTCTTCATTTACACTCCAGGATCTGGCGCTCTCTGCAGCTGCTGTGCTCAACGAGCCAAAGTTGTTTGATTTTGAAAGGGGTTGATTTTAAGGTATAACCATATTTTTTCTGTCTATCAATCTGTGGAAGTGTGTGTGCTCTGCGCTTTGTGCTCTGTGTGTGTGTGTGTGTGTGTGTGTGTGTGTGTGTGTGTGTGTGTGTGTGTGTGTGTTCAGGGGTGCTCGCTGTAAGAGAGCAGCATTCTTTCTCACTATTCACGTTCCTGCTCAATAAAGGTACTCAACGCGTTTCAGCAGAGGTTTGAAGACACCCACTGTACACAGTTACATTGAACACACCGTCTTGTCTGTAGAAATGTTCATGTTTGCAGTAAGAAAAATGTGAATCCTAATTTGAGTGCCTGTGCCTAAGCTATAGGACGCGTTGCTCAGTGTGTGACACAATTTATTTTCCATTTGATTCCAGCTCTTGATCTCTTGCCATATATATATATATATATTCCAAAGGATCTAATTTAACCACTGTGGTCAGTAGGGAAATTAAACAAGAGAAAAATTCACTGAAAGTGCACCATCTGCATTTTTACATTTAACAACCCAAGGATGATGATTTATACAGTGTGGGAAAGCTCAGTACAATAGGCTACTCAAACGTTATCCTAAAGGTGATCAGCATGCTACCTGTTCACCCTGCAGGGGGCTTCCAATTTTACTCTCAAATGTTTTAAAGCTGAAAACAGCTCTGTGAGAAAGGAAAGCAAGACTGAGGACGAAGCCTGACCTGAAATCTGAGAGGATATGATGTAAAATGTTCAGCTTGCTGCTACTTTAATTCTTAGAATTTGTGTCTCCTTTATACCATGTCTTTTTAACAGACCAATTATAATCAAATCATACTATATTGGCTGCAATTTGGACAAAGGAATAAATGAGGACGGAAGCAGGCCCGATATGACACAGGAACACCACTTACAGCCAGTTTGTAATTCGGACATAAACAATTGAGCCTCTAGTTGTTTCTTGAAATGTTCTGATTATTTTGATAGCTCTTCTTACTGACAGGAGTTTCAGAATCCAGCGGCGCTCCAGTTAGACCTCATTCCCCTTTGCCGTTTTGTATTCTTCAAGTTTCAGACCGTGTGGCGTAGACATTACATGGACTTTGGACATGGGAACTAGGCTGGAGTCTTTCTATAGTCATGTCAAATGTGTTTATTCTAAGGTGTAGATACGTTCAGGGTTGCAGCGCACATGTAAAAGAGGCTTGTCGGAACTTTGAATGGATATCTTATAAAAGAGGTGATACCAAACAAGAAAGAATAAGAAAAAGCAGTGAATCATGGCCGTAGTTATATATCCGTCCCACTTTATGACAATGAAATGATGGCTCATTCCTTTAAATTCAGTGGGTTGATTGAGTTCAGTTTCAGATACAATTCTTGCCTTAACCACAAAACCCCTGCTTAAACAGATTTGTCTTTGGCTGTCTTCCTAAATCTCTAAATATGTCAAACCTCAATCCAAATGATGTATTTATCTCACACGCCAGGGTTCCACTTTTTGTGCAAAGACGACATGGCACATAAAAGATGATAAAGGGACACTGGTGCAAGGCAGATCCTCCGGACTATAGCTTCCCGTTTCTCACTGCCAAATTCAAACAGGCTTTAGATCACCAGCTGTATTCATGAGCGTTGACAAAAAGTGGTAACAACCACGCTCCACTCGTCAGATCTCAATCCCCCCCAGAGATACAACACTCGTCTGTCTAATACCTATGACTCCGGCCGCCCACTCTCCCTCCCCAAACAGCGATGACTGATGTCGAACACCAACCAACCCCCGTAGCGCATGTCCCAAAGATTTTTCCACCCTGCCACTGAACCCAAATCCCCGAGCAGCGCCGTTATGCTCGCTGTCAAACACCAACAAGAGCTCTTGTTTTCAGCTGTTTGTTTCAATCTCTGCCGTCAAAGGCGGAGTGATTCTTTGTGGTGGCTAACCAGGGTTTGTCATTGTTCGGATGATGGATAAGGAAGAGGCGGCCCGGGGATACAGGTATTTTCTTTTTGTATGTTGTAGGTCAAAATGAATCTCACGGATGTAACTGCAAACAAAGGACCTGGTTGCCAGACTGTTTAAAGTTTCTGGAGGTTGAGTATTTCCGCCAAAAATGAATGAATTCAACCGACAGACTTGCCTAGAGAAACATTTTTTTATTGAGGCAGAATGTTTTCCCGTTTTCATGCTTTAAAATTTGGAAAACATGAGCAGTTCTTAGGTATTTCCATTCTTATTCAATTGGTTTTGTGACTTGCAAAATGAATATTATGATTCCATTAGTTTGGGAAAAAATAAGACGTAAGAACGTGTAAAGCCCCTGTATGTTTTTAAATCTTCGAGGATAGGCCTTTGGTCATGGTCAGGTATTACTAATGGGGTGAACTATGCAGCCTGTAAAAAGTCTCTTGTAATGTTTCCTGTGGTTCTGGAGGAACTTTGTCACATCTGAGACAATATCGCTGAAACGATCAGGGTCATCTCGGCTTGGCCTGGCAACTATGAGTTTTTAAAAGACATGCTTCACAAACTGGAGCCATGGAGCTTGAAAAGACAGACATTCAAGATGAAGGCAGAGTCCAATAGAGGGTGCTATTTTGTTGCATTATTTCAAGTGTAGAATCTAATTTTTCTGGAGCTTGACCCATCTAAAAGCAATAATTGCTAAAGTCTAAAGGACTAATTGACTCCAGCCAGTTGCGTAGCCACTCATGGAAGCGCACAGTGAGACAGCATTTCAGGAGTAAAGAAACACTGATGGAGAGTCTTAATGTTTTCATTTGGATGTGGGATTTTATTTTAATGCAAGTTGCTGATGGCTTCAGATCGTCAGATGCAATTAATAAAGCTGTTGAGAGGAGATTGCTGATTGCAAATAAATGGAACACGGCGTTAAAAACATTAGACTTCAACCCCTCTTGTTAATTTTGGGCTAATTGAAACCAAACAACTCTTACTTTTAGGGTTTTGAACACCATTTAAAGTTAGAGTTATGAACAGTATACTCCCTTTCTGCCAATAGATTCCCCTAAATGCTGCAATGGGCCCTTTAACTGTTCGAATTGCAAAGGTTTAGCGCATATGAATTTGCCGTTATACCTTTATATACTTTGCAAAGAATTTATAACCCTAGAAATGCTTTTCACACTCTCAGAATGACATGTTGTATGACTTCTGCTCTCCAAAGGACTGATGTTTGTGGAAAATGTGACATTCTGGATGTGTAGAAGTGTTTCATCTAACACCCACTGCAAGGTGTAGGTAACAGGCAAGACAGACCCCTACTAACAGCAACTAACCCCTACGCTTCCCCACCCTTAATATCCCCATACGTTTTCTTAATTTTCTCCCACTCAAAAAAACTAAAGAGAGAGGAGGAAAAAAGGAAGGAGCGGCGAGTAGCAGCAGGGAGACGTGCAAGAGGCCATCAGGGACCGGAGCTCTACTTCTTTCAACCTCTGCCAAACTTCTGAAGAGGCCTTCCCTCAGCTTATAAATCGCCTGCCCGTTCGCTCCATCAAATAAAGAGCAAACACACACTCACACCGTACCAAGACACATGCACACATTGTGCGCACACACACCTCTCCAGGCGGCAGAGATCTTGGCAGATCCCCTTTGACTGACAGGCAGGAAGATCAGAGCGAGGCGAATGACTAGAAAGGGATGGAGGGCTGAGGGATAGCAATCAAAGGAATGACAGCATACAGGTGTTTGGGTTTTGCTAGACAACCTTTCAGATGCCTCCACTGCCTCCAGCAGCGATGGTATCGGACTACTCCACAGCTATTGGCCTCACTGAGTCAGACGGCGAGCGTCGGCTGCGGTGGAGGAATAATAAACTGAAGAGCGGGAGGACGAGGCTGAGGGAGGGGCAGGAGGGGGGTTTGACAAAGAATGAGAGAGTGACTACTCTCCTTCAGTAAAATCTCCTCCCTTTGTTGCTAACATTTGGCTGAACCCTTTAGGTGGGATCCTCCCTCATGATTTCTCCTCTGTTATGTCAGACAGAAAGAGCAAGGGAGGACTGGATCAGGAGAGTACAGTAAAGGACATGGCCTGGACAGGGGAAGAAGGATGGGGGGGGGGGGCAAGTATTGTATTACCAACTGAGAGGCATGTTTGACTAATCATGGTAGGGAGGCAAAACTGGGTCTGGAGAAGAGTTTTGATCTGTTTTGGGTGAATCGCTAAAAAAAGCAACTTTGATACACTCGGCCTGCATGGCTGGAATCAGGATGAGTTCAGATTCTGCTCGGCAGGTTATGCAGGCTTGGGGTGGAACAATATTTATGGGCCTAGCAACGTTGCTCAGGGCTGACATGACACAGGCTCTCCTCCCCTCTGTTTCAGCCCCTTTCGGAGTGGCTGTTTTCTGCTGCTCATTACATATTCATGATCTGCGGTTAATTTGGCCACGCCCACAGCTTGTAGAATCAGCGGTAGCGGTCTGACGAGGGCGTGGTAGTGGTCGGCGGGCCGGCGGACGGGGGGGGTGATATACTTTCTACAATGAAAACATAATAGAGAGAAAATCAGTACAACTCCATGGACTATTTCTGGACGCATGAAACAGACTTCCTCCCGCCAGGTGGTGTTTGGTCATCTGATATTGCCATGAACACGTTTGCCACCATACCTGTTCACCAGGGTTGGTTTGCAGCATACAGAGGATTTAGTACACATTTCTCCTCATTTGAGTGACTAAATGATATAGAGTGTGAATGCACATACTGTAAAAGTCATAAACCATGAGAAAAGCCAGGGGAGATCTTGGTTGATTCTTCCCTGTTCTTACGGCATATGAAGTCATCACCTTGTACCATATGCCAGTGCCAGTAGATAAGGAGGAAACTGCTTAAATGCACACAGATAGGCAGACAAACCATCCTGCATAACAAGAACATGAGCATTTAGCTGCAAGAAATCAATTTGGATAAAACATTGACCCGAGTGAAGATTAGAGACGTAAACAGGAGGGAAGCAGGAAACACATAATCCCCTTTTTCATTTCGTTTTTCTTTTGCCTTTGTATATTCCTTTCTCTCTACATAATGCAAATGCTTTTCTGCGGTACACCAAAGCTCACAATGGATAATCTGTATGGTAATAGAACTGCTTGAGCCCAACTTAACACATAAATGTGTCAGAAACTCAATACAAAAGCAGAGAGGAGAGGACGTGAAGATGAATCCCCTGGTTTCAAAACCCTGCCATGATATTCAGAGGTATTAATTTCTAATTCCACATTTTCCCTGTTCAGATGTTCACGAAAGAAGACTAATAGCTGAATTTATATTTGGTAATAATTCATGCAGAGTGGACTCGCTTTGAGCACCGGTGGGA
The DNA here is from genome assembly GCA_021346845.1 of Apeltes quadracus. Lineage (NCBI taxonomy): Eukaryota > Metazoa > Chordata > Actinopteri > Perciformes > Gasterosteidae > Apeltes > Apeltes quadracus. The sequence goes on from CM037918.1 coordinate 990,884, forward strand.
CCCGGCTCTAATTCATCAGAAGGAATCAGATAACAGCTCTGTGATATCCAGTCTTTTAAAACATCTGCCGCTTGCTCAATGTTTCATCAGGGATATGCTTAAAATATATATGACCTGGAAATCAATTGGCCCTCTGCGAACAGAAGAAGTTCCACGGCACTGTCAACAGTTTAATGTCCATTTCACACGCATGTTACAGATCATGTGAACTTCACGTTAGAAAATCTTTTGTAGATCATTACAATGTAACATTTACTAGGACTAATATTTGTATTTGTCCCTCCTACTCACATCAAGGATGCTCAAACCATTACAAAGCTAAAGTAAGGTTCAGGCAAAAGAATTGCGAGGTTAGGTTTAGTAAAACATCATGGCGGGCCGTCAGATCACCATGTGCAAATAGGTTTTGGCAGACAGTTGGCAAAAAATCATCCCCAAATTTTTTTAAGCGACAGACCCCCGAATAAACAATACGGACGCTGTTGTTGTTGACCGCTGCTCTGTTTGTTGGACCCATTCACTCTACTTATTTTTGGGATTCGTAGAGTTTTTGGCCCACAGTGTTGATCGGAATTTAATCCCTCGGTCAATGTGGTTCTTTTTCTAGCCCCCATGTGCTTTTTACACCAACATCCCTTGGTCACCTGTCAAAGACTGCCAATACTAATGGCAAGTGCATGACAGAGTAGATGAAACGAGACAATACCGGAAAAAGAGTCATGTATGAGAGCCAACAATACCTGCTGTCTGCTGGGACAGTAATAAAGTCAGAACATTTACATTGCTACAGGGCAACACAATTTCAGCGCTGGGCGCCCTATGGCAGCATAAGGCCAATGGTAGTGTCAGGAAAGAGGGCAGATTTACTACATAAGGGGGGAAGTTAAAGTAAATGTGTTGAGGTGGGCAGATTACAGAGTTTCCCCAATACAACGGCTGAGTGTATGCAACTGTATTCCACCAAAAAGAGAAGTAGAACCACATTATATACTGAATTGGCAGAAATTAATTATGCACTTTGATCATTGCAGGCAATAGGAATTAAAGGAAACTAATGAGGGGGCTATTTGATACAGGAATCTTGTTTTAATTGTAGTCTACATTTAGAAGTGCTGCGTTTGGAAAGATCCTCTCTATGCTTTGAGGTTTGTATAGCCTAAGATATTAGCGAGAGAAATATATAGACGGCAAAGGGGGGTGAGGCCAAAAACAAAGAGGGTTAATTAGCCCAAACCACATCAGCGTTTTCAAAGAAAACCTTTTGGATATGCCTCATCGCAGGGAGATCTGTAAATCAGGACAAACACCCAAAATTGAAATGTTCACGAACTTCCTCGCTGTCCTCGCTTGTACTTCAGACAATTTACTTCAGGGAGTTTAGAGCAACAGATCATTGTATGACCAGCTTGTTGTGTGTGTGTGTGTGTGTGTGTGTGTGTGTGTGTGTGGGCAGACCCACGCTCCTCTGTTTGTGTGTACAGGCGGTGGATGTGTCTCACTTCTTAAGCGGCCCGCTAATCATACAAATTATTGCTTCCAATTAGCGCCGTGGTAGTAATTAATTCCCCCACTATCGCATCGTTTAGTGCGCCTTCACACTATGGCACCTGTTCCCCCTACACACAGATACACGCACACACACAAACCACACACTGTTCGTTTACGCTACAGACATCGGTGCGTTGAAGGGTTTTTCTGGACGGTTTGAGGCTCCGGTGCCCCGCTGGTGGAGGGATGTGGCGATGGCACCGAGGGTCACAGACAATGGGACTACAAAGCCTGGGAGGACTCCCACAGAGAGCCTTCCTGCTGACGCTGACGGCGTGCACCCTCTCCTCCTACCCCACCTCTCCTAATATGGATTAATAAAGTGATAACGCTCTTTGTTAATTAATACGAGCGTGCAGTACTAATTACTTTGCTGTACGACAAGCAAGCTGTTGAACCCGTAAAAGGAAACGAATGTCAGATCAGCCTAGCGATGCTACGCCGCTGTGTTCTGACTGGTAATGGAGTACACAGGGCAGACGGAGGGAGAGAGGGGGGAAAGCCAGCAGGATTTTGGCGAAGAATCACAATGCAATCAAGTGGCTTTGATATTCATAAGCGCTGTTGAATATGCAAAGGACGATAGGCCGTGCCACAGTCAGCGGCGGGGCCCACACACACGCCCGAGCCCAGTGATGGACAGCCCATAATACATTACTGGAGTTGCACAGCTGGCCAGGAAGCAAGCAGATGTTCTCAGAGGTGTCACGTGCTAATTTCTTGCCAGAGGCCGAAGGTCACTCCACAACTTCAGATAAACTGTGTGTTTGAACTGGTCCATGTGACAGTCATCGGAGTCTTTCATATGTGATTATATTTGTTTCATTTTTGTGAATAATGAGGATTTTGTAACCTTTTGTAATTTTATTTGTAATATTTTCAGTTGGCTGATGTTTCTATTTTGATCCAACCAAGTAGAAACAAAATAAATTGAATTTTAAAAAAACAATGAAAGCTTAATCCCTTGCAGTGGTTAGAAACAACATGTATAGCTAAATACAATTTTAAAATGATTAATTTCTTTTGGTTGAAAATTGTAACCGAATAGATGAAACTATCAAAAGCCGAAAAGCTCTTACTTTGGTTTCTGGTCATATTTGCTTGATAATGGCGAGCTCATCGGTAGATCTAAGATCCTGGTTGCAACCTTATGAAGGGAAGGTTGTGTTCTATGAAATGAATCTGCTGACTTATAGGGAAAAGACGATGTTAATAGGATCAAAGATCTGAGGAATGTAACCTTGTACTGCAGCTGGAAGCCGGTTCCTTCCGTTTAACATAGTTATGAATCAGTATCCACCACTGTGATTTCACAACACACACACACTCAGACTGCCACCTTAATGGAAGAGAAAGAGATTCTGTCCGGCGAGCACGTTGGTGCTGTTCTCCTGGAAGCCCTGATGTTACCCTTGGTGGTAAATGTCAGTGCATGTGAGCAGGAACATGTAACTTTGCCTTGTAGTACACGAGCATAAAGGCTCCATTGTTGCTTTCATAACACCAAGATCTGTTTCCTTGCACACTCCTCCCCCTACTGGTGTAAATCCATAATCCTAGCAGCTAACCATATGTTGTGTACCCATTAACATATTGATATCTGTTATCTATAATTCATGGAAACATGTTTTGAAATTGATGTTGAAAATGCGATGCTGTATTTTGATTAGGGTGCGCAGGAGGCAGATATTTGTGCCGTGTAGTTGCATGTACAGTTAGACCAACACTAGAATTTTGTTTCTATGTTTGTTCATATAAAAAGGTATTCTCTCTCTTCATGTGGGTTTCGGCTGCAGCTGTCCAAATAACATTCACTGGGAAACGAGCAACTCAAATGTCTGAGGTTTTTATGCTTCTTATTCATCAAAGATCATTTTACAAAGCTCAAAGAATCACTTTTATGGATATTTCTGATTGTTCTATACAGAAGATTATTCTAAGGTAATGAAACAGGAGCTTGTAAAGGAAGTCACAGCGTTGCCTTCTATACTGCATTATACTGAGGTCATGCAATGGACAAGTGTCCCTCTGATAGGTCGAGTGTGCTTACCAGTGTGTTCCCCTCTCTTTGACCATAGCTACTGATATACATTATAAATATACTAATATTACGACACAGTCTGCTTAGAGCACCGAATAATTCCATAGATGTGAACAGTCATGGAATGCACACTGATTTTTTTCTGAAGTATTTTATAACGGTACTGCTGCTCCCCGCAGATATTGGTGCATTGTAAACATGCTTATTATGTGTAACATGTTTACACCGCATACATCATACGGTTAAAATGCATCATAAACAAATACTATAATGTATTACAACACACTATAATCCTTACAAAGAAAATGTCTGTGACTGACGGCAATTATGAAGTATTATGGCCCGAGATCTTAGAAGTTTAGTTACAATATTAGCCCATAAATCTATGCTTCGCTATTATCACATTATAATCAATAATAATTCACCAGGCTCCACAGAAAGTACCCATTACATTATATTAACCAAACAATTAATAATATTGTGGAGATTTTTGTTGGGGGGGGGATAAAATTATGACAGGAAAAGAAATGGGGTGCTTTGAATTGTTTAGTGACACAAATATCTCCCTCGGAGGAGCCGGCTAGGAAACAGGCTTCGGGGGGACGAGGGGGGAACGAGGGGGGGAAGAGGAGGGGGGGACGAAGGGGGGACGAGGGGGGAAGAGGAGGGGGGATGAAGGGAGGACGAGGGGGGAAGAGGAGGGGGGGATGAAGGGGGGACGAGAGAGAGACGGGGGGGGACGAGGGGGGGAAGAGGAGGGGGGGACGAGTGGGGGACGAGGGGGGGAAGAGGAGGGGGGGGGGGCTCGTAGCACCCAAGTGTCGGAGCTGAATCGGTTTGATGAGAATTAACGGCACTAGAAGACGGTGATTTTTTGACAATGGCTATTAAGAATTAATCAGGCCGACGCTCAATAATTCATCGTGCTTCCCAAAGTCCCCTTATTAATATTTCATCCACTCCGTCCCCGTCCATTATTTGCATGAAATCAAAGGAAATTTCTAAATAATGTGTTGCGTGAGTGGCAGCAAAGTCTTTAACAGCTTGATACAGGCGGCCGAGGGTCGTGTGCATGTGAACTGCTGCACTCCGGAAGCACTGAATTTATGTCAGGACGCTAACCAGGACGGTCTAATGTGACCTCATATATATAATGTTCGGAAGTCAATTATTGAAGTATCGAGTCTTTCCTGCCAGGCGCACATTTCTTAAAAAATAAAAGAATATTCTGCGCGCATTAATTTCCCGCGCTGTGCATCTCCATGAACACAAAGAGACGCAGCTGTGTGTAGTAATATAAATCTTTGCTGTGCTCTAATATATTGACAAACACATCTCAAGTTGTTGCTTTTAATAAGCTCAGAAAGCCGCGGCTGGAAAATGCTATATGCTCATTGCAATTATTCTATAACGCCCCCCGGATTCCTGTGATTTATGTCGTAAATGCGTTTTTAATAAAAGTGCAGGAGGGGGAGGGGAGCAGCGTTAAAGAGGAGGGAAGAGTTGGAAAAAGCGGGCGAGATGGGAGGGGAGAAGACGGGATGTTGACTCTCAGCAGCAGTCGAAGATAAATCACGTGTTTCTTTATTTTCTACAAAACAACTGTAATGAAAAAAAAAAAAAGACAGTCCAACAGTGGAAGGAGGCTGAGCCAGAACTAACACCGCGGATTCAAAGTAACAGCAGAGTGGTGGTTTGGGTGTTCTACGTAGCCTGAAGCTATCCATGCTAATGGTGGCCCAAGCTCTCCGGGCGCCCGAGAACATCACCTCGCTCTCTCGGCACTGATCACAACCTGTGGCATCCGTGTCCACAAAGTGAGTGTGAGGATCAACACAAAACGGCAAGTTATGGAGGAGTTTAGAAGAATTAAAACTCAAACTGTACTAACTGATGTTTTATATGTGAAGTCCGTTAGACCAGCTCATGTTAATGACTCAGTTATGATAATCCAAGTTTTATATGTTGTCTACAACACATTGTTCATTTGATGCCTTCAGTTGTACCTTTCCTCTCATTTAATGGCTTCTGAATCCTTGACTATTTCATCCATTTTTGAACAAATAAGTATCAATACTTCTTCCACTACTGTCTGTATTGCACATCTTTTGGAGGCTTTGAAGTTGCCAAAGATTAAAAAATAAAAAACCCATTAAACTCATCAGCCTCCTTGCGGCACTTTCCAGTAGTTTCCAATGCATGGGTGGAAGGCCGGGATTTGAGGGTTGCGTTGTGGCACACTCAAGGAAAAAAGGTCGGGAAAGCGGAATCGCAGACTTAATGATTTATTCAATTTGTCAGTGACATTTGTGCCAAGATGAAACACTTACTGCCGCTCCTTTAAGATGAGTCCTTTAAGACACCAAGTTAGAGACCTCACCAGCCTAACCCTTTATCCATTTATAATGTAATACGGCTTATATAAGGTTACTCATGAAGGGTGGACGAGGACTGCAGTGCAGCAACGGTGGAGCGAACATTAAAGAAGTACAACTTTCCTAAGCTCCCAGACTAGAAAGCAGATCAAAGAGACGTTGCTTGTCCAAGTACCCTCGGTCATGTGTGACTGAATATGCAATGCTAAAGACAATGGATGAAAGTCACCTTAAAAAGGGTTTCCTTAAAAACGGCCTCTAAATGCGGTTCGATGGTGCATCTTTGGCTGAGTGCTGCGCTGCTTCTGACTGGGATCTTGCCTCTCCGCGGGTCTGAGATGGAAGAATGCAGTTGTGCCTGTGTGTGTGGTTGAAGTGTGTGTTTGTATTCAGGCAGCCATGTGAATATGAGTCGCAGAATGAATATAGATCAGTCTCCCAGAGGCTAAGTGAGATGGCTGCTGTAATATCCCCCAATTACACACAGATCTGCCGCTGACCAACCACCCACTCCTGTCACTGGTCATCACTACCATGTGTGTGTGTGTGTGTGTGTGTGTGTGTGCGTGTGAGAGAGAGAGAGAGAGGAGATTGGTGATGTAAGTGTATGCACTCTGATTTAGCCTGGTTAAACCAAAGCCATGGAAACCTAAATGTGGGATGGCAGCATTGATAAAGCTCTCCGTATTAATCAATCTGGGAAAGAGAGAAAACGTTTGTATGTTTTTGTGTTTATGTGTGTGTCCGAGGCAGCGTCTGTGGGAGTGAGTGTGCCTGTACGTTTGTGTATCTGTGTCTGCTGCTTTGTGTCCCTGAACAGAACGGTTGTGCTTGGGTTTTTGGTGTCTCGTGTGCACGTTAACCAGTAGAGACGCACCTTTACATGTTACAATGGTACTTTTGTTCAAATGAAGTGAAGAATAGAGGGTTGGATTTCCCATTGAACAGCCGTGTTTTTTCTACTCACCTCTTTATTGATGCCTACAATAGTCATAGATATGGCTGCTGGGTGGACAACACTGTGGTGCCTGGCTTTGGTTATTATGGCGGCAGGAAGTCGGTTATTTCAACCCTCAACCAGTCCCCCCTCCACCCTTCTTTGCGTTCACATCGATGGCCATGCATCGATGTGAGCGTCTTAGGGCCACTCACTGCATTACGCGCTGATGTATTTATAACAACAGATAACATAAGGATGCATCATCTGTATTATGAAACGAGCTCTCCTTCTGATGTCACCTATAGGAACATTACCTCCTTCCTGTTGAACTCATAAAGAGCACTTTGAGCTGCTGCGGTGGTTGTCCCTGAAAACTGGACCTTCTCTCTCACACACACACACACACACACACACACACACACAGAGCAGAAGCTGCAGGTCAGTCTGGGGACCAGACACTGTCGGCAGTGCCTTTCCTTTTTTTATCTCAAGTATTCAGCTTCCCTTTGTTTCTTTTTCTTTTTTTGTTTCGTGTTCTCCCAGTCAGTTCGTAAGCGGCGACTCCATCATTCACTCCGATTGCAGAGTTAAAGAGAGAAGAGTTGGAGACGGACAGAGTTGCACAACGAGAGAGGGAGAGAGAAGAGGCCCTTTATTAAACCTGCTGCTAATTGAGATAGCACAAAAGTAATGGGGAGTGACACTTTAATGAAGACGTGCTACGTGTTACCACTTCTTCCTTCCTTCCTTCTCCCTTCCCCTCTGCCACAGAGGAGGAGGAGGTACAATCAAGAGAAGGAATAAGTGGGGAGGGATGAGAGAGCATAGAGGAAGATTGAAGGAGGGTTAGCGCTGCAACTGTTTTATTGCAAAAAGGGAAGAAAGAAAAAAGAGGAGCAAAAGACAGAATTGGCACCGGCTCGCATCACACGCAGTAATGTGTTTTCAGTGGAACGTCAAAAGCAAGAGTTAAAGGGAGTTACGGGCAGGGATATTGTTCTATCACGTTAAAACGCAATTACGTTTCATCAGGGTGATTGCATTGCACACTTGCAATACACCGCTCTTTGTACTTTGCTTCGGTTGCTACGTCTCTGTGTGTTTGCTCCTGAAAGGAGAAAAAAATAAGAACAAAAAGAAAAACTTGTCGAGCAAAGTGAAGCCAAAACGGAGAGTGCGATTAGAGGACTTATTCCCAGGCGACGCTCCCTCAATTCGGTTAAATCTGACGCAAGAAGACAATCATTGGATTTGGTCAGGAGAGTGATTTGAAGAAAACGGAGCTTCAATGATGCTTCGGCAGAACAATAAAAGCAGCTTTTTGGGGCTGAGCTTTTCAGCTAATACCAAAAAAAGCAGTCCAGATATTTGTTACGTTGCATTATGGAGACATTTTGCATGAGATTAAAGAGTGCGTTCACAGTTTTGTGTTTTTTAATCTGGCTCGGCTGCAGTGTCAGGAATGGCATTCATATGGTTGAATATTTCTACATGTATACTTCACCAGCATCTGTGACAATACATAGATTATGTTAGATTGTTAAGATCCCCCACCTGCCCCCCCCCATCAGTGGTGTTTGAAACTTGGTGGACGGATTCACACACACTCACACGCACACAGACACACACAGATTCCCTCCTGCATCGTAGATGAATATGAAATCATCAATAAATATTCATGAAATACATTATTCCTTGGATATTTTTTTTTGCCAAAGCAGAGTTGACCATGGTTTGGCCCTGTCTCTGTTTGTGGTGCTCCCCCCTCTGCAAAAGCACAGTAATATAGAGCCATCGGCAAAGTACAGCGCACACACACACACACACACACACACACACACACACACAGGGATCTGCACTAAACACATAATAAAAGGTTAAAATGCAACATTGTTGTAACCACACACACACACGTGGCGCACAGCAACCGAGAGTGTACCCATCCACACAGTGATGATGTTAAAAGGGTGGCATGGCAGAAAGAGTGGAGGCTCCACGTGGTGCCAGGTGGAGTCCACACGGGAGGACTTTCTCACCATGTCAAACCAAAAGTCAATGTTGTATTTGTATGTATGTTTTTATACTTACAGACCACTTAACAAACCAATCTACACTGTTACCCAGCTTTGTAACAGTGTTTAAATGTTATATGTGATGGATTAATGGATTATTGAACAGGCCTATCGCTGCGTCTTCAGGAGGCTGGAAATGTGAAGAACACACAGAGGTTCCTTTCTGTGAGGGAAAACAATGAAAAAGGGCCAACAACTTTCTGTAAAACCACTGAAATATGCTAGTATGTTAGAATATGTCTAGCCGAGTCCAGCACAATTAATTCCACTATCCTGCCTTTGTTATAGTCTCAGGTTTCGATGAAGCCCGTCTGGGTGTTTTAAGACGTCACAAATGTCGGCACAATCCGCAATACACACACACACACACACAGGAACGAACCGTTGCACAGCCACACGGGTGGAACGGCTTCTGTAAACCGCAGAGAAAATAAAGTTATTATGTCCTCTCCCTCCCAGCCTCAACGTCTCGCTCCCTCTCTTTCTAACTCTAATTCTTGCCCCTCGTGCAGCAAGCGGAAGCTTCTTTATTTCCTTCTTTGGATTGAAGTGAGTGATTTTCCCTGGCCACACACCTGCGTGAAACAGATGATAATGCTGTTGGAGTCACTTACGGTGACGTTACTAAGATTAATATGAGTGGCGCTTTCTCATCATGCAAATGTGGCTGTGCAGAAAAAAAGTCCCTCTCGTTCTCGCGCCGGCATTACGAGGAAAGATTACCCATAACCAAGTGATTCTGCTCTTAGTCTGTGAATGTAAACTCACCCTTTACTGTTGACGAGACTGTTATTTTTATTTGTTTTGGGCATAACACTGTTCAATATGATATTGAGCGTTTCAAGGCCATACAGCGGGCTGCGGGTGCCGACATGCAGCCATGGTTAGATGGATAGGATCACATAATCATTATTGCACAGTCTCCACTGTCACATAGCCTCTGGCTTAAACGTCTCTCTCCCTGTCCCTCTGTCTTTACCTTCTGCCAGTCTTTACTCTCTCTCCCTCTCTCCAGCCTAATAGCCCTTCATTTCCTCTGCCCATTGCCCCTGCAGGCCACATGTAATACTCTGAGTGACCCGACTGGCTGGGAATACAGCAAATCTGGCACACACACACACACACACACACACACACACACACACACCGATGTGGAGAACAAGATGGTCGGCCACATAGCTCTTCTCCTGCCACTAAATGTCACCTGTCAACCATGACTGGTGGAGACAGAGGAAGGAGAAAGGGGTCAGTAAACAATACGTTAGCCAACACAGGCGTCATGCAGCAAAACACACAGCGTGCTGCTGCTGATACACAATGAGGAAATACATCCGCCAATGACTGTTCCATGGAAAGATAAAACCTAGCACAAAACCTCCTGATCGGCCATCATGGTCCAATTAATTGATGGTAATTAAGAAAAACGTCATCTGAATCCACTTGTTACCACATTGAAGCAACATGAATTGATACTGCGTAGGTACTGAAAACGACTCCAACACGCTAACAGAAGCTACAGCGCTCCGTCAAGTAAGTGATGCAGTATGTATATGATAAGTCCAGGGCCCCAATCAAAGCCTAAAACGGCAAAACTTTGAAGGGCCTCTGATATCCCAGGTCAATTACCTGCAACTAAAATGTATTTTTAAAGCAAGATAAGGGCCAGCAGTTTTCTTCAGTCACTATATTAAACATTTATTCACAAATAAGAAGAGATGATGAACTGTGGGAAGCCTCCATCATCGGGGGATTGGCCGCAACATGCCATCCCTCCAGGACTTGTTCGCTTCAAGGACTCTGAGGCGGCAACAAAGATTGCGGCTGACCCCTCTCAGCCGGGGCACACACTTTTTGAGCCCCTTCCCTCTGGCAGGGGGCTGCGGTCCATCAGGACCAAGACCTCCCGCCACAGTTGGTCTCATGGAGTCCCCCACTGACCCAGACACTACATCCTCAGGGCATTTGCAGAGTGGATAATATAATCAATATTTGTTTATATTGTTCATTTTTGCTTGTAGGTTTTTATCTGTGTTAAGATAAATTCCTGTATGTGTAACATTGTAACATATGTGGTAACAAGTGGATTCTGATTCTGGTCCATCGATTCTGTCTCGTTCAAGCATCTGTGTATGTGTGCGTGTGTGTGTGTGTGTGTGTGTGTGTACGTGTGTGTGTATGTGTGTGCACGTGTGTGTGTATGTGTGTGCGTGTGTGTGCGTGTGCGTGTACGTGTGTGTGTGTGTGTGTGTGTACGTGTATGTGTATGTGTGTGTGTGTGTGTACGTGTGTGTGTGTGTGTGTGTGCGTGTGCGTGTACGTGTGTGTGTGTGTGTGTGTGTGTGTGCGTGTGTGTGTGTGTGTGTGTGTGCGTGTGCGTGTGTGTGTGTGTATGTGTGTGTATGTGTGTATGTGTGCGTGTGCGTGTGCATGTGCGTGTGTGTGTGTGTGTGTGCGATTGCATGGTGAGGGATGGAGCAATGCTAGCGTAAGTAACTGACACGGGACACCCCCCCCTCCCGCCCCAATGTTTAATCTGAGAGCGAAACAGAACTCATCTGCAGGCTGAATATTGAGCATGTTGCCCTCTCTCTCTTTCCTCTCTCGCTCTCACACACACTGCTGTGCCGTCGCCCGTGTCAGGAGAATGAAAGTAATGTCTGCCTCTGGAAAAGCCTTTTCAAAATGAACAAGTGGCTGGCTCGTCTAATAAATTACCCCGTGGGATATGAGCTTTGTGTTTCCAGCCAGTCCTCCACCTCGAGAACTACTTAATGCTCCCAGCTTCAACTCATACATTGTTTCCAGTTTAAGCTCCTGCTGTTGCCTTAAGATTGGCTGTAGGTGTACAGTCACTCACTGTATTAGTCCCATTGCTGCTTATAAGGACTTCGACAGTGCATTGGAAACAAATTTGTAACGCTTACTCTTTGTAAAGCACAGTGGAGGGGCTGATTAGAGGTGGTATTAAGAGTATTAGTAAGAGTAAGAGTATTAACCTGTTAAACTCTAGCCTCTTTTATGGCCTCTGCTCCGAAAATGGCATACTCATAATAAAAATGTGAATAACTTTGTAAGAAATTTCTTTTCTGTAGGATAAAGGGGACCCTATATTAGTGGGAAGATGGGAAATATCGGTATACATGTCACTAATTAATAAATAAACGTTTTTTTATTTCCGCCTGGAAAAAAAATGCACAGTGTATATATTACTATAAAACATTGAGAACCAAGGCTAAAAACGAATCCATTTCAAAGCCCAGGTTGTAGACAGTAACTGTGCAAAGTTTTGGTTTAATTGGGTGAAGCAGAACTAATCTACAGAGGTTTTAGTGAAGAGTGGTTCGGCGAGAGGCCAAAACCAGAAAATCAGCCTTCTGGGCACATCGCAGCCAATCCTGGCTCGATTTTGATGATTGACACCTCATTTTAATCGTCAGAGCCAATAGAATTGAGGTAAACACCACAAAAGGAGACTGGCATCTCTTTTAGCCAATAAGGCGCAGCCATGGAGAAAGTCCGTGTTTTCTCGCAAACTGACTGGCCGAGACGAAAAAACCTGCAAGTCTGAGTCGTATATGCCCTTATATGGATTTTTCACTTCCGGGTTGAAATAACACTTCCGGGTAACGTTTAGCGTCCAGCAGCGAAAAACAAACGGGATGAATCATTTCTTTTGCATGAAAACAACAAACGTAAGTGACAAATTGTGCAGGTGATTGGAAACAGGTGTTTCCAATTGCACCTGGACAGACACACATACACACACAAAGACATGTTTGCTTCCTATGATCCATCGGTGGCTCTGCGATGGAACAGTTCTGCGAGGTGGAGGTCTATAATAAGATATTCTGAACTAAATGGCTGAGAACCACTTACCTGACTGCTTCTTCAAAGGGGATTTTTGCCCCCATCTTAATGATGGAATAATAATGTGCATACTGAGAGGACTGGACTGGGGGATCAGAAACCACAGGTGGGTCACAGTGGATTAAAGAAAAGAGTGTCTACACCAAAGGGAGAGCCAAGAGGACCTCAGTGCATTTCCTCAAAGATGTGGTTTGCAGTGGTTTGCCTCAGCGGCTGAGAGTATGTACAGAGTATGATTTCTTGTTGAGTGATGGTATATTACATTATTACTTATTACTCTTGTGCACTAATGTTGAAGCTCTTCTTTTTCCCTCTGGTCTTTACTGGTCTCTCCAGAGAGCAAATGGAAGTCCTTCATTTCTCTAATGAGGTCGGCATTCATTTCCTTTCTTCCTCTTGTGTCATACCCGCATGTCAAGTTGGGGTTTTGTCCTGTCTCCACGTTTGTTTTGGGACTTCCCGTTTTGTTTTTGGAAATGTATTCTCCTCTCGTTTCTGGTTCCCTGGCCTTCCTTATGTGTCACCAGTCAGATTGTCTTCCCTGATTCCTCATGGGTACTTTGTCTGCGTCTCCCCTGGTCCTGTGCCAGTGTGTCGTGTCTTCCCACGCCCGCCTCCAGTTAGGATCAAGTCGATGCTATAGTTTTGTTAATCCTGAACCTTATTCTAGTTTCCTGAGTTGGCCTTATGCCGTTTTGGGCTCCACCGCCTTTTGGTTATTTTTCAGAGCTCTTTTTGTTTGTAATTTATTCCCTATTTCCTGGGAGTTTTTGGGGGGGATAAACTAAAGGCAGTCAAACCTCTACTCTGCGTCCGAGTCCTCACCAAGTGCTCTGCCCGTGACATCTTGGCCGCTTTCGCTCTTTTGTCTCATAGCAACTTGCCCCTTATCCAACACTACTTCTCGTATAAATGTACTTGTGTTGGTGCAAAATAAGGTTTCCTTTCAGCTGACTGTCAAGAATACTACCCTACAATGAAGTACCAGAGAGCCCGTTTTTGTGGGTAACATGGGAGGATTTGTACAAATGGATTTGTGCACCATGTCCCGGCACGCCGACATCATAAGCGGCGACAGAGCATGCAGCAGTGGGTGTGGGTTTGGGGGCTGTACACGGGGGTTTGTCTAATTGTGTTGAAGGTGTATAGAAGTACATAAAGGGACTGTCAGTGTGAATGATCCCAGCAGCACACGGGGTGCAGTAAGTGGAAACGTCTGCTAAATACCTCTGAGATTATCACTTCAGGTGTTGTAGTGGAGTGACTGAGGTTGCTAACGCTACTCTTTCAAGTTTTATTGTGAGAACTTTGCATCGTAAATTATTTCACAAATCAGGGGTGTATTATGTAAGTATTTTTTTTAAATTAGATGTATGTTAGGGAGTCCCCCATTGGTACAATGGCGGTGACAAACCCTTTAACTTCCAAACATGTTGTTTTAATTATTATGAATTCATTACAGGAATCGTGAAATAACTCACATGTTTTTTACCAGCGTTTTGGGGTTGTCATTTTCATTTTCATTTTTAGTAGATATAAAAAAGTCTGTCGAAGGCGGTTGCAATCCATTTACATGAGTTAAGGTTATTTTGTATTTGCGAAATACATTTTGCATTCAGAAATATCCACATTCAACATATCTATTGGTTTTTAAAAAATGTACAATATACTTTTTTTCTGCCGACTGCTGTGCAGCGATCACGGTGTCCTCACTTTGGAGCACAAGAACCAAAGAAAAAACACTTTATTCCCTCATCTGTCACATCAACCGTCCTGAAAAATACGTTTTTTTTGTCAAAACTCCGAAGTCCTCAAGCACTCCATCAGTCTTGAACGTCCAGCTTCCATCCATCACATCGTCCGCAACGTCACAGAGGAAGGCAGACACCTAATCGCACACCTGTAAAGTATTGGCCTGTCTGCTTGCCTCATCCCCGTAAAAAGAGGACAGGGGAAAAAAAAGAAAAACCAAACTGTAAGACGGGTGGTGGCGGGTTTGGCTGCTTTCAGATTTTCCCGTTGCTGTTTGTCTCCGTGCAGCAGCCATCAGTAGATTTAGTCCTAACCTCATCTTTAACTTCTTTGTGTGGGCTGTGGATGAACAGAGACCAACTTTAAATTCAGTCATAGTGTTACTTCCTGTGTGTGTGTGTGTGTGACTTTATCCGTCCGGGAGAAGACACGGCCTTGTGTGTCTGTGTGCGCTCGGGTTTGCACACGCGTGTTCCCCGTCGACACACACCGTTGCGCTGAGCACTTGCACACTTCCAAGGCCAGGAGGTGTTTGTTTGCTATTTTAAATGGGCAACGCGCCACATGTGTGGTCATTAGTCTAAAGACCGTCCTTCAGCCGCACCAGAGGACAACGTGTCAATGAGTAGATTAACTAGCCATCCGTGCTCCCAGGTTTACTAAAGGACCTTGAATTATAGCAACTTTCACTTTGTTTCCCTCCCATCAATTTTCTGGAAAATGTAACACAACTCATAAAAGGCCTTGAAGGTTTGCAGGAGGAGATGGAGATTGCCCAAGTGTTTATTTTGAACATGTTAAAGGGAAGAAAAAAAAAACATTGTTGTAGTTGCGTGTCCTGCCGGGGGGAGAGGGGATAATTGGAAACGGTTTTGGTGCAAACACCGGATCAATATGTATGTTTGCTTTAACTTGTGTCGGGGTTCAACATGCTCTTTGCGCCACTTAAGGTTTTTAACCCCCATTAGACTGAGACCCAGCTGACACTGTCCCACTGTACCCACAGTAAATTGGCAATTTAGAAGCTTATATCTGCTCCGGTCCTCTCTGTGTCCATTATATGGGAGTCATTGTTTTGGTCCTCCGCCTTCATCACTCACTCACACACACACACACACACACGTACACACACACACGTACGTACACACATTTATGCAGACACATGTCCACTTTCGCAGATACATACTCATGTCATAAACAAAGACAGGACTCCCCGCACTAAGAGATGTCAAAACATCCACTGTGTCTCCGCCATTCAGAAATGATTCATCATTGAATTCTTAATCATTTTTTTCAACATTAACGTTTGTTGTCATTGAAACACAAAAGCAAGCTTTTGTCCATGTTTAAGCCTGTTTCTATGTCAGAAGATACGTTGTCAAAATCTAAATGAAGCGTATTTGGTTCTTAAGTACAAATATAGCCTTGAATCAATTCAAAGAACTAGGAATTATTCCTCTAGCAGCTGAGGTTTGCTCATTCAAAAACATTCAAGAGGAAAATGTGTGGGTTGTTGAAAAAAACTGTAATAGTAACTGATCCTTTCTGAAGGCGCTTTTTAGAAGAAAAATATTCATTGAATGAAAAGCTTTTCATATGACATAATTCAGCTCCAAGACACAGCATGTCATTGTGTCAACGTACCGTAGCAACAAAGACGGATCAGCTTATTGTTTACAGCTCAGAGCAGCTGGTGCCTATTCCATTAAAGCCAAACTCGGATAACGGCCCTTGAGACCAGGTTAGAAGTGTCCACAATGTCCAAAATTTCGACAGACTCCTAAAATGTTCTTTCTATGCATGTAAAACTGCTGCAAATGTGGGTAGAATCGCTTTTTCATTACCTTTTTTTAAACTCTTCTTCCTTTATTTTGAAACTAACCCATAGCCTTTAATTACTAACTCATAGTATTACATTTTATTCCTTGCACTATGTTGTCTTTTTGTCCATTGTCGTGACTTTCAAATTTGTAATATATATATATAGAATAAAATAAAAAAAAAATCACATGATCATGTTATCCTTTATTTTGAGACTATTTGCATCATTTGAAAATGTGCGAGTGGCATTCTGGGCCTTGTTTATTGCACATACATTTCATACTCTGTCACAACCAGATAACTCATAGTTAGATAGAATATGACCCTCACAAAAAAACACAAAAACATCTACACACACACACAGACATAAACACCCAATCATTGAAAATATACACGCTTGTATTCCTACCCTGAAATGCGCTCTGCCCCCCTCACTTACACACACACAGGACGTGGGATCCGGTAGACACGGGGCCTTACCTGGGCCCTGCTCGCCCCGGGCCTGTCACTGTGTATGGACCGGCCCATTTATCATGTAATCTGGTGGGGAGAATGGACGGGGCACTATCAGCAATCTGCTATTGATCCGAGCCCGGGGCCCCAGCTATTGTTCATCTGTAGCCCTCGACTGGCACCCAGCATTAATGAAAGAAACTAAACAATGCATAGCAATCAGACAGCCCCCCACCCCTCCGCCCAAAATCACCCAGTCGGCCCTCCCTGTTTTCTCAGGGGGAGGTTAAAGGGAGTTTCTCTTCGTTTGGAGGAAAACTTTTGTTGTTATGTTTCTCTTTGAGTAGGTGTGAGCAGGGGGGGAAAAACACATTCATCATGTTAGAGATCAACCCTGACCCTGGACCCCAGACGGCTCAGTTGATATCGAAGCTGCCTATTTAATAATGCTCAACGCCATGCTCTGCCTAGGAAATGGAGACTTATGGTGAATCGGTGCGATACGGGGCTTCCAGCACCACAGTGGCCTGTGGATGAATTCAGCATGAATGGGGGTTTTCTCACCCAGACATCTGGCCCGAGCGTGTTCATTTATTTGAAATGATGTTACCCAATTGAGCAAATTCCACAATCAACCCAAATAGAAAATAACTTGGTGGTTTTCAATTTGTAATTCAGATGTCAGCTTGATGGATGGGATTAGAGCAACAAATACACGCTGTTGTAAAAAAAACAAATAGGCACCTGTCAGTGTCCTCCAACACAGCCAAAGAGGATTGATTGATGTCCCCTCGGGTTAATGTCTAATTAAGTTGAGGAACCTAAAACTAGAGGTCAAAGGGTTAGAACTTGGAGCCCTGTCCCAACAACACTACAGTCCAATATTCTTGAATGACACAATTGAATTGGCAGAAGGGGGTCAATAATTGTAGGAAGTGAACTACACATACATTCAGTGTATTTTGTAAGATAAAACATGTTCCTTGTTTCGTATCTTATTCTATTGTCCTCTATTGGACTAAGCACAAACGCGTACTATCTAAATTCATTTTCTTCATTCCAGATGTCCACACTTTATTAGGTACACCGGTCCAACTGCTCGTTTTCTAATCAGCCAATCACATGGAAGCAACTCAATGGGATTACAGGATGGGCTCCAGCAGCAGAAGACCACACCGGGTGCCCCTCCTGTCAGCTAAGAACAGGAAACTGAGGCTACAATTCGCACATGTTCACCAACATTGGACAATAGAAGATTGGAAAAAGGTTGCCTGGTCTGATGAGTCTTGATTTCTGCTGCGGCATTCGGATGGTCGGGTCAGAATTTGGCGTAAACAACATGAAAGCATGGATCCATCCTGCCTTGTATCAACGGTTAAGGCTGCTGGTGGTGTGATGGTGGGGGGATATTTTCTCGGCACACTTTGGGCCCCTTAGTACCAATTGAGCATCGTGTCAACGTCACAGCCGACCTGAGCTTTGTTGCTGACCATGTCCATCCCTTTATGACCAGTGTACCATCTTCTAATGGCTACTTCCAGCAGGCTAACCCGCCGTGTCATAAAGCGCGAATCATCTCAAACTGGTTTCTTGAACATGACAATGAGTTCACTGAACTCAAATGGCCTCCACAGTCACCAGATCTCAATCCAATAGAGCACCTTTGGCACGTGGTGGAACGGGAGATTTGCATCATGGATGTGCAGCCGACAAATCTGCAGCAACTGCGTGATGCTTTCATGTGATGAAACTGATATAACTCTCTCCCCTTCAGACACATATGTGTGTAGACACAGTATATTACAATGGTTTGTACTCTCAAATAATAAATGAAAAAGATATTGCAAGTGGACCTGTTGTAGACCAATGAGGGTCCAAATGTGTAGGAATCTGGGCCACTTTGTTGCAGTAGGAAGTATGCCAGCCACTAAAGAACTGGACCCACAGAACTTGGGAAGTCATCTGTTGCCCGAATCCCCACAATCCATTTCTGACACATTTCTAGTTTACACATGCATACTGCAATTGGAGATGTGTGTTCACACTAAATCTCCTGGTGAGGAAGATAGAAACATGTTTTTCAACCAGCTTCCTACCATTCATGATACGATTCTTCATATTTGTTCCCGCTGACTGTGAAAAAAAGTTTTAATTGTAGCGCACGGGCTGGGCGCAAAATGAGTTGAATGGCTTATTTCCAACTTTTTGAGAATAATGATTTTACAACTGGCCAATGAGATATGGCAGATGTCTTCCTCATCTCAGTTTTATTTACATTATTGTAGCCAACAATTGTTAATGTAGGAAACCAAAAAACAACATATCATTTTCTTATAAAAATGGACTCAGCTAATCGGTTTCCTCAAAGGTCCCGTCATCATTTTGATTTAAAGCAGACATATGGGGTAGTACTTCAACACATTAATGTGAATGTCCACCAATCAAATTATCATTTCATATATGAAGACCCGACAGGAACTGGGAAAAGATGTGGGTTCGCGCATATCAAACTTATTATACTGTTTTCTCAAACTGGACCAATAAATCACTCGCGCAGAGACTGGTCTGGTTGGGGAGGGGGGGCTGAAAAAACAGGCGCTGAAAGTAACATTTCAGACAGAAGACGAATACAGGGACAATTCAAGAAAAATGGTAATCTTTTTTAACATCTAAGCATGTGAGCGTCTTAAGAGGGGAAACCCTAAAGACCATTACAGGTCTTAAAACAAGCTTATGTCTGTTAAATGTATCTAAAGGCCAACAGTTCAATGGAATGTTGAATGAAGAATGAGTGACAATTTAACATCAGATTCCACAGCCACTTCAGCCATCTGCAGACTGGAAGGGAAAGCCTCGTACTCTCCACAAAATATTGGACAGAAACACAAACCTTCAAATGTATTCAAATATTTCTGGACATTGTAAGTTTGGTTGTGACATGGTACATTGTTCTTTTAGGTTTGAATATGGCTCTTTTTCTTGCTCGCTCCTACAATGAACGCTTTGTCATTCTGGATTTCTCTCTCCCTCTCTCTCTCGCTGTCTCTCTCTGCCTCATGATAGCAGTGTGATTGCCCATAGCATCACCATCTGCCAGCTAACACAAGGTGAAACACTAAGCACTCTAGTGGGATGAATGAGTGATAGGAGCTGTGAGTGTGTTCTAATTCCCACGTAATCAACTCACACACACATAAACACACAAATCCTCATTGTTAACCCTGGTGTAAACAGCTCAGTCTTCCTGTATCAGAGCTCAGTCTCCTGGCATATAGATGGACAGAAGGAGGCAGCGATAACAGTCATAGGCAGCAGGAAGTTAGTCAGTGGGTGAAGCCATAACCATCACAAGATTTTAAACAATATTTCCATGGTGACTGATTTGATTTATGTTGGTCTAGTCAAACACGTTTGTGCGAGTTAGAATTCACTGCAATGTGAATCAACCAATCCAATACGCTGTCCCTGGTGCTGAAGTAGCAGACCTTTTCTCTATTTCCGGCCTTGCTATCTGATTTGATCTTGGATCTATAGTATTCTTTATACTGCAGCGCTGTGTGGGGTGCGGGCGCACTGGGTGCCTCGTTGAAAATCATCAGCTAATCAATGGCATCGTCTTCTTTTTAACTTATCTTTTAGTCTGATGCATGGCTTCAAACTTATCAATCACTAGGTGTTAAACTTTGGTTATGCTGAGTGAAGCCAACGCAGAAGTGTCCTACATGTTGCATTCCCTCTAATGACAGACCAGGCAACTTCTCTGTAAAAAAAAATGATTGATTGATTGTATAGACGTCTATTAGAAAATGATTTTACACCTCAATGGATTTATTCCTTTACATTCTAAACAGTTTATGGTCTCAATCAGCGTCAAGTCTTTTTTAATACAGCATGTGGTTTATTCAGTAAATGATGCTCCATTTACATAGACTCAGTGGGTAAGTCAGACAGACCGTCACGGGGTAAGTCGGAGAGATATGTACCCTCCCCCAAGGCCTCCAGGGCGAAGGGGCTGTGGGAGAGGCAGCAGCCAGGAGATAAGGCTCTCACGTGGGGCTGCTGTCGTGTAATTCCTCCTCTAATACAGCCGGGCCCTTGGCTCTCAGCTCAGCTCTGATCTGCACAACCTCTCCTGAGACTCAGCTGTCACAACCCAACTCCGCCACGACTCTGAGCAGCCACACACACACACACACACACGCTCACACAGAGAAAGGTGCTTAAGCGTTTGCAGTTTGCAGTGTGTGTGCGGTGCAAAGAGCAAGCTCTGAGCCATGTGTGTGTCATTTTCCATGAGGAGCTCAGGCAGGCTGAGGGTAAAGCCAGACAAGTTCCTACGGGGAGGGAGGATCAACCGCAGCAAGGGTTACTCAGATCTGTGTGCTTACCGAATAAACAGCTGTGTGTCTCCCTGTGTGATATCACACATATGTGTGTGTGTGTGTGTGTGTGTGTGGGCGCACACGCCCATGTATAGACACGAACCCCCGTTGTTTCTGTCTGTCGCAAATAAAAGCTATTTAGACGTGAGTCTCACAAAATCTCATTCATGATGCTGCCGACCAAAGCAGTCTTCTACTGGTCTCTGCTCGTATTAGAGTGCATGGCTGAAGAGCACCATCACGCACTGACATTTTGTGGAGAGTCCGGCAGACTGTAAACGCTAATTATTGCCTGCATGTTCTGATTCTCATTCTCTTTCTCATTCTTCTCGGTATCTTTCGGGCTGCAGCTTTATCTGTATTTCCTACATGTTTCTGTTTATTAATAAATTCTACATTAATAATCTCATGTGACCATATTTAATGTCACCCCCACCCCCCCGCGTCGGATGGACCATCCGCGCCCCCCCACATCCCCCCCATCCTCAAGGTCTGGCCCGCTTGACATCAAAGTGGGCAGCATCTGGCCCGAACCTAAAATGAGTTTGACACCGCTGCCTTAGAGTCAGCTCTCCTCTGCTGGGCAGCTTTCATAACTGACTTAACTAACTGACTGCAGCGCACAGCAGGATGATGCTATCCGCTGAAATGTGAACCTTTAGTTTACAGCGTAAGCGTGTGAACAGGAGGGAGGAAGAGAAAGAAGGGAAAGAGGAGCGGAACAAAAGTTACACCGATAAAGACAGAAGTAGCTGTGTGTGCTGTTTAGCCAGGGAGGGAAGAAGGTGGCTGCTTGCTCCTTGCTATGATGTTAATATTGTGTCAGCATCTCGCTCAAAGGCCCCTTAACCGGTCGTTAATGCGTCGCTCATTAGGTCTTTGGGTGAGGATCTGTGAACCTCCTGGTTCAACGCTTGTTACCCCTGCTCTCCTCACTCACCACAAAAATAGAAGAGGAAGCTGAGAGACACAAGGAGCCACGCAGACCAGCAGGCATTGCAGTGGATAGCATCACACAGCCATTTCCTCTCCCATCAGCCTCCAAATGCTCCGAGAGAGAAAATAAAAGAAGAAGAGTTGATTTAAATCCCACATCACCTTGCATTGTCTAGTCCATCACTAACACTTAGCATTGCATCCACATTCCCCGTTCCTTGGTTGCCCCACCTTCTGTCTGCCCCCCCACTGCCGCCGCGTCCTCTTACCCGGCAGTGATGAGCCTGTTTCCAGCAGTCCACGCTGATGCAACCAGGGCACAAAGACATGCACACTCACTGTGTGGGTGTGGATTACACAAGACAGGGCAAATGAGACAGGAGGTACAGTGGATACGGAGACAAACACATGCAGACAGAAGCACAATTGCAATCATAAAAGCCCATTTCTGGACAGGAGTGGGCCTGCGTATGAACAGGAACAAAATACTAGAAACGTAGTATTATTACAAGCTATATATGTCCACTCCTCATTTCTATAGCCACTTCATGAATCCTTACACGTTTGATTTTCAAATTAAATCATGGTGAAATTAAATTCCTCTAAAATCCAATTTTCAATTTTTCTAAATTCTGGTATTCCCCCCAAAAAATGTAATTCTTAATGACTTTACGTTGATGAAGACCAAAAAAGGTGTCACCCACACAGCGTAATTAGTTTTAATATATGCATATGACTTACTTTGTATGCACTTTTTACCCCATTGACCAGAGGCAGTGGCAGAATTAACACACACGGGAGTAACTGCAAAGTGGACACGTAAAGGAAGGTGAATGATATCGACCTGCCGTCCGACAGGGAACTATCGCTCTCCTCAAAGCCACAAGGCCTTTCATCACAGTCATTTGAACGCACGTAATACAAAAACTTTTTGTTTACTGTTCCATCATGTTTGTTGGTACTTTGTATTGTGTGACTTTAGTAAGCAAAGGCAGTTTTTTGAAAAATCGTTAAATGATTTCCTAAATATACAATCAGTACAAAATCCTAAATGTATCTTGTGTGAAATCGTAAAAAAGATTCTCACCGCATCCTCTCTGAGCAGCAGTGTCTACTTTAAAAGCGTTCATCGCTCCAACATTAGTGTCAAAGCCACAGTAAGCTAAGCTTTTATTTATGGCCATTTATAATTCAGCTGTGTGCGATGCAGGGATGCATTCAACCTGCATGAGGAAGCAAAGCGCCGAGCCCGCAGCACAACGAGCAGCAGTGTGAGTTACACATCCACATGGGAAATAAAAAGGCCGTGTGCTTCAGCCAGACCAAGTGTGTCCACGTCGAGCTGGGAGACACACACATGCTGCTGGAACGGGGGCCATCGTTTAGTGGTCTTATTGGATCCTGGGTTTGCATCGCCAGCTCTTTGACCTGATCCAGATGATCAGGATTAAGTTGATAATGCAACACATCCCATGAATTAGTATTTGAACTAATTATCACGTTGTCACAACTTTACATAATCTAGCGTCAATGTTGTATTCATCTTGTTGCTGTTATTTTAGGGCGATTCCTTTCTGGCCGTCTTTCAGCTCTTATAGGATCGTTTGTCCGACCCCTGCATCCCTTCAGAATTAGGGGGTCAGCAACACTTTTTTTGTGTTGGGCGATCTATGGCGTCTAACATTGTGTGAGACCCTCTCTCCCCCTCTCTGCTCCTCGTTCAGGAAACAATGAGGTTATCTCCTGCTGCAGATCATAGACCTCCAGATCCTTACCGCTGAAGGATCAGTGGGAGAACTCGTACGTACAGACTTATTCTTAGTCGGCATGATTAAAGAGAACTTTCTGCAATCACCACTTAAAAATCCTCTTAGACTTGGAAGAATTCCGAGGCCTTTTGTATGAGTAGTTTGCTTCTCCACAGCAGTAGTGAATTTTCCCAAAACAAACAATCTTTTATACTTCACAACAAAGCAATAGTTTCCCAAACTGTTATAAAAAACCCAGGTCCAAAGCAGGCTTTGATTGTGGCGTAGGTCCACTCGTGTCCACGCAGGTCTAGAAAATGCCGGATTTCCACTGATATGGCACAAATCAAATGCAAGTGAGCCCCTGAAGGGAAGAGTCTGATGCTGTGGTGTCCCTTAGGCTTTGCAAACATTTGCAATCACTCACAGACGGGTCGAACACAAATCAACCGATTTTGAGCATCTTAATACATGTCCAACAATTTCTCCTTTTTTATCAATTAGAATGGTAATGGCTCAGAAAATAGTCACAAATGCAGTCAGATTGAAAGGAAATGCTGCAAAACACTGGCAACACGTCGCTGGAAATGCGCTGAATTGAAATTGAAATGGGTTTTATTTCCCAACAACAGTTTGCATTGCATGGATTTCTCGTACATAGATAATTTAAAGCACATAAATTACTTAACCCTGGCTTAAGCCAACATTGCGTAATACTTATAGGCCTCGATAAAACAAACTGCCCAGAGGGTTTCAATTGGTTTTAAAACCTTTCAGTTTCTGCTTTTTTATGTTGTGTTTTTTTTTTCACTTTGTCTTGCACTTGCATACCGCGTATGTCCACACGCAAACAATCACAAAATGGATGTTTGCCCTTGCCAGATATTCCCTGCCCAGTGTTCTCCAGTGTAGCCGACTGAGGTTTTTCTTATTGCTTCCACCTTATTCTAAACAGTCAAAGAGCCCAAGTCTTTCTCAAAGCCAGGTCATTATGTTCACATCCTTTTATCATTTGCATATAGACAGTCTCCACAAATACCTGTAGTCATAGCGGCACGCTCTCCACAATTTGCTGCTATATTGGAGCGCACACCCAAGTGCAAACAAACACAGATGTGCACACACACTGAGAGCACAAGGTAGAGGCTGCGATTTGTTTGTGACCTCCAAAACTTCCTTACATTTTCTGTACTTCTATCTCATAAAAGTGTGATCACACACAGATACAGCAAAACAAGTGTCCAAACAGACACACACGGACACACATGCATAATATACACACTTCTCTGTACAGACCCCGGACAAGGTGAATAGGAATTACCCAGAGGACCTTGCTAGGAACCTTCAGGCTGACACCCATGCCCTATGCAGCTTAAATAAGAGTGTGTCTGCGCATGTGAGTGTGTGTGTGATGAAAATGGGTGTCCTTTGAAATGCATTTCAAAATCTGCTACACAAAGCACATTCTAAAACTATGGCTTGTCCATTTAAGCCAACATCAGACAGGGTGCCTACAGGTCAGGCGAGCTTTTTAAAACACATCACCCCTCTCTCTCCCTCTCTCTCTCCCTCTCTCTCTGTCTGGACAAAGCCTGGGGCATCTGAAGGTTGACCCGTGTCTTCCCTTTCTCCCTCCGACCTGCCCCCGGTCCACCGCTGCAGCAGCAGGGTAGGGTCATCATCCTTTACCCCTTCCTCCGAAGATATTAGCTGTTTGAAAATGATAAATGCGGCATTGAGTCGAGAGTGGGTTTAGGCTCTTATGATCAGAGGGGATGGTCATCCCCTGACCCCCACTCAGCCACTCCCACCCCCCAACCCCAACTTTCTGTTCTGCAGGTTTGATGACCTTCCACAAGGTAAAAAACATGTGGCTGACCGGGGGGGGGGTCAGCCACATGTTTGTCCTGTATTTCCTCCACAACTTTAACCCCCCGTCGACCGGCAAAACCAACGATTGTGGAGATCTACGTCTACGAATTGGAGCCCATCCGCGCGTCTTGACGCCAGTGTGTTTCTAAGTGGTCACATTTACGGATTTCTTCAGACAAACGCTCTTAGATCTGATTTGTTCTCTCGTCAAATATATTCGTTTTAATAATGGCGGAATTACGCTATGAAACCGGAAATTTGAGACTCTGGCAAGGAAGAAATAAGCAGACCAATCACAGCCCTGCGGCTTGCGTTTCCTTGCGGAGCTTGCGTATCGTGTCGACGCAAGGCTAGAAAAATTGGTCGACACATGCAAGGACGCAAGGGGGGGCGGGACGCTACGCAAGGGGCGCTAGCGCTTGCGGGTCCTTGCGTTTCTCCGAAAACGCAGAAGCATAAAGTAGGCTTCACAAACTGCGGCGGCGGGCTGTGATTGGAAAACGGGACTGGAGGAGGTGGGAATATTCAAATATCTAGTTTTGTGACGTAGAAAAACTAGACGATTTTGAACAGCTCACCCAGAGGCTGAAGGCGGGATCAATTCAGAAACGTATCTCACTCAAAACAGCATGGATGGATTTTCTTCCAAGTTTGTATGCATGTGGAAGCACCAGAGCCACAATAACACCCCAAATCCAAGAAAACTTGATTTTTCCATAATATGGGCCCTTTAAATGCTACATCAATGCCAATATTTTGCACATACTGCTGCATTGTGGGTACAAATGTGACCAATGGTGGTTTTTCAAATGTCATAACATTGGAGAGTTTGTACCTCTCTTATAAAGTTATCACAGTGATGATTACATTTTCGACCAAATAATTCTGGATTGTTCCCACACAGTCACACTCATGTACTCAGAAAGGCTGGCAAAGGGTTGTTTGAAAATTATTAGCATGAAGAGCAGGATAAACACACTGCCTGTTTGTTCACATGCCATTGCCAAATCGTTTTTTTTCTTTCATGTTCCCGGCTCGTATTTCTTCAGGAGAACTACACCTCATTTCTTTCCTCACTTCTTTATATGAGAGTTGAAGGACATATCCTGGTGGAAGAGAACTTTGAGAAGATTCTTGATGGTGCTGCTGGATACCAGAGAAATTCCATCCATAGAAACTGTATCACGTGACAGCTGACTTCGAAGGCGCTCTGGGCGCTTTAGCATCAGGAAGTTGCAGGTCATCCAAGTTTTGTCTCCAAGACATTCTTGAAGTCTAACGAGCTGTTCGGTCTCCTCTGGCTTGATCGACGGATACAATTGAGTATCGTCTGCGTAACAATGGAAGTTGATGCGGTGTTTTCTGATTACGTCGCCCAAAGGAAGCATATAACGGGTAAATAAAATGGGTCCAAGCAGAGAACCTTGTGGGACTCCGTGACCAACATTGGTGGTCTTCGAGGATTCTCCGTTTACAAGCACAAACTGGGATCGATCCGATAAATAGGATTTAAACCAGCTAAGTGCAGTTCCTTTAATACCAATCAAATGTTCTAGTCTCTGCAGCAAGATACGATGATCGATGGTGTCAAATGCGGCACTGAGACAAGTCCTTGGTGCAAGTCCTTGGTGCAAGTCCTTGGTGCAAGTCCTTGGTGCAAGTCCTTGGTGCAAGTAGGAGATCATTCGTAATTTTCACCAGAGCTGTTTCTGTGCTATGATGCACTAGAAATCCTGACTGAAAGTCCTCGAACAAAGCATTGTTTTGACGAAAGTCACATAGTTGATTTGCAACGGATTTCTCAAGGACCTTCGGGAGGAAGAGAAGCTTAGAGATCGGTCTATAGTTAGCCAACATCTCTGGAGTAAGAGTAGGTTTCTTAAGAAGAGGCTTAATTACAGCTATCTTGAAGGAGTGTGGTACATGTCCTGTCAACAAGGACAGATTTATAATATCCAGTAAAGGCGTGCTAATTAAAGGAAAAACGTCCTTAAGCAGCTTAGTTGGAATAGGATCCAAGCTCACAGCTTTAATTTAAGTTCCCTCTGCTGAACACGCAGTTACACAGTGAACTCTATATTTCTAGGGGTTTTATTTTGAAAGGTAAGATTACATGTAATGTAACGTATTGTCAGAAAGGAGGGAGCGGATCTGCTATTCTCTGCCAATGTTAAGGTTCAAAGAGTAATAAAATTAGCCATCTTGGTCCGGAATGCATTATACTACTACTTGTGAGAATATTTTGTTTCGGTAACACACAAGAACACCTTTGATGCCCCTCTTTGATGTGGAAAAGCTTTGTTCTGCATTCTGATTGAAAGTACTTAGTAACAAAGACTATAATGTCCAGCAGCAAACACACCTCCCATGGTTTTGCATGGGCGCATACCTTTGTTTCAAATATGGTATTTCTTCTGCTTTAGAACTATAAAACAAACTTTTGAAGATGCAAAAGTGCAGAGGAGAGATGAGGATAATTTTATTTAAAAATATTGGGGGGTCAATTTAAAACTGCTGTGCTGCTAATGGACTAGAAGGATTTGTTCTTTCTGACAACTGCATTTGTACAGGAGAGACACAGGCAGACACACATGAATCATTATGCATGGATACACACTCCAACACACACCTCCTGTCAAACACACACACCATTTAAAGCGCTAAAGTGCAGTCTCATCGGAGTGGCAGGCAGACATCCTGAATAAAATGGAGTGGCATTAATATTAATACCAGTAAAGTGCCTTTATAATCAGACAGCGGCCTGTCAGGTGGCCAAGTTGAGCTGCTAGCATGTCACCCACACTCACGCACACTCCTACACACACGTGAGGTTGCTGACTCAGCGACTCAGAGACGCACTCTTATAACCCCACACACTGTATAACACAAACAACAGATTAGACACACAGAATGCCCTTTCACACTTTCTAAACTCTTTATACACAGCAACCTGGGTGTATGCACACAGGTAAATATTGGTGTATATTAGTTGTGGAGTTTGGCGCTAATGGTCCAGGGGAAGTGCTGCGCGTCATTTTCAAGCGGGCGCTGCTGCTTGGAGGCCGCCGTGGTGGAAAAGGTCGAACGCAGGGCTCCCCACACTTTTTCGGCTCACGAGCTATTTCTCCTTCAACTTTTGAGGGCACACAAATATACAATGAATATGTCAAATTTAATAAATACATGAATATAATTTATGAAAAATCTATACATTTTACAATAATCTCATATAATCCAATTTTTCAACACAAAATCAAAATTTTACAAGGGATTGTTACAGAGTTGACAGAGCAGTGTTTATTAGACCATAATTACAGACGTATCTGTGTCAACTCTAAATACAAACATATTTCAAAGCAAATATTGTCCTATATTAATGCCTGTCCTTGGAACTGTATTGGAAATGTTTCAGACAATCAAGGTGAGAAAATCTTTCACAATTGTAATTAGCATAAGCAGTTCATCCGCACAGCATGACCCGGCACCTTTTACCTGAAGATGAAGAATCTATTACCATATAAAACATCTAGTTGTTAAAGTAGTCAAACTATAATGATCGTCCATGTACAGTACCAGTTAAAGGTTTTTTGTCATTGAATTGAATGAGAAAATGTGTCCAAACCCGTTTGACTGATACTGTCGATATGTAGAACAAAACCAACAACCTGGTAGAGGACCCATGTTTGGGTCATGAAATGAAAGGCTTCAGTGGGCCCTCTGACAGCAGTAAAATGTGCGCTGTGATCCGTGGTGCCGCAAAGGCACCATGTCTTCCTGCCTCTCTCGCAATCTGTCAACTGATATTCCTGAATCATAGAATATTCACAACGCATACACCTCCCTCGGTGGGGAGCAAACGCGGCTCAGAGGTTGTAAATAAAACGCTAGCTGATGTTTCCAAAGAAGCTCCAAAGGGAGACGGGGAGCTCCAGAGCTGGTTGTCTCCATAAAACAGTGAAATACTGTGAGAGGTGATGGCATGAGGCTGTGAGCTGTTCCAGATGGACCTGGACCTGCGGCGCTGGAACACCCACCACACTGGAAAGCAGGAACACAGGAGGCCTTTCAGGTACTCAGCCCCTGTGGAAGGCTTTTGGTTCTGAGGGCTTGAAATGGAGTGCTGTTGCCACTGCAACATTTTCTGGTCAAACATGGAATAGTAGATATGGATGTTATTTGTAAAAACAAAGAAAAGTGAACGAATGTGTGAAGAGAAAACAGACCAGAACCAGAGCCCTCTAAGGAGAGCCTGGGCACTCCCTATTCGGGCCCATTGTATCGATCTTGGTTGCAGTTCCATTAAATTCCACTGGAGGTGATCGCAGGCGAGTGCAGATCGTATTGGACTCTATGAAGCTAGACGGCTAAATGTAGCTCTTTCTCCTGCTTGTCGTTGAATCAAAGTAGATTTTATTGATGATTCTGCAAGTTCAATATAGATTATAGGCCAAAAGTCGAATGAATGAGTGCTTGGGACGGAGGATGTTGCATGTGTACAGACTGTAAAGCCCTCCGAGGCAAATTTGTAATTTGCGATTTTGGGCTATACAAAATAAAATGAATTGAATTGAAAATTAATAATTCCTTTCGATTTCTTACAGGTTGGGCCGTTGTTGGCCGGAACACGCTAGCATTCTGCTAATGAATGCTGATTGGTCAGTGACGGATTCCGACTGATTACGACCAGAGACCCCGTTTGATGGCAGCTGAAGCAAAAAGCAGAATCAGAAATATAAAGTTTAGGAGGACTTTGTCGAAGTTTACCTCAAATAGCAGCTGGTGTTATCGTTGTCGATCGTGTTGCTGATGCCGTGAGAAAGGAAGCCATGATTCGGGAGCGCCGAAGAGATCGCCAAAGAAATGGCCGTAAAGCAGCACCTCCGGCAGTATGCAAATATGTGACGTCATCACATTTTTGGAACAGATTTTTAGAACAGATGAGTGAACTTAAAAAATCAATTTTCAGCTGAGTGTATTATTCTATCCCCCCCTTTTGAATGCAAGTTTCAAATTGCTTAACAATTAAGGGGTGAAGCCTCATAGAGTCCCATGCATTCCTCACTCGCCTGCGAGCGCCCCCGCATGGACAGAGACGTGTTACTGCAGCCCGTCCAGAACCCGGAAGTAACGAGAGAGTGCCACATCTCTTCATATTAGAAAATCTATGCGAGAACTAACATGAAACTATTTTTTGTTATTGAACTTTGCAAATGTTAACCATAAAGGTGACGAATTAGAGAACCCTTGCATCAATCATGTATCGCAGCAAAGCTCTGGGGCTTTGCAATGTACAATATGTCTACTGGTCCAGACTTAGAGCAATGAGAAAACTTGACATTCTAGAAATTCCTGGTCACAAGAGGATGTATTTCACAGACTTGGTAAAGCCTTGACTTTTCTAAGGCTAAGACAACCAAAGGGGAAGAGGGAGGGAGATGATGAGGATGTAGTGGACCGAGAGAAAGAGCGAGAGTGGGAGGACTTGTGGAAGTGGGAGAGAGAGAGAGAGAGAGAATTTAGGTCTGATAGAATGTCTGCTCCAATATGGTGCCATGTGAGCGAGCCACTCTTGTCCCTTTGTCTTGCTGTTGGACGCAGACACACTTAGACACATGCGCATATGCAGGTTCTCACACACACACACACACACAAGCGCACACAACTTTTAAATAGCAGGTGCATATCAGCTGTGATGTGCTGCTGCTCAGGCATATTCTATGAGCTTGTCTGTCATTGGCTAGAGTATATCATGATGAGAAATGAAAGTTCAATATTATCAGCGATTATGTAGAAAAAAAGGAGAAGGAAAAGAAAAACAACTTGCGCATATAGGTAAGGTTTCTGATTACAGCACCCAGATTGGGTATGAAGGCAACATTCTGGTTGGCTGGTTTTTATTGCTTGTTATTAAATCCTGGCAAAACAATTATTAATCTTATAATCCCCTTCCGCCCCTCCTTGCTTTTGCTAGTAAGACAAAAAAAAATTAAAACAGTGCCCTTGGGCTGCACACTCCTACTGTAGTGATTAAAAACAGGAAATTGTGATGCACTATTAGACAAAGCCATAATCAGATTCATTCATTTCCTTCATTTCTAAGGACGAATGCGTTTCCTTAAGGCAGCACAGCCTCTTCGAATGGAGATGCAGAAAAGTGTGCTTTATTCTGTGACTTCTATCAATACTGATTACTCAACTTAGTTTCTGTCCTCATGACCTGGTTGTCATTTGGTTTCTTTAGGTGATGTGAATTTAACTGTGTTACATCGCTGCATTGCTTTCAAGCGCATGCTTGAGGAAGAAAAGTATTTTTGTTAACATGTAAAGAAATATTATCATGTGAATGTCAATAAAGTCTAATAAATGCTGTATATAAAACTGTTTATACCGCTATAAATAAAGAGTTTCAGCGATAAGGTCTAATAACAGGTTTCACCAATCTTGCAATAATTCCCCCTGTAAATTGAGACATTTCACATGGAAGACATATTTTAGCTTTTACAAACATGCAAACTTGTATGTGTTCAAATTGCAATACTACATTCAAACTTATTTCACTAATCTGACAATTAGTAACAAAAAACGCCGTGAATATATGTATATATACACACTCACCGGCCACTTTATTAGGTACACCTTGCTAGTACCGGGTTGGACCCCTTTTGCCTTCAGAACTGCCTTAATCCTTGGTGGCATAGATTCAACAAGGTACTGGAAACATTCCTCACAGAGTTTGGTCCATATTGACCTGATAGCATCGCGCAGTTGCTGCAGATTTGTCGGCTGCACATCCATGATGCGACTCTCCCGTTCCACCACGTGCCAAAGGTGCTCTATTGGATTGAGATCTGGTGACTGTGGAGGCCATTTGAGTTCAGTGAACTCATTGTCATGTTCAAGAAACCAGTTTGAGATGATTCACGCTTTATGACACGGCGCGTTATCCTGCTGGAAGTAGCATCAGAAGATGGTACACTGGTCATAAAGGGATGGACATGGTCAGCAACAAAGCTCAGGTAGGCTATGGCGTTGACACGATGCTCAATTGGTACTAAGGGGCCCAAAGTGTGCTGAGAAAATATCCCCCCACCATCACACCACCAGCAGCCTGAACCGTTGATACAAGGCAGGATGGATCCATGCTTTCATGTTGTTTACGCCAAATTCTGACCCGACCATCCGAATGCCGCAGCAGAAATCGAGACTCATCAGACCAGGCAACCTTTTTCCAATCTTCTATTGTCCAATGTTGGTGAACATGTGCGAATTGTAGCCTCAGTTTCCTGTTCTTAGCTGACAGGAGGGGCACCCGGTGTGGTCTTCTGCTGCTGGAGCCCGTCCGCCTCAAAGTTCACACTGGAGGATTACTGACTAGTAACAATGTGTGACGGTTTGGGTTCACTTCCTGTTTTGTTTTGTAGTGTCATATCTCTCGTGTCCCTGGGTTAACTTCCCTTCCTGCCTTCCTGTCTTCCCCCGTGATTGTCTGCCATGTCGATAATTGTTTCCACCTGTGTCCAACCACATGCACCTCCCCTGTGTATTTAAACCATGTGTGTCTCTTGTTCCTTGTCGCGTTATTGTCACTGTTGATTGTTCCTGTTTCTCGTCTGCGTTTGTCCTCTGGTTTTGCATTTTTGACTATTAAAGTATTTTTGTTGTTGAACTCTGCGTCTGCGTTCTGCCTCCTCCCACACGCACCGCGACCCTTCTGACAGAAAGAAGGAAGCCCTCGAAAACCAGATGAAAAATTGCAACTAAGAATGACCACAATCAATTCTGAAACACTGCACAAAATTAATTAGGTTTCTTCATGGAGGGTGCGTGTGAGTGTGTGTGTGTGTATGTACATGCGTGCATCGTTTGTCTCTGTGCTTCTCCACTGCCACCAGGATGTTGAGAAGGCAGAGGGTGGGGCGGGGGCTCTTTCTCCTGCTCTCCACCATCCTCATCCCCCTTCAGCCCAGATGATTAACTACAAATTACTGATTTGGCAACACAACAGTACTGTATGTGTGTCAGCGAATGTATGCCAGCCATGCATCGACATCAACAATAGTGGCAACCAAGGACAAGCTGCTAACATGCATGTAGTAGTGCAGATGCAGACAGCTGACGCATTTTTCTAGGCTTGCCAAGCCAACGCAGCCCGCAAGGCTGATTGTTCTGCTGCACTACGGAAACTACATCCTTTCCGTAGTCTCACATTTCCGGTTTCATAGCATAATACCGGCATTTTTAAAAGGAAGCTGCAGCGTCTTGAATAAAGTGATGCATGTCATGAACTTAGTCCCGCCCACAACGTTTGTGGTCGGGAAGTTCGGTCTGGCATCGCTCCATAGTGGCGCGAGTATTGCTCGCCCGAAATCGGGCGGGCCAATCAAATTGTCAGGGCGGGCTTTATACAATGATGGACAGATGATCATCACTAACGTCATCAACCACGTCATCAAAGAGCGCTTGGGTTGAATTTGTTTACAACAACGATGGCTGCCTCTGGAGAAGTGAGGCGTGTAGATTCTGCTATCAGGTCTCTTCTGAAAGATGTCGACAGCCAATTCATTTTAAAAGAGGAACAGAGAAACGCGATCAAGGCATTTGTTGATAAGAACGATGTTTATGGCGTCCTTCCTACGGGATTCGGCAACTAGGCGGCGCTCAACATACGTCACACACTCCGTTGCTCTTATTCCTTCCCTCAAAAAGTGAAAAGAAAGAAAAAAAAGCCAGTAGCAGGCAGGAATTGTAACCCAGATCACTGGCTTCCTAACCGGACACCTTATATCTGAGCTATAATTCACGCTTGTCAATGCATGCACGAGTCAACTCCTTAGGCTGGTTCGCGGCTCGTGGTTCACCGGCAACTCGCCGGCAGCTTGGGCCAGCACGCGGCTCACTTGGGGCCCCCTGGTGGCCAGCGGGCCCTAAGCAGCCGCTTAGTTCGCTTATGCCTCGGGCCGGCCCTGATAACAAACAAAATCCATTTCCTGGTTGTAGTAAAAGTAATACACATGATGCATTTTTACTTTTTTGTCAAACAGATCTCTCTGCATGTATGTACAGCTGTTAACACAAACTTGTATTCTCCCCATGTGCACACACACACACACACACACACACACACACGTTCACAGAGGAAAAGGTAGTGTTCTCAGTGTCTTTCATTCAGCCTTTTGCTCTGTCAGCAATGATATTCTGCTTAAAACAGTGAACCTTCTGAAGTCCTCATCAGAGGAGAAATCCACGCTTTCATAAAGCTGAGACATAATTAAATACAGAAAAAAACGATGCTTTTATCAGCACTTCAACACACTCACACGGACGCTGAAACACATACACACCCTCCCGTCTTCCACCCTGTGAACTTCAAACCATCGCTCTAACTTGGGACAAAAGGACCGTGATTTCTTTGGAGGGTGTAGGGACATGAAAAAACATGACGTCTCAACTTGTCGGCGGAAGCGAGGGCCCAGACGGTTTTCCAGCGCTCAGGGGGCCTCTATGATCTGGTATCTTTTTAATTAACGGTATCCCATTCAGCCACTTGAAGGAGCAAAATAAAAAGGGAAAGAGACAGAAAGAGGGAGGGACATAAGTTTTGACATCTCTAATTAATGTGCATGGAGGCAAAAAAGAGCAAAAAAACCGAGATGAACTGATCTCATAGCGGCTTGGTGAAGGATTCATTAGACAGGCCGGTCCGTCTGAAAGACATCAAACGCTGTTATACTTTTGGGCTTTTACTATAATTTATTTTCTTCAGATGCATAAGACTGGAAGACTGACACCAGTGTGGCAGAAAACTGAAAAGGAGTAGCTAAAAAGAGAAAGGCAGAGGATATAGGGAGAGGAAAAAGAGATGGGAGGCCAGAGAAGAGGGTGGTGGTGGAGGAGGTGGAGGAGGTGGAGGAAGAGGAGGAGGAAGCGCAGGAGGAGGGGTCGTGGGGGACAGAGCCCAGAGCTGCCTCTTCACAACAGGGGAGATGAATGACTTTTTACCCCTAGACAGTGGGCCTTAATGAAACCTCCAGAGGCCAAACAATGGCATCTCCAACACACACACACACACACACACACAGACAGACACTATATGTAGGTATGTACTCACATGCACACTAGCATACATATATACAGTGCAAGAGAATGAAACTTACTGGATTCATGAACATACTCAGTAGAAATATGAACTCTGGTGGGTGAACACAAACAAAACACAAATAAACAGCCAGGCATATTCACATGATAACACGCGCAGAGAGACAACGTTTTGAAAGGGGAGAAAAACTGTACCAAAAATAGCATACAGCACATCAATCCAACTGGAACAAAAAACACAATCAGGCACACACACACACACACACACACAGGCGACCTCTGTGGCAGCAGTGGAGCTCGCGGTGGAGACACAGTTAGAGACGCTGAGGCCATCTCCAGTAAATAAGGTCAAGGAGATTGAGTTCCCTTGACAACCCAACTTCCCATAATAGTATGATAGCTGCAGCCCTGCGACTTCCTGCCAGAGAGACGCCAACGGGACCTTTGGGTTGTTGCCAAGGGGACATATGATGCTTAGTTCCCAATCAGTCGGGGGAGATGTATTCTAATGAGTGCATGTGAAATGGGAAGAGCAAAAAAACAGGACTGGGTTTACTTATTGCACAGTTTGAGGGTTGGTAGACACCCAAACACCCCAAATCCTGTTTCACTATTTATTTATTTATTTATTTTTTCATTTTCTGCATTATGCATTAGTGTTGGCTGGTAATAATCCATGTGTCAGTAATAATGTATGTTTGCATTCATGTTGGGTTGCACCTAAACCTCTGCTGCTTTGCTTGTGACCTCTCCCCCATCAGAACCCTTCTTGAGCAACGAAACGAAAATTAATGACAATAAAAAAATACAAATGTATAAAAGATAAATAAATAACAAATGTTCAATATTTGTGTTTTTAAATATGTATTTTTAAAACTACGGTGTGAAGTCCAGCGGGGACAGGTACATGAGTACCTGAGTTTGATGAAATACGAACCCCTGCTAACACATGGATGAAGCCTAAAATAGCCAACAGGCCAAATAAACATCGCCCCCTAACAACGAGTACGGGATAAAAAATGTAAAGGATTACATTGTATCCAAAATAATTGATGGTGAAACGTTTTGTGTGACTTTTGAATTGGCCTTGCGTGGGACTCATCAACACACTGTGGCATCTACAGGGGATTGGAGGATTGGCTGGAGGAGCACCTTAACACAGCTAGTATGTGTAAAGGCATCAAAGACTGGACGAGCTGTTGGACTGCATGCTGTTGGTCGTAAAGGATTATATTCATGGACATATATAATATTACATGAAATATATATGTATGTATATGGACTCTTAGGTACTTAGGTACACCTTGCAACAAAAATGTTGGACCTCCTTTTGTCTTAAGAACTGCCTTAGTTCTTCTTGGCATACTTTCAAAAAGGTGTTGGAAACGTTCCGCAGACATTTTGGTCCACATTGACATGATAGAATCACACTGTTGCTGCAGAGTTGTCGGCTGTGCCTCTATGATGCGAATCTCCTGTTCCACCAAATACCAACGGTGCTCTATTGGATTGAGATCATGTGACTGTGGAGGCCATTGGAGTACAGCAAACTATATATATATATATAGTTTACTGTGTTTATGTTTAATTTACTGCTTTTTTTGTTGGGATAAATGTAAAATGTTTAACTACAAGGTAGTAATGTGTTTTTGATACCTTAATTGTTTTGCATTAAATCATAATTGATTTGATGGCCATAACTTCAAAATGTTCCATCAGCAGGCTGCTGATCTCTGGACTTGAAGGAAGTTAAGCTTGTCAGCGTGCCTCTTCAAACTCTAGGAACATTATCTCATGTGTCTG
Source organism: Apeltes quadracus (assembly GCA_021346845.1). Lineage (NCBI taxonomy): Eukaryota > Metazoa > Chordata > Actinopteri > Perciformes > Gasterosteidae > Apeltes > Apeltes quadracus. The sequence goes on from CM037918.1 coordinate 1,028,589, forward strand.
TCTCTTTCAAAAAAGAGGAAGCCTAACCAACATGACAAATGGTCCAAAACCTGAAAATGTTGAATTTCCGCATTCCCTTACACCACCAGTGCCACAACGCTCTCCTGCGGGTCTCTCTAAGGCTGCATGCGCGGCAAATGAATTGTCCTAGTGAAGTGACATCTAGTCCAAGTGTCTCCAGGTCACGGAGGTTCCCTCCCATTTCTGATGACAACTTTTTATCTGCCGGACTGCGGCAGAACTGAAAAAGTTTTGTATGAGCCTTCATTGATTCCCCTCCAACTTCTCCTGGCTTTTGCCCAGTCAATCACCGACAGGGAGTGATTTATTGGCGCTGCTGGCATTTGCGTGGTACGCCGCCACCACCTGCCCACCGCCACCACCTCCGAGTCCATCCATCCCTCCTTCTAATACCCTCAATTAATGCATCAAGGCAAGCGCCGGGTTATCATTCCCCGTCCCCCTCCACCCTCCTCCCCTGTACTCCGACGTCCCTCCGTCCCACATCCCTCTCCATCATTCTCAATTAAAGGGAGCTGCATGGGTAGCTCTTATCTGTTCTTATGAATATGCAAGCGCCTCTTATCCGGGCAGGTGAAACGGTTACCACGGCTCCACGCGCCGCCTAGAGATGGCGAGAGGTTGGGACGGCCACATGGAGAAAGCCTTGTTCATTTTTGGTGAAAAAGGCCCCTAGTTAGGATGCCCTTCATTCCTTTTGGAAGAAGCGTCAACAATAAGGCAAACGTGAAACAGAAGTCCCTCCTCTGAGACCAAAGTACACCCAAATGACAGATGGTGATTCAGGAACTATTTTTCAGGATTCACCATCTGTTCCATTTGATTTATTGTTTTTCGTTTTTTTTCTCATTTTTTTAAGAAATGGAAATGTATGTTGTACAGAAAAGCAATATTTCATGAAAAACTAAAGATACACTGGAGAAATAATTGATAACTTAACTGTACAGCCTGAGAGGTTGTACAAATAAAAAAAGGCTGTACCCACTGACACCGATGCAGATGAAACTGCAGAGCAAAGTAAAAGTAAAAGGGTGCACTTAACTAGAATATTGACAAGCATTGCTTAAAAGTCTGTGTTAGTGAAAAGGAACGCTCAATTTGAATCACATGATCTCACAAAGAGTCTCACTCTTGTACGTGTTATCCTCAGTCCACATGGGGTCATAGAGCGCAGAAGCAAAGCAACGTTTTGAACACACAAACTAAGTAGCATTTTTGTAGTTGTGTTGGCGAGAGCAGGAAGCATCATTTGTATAATCTTTGTCTGAGGAACATCCAATGGTCGAAGGTACAGTAAAAGAAATGAAGGGAGAAAAGAGGGGTTTGTTAAGAGGACTTTCCTGCCGTGGGCAACAGCACCATCTATAGGAGGCTCAAGAAACAAAGAGACCACAGAGAATGAATTAACATCACTCCTTTCCTGAGCTCGGAAAAGATCTTATTGCACAGCGAAGAAAGCCACAAATCGAGCCATAGTGGAATAATGAACTAAACCGAACGACTGGGGAGGGAAAGAATGAAGTGATGAGCATCGACACCGAGGAAGGAAGAGCGGAGTAGAGGAGAAAATAAATATACATGTGCATGATTAGGAAAAGCATATGAAGGAAATGAGTGATGAAGGTGATTAATTTCCACACACACCACTTTAAATCACAGCCTGTATAAAATAAACACACACTGAATTTGTTGTATTATCACCTTACATGTTGTAGTTAAGGCCTCCAGCAAATGTGACACCTGACTGCACCGTGTAGCTTCCCTCCATCTCACCGCGTTGCCTCATTACCCAGCAGCCCAAAAGGGGGACTGTTCCACGAGGGGGAAACTCGGGGGTGGGGAGGCGTATGCAGAGGGCCTGAAGGCTCAGTGTCACTCACATCAGCAGATGTGTCAGTGAATTTGACATATGTCTGATATGTATGTGGCACACGCACACATCCACAAACACACACACTCCTCAGTGCCGCTTCATAGCCGAGGGCCGACTGTTGGCTACTCCGTCATTTCACACACTTTGGATCTGTTGCCTCCGGACTCCGGAAAGCAGCGCGCACACTCACACACACACACACACACACACACACACACACACACACACACACATATTGTTTGGTATCCTAATCCCACTAACATGCTCACTTTAATGAGCAGCACACAGATATGTATGGACATGTTTGTGTGTTTGTTTGGAATATAGGCCAACGTGTTTCCTCTGAATCACACAAATGAGTTGTGATTCCATCGGTGTGGAGATCCGCTCACCGTTATGTTAAATCAAGTCTGAAAAAACATACACCGCTCTACAGCGACTAAATGCTCGGCTGTGTTCACATGCTGGAGAGCAGAGAGATACCTGACACTTCTGAGAAACATTTTGGGGATCGGTTTTGTCAGTTTGACCACTTGGGCTTTTGTGCTGCACAAAGACCTTTCACCTTATCAATGAAAACTGTTATATCTGTGATTTACCTTGGGTCTCGATCACACGTGGTGTCTTCCTTTTATCATTGTAAATACAAAAGAACCCACTGTTATTGTTTCTCTCAGGTTTTGCCCCAGTTAAACAAGCTCTGGCTGTCCTTTATCAAACATTCCCGGCCTCCTGACAAGTTAAACGTCAGTACAAAAAGTAAAGATTTCATTAAAAGAATTGTTGCTCCAATCTGTGAAAAACCACGGCTCCAATTAGGAGCAGGGCTGATTCTCCAGACTGACGTGGTTCAGACAGATGTGTCTTTATTAGTACATTCAGCTCTGTTGCCTTCACATATTTCCTGCGTGTCTTCTCATGCCAGGCGACCCTGCTTGTGTATCTTCCTGTGGTATCCGGCGTCAGACAGCTGTCAGAGACCTCCGGTTGACCGGTCATCCCAGCGGGCCCATCAGGTCCCCGCCCCACATCGCGTGCTGATGTCCATCCGCCTCCACCAGAGCCTGGTCTCACAGAAATACATGCAATGGCCCGCACCTGTTGATAACACAATGCGTGGCGGTTGGCATGGAGACGTCGCCAACGGGCGGTCAATTAGGATCCGTTAAATTAAACGGATCCACAGCACAAAACTGCTGAGATGGCATTGAACAGATGGCATTCGTGGGTGGTTGTAGCTGAGGTGCATGATCAAACAAACACGGGACACCGGTAGTCCCAAACTGTTGTTGTAAAAAACTTACATGAAATACATGAATTGAATTACGTCGCCTCTCGAACAAGTCTGCTGTTTGAAGTCATGTTGAACTATTGTTGTACTAAAGGGCAAGGCTGGATGTTTTTGGTTTAGCTCCCTTCATTTTAGAATTGTTTTTCAAATTAGGTCATCATCCAGAACCAAGTCTACCGGGCGGATTTCATTACTGAATGTGTGTTTTGATCCTCCCACTTCACCTGGTAGGACTTTTTCTCCCAGGTTTCTTGATTTATACAGCCTGCATCTTATTGGCCGAGAGATTGGGAATTGAACAATGTAGCTGAATGTTATTTAATGTTCTTTAACATTATTAATAATACAGTACCGACAGTATAGGGCGGGTGTTTTTTTTTAGGTTTTTTGCGCCTGGTCACAATGAGACAACGCCACTCGAGGACTGTCACCCAGACAATGCCACACTGAATCCAGGTTTTTTATGGGAGCAGAGAGGTGAAACACTAACTTAACTGGGGAGAACACAAATTAACTAACAATTCATAATTTAAATTATTGAAACTACATAAAACAAGGTTACCATAAATACATAAAATATATTTGCAAAAGGGCAAAAGCAGCCGTGGCTCGAGCTCAGTGACAGCACCCGGAGCCGAAATCACTTCCCCGTTCCTGGGAATTGCACATTGTACATCCACACGTGACGGGTGGGAGCTCTGTGGCTGGTCCCCTTTAGCTCTCAGTCCTGCACCCTGGCTAGATGTAGTCGTTCCTGGGACCAGTGTGGAGCTGGGAGGGCCTGGGGAAAAACCTCCACCTCCCTCGGAGAACCAGGAAGTGATCTGGCCTCACCTGTTGGCAATCACTAATTAGGGGTAGGCGGGAGGGGGCGCTCTACCCATCACACACACGTCAGTGCTTTAAGCCCACTCTGACTTTAGTTCTGTAAGTATTTGGACATAAGTAAGCTAAGTATTTAAGCTGAAGTATTGAAATGGTTAGATTTCAACCTGGTGTCGGTGGGGTTTCATTATTAGTCCATACCTCGTCTGAATATGGGCCCCATATTTCCTCAGCTTTTGACACATAATCATATTGTCTTATTGAACCATCCATTGAAGAATTGTCATCTGCCCTGCACCATAAAAAGCGCCGGGCCCCTGACCTGTCCACCTGTGTGGCTCCATCCTCTTGAAATATCAAATGCATATTTCACGTTTCTGCACAATGACCAGTTGAAAAAAAGCAGCAACCCACTATCTGAAGCTCTTATTGCTCGTACTAAATCACAGAGTGCTGGACGGACAAATGGGTCTCAGCACAATGGGACGAACGCGGTGAAAGAAATACTTCCAGCGCTCAGCTAACAGGCCACACACACACACACAGGGCTCTGGTGGCTGCAGAGGTGAAGACCTTTTTTATAGTGAAGCCTAATGGAGTGTTTGCTACTATGTTTACTAGTCCTAAACATGTCGTAAACAAGCTAATAGGGTCAGCTCTGCATGTCTGGGGTCAGTACCAACATCAGAGCAGAATCCCGCTTTGGCGCCATAAAATCCCTCCTGCTCATGCACTTAGCGTCCACAACTTAAGCTATGCGCATGTTGTATATCACATGCAATATAAAACTGTGAAGTGGAAAATATTGACTGTGTGTCACCTGGTAAATGTCAAATATTGACATTTACAGGGACAATTATGAGAATAAAGGCGCGGACGTTTCTTACAAGTGTCTCACCGCAATAACGCTCAAGGTCAAGGTTCAGGTTGCTGTTGGATGCGCAGCCTTTCAGACTGTGAGCTGTTAAGGGAGGGAGATAAAATGAATAAATAAATGCGCTCAATAGTCGCTTTGTGCGGCTATAATAGTTAACCAAAGTGCGTAAGGATTATCCACACGCCGTGTTGGAAGGGATGGAGTTTATCGAGTTATCACACCTGTCATCAAGCCTGCAATAAACGCCTGCCTGTTTATGTGTGCACGTGCATCCTCTTCCAGCGCACAAAGTGCGTCTAGACAGGAATCCGAGTGGCCGGTGAGTGCGTCAGCACGGCTGACTCATTAGGACACATTAACAGTGATTTCATTGGGACTGACGCCAACGTCTCCGTCTCAGCCCGAATGAGAGAGGACGCCGTGACAGCGGCGCACACGCCAGGAACGGATGGCTCCTTTGAAAGACGTGGGGGAAAAATAGTAGGAGTCGAAGAAGCAAGATTGTGTGCGTGTGTTTGTGTGTGTGTTTCCCTTTTTTCATCTCTAGATAACAGAATTGCAGCGTGACAAACTCAAAACCACTCGCTTTCCGCCCAAGGCCACGTTAATTGCATTAATTTGCTCTGACAATTGCACAACAGGAAAAGAAAGGACAAGGGAGTGGGAGTGTGGCTGGGTTGGAGTGTGTGTGTGTGTGTGTGTGTGTGTGTGCTTTTTGTTGCAACACTTTTGTCATTTTTCAGCCATGATTAAATTAGCAACAAGAGTTCTGTCTGGCTATAATCAATCATTACCCTCTCTCCCGTGCCACCCAATATCACCAAAACCATATTTTCCTCCACTTGAGGACAAAATATCTCTTGATTGTGTGGCACACGTCTATAAATATATCACACTCCCTGCTGTATTGAGTTTGAGGGATATTTTTTTTCCTTTCTTTTCTTTATCACAATATGATTGCGTGTTGTGTGTGTGTGTGTGTGTGTGTGTGTGTGTGTGTGTGTGTTGGGGGGGAAGGTGTCACGTGTTAAGGCCTAAACATGTTACAGTCGATTTGAGTGACAGATCAGTGACCTGAACACCGAGGCTTTTATTTATTTATCGATACCTGCAAATATTAGGATGCAATGCAGCGGTGGTTCCCAACCTGGGAGGACATGGGAGGCGCCAGGGCGTGTATTCTCGTCTTGCTTGCCAAGATAAGACTTGGTACAAGTAAAATCACACATCACCGATGGTTGTGCGAATGGGACACAATTTCTCTCTCCACATCTAGAAACAGTGGGGGGTCAGTTCCCCACAGATGCTCTGGAAGGGAGAGCGACCTGTGGCATAGACAGAGAGAGAATTATGTGTGTATTCCACCAAGGTGAAGCACGCTCTCCAACTCCTGGCTTTAGCACTCTGTCTGGCCATTGGACCGGGGTGGAACCCAGAAGAGTTGCTCCGATGGGAGACCCTGAAGGCAGAAAACCTTGGAGCGCATTAGCTCTGCCGTCTCTTTGGCATATCCTGAACCTGGTCATTTAGCCACAGCCCAGAGCCAGTTTGACTAATGAATGGCAATAGGTGGGAACGTATTCCTACAGCTTCATAAAGCCGTCATTGGAAAATGGGTATATATAATTAGAGATGTTCCGATACCATTTTTCCCTCCCGATACCGGTTCCGATATACGTCCAGTGGGTATCGGCCGATACCGAGTACCGATACCAGTGTCCCCTTAACTTTGGTAAATTCGTCGTGCTCTTAAGCGTGACGCGTCTTCAGATGTTTGATTAAGTTGCTGTTGTTGAAATTTGCACTCGTGCCAACCCTCGGAATTGCTTCTTTGCACTTGTTGCATGTCGGCGTCCTGGTGGGAAAAGCCACTGTAAAGTACTGCCAAACCGTTAGCTCCTGAGCTAATGTGCAAATGACACAAATGACGGAGAAGACAGACCGAGCAGCACCGAGACCAACGGCCGTTTAAGCGGACCCGTAACAATAACAGTTCAAATCTAATGTGATGTTCGGTACAGCGAAAGTTGCCCGAGACGAGTGCCCGGATAATATAATAAAACTAATATAACAAAAACAGCATCGTACTTCATATTTGACAGCTCTAATCATAATGTTCACATTCATTACTCAAGTAGAAGCATAGATACTCCGGTTTAAAAATACCTTTGTAGAAGTTGAAGTATCAACTCAAGCTTTTTACTTAAAGGTGTACTAAGCAACCGGGGTTGATTTTCCAGCGCGGCTCCCCCCTGAGGCCGAAAATAAAAGTGCACTGTCGTAAAGACGCTCAGCTGTTCTCCGTCAAGCAGAGGTGAAAGTAAGCCGGTACTGTCCGGTACGGCGCACCGGTCTTTTTCAGAGACCGGTTTACGGTCTCTGAAAAAGATTGCACTTTCAGCATGACAACACAACTGCTAACGTTGCGCGAGTGAACGCAGAGAGGAGGTTCGCGTACAGACCGCTACCAACCATTCCAATATTACTTACAATCGCATCCGCAGAAACGCGAGGTCCGCTAAGCCTTCTTCCTCTTTGAGCTCTTGCCATTCGGAAAAGGCTTGCTCGCTCATAGAACATGTCAGTCCTTTACTATATGATGGGAAGGTGCCTTCGGATCATGTGACCTGCCGTTCGGATGATGGAAAGATGGCGATATTCAGAGAGGCAACGCTAAAACAACACAGAGACACATGTATCGACCCGCATGCTCAATAACTTAAACAAAGAAAACCAGAAACCATTGTAGCAGTGACGGCTAAATCACACGTTGTTCCCATTGATTAGGTAGACTGCAGTCTCCCCATTGCCAGAGCCGGACACTAACGGAGTACATTTACTTGAGTACAGTACTTGAGTACAATTTTGAGGGATCTGTACTTTACTCGGGTATCATTTTTGGGGAGTACTCACTTTACTCAAGTGCATTGAGAGGCAAATATTGTACTCTTTACTCCGCTACATTTCTATCCATAACCGTGAGTACCCGTTACTACTTCTAAAAAAAAAGGAAAGAAAAATCTCGGAAACCCTCAATTTGTTGTTTCCCTCTCAAACGTGATTGGATTGTGCAGGCGCTACTGATTGGGACACAGGGACAATACACTTTCTTGCTTCTAGATTCTAGCTATAGAAAATATGCACTAAATGATTAGCTGGCTGAAATAATGCAGCTTTTTACATTCTCGGTTTGAGTAGTCGAAGCCGCACTGTAGCTAGCCATTCAGATTACCGTTACATGGAGTTTGCATAAGGAGGACGAGGCGGGTCCACGTCGCTGAGATCGTCGCTTGTGACGGTCTGAAAAGGATCCTTTCACCGACCACCGGAGGAACGATCACTTTTTGCACCCGGCGTCACTCTGATTTGTCTCATCTGCAGGCGCATCGCGGAGGAAACCAATAGGGTGTCGGAATGGGTCATGTTTATACTTCTCATCCAACCACAATCAAACTCACCCTGTCCGGATGGCGCTAGTTTTTTATGTGTGTATTTTTTGAACGACGACAAGCCGGAATGAAAACAAGCCAAATGGAAATAGGAGCAACAAGGCTATTTTTAATAAGTAAGGAGTAGAGAGTACAGGAAGTTGCGTGAAAATGTAAGGAGTAGAAGTAAAAAGTTGTCTGAAAAATATTTTCTAAGGCGAGATCGCCACGACTCGATTTCAAGGTACCTCGCGAGCCCAAAAGGTGTGGGCACCCCTGGTCTGTGACATGGGCTTACTCATACAGTGCGACCCCTAGTGGACTGATTAGGAATAGCGTCTCCCTGCATTTAGGCAAATTTCGTATTGTATTGTATTAGAGACGTATTGACTGATCTGGAAAGTTCCAGAATAGCACAAACACTTGCACGGGGAATTTTAGCCGTTTGCATCCATTTTGTGGTTAGGAAGTTTCAGTGGCCAGAGAAATGAGGAAAATGTAACCGTAATATTAGTATTTCCAACATCCAGCAGGAGAACTGCTGAGCCGCCTCTTTTATTGGTTTGTTAGTTTTGGACTTGTCGCATGTCCATATTGCACTAATTTGGAGTGTCCACGTCCTTCAAATTCTCAAGATTTGGGAAGGACATTCAGATTTGTAGCCTTTTAAAAGAAACCTCAGAAATGTGTTTATAGCTTCTTGTGCTGCCCCCATGTGGCCCAAACAGTTATTTGAATTGGACAGAGAAGGTTACATGATGGCTGGTCAAGGTTAGAAAGCTATTGTGGATTTTCTGTGTCATCCTGGATTTGTTTCAATAGTTAGTCAAGGCTGCGAGCTTTGCTTAGAGTTACCAACCTGCATCCTGCTTTAGATGCCTCATTCGGAAACTGGCTGAAACTAACACACAAGGGAATGATTTACAGAGTTGTTCTGTTTTTGGGACATTGCAGAGTAATTCAGCACAAGCAGTTCCTTATTGTGGTGATAAACAAAAACAAATGACTTTGCGTTTCTTTGAAATCGCATTGACATTGGGCTTTGGTCGTATATAACTTAGCGTGTGCACGGATTAGCGGTTAGCGTGTTAGCGTGAGTGACCCAGGTTGACAAAAAATGTACCACCCAGGAAACTGATTTTACATCAATCTTTCCAGTTCTGAGGAGATAAATCACGTCCTCTCTGCATTTAAGAACTATTGAATCACATTTGTTGGGAGTTTAATGATTTATGTCTCGTCATTATTACATTATTCTCTCTTCTTCACACGAACACAACTCAGTTAGAGCAACTTGTGCGTCCCGGTGTGCGACGACGCGCTCCCCCCTCCTGAACGCGTACATAATGTCCCGTCAGAGCCCGTATCAACTTGATCGCTGTGTTCGGGGTCATTGCTGGTGGGTGATAGTCAGACAGGGGCCATTGCTCGCCGCGGTGCCTCGCTGCCGCGGTGATTTGTAAGCCGATTTGTTCCTTTATTTCCCTTGGCCATACACATGCAGTCGCAGGGCCTTTATGCTCGCAGACACACACTCGCGCAAACACACACACACACACGTAGCAAGCAAACACACAAAGGGCCCTCCCAGAGGACAATCTGTTCTGAATCGCATTACAGCCATTTCCCATTCTGTAGGTGGGGACCGGCCCCAGCAGAAATCAAATATTTATCATGTTGTATTAACCCCCACTGCTGCCCTGCACGCTCCCGCCAACACACACCACAGGTCCTAACACAGCCTCTACACACGGAATTCATTATCCTATTAGGTCATAGCTCAGGCACTGCGCCTGGTGTGTGTGTGTGTGTGTGTGTGTGTGTGTGTGTGAACGAACACACACAGACATTCTCAGTAGGCTGCTGTTGTTTAGTCGGTTAGCTGTGATGCAGTATATGTTATGAATGATATCAATCACATCTGATTCTACCATTAATTCCACATTCGGTCAACTTCCTGAGCGTGTCCTGTGCTCCTTTTATTTGTCGTGTGTGTCAGCAGTCAGACTAAGGGAGACACCAGCATACCGGCCCGCTGGTCACCTGTTACAGCCAGATCATCGCATTGCACACTCTTTGCTCCTGTGGTTGTTCAGGTGGCATTTTGCGTGTGTTTACCTACATCATTCTTTCATTTGGTGGTTTATTCATGATTTCCATTGTTTTAGATGCTAATCACTTTATTTGTTCATGAGTTTATGTTGTTATTTTGTAAATCACTGTTATTTTTGCCTATTCTGGCAACTTGTGTGAAAATGTACTGTTGAATCTTGACAATGCTTTTTTCCTAAAAGAATTATATTGTAATGGTTTATTTTATACTATATATAATGAAGACTGAAGGGTCTATCTTGCAAGATGATATGATATTTCCAACAACAACATTCCATCAATAATAAAAGCACAGCTCCTTGAAAGGAACAAAATAAGTAATATGAATCTATGTGCACATTCAACATTTTCATTTAGAATACAGAATAAAAATGTGTTAATGAATAGACAAAGGATTATCTTATGTATAGAGAAGAAAGCAAGAATATGAGCCAATCAACAACCAGTACTTCTATGTTAAGCAACCACAATCTTTCTCTATGTGGAAGTTGCCACATGCAAAATTATATTATAGCAAATCTCGTCTCACAATTTTGTCTCACCGGCCACCACACAAAGCCCCGACCCAAGTTCCACTGCAGTGATATCCATTATGTATCAGTGTCATTCCCATATTATATACTATAGAGCAGTGATTCTCAAAGTGTGGTACGCGTACCACTAGTGGTACACGGGGCAGCACTGAGCAACAACTTTACAGGTCATTTTCTGTTCTGTCCTTAGCTATGTAATAATCACACTTAACATTTTTGGTGCGCATCAAATTCGTACTTGCACCCTTATTTAAAGTGTTCCGCTAACGCCACTGAAATGGAGATAATCTGACGTCCATGAGCATGTGAATTATTGCAGTGGTTCAGCCAAAAGGTTGGCATTTCGTTTTGCACTTTACTGTGGACGACTACCCAAAACCGGCATCCGCTGTCCGTCCCCCGGGGACACAAGGACAATTTAGGGGTCAGTGGGGCATCAAACACTTTCTTTCACTTAACTTCTAAAAATACTATGACACAAAAAAGGCTGGCCTGGTTTGGCTGTGGAATTTCTCTGACCGTCTATTGAATTCCTGGGAGCGGACATTTATCTTCCTCTGGGAGTCCCTGCCCGGACCAGAGGGAGAGAGGACCAACACACGCAAACACAGCTGTCCTCTTCCGCCCTCCGTCCTCCTCACCTTCTCTCTGCAGGAGCAGCATCGCCGTCGGACGAATCCGCCCCGCCACGCGCTGCCATTATCAATAAGCCGGTTGTTATGGGGATCAAACTGCATCCGTTTTCCCCCCTTCTTTTTGCCCCTGTGGCAGGTCAAGACTAATGCACCTTGTCTCCGTATGTGATGATAAAGTGTCTTATTATCCAACAGGCAGCAATTTTAAGATTACTATGAATATCTTACGGAATCAATCGGACTGGTTCAGTCTCTGCTGCTTTTGACCTAGATGGCTGAATGTTTCTTTGTCTGCGTGCCGCTGTGCATGCTCAGTGTGTGTGTGTGTGTGTGTGTGTGTGTGTGTGTGTGTGCGCATTCTCCTGCGTGCATATTTGCACGTGGAACAGTGCACCTGCATGTTGTTGGCTTGCTCTCAGATGAATGAGACAAATTGGTTGGATCAGATTTTTTGTGTTTTTGTGTAGTTGGGTAACTTTTCCTGTTTGTCCTAAACTCTACATACTGGAGGGTAAAAAGGCAATTACATTGGTTGGAAAACAACTGCAGCGTCTCCCGCCAACATCCATCTCGGTCCAGCCCCACCAAAGGCCGCCGGTGGCCCCGTTAGCGGCGAGGTGTTGCGGACGGATTTATCGATATAAATATTATGACTCCTTGACTTTGGAGATAACTCGGGCTTTACGAGGTAATATCCCCACCCGTTCCTTTTTCTTTTTTTTTTACATCAGGTGAATATTGCACTTAAAAAACTCCACCATTTAATTATTTGCACCAGCCCAATAAACAGGACTTTATGGCGTCCATGAATCAAGCAAACAAAAACACACTTCACACTGTTAATCTCACGCATCCCGCCGTAAAGCACCGTCTGTAAAACACACCAAGAAGGAGGCACGTCTTACGCCAAATGTGTGTCGACACATACTTTAAGTAAGAGTAGTAAATGTGGCGAGCGCGGCGCATAAATCTCACACGCCGCATGCTGTTAATTTGATACATTAGGCAATAATTAGTTATAAATAATTGTTTATCACCCTGGACCATTCCGGACCAAGGCCTGATGACACGTGGACTTTGCAAGTTTTAAGGCAGGTTCTAATCAGCGCACAGCTTTTCCAGCAGCAGAATTATTAAAAGGAATTATTACATTTTAACTATTCGTATAATTCAAAACAAGCAATCATTAAAAGGGGGCAACTCATTTTTTTAATGGCCCCTTTAAACGAGGATTCTAATACCAGTACTGTGGAATATTTTAAAAGCCTTTGAACATGTAAACATGGAGGGTTTTATATCAGAGCTTCTTCTTTTTAAGGTGTCCGATTTTAACAAATGAACTCCAAAGTGCGTATAAGGCCCTGTTTTGGTAGTAATGGAATGGAAAATAAATTAAATCTGCCAACCATGATGTTTTCAAATGTGAACCAGTAGCCCACATATGGGCCGCTCTCTGCTATCTGTTCACTTATTTATTCATTTGCTTCATTTTATTCAGGCGCTCTCTTGATCAATAAGTCATTAATTTCGGCGGCTGAGGGAAAACAAGCGCCGTAATGACGCTAATGTCGCACCAGCCTCTGACTTTTCTGTTCTTCTCTTCTCGTGTGAAAAACTTTTGAAGAAGAGGCGGTAGGAGAGGCGACACCTCGATGTTTCCTCTTTGGCTCGCGATCAAGTGGTTGCTGCTCCTGTCGGGGGCGGAGGGCCGGGCATCGGGTTTTGGTTTTAATTTCACTCTCTGGCTTTTAATGTTTTCTTCAGGAGGCCGGAGGTGACTGAAGCACACAGGATGCTCGCAGCTTTATCGGAATCCAATTGTGGATTTTGGTGCAATACTCATTGCTACGTTCACCATTTTGTGCGTTATCAAACTTCTCATGTCCTTTTCCTATTAAAAAAAAAAGGTAGGCTGATTTTAAATGAAGAGAATTTGAATACTGTGACTGTGCATGCTTGTGATTCATCATAATAAGGTTCATATTGTTTAGCCAATTTTCGGGTTGATTTAAAAAAATACATGGTTCATTTGTGTTTTACTAAAGAGCTTAAGAGAGCACACACCTTTGCGCACACACGCTCCGCTTTAATTCCTCCGGAACCACATGATCCATACGTTTGATGTGGCCCAGATAGATCAGGAAGACGCATTGTTCCTCACGTGAGAGTGTTATTATGCCGCTGCTCTCAGTGTTTGGGTGTTTGAGGTCACACTATTTTTCTTCCCCTGGTCGAACCGGGCAACGGAGAGAGAAATCCCACCGGAGAGGAATCGGATCAGTGGCCACAATAAAGCAGCGACTCAGGGAATAGGGACGTGTGTTAGCAGAATATATGTATTTTAACGGGGGGAGGCGCCATACATATAACTACAGACTGACGTTTTGTTTGTTCACTCTCGTGGTAAAATGTAAGACATACATCCTCTCTTATTGCCTTAAAAATGAAAGAAAGAAGCAGGGGGGAGAATTCGCGGCCCACAATGCAATTCCAGTTGCCCTTGGGTGTGGCACGGCGCTGGTCACTCAGGGAGTGTGCTGCAGGAGTCACGCGGCTCAGATGGATCGCATCAATTTGGCACAAAAATACACCTCCTCTTTTCCTTTCTCCCTCCCTCCCTCACTCCTTCAAACACTCTTCCATCTGCCTTTCTCTTTCTGTACCCCCTCCGAACCATCAGTCCATCATCAAATCCACAGTCTGGCCTCTCGCTTTACCCCCCGCCCTCACTTCCTCTCCCTCTTCATCAGCTCCGTTTTCCTTAACCTTTCTTTGTAACATTTACTTTTTTTGGCTTCTAATTTACTTTCTCATTTTCTCTCACATTTACATTTTACGTGATACTAAAATCTCATTTCTAAGTAACTTATCTTGTTTGTTCTTGTCTTACGTGTCATGGCTCTCTGATCGATTGCATTTCAAATGTCTTTCACTCGCCTATTTTAAGGAAAGAAAGTCATGTTGAAAAAAGTACATTGCTCCACTTATTTCAAACTGATGATTGATATGAATGAAGGAAAAAAATACGCCATATTAGTGTTATCAGCTTTGATATTAAAAACCCCAATAACAATTTGGTGTCTCTGTCCCCCACCAGAGGGTCGCTGCTGCCACCCTGTGGTGGTGTTTGGAATAGGGTTGAGGGAATCGACAGGACGGTGAGTGGAGAAGGAAATCTGAGCCACCAGCTTTTTTTGGTTCCAGACATGATGAGTCTTTCAGATTCATCACATCCAATCATGGAATTGCCAAAGGTTTCCATCTATTATGAGATTTAATCATTGACTCATTCACAGGGTTTTAGTTAGTCACTACCATGGATTCTATATGGAGTTATGCATCAACAACAACAAATAGGATTGTAGACTTAGATCTATGTACCTATTCAACTTAATAAAGAAGGTAATGATTGTTTCAAGTCTGTCAGAAAAAGAGCACTATGTCCATCAGCAAATAATCCTATTTTATTTCCAGTGTCATCATTTGTGTTACCAGTTATCCCACCATTGCCTCTAATGTCCATTGCAAGAGGTTCAATGGCCAGGAAGAAGAGGAGTTAAGGGACATTCTTGTCTTTTTCCTCTACAAAGAGAGAGCTGTTTAATACCATCTAGTTGGTGAATGATTCATAATAGGTATCAGGACTTATCAAGGAGTAAGAATTATGCGAGGTGAATGTTCAAATGTAACACACAGATTTAACAGATAGCAGTATCCACATGTGTGAGAGAGGCCTTTATGTTCCACAGAAGAGCCATCTATTTCATTTGTCTCCTGCCTTCAGCTCAATTCACAGTATAATACAGCAGGAGGAATAAACATGTATGTATCACAAGCTTTGTGAAGTAAGGAAACCCTGATTACGTCATGTAGGATAGAAAATAATGGTGCATTGGACCTTGAATGTCGAGCGAGGGACGAGGTCAGTGAGGTTCAAATAAAAACATTATTGAGTTGCATTTTGGGAAAAAGGGTTTGGTGCTTTACCTACACAAGGCAGTAAAAATACAGATATCTAAGTCACGGTCCCAGTATGGAATATATAATATATATATATATATAATATATAATATTCACATACAACTGAGCAAGCAGCCTAATCTGAAGAGTCTCTCTCTCTCTCTCTCTCTCTTTCTTCCTCAATCACGTTCAATCAATCCCAGTTCAGCCCTGCAGTTGGGGGAGAAAAAAGAATAATAATAAACCTGAAATAATAGCCCAAACTGAATTATTACTGTAATACTTCAGTAGAAAGAACCTGGTTCCAGCGTTTTTAAAAAGGAGCGTGCTGCGTAGCCCGAGGCGGCGCTGTAATGTGTGAGTGAGAGATTATGGGCTGTCGCTTCAGATTAGAGAGCAAGCTCTGTGTGCCTTTGACGGAGAGTCAGTGGGGTAATAGAAGGTGGAAGGGATTACACTTCATGGCCAACAATGAAAGATGTCATTTTCTGCATTGGCTCGTTTCACCTCCAATTAGGCCCGAATTGCATTGTGAGCAGTGTGTGTCTGTATGCGTGCACATGTGTTTTTGTGTGTGTAGGTGTGTGGTATTCAGAGGGTTTGTGTTTAAAGTTTTTCTGTTTGCATTGTATACGTTTCAATTAACTGAATCATAAAACCTGCCAATTTTGAGATTATGATTGTTACAAATTTGACAGTTACCACCATTAAACAATATTCTACCTTTCTGTACAAAATAACACAAATTAGTAGAAAGCAAAACATCACCATAAACAACTAAAGTTAGAGAAGCTGCATTTTAGGCTGATTTGTTCTCTTCATGTGAACAAACAATATTTGAAATGACCTTTATTTAACAATAACAATACTTAACCCCCTGGAGTGGTGTCAGGGGGTTGCAGTCCTCAACCTCACCACTAGCTGCCGCCAAATGCAACACACTGGGCCTTTAAGTCGTTCATGGAATTCTTTGGATATTTATTTTCTGTGCTATGGAATTTAGATGATTATGATTGTATATGAATATGTCGTCCTATCAATAAAACTGCCAATGAATATGTGAGTTGAACAGTAATAACCATGCAGCAAGAAGGAGACAAACTAGATATATTAGGAAGCATATAGTGCTGCACTACAGAGGGTTTTGTATCGTCATGTTAAAGGGGGTGAAATGTAAAACGCTTTCTGAAATCTCTGGACCTCAACACACACACACACACACACACACACACACACACACACACACACACGCATACCTTTACTCTATGTGTAGTCTTTATTTAAATATTTTGTACGGTAACATTTCTTCTCTGAAACGTGGACACAGGCTTTGAAAAAAAATGGTTTGTTTGGCCAATGTTTTGATAACCGACCAGTGTTTTCCCGTCATTCTAACAGCAGGGGCTCCCTCCCCCCTCATGAAGTAGTAAACCACGGGGAGACACTGCAGTCTACCTTATCAATGGGAAAGACGTGTGAGTACGTCATCCCTCTCGCGTCATTTAGCCGTCACTGGAAAATACACCTGTGCACACTCAAATAAGAGACTGAAAATGTGGTTGATTGCCTCCGTTCATATTTCAGTCTGGATGAGGTGGAAATAAGTGTGAATTGATCATGACTTGGACAAGATCATGTCTTAACCAAGGTTAATGATTATACAATGAGAAATGAGCGGGAGGGGGAATTATTGTGCCCATGCGTGTGTGTGTGTGTGTGTGTGTGTGTGTGTGTGTGTGTGTGTGTGTGAGTGTGAGAGAGAGAGTCTGGCCAAGACCTTAAGCTGCGGTTTGGGTTGATGAGAGTGAGCCACTAGGACCAGGGGCCTGCACCATGAAGCTGGTTCAACAAACTCAGGGTTCCAGAATTGGTTCAGAATCGACAAAACCAAACCGAAGCAATCGGGCTTTATTGTTACCATGACGCCGCTTATCAACTGAGTTTGTCCACCAGGCTTTGATCCTTCAACTCTGATTACTCCGCGCGCGCGTTCACATAAAAGAGTGACGTCTCTGCTGCCAAAGCAAGAGAACAATATTAGAGGAACATTTCTGAGAGCGTTAATGCGCAAGTTTAAAAATATATATATAAAAATATAATTCAAAGCATTTGCGGTACAGTAAGTGCGGCTTCGACGAGTCACATTTGTTATGTGCGGGTCAACAAGTTCGCAAAGATAAGTTATTCCTTCCGCAGAATATCTGTATCTTTTATACACGGAAGTATCAGGAAAGTCAAGGTGATTTTGTTCCTAAAAACTCTACGAAGTGCTCTTCTAACACTTGTTTCCCTGTTCATAAACAAAAGGAAAATAAGCAATGAAGTCTCAAATTCTAGACATCAGCTGGAGTCGCTAAAGTCCCTTTTGGTTCCCTTTCTTTTTACTTTTCTTTCTCTTTCTAATTTCAAAACAAGTAAAAATATTTTTATCTTTTTTGTTATTATTATTTGATAATTTCACAATTCTGAATGTTCAGGGGTATCTGTCCTTATGTGAAACTCTTTTAGTACAAAAATAAAAAAATAAATAAAAAAAAAAAAAAAAAAATGAGTTGAGAGGCTACCCTATTTCGCTAATCAAAGGTAACTATATATATATATATAAATTTAAAATTGAGTAAACAATATAGCACATAAACGCCTTCTACGTCATTTTGCCCATTATTGTTGGTTTGTCATGGCAGGATTGGTAATGTTTTTACAAAATGTCTTCCAAACAGAAGTAGCGGGAAACCGGTAAAAAAAAAAAAAGTGCTGCGGTGTTTTTACGAGCAGCACCTGAAGGCAGCATCAGGCAAAGCCTTCAATCAACGGTCGGGGTCGGTCACCTGACCCAAACTCCGCGTCACGTGACTGACATTTCATCCTCGCCATTTTGCAATGTGGGAGAAAGAGAGAGAATCCACTTTTCTATTGCTAACAAATAAAACAAAGCCGGTTGTATGTGTTGAGGACAAAGAGCGTCGAGCCTTTTCGTGTCAGTGAGTACGTCTCCATTCAAACTGCACGCACGCGCTTCTCTGTCACACATGAACCACACTCATAATTAAAGCGCCCTTGTACCTTCATGCGTGGAGAACTGCTAGCAACCTGTGAGACTCGTGTGTACGTGGACGTGCATGTGTGTACGTGCTGCGAGCCGCGAAGCTAACAGCGCTGCCTCAATGTCACTGAACGTCTGTTTAATGTCGGCTAACGTCAGCTCAGCGCCGTCTGCCGCCTTCCATTCCACTCTGGTGAAAGCGGACACAATATTTTTAGAACCCGACATAACAGGTGCGCCTCCGATAGGCGAAGGCGCAGAGAGGCCATGCTGCTCTTATCTGCTCCCTGGCTGCTTTCCTTCGCTCGATACGGCGTTTCCGAACAGATACGGCCGCTATTCTACGCTGGCTTTATTCCCGCATCCAGCCTAAATAATCCCACAGCTGCCTCCCCGCAGCGGCACTGCGCAGAATAATCAACACGTGTGGAAATCCTCCTCCAAACGTGTGTATCCTGCTACTCTCATGTCCTTACGCACAGAAGCGGAAGTAGGAAAAAGAGGAAGGTGGTTTGTGGCCAGAAAGAGGAAAGCTTTGGATATGCAGAGAGAAACTATTAAGTCATTGAACCGCAGGAGTTGTGATCACTTCCCTATTTGCCTGGTTTGTAAACACATGCACATGGGGAGGTTGTTATCACATGATATCGCACTTCGCATTGGATTTCGGCTGCTACCCACGTCTTCCCCTCACAGACCACCTCCTCACCCAAAGGGCAGCAGCGTGCTCAAACACATGTTGGTAGTTGTCTTCCGGGAGGACATCGTCCTCATTTTGATAATCGAACCAGCGCTCAATTTCATTTTGTCTTCTCATATTGTAAATTTGATTGTTAAATTCTCGATGTGATTACTTACTTTTTTAAATAAACAAAATGCAGCAGAGCTAACATGACCTCACAATAAAACAAACATAAACACATAAAACAAAAATCAGCATGCCGTTCCGTGCTGTTTTCTAAGCGTTCACTTCACTGCTGCCACATTTCTTTGCAATCTTTTCTCCCCATCTTGCTTCACATGTACAAATTGTGATGTAATGGAAGTAAACTGAAACATGAATGAAACCAACACGCATGTTGCAAACAAGATCACAAGCTCTCTGGTCCAAGGAGGGTTATTTAAAAAGATCTTTTTCTTAATGATGTTTAAATCTACTGTACCTTTCTCCCCTGCTGTCTGCCAGGTCATGGAGGAGTCCAGCAATGTAGCTGTACTCATCTCACACTCCTCCACCGCCTCCTCTGCTCCCTCGGCTGCGTCGGCCCGGGACGCCTCCCAGACCTTTCAGCAGAAACACGCTGCAGACTCGCTCATACAGGTGATTGAAAAGCTCAGCAAAATCGTGGAGAAGCGGCCGCAGCGCCGCTGCACTTTGGCGGCACAAAAAAGAGCCCCTTCGGGAGGTGAGGAGGATGGGCCGCGGGGAAGCACAGGAGGCTCCCCCTGTAGGAAAACTAAGAGGAACTCCAGGGAGGAGGAGGAGGAGGTGCGGTTAGATGGTGGCGCAGCTATTTCCTCGCCCGGGGACACCAACAACAACAGCATTACCTCCACGGCGGCAGATCCGGCCGCTGAGGCCGACAGCAGTCCCAAGCGGATGGTGACGTGCTATCAGTGCAGCCTGTGTCCGTACCTCTCCCAGACGCTGCCCCTGCTGAAGGAGCACCTAAAGCATCACAACGAGCAGCACAGCGACCTCATCCTCATGTGCTCTGAATGTCGCTTCACCTCCAGGGACCAGGACCAGCTGGAGGCCCACGTCAGGCTGCACATGGACACCAATAAGGAGGAATGTGAATGGAGCGGCGGCGGCGATGAGCCGGTGAAAAGCTCTCCGGACTGTTCCAGGGAACTGCCGCAGAAGAAGTGGTACAGCTACGAGGAGTACGGCCTGTACCGCTGCCTGATCTGCAGCTACGTGTGCAGCCAGCAGCGGATGCTGAAGACCCACGCGTGGAAGCACGCCGGCCTGGTCGACTGCTGCTACCCCATCTTTGAGGATGAAGACGGGGCCCCTGCGAGGAGGGAGGCTCAGACTGCAGCCAGCGCGCCGGCACCCAGGGAGGAAGTAGTCGTTCTCTCCCCAGTCCTTCAAGAGAAGAAGCTGCCCCCCGGCTTGAGGCTGGAGCTCTGCGTGCCGATGGACGCTGAGCGTGGACGTGGACGTGATGGGCTGGATCTTCCCGCTCCTGGTCTCATCGTAACTCCAAAGACGGAGGAGGAACGCGTGTACCCCGTCAAAGACCTGACCTCCGAGGAGACGGTGGTCGAGGTGCAGGTGACTACGGAGGCCGAGTCCGAAGCGGAGAGCGATGGCCCCTCCGTGACAGACAGCCTGCTGTCGTCGGCTCAGAAGATCATCAACAGCGGTCCAAACAGCGCCGGCCACATAAACGTAATTGTAGAGCGCCTCCCCTCGGCCGAGGATACGGTCATGGCGACGAACCCGCTTCTCCTCAGCCCGGACCTGGACAGGGACAAGGGGGAGGCGCCCCCTGATGGACGTCCTTTAGGAGCCGACGTTAAAGCCGCCGTGAGTAGCGATTCTCCGCGGGACGAGAACGTTCCCCCCGCCGGTCGCAAGCGGACCCACTCCGAGTCCCTGCGCCTACACTCTCTGGCGGCTGAGGTCCTGGTCGCCATGCCGATGAGGACCCCCGAGCTCCTCACCTCCAGCTCCAAGGTAAGTCCGAAGAGCGTCACAGCCCAGGCACAGAGCCCCAACTCGGGCTTCAAACCCGCGGAGGCCGGCCAGAGAGCCTCAGACGCAGAGACGACAGCAGCTCTGCGGGACTTGGAGCTTCACGGCGGGGGCAGAGAGGAGGAGTTGGAGTCCCTTTGTCTAGGAGAGGGGGACGAGGAGGGGCCCGCCGCCAAAGCCGGCATCAGCCTGTCGCTGCTCACCGTCATCGAGAGGCTCCGCGAGCGCTCAGACCAGAACGCCTCTGATGAGGACATCTTAAAAGAGCTTCAGGACAACACGCAGTTTCACAAGGGCGCCGTGGTCACTGGGGGCGGAGCCGCGGACTACTTGTGCGGACTCCCGGGAATGGACGGGCTGGTTGCGTCCGCCGACGGCGGCCTGGTGGACTTCATCCCGGGCAGCGAGCGGCCGTACCGCTGCCGCCTTTGCCACTACAGCAGCGGCAACAAGGGCTACATCAAGCAGCACCTGCGGGTGCACAGGGAGCGGAAGCCCTACCAGTGTCCCATCTGTGAGCACATCGCCTCGGACAGTCGGGACCTGGAGAGCCACATGATGCACCACTGCAAGACCCGGATGTACCAGTGCAAGCAGTGCGCAGACTCCTTCCACTACAAGGTGAGGACCCGCCCACTCCGCCACGTCACCCGTCAGCCATCACTTGGTTTAGGTTGGAGGTTTTGCTTTTCCCAGTTTCAGAGCGACACAGCATTATTTACTATGAAATACATGAAATAAGTCCACAGCTTTTGTTTCCCTTTACATTGGACAATAATGGCCCTTTTTGGCCACATCCTCGTTTAGAAAGAATAAGGGCATTGGACGATAGTTTCTTTGCGACTTCTGATGCCAAACATTGTCTTCACAAATGTGAGAATGTGCTGCGTGTTTCTTTTTCCTTCATTCGGTAGTAAAGTGAATAGAGAATTAGGCTTTAAACTGAATGAGGGAAGACGTGCTGCCGAAAATTAAAACTAATTTCACTACTTTATAAAATTCTTACTTTCATCTTCGTCTTGTTTATTAATTGAACGATATTGAAATACAACATTTTTCTATGGACAAGTTTTAGTTATTAACGTATGCCGTGCATTTGTTAAAATATACTCCACACTTCATCAGTGATTTCAGTAACCACGTCTTCCTGCCCACGTTGTATGATGGGCTGTTTAAATGGGATTTTGCAAAGAATGCGACACATCGGCTTCAGGTTATATTTTAATGGGACTTCCTGAAGTCGCACGGTGAGGTTTCTGCTCGAGCAGAGAGACATGGGCCCTCGCTGGTGTCTCAATCATCAAAAGTGGAAGAAAGATGAATTGGGATGCTGAAATTCCTGCTGCAGTTTCTGGAAATAGATGCAGGGATCATTAATATAGCGATCTCCCAGAAAGATGAGGCCTGCCTCCCTCCCAGCTGTGAGGAACGGGTCCTCCCGACCCGGTTTAGATTGGACCACCACTTCCAGGTCACGGCTGTCGGGAGGACCACCACAGCAGAAAGCTCCGGCTTTAAAATAGACGTGGCTGAATAGCATTCACACCGGGGAGATGAAGTTGACCTTCACCGCTGTGCCGTAATAAAGGACAGTACAATGCCTTTACGTTTGTCCTCAATCATAGAACCAACCCTTCTGCAACCTAGTTATTACTGCATCTAGTGTCCTTCTCATAATGTGTGTTTTTTCAGAGTCAGTTAAGGAGTCATGAAAGGGAGCAGCACAGCGGCAGCGTGGACGTGGCGCCCCTCACGCCGCTCGCTGAGGCGGCGGCCGTGGTGGAGGAGGCGGAGCGCGTGGCGGATGAAGGTACGCCCTGCGTTTTGTTGTAGGATGGGAAGAGAGATCGTTTGAAGCTACGGCGATGAGCTGCCTTTTGATTTCCTTCTGCGCTTTCACGGCCCTCTGAATCTAATGGACTCCAATTTGTGCTCCGCTACAGAATGCAGTTTACAGAAGATGTATAAGTGCGACGTGTGCGGCTACACCAGCTCTACGTATGTCGGCGTGAGGAACCACCGGCGGATTCATAACTCCGACAAGCCTTATCGGTGAGTTGCACGCACCACGGTCACCTAACTACCAGAGGGAGGGCTGTTGATTTAGTCAGTTGGGGCTTTTTATTAAGAGCACAGCACGTACAATCATTTAGAACATAAGATTTGTTTTCTTTAAGGAATGTATATGCATTAAAATCTCTTTAGATGTCACACAAGACACGTTAAATACCCTTTATTCAATTTAATTATATATTTAAATTTAGGCTCCATATCCTGTTGACATAACCCATTTTAAAAGAACATCATTAGTCGTATTAGTTTGCAGTTATACTGTGTTTTATAGTTGTATAATATGTCAGTTGCAGTAATTACATATGACACTATAATGATGTAGAAACCAACCTGATGACTGACCCATATTATATATTATCTTTTTTAAATTGAGTGTTTTTATATTTTAGTTGCCTTAACAGAACGCTAGATTCACAAGAAGAAATGTAACATTTTTCAACTCTACAATGAAAGAATATTAATATAATTAGAAGTTGAATAAAATCCGTGGAAGAAAATGATGACCTTTTCAGTTCGGTACGATTGTTGCCCCCCGTGTGCCATGTAGGGATGTCGCGTTGCATTTCCACGTAGAAAGAATGTATCTAGCGTGTAGAAGTTAGCAGACAACAAGCCTCTCCGGCCTGAGCTGTCAACCTGACCACTAGATGGCAGTACATGGCCGGTGATGCTCAGACCCCCGCAGTGATCCTCCCCGTGCAACACACACACACACAACTTAGTTAACACAGCGGTGACTGCGGTAAGAACACATGTGGGTGTGGAAGCCGCACTTCCTAAGCAGTGTCATACTCTAAGGGCAAATATGCATCCAACACCACGCACGCACACACGCACACGCACGCACACACACACACAACCCACAGGATTCGGCCCCGCTTTGATAAGGTCAGATGGCATCTAATTGCTGTTTCTAACCAGAGGGGTCCTGTAAGCCAATGGAAGAAGCCTGGCAACATGCGGACATGAAATGGGTGCAACCAGGAGAACATTCCAGCTCTGTCTGATTTATTATAAGTTTATTAAACAGGGACGCAGCTTGCTCTGTGGTTGGTTAAAAGTTGGTGCAAAGGCGTATTCCACGCCAGCGGCGCATGACGTCATCGCTCCCTCCTCTGCTGTTACCATAAACAGAAGTTTCCAGTTCCACTAAAGCATAAAACGTCAGCTCTCCAGTCGTATCGCTTCGCCTCGAGTGTGTGTCTAACCATGTGACTGGGATCGCAGTGAGACCAGGACAAAAGGTGATGTCGTGATCTTGGCAATTAAACGTCTCGGCCAATCAGCGTTGAGATGCCTGCAGCCTCTTCATTTCCCTCCAACTTTTCGTCCTTGCACTCGCGCACGGAATGTTCAGCCAGGTTCACGTGTGGTTATATCTGTAAGAAATGAAGTTGTCTTAGAGTTGTGGCTCAGTAGTACAAGCACATGTAACAGCAACAGTTTATGATGGAGAATATTCTGTGTGAGTGTAGTATGATGTGAAAATCCGATGGGGTTTTTCCTAAAGGGGCGAAGCTGCGTCTCCTATCGGGCCACAGGTGTAAACAAGCAAAGCGCTGAACTCGAAGGGCAGCATGTCTACTTCCCTCTCATCACTGCTTGTCTCCATCTGCCAGCTGTTGTAGCTGTGATTATGCCACCACCAACATGAACAGTTTAAAGGGCCACATGAGGAGGCACCCTCAGGAGCAGCAGGCTGTGCAGCTGCTGGAGCAGTACAGGTGAGAACCCCTCACCTAGCAACTGCCTCACCGAGAGAAAGGATGGCACACTGCTGCGTCTTTGCTTTGTTTATTCATTTATCAGATACTTTTTGCCCCGTGCGTCGCCACTGCTGCTTTTCTTCGCCTCTTTTCGCGGACATATTTCGCGTATTTTCTTTCACAACTTTGTCCCCCCCTCGACCGGCAAACCAACGTTTTGTGGAGATCTGCGTCCATGAATTGGAGGCCTTATAGTCCGCCAACGACACGTTGTATTAGTGGTCATATTTACGCATTTCTTGCGGCAAAAGCACTTTAATCTGATTTAATTTGCTCGTAAAATATCTTCATTTTAATATTAATTATGAATTATGCTAAGAAACCGGAAATGTGAGACTCCGGCAAGGATGTAGGGAGCAGACCAATCACAGCCTTGCAGCTTGCGTTAAGCTTTCGACACAAGCACGCAAGAGGGGGTGGAAAGGCGCGCAAGGGGAGCAGAAGCATTAACCAGGCTTAAGTGCTTTTCCATTATGTTAAATATCTGCAACCTGGAAGAAGGCCCTGCTAGCTGGTTCCCACTGGAATGAGTGCTTGTTGGGTGTCCCACTGTCATCAGTAGCTTGGAGCCTTGTTTCGATGTCCTCCTCTGTCTGCACAGGGCTCTAAAGTTACTAACTCCTGCATTATGCAGCGAGCACGTGTGAGAGACCTATTTAAAAAGAATCCTCAATTAAAAGTTACTTTTGCACCCGTAGCTTATGTAACTTGGCGCTTATCCGGCCTGTTTTGACACTGGTTTTAAAGAGTCGATGTATACAGGGTGCGATTTGTGGGAGGGATGGGGGGGATTCCCCCCCTCTGGTTTTCCTATCCCCCCCCTGCTAAATTATCTTTATCTCCGGGGGGGGACAAGGATTCCCCCCCTTGATAGCGATGAATGCAACTTAACTCCTGAAATCTAACGCTCTTCCGTGTGGATGCATCAGAGTAGCTGTTCAGCAGCCTTCTGGCAGACGGCGCATATTTCAGAACGCCATCCAACACAAACACATTGGAACATTTTAGTGCGGGAACTTTGCAGGGAAAACATCCCCCCCTCTGTTTTCTTTGTCATCGCACCCTGGATATATAGGCCAACTTTTCTTTTGGTAGACACGATGTGTTTTGTAGGTGCAGGCAGCATATGTCTGCAAACACAGCGATGTTTGATCTCAAAGGTGCCTTAGAAAACCCCTCTGGTCAACAGTGAGCAGCATTACTGCGTGAGCCCGGCTCACCGCTTCACCCGCAGGCCCTTCAGGAGAGGAGCGGGGGCTTCTTATCCCGTATCTTGCTTGTCTTCAGAGCTCCTGTCTGCTCTCCTCCAGGAGCTGCTGCTCACGGAATCAGTGTGAAATAATGGTGGGATTAGGATGCTAGTGCGCTAACTAGCCAGGCGCTGAATGGGTTGCGGTAACCTCTTAGGAGCGCGTATTGTTCCAGCCAGGTGATAACGACTTGATTGACATTGTTGCTTTAAAGCATGGTGGAATTAGCGAGGTAGCTAGCTTGATTAGCAAAGTTCACCGCCTGAATGCTTCGTCCACACGCAGCGGCACCTTGTGGATAATATTGTCCCGTTGATTCCTCCATGTTGTCGTGCTGCACTGGATCTCTTTTAAATGTATTCTCTCTTGCAAAGCTGATTCCTCTCGTTTCCTCTAGTAATTCTGCACGCCGGTTAGCAGAAGGCTAAAGTATTAAGAACGTTTTCCCCTTATCTCAGAACCGTGAAATCCTATTTCCGGCTCCACTCTGCCCATCCTGCAAACCCCAGAGTGCTTTGCGGAGTTTCTAGTCTGGAAGCTTCCCCTGGATGGGAAACAGGAGATGGATACAACAAATGTTAAATCCAACCACTGTGATGCTCATCTTCTCTCCTTTGTTCCTCTTCCAGATGCTCCCTGTGTGGTTACGTCTGCAGCCATCCCCCGTCCCTCAAATCCCACATGTGGAAGCACGCCGGAGACCAGAATTACAACTACGAGCAAGTTAACAAAGCCATTGACGAGGCCATCTCCCAGAGCAGCCGGTAAATCGATCGGTTCCTGTACCAACCGTATTCCACCATATGTCATCTCCGTCGTGCTGCGGCTCACATATTCAACTTGTGTGGCCTTTTAATCAAATCAAATTGTTGGATTTCTTTTTAACATTTGTACTAGCAGGCTTTTAAAAAATGTATATTGAGTGCACCGGGATCGTGGGATTTAGGCCATTAGGGTAACACTACCATCATTGCTTGGATATGAAAAACGTCCGAAATAATGCCGTTTCAACTAACCGACTGCAGCGCGTGGTGTTGTTTTTGTGTCGGGTCAACGCTCACCAGATCTAAACAGAATTGGGTTGACTGCTTTAAAGTAATTGATCCCATTAATCTTAGAGATGTTAACCCTGGTAGCCCTACTTTATACATCCAGCGGATGTTGAAAAACAAAAATATTACTGAAGCTATTTGACACTCACAGGCCACCAGCATCTGAACATTGCCCCCCTGTGGTGGTGGGGTTCTTTCCTGTGGGTAACTCAAACGTGATTCCTCCCTCAGAGCTCCTCAGAAGTCGTCGGCGGTGCTGGAGCCAGTGGCAGAGCGCCCCGCGGCGGCTCCGCCCTCTGAGGACAAAGCCCAGGGCCCGGTGGAGCCGCCCGCCGTCGCCGCCACCACCACGGCGGCTCCCGGCGTGGGCCCCCCCCCGGAAAGCTCCCAGGGGAAGGACCACGCCCGGCCCCAGAGCCGGCCGCGCAGCAGCCAGGGCCCCGCCCAGGGCCCCGCCCTGGAATACTGCGTGCTCCTGTTCTGCTGCTGCATCTGCGGCTTCGAGTCCACCAGCAAAGAGCGGCTGATGGAGCACATGAAGGAACACGAGGGGGACATAATCAGCATCATCCTCAACAGGGAGCAGCAGCAGGCAGAAGCACAAACAGCCGAGTGAGACCTGCACCCCCCCCCCTCCCCTTTTTATAGAAACACTGATGCAATGAGCTGCTGCTCACTGAAGTATTTCATGAGGTTTGCTTTTACTGGAGGTGTAAACATTTCACCTCTGCTGTGCGTCACAATGTCCTCTGGTCAGGTGGTATCAAAGTCTCGAGACGGCGTCCAGGAGAGGTGGCCAGGAAAGCCATTATTTTCTGCGCGTAATTGAAAAAAATAACATCTGTTATAAGTAAGTTTGAAGTTGGACACAAATGTGTCAATAAGGAAGGAACTTTTTCAAGGGACAAGCCCGAGCTCAACTGTTGTCAGTACACAGGGCCAAGTTCATACCTCACAACAACCACACGAACCCTCACCAGAAATGGAAACACAAAAGACACACGTTTTCCAGTGTAATTCACATGCATTCACCATGAGGCAGCTCTTTATTGCTACTGTAGTATTTTATGTATTTTATCCGTGATGGCTGAGTTTGGTAACTGATGCAGGAGACGCCTACGCAAACTCACTGACGCCTAAAGGCTTGTGTCATTTTAATGATTGGGTTTTTTTTGTATGCATGTTTCCGTTTGTGCCAAGTCATAGCAGCAAATGGTATTAATTATTCTTTGCATTTCTCGTGTACGAGTTTGAGTTTACTTGTAGGATGGGAAAGTAGCGTCTTCGGGGGAGGCGGTCGCTACACAGAGGAGGGGTCGACCAAGGGTTGGCTGTCAGGGCGCGTTGACAAACGGACTGATGAAAAGGGAAAGTGGCGTTTGCAGTTATTTCTGATGAGCGTTGCCTCCACATTTAAAAGCAGTAATGTGCTGTTGCTTGTGACTATGATGCTAGGCTCACTGTCAATAAAGGCTATAGTCGCTTTGTATATAGTCATATTTTTGACACTTTTGCTCGTTGTTTATCAAAAACGCATTTGCTAATGTCGAGGCTCACAAACACGGTGCGGGTTTCTCGGCAGCCGGCCCCTGATGTGGCCGACGGGAGGCAGGAGTGTGATGTAATGACGGACTAATGAGGGTAAAGCTGTTAACTGGGATCAATGGGCTCAATGTGCAGGCAGCATGATGCTTTTTCTTGAAAGGAGAACATCTTGAACTTGACAATCTAGTCGCCAAGATGGGTTTTGGAAACAACCAAAATGTCAGTCACCGGACTCCTCCGAGTGACACGATGTTCATGCTCTGTGAGGAGAACCTCTCCACCATGTAGGTGGTCCTGTTGACTACTCCTGTAGTGATACACCAACAATGGATAGGAAGCTCGCACGATGCCGCTCAGAAACATCCACCCTATTCCCGTAATGTTAGTAGTTAAGTGTTTTTTTCTTCTCCACCCATCTAAGGTCAGTCACCAGTATGTGACCAGGCTGAGAACATGAAGATGACATGGATTATCCATAAAGCACAAAAACAACAATGTGATTGAATATCAATCCAAGACCATAAATGTACTTCCAATATCTGTATCGCTCTTCTTTAGAGGGCCGGGGAGGGGGGGGGGGGACTAAGTCTCAAAGAAAATGTCAAAGTCATAGCAGCTAATTATTCTCTGCATTTGTGCCCAGGCCAAACCGCCGTGTGAGTGCAGGGCTCCCTGCCTGGTCACGCTTTGCTTCGGCAATGAGCAGCAGCTCGCGTTGCTTTCGGGACAGATGGCGTGTGATCATGTGGCCCTGCGGTGCCTTAGCAAATCAATGGCTTTCTATATATTTTTGTTAACAAATCTGAAAAGACACAAACTGTGTATCTCAGCAACTGACATTTTTAATAGAAGTTTGACACCGGTTGCTGAAAGCGGTCGTGAACGGCGTTAATATTAATGGCATTGATACACTTTTGGTGTAGTGAGTTTCAACACCTGTTTGCTGTTTTCAAAAGTTGTTCACAATAAGAAACACATATTCTGTGACCAGACTTGTCCTTAATTTGGAGTAGACGTAATAATCGTAATGTCATTGAACTCTGATTGTACGGTGTATGTGTTAATTGGGAAGAGGACAAACCAAGCAGCGCAGTGTGAAACGTGTCTGATGATTACGACAGAGCTTTTGGTCTAGTTCAGTGAAACGCAATCATTCTCAGAAAAAAGCCTGGTAGGAGGGAATGTTGGTTCCTTTTGGTGTTGCAAACACGGGCGTCTTATTTACACCACAAATAAAGAACTCATTTTGTGCCACATTAGTTCATTTGTAGGCAAATCATTTATTGTGCCTTTTTGGATACATTTAGGTTTTGAAAGTAGAATTATTTTGCCAAAAGCTTATATACAAAAAATGGATCCAAAAAACCGTAGTATTGAAGCGCATTTATTTATTGTGTCATCCTACTTCAGTATGTTTTTCGTACATTTGCTTCATTCAGTCTGAGACACAGAAACGACAATAAACCAACTTTATGAACCAGCTCTTTATTTTTTTAATTCCTAGCTATTATAACCTATTAATGAGCTCTAATCGTTTCCTACGGTCAGTTTGTACATATTGTAGATCATTACTGCAGAACCTTGAAACTGACTTTTTTCTTAAAGAAAACATTTTATAATCTTGTAAAAAAAAAAAAAAAAAAACTGACAAAAACTAGATTGTATTTTTGTGATCTCATCTCCTTGCGGTCCGTTTCAGAGAGTTGATGGTTTGAAGTTGCTGTAAAATGACCTGCGTGCATTTCAACCAACGGCGGGGAAGATGTCACGCGTCTGTCCTGATCACTTCTGCTCATGTTTAGTTTTGTATCGAGGTTCAACATGTAGTTGTATGAGGCAGCAGTGTGACACTTGCTATGTTTATTTATTTTTAGCATCATAGGCCGTATTATGTCACCACTTTGCCATTGTATTTTTTCTAATAAAGACTGAAGTATATGACTGCTTTTTGTCTTTTGGTGTTGTTAGTGAGATGATCTCTCTCAACGTTTAGAATCCACAGACAAAATATGAATGTAGGCAAATAAATCCATATTATACATGTACATGGTTTATCAAAGGCAAAGAGCTTCACATTTGAATTAAATTATCTGGTA
The DNA here is from genome assembly GCA_021346845.1 of Apeltes quadracus. Classification (NCBI taxonomy): domain Eukaryota; kingdom Metazoa; phylum Chordata; class Actinopteri; order Perciformes; family Gasterosteidae; genus Apeltes; species Apeltes quadracus. Next base: position 1,059,673 of record CM037918.1, read on the forward strand.
TTTGAGTTCTGGAAACCACACAGAGGAAGATCTGCCCTGTGGAGGCTGAGTCTGCAGGAGGATGCCCACCGCACGCTGGGAGAATAACCTGCAGCACCAAGTACATTTACTCTGAAGCAGTTCATTACATTTTTAAAACATTTTTGAAATGTGTTTTACACCAAGTAGACCAAAGTACTCGGGAAAGAGTAAATGATTTTAGTGTAATAACCAATGCAGCTTTTACCCAGTAACCCACATTATTGTGCAATGACTTCAGAAGGACGCTTCTTGTTGGATCTTAGAAACGGATCTAAGCAAGGCGATGAGCAGAAGTACTGGTTTGAGTATTTTGATTTATGTATTGCATCCCTGCCCGTCTGTCTTCTGTGTGTACTTGTTCTTGTCTTTACTTAAGTGGCTTTAAAACAGTGTCAATGAATGCAAACAACAAAACAAAACCAAAGTGCTGACTCAACGTGTTAATGGCAGGTGATACAAGCGAATCAGAGAGTTTAATAACATAAAAACTCAAACTAGTAAAACAATATCCTGTAAACACAGACGAGGAATGTTCGGAAGGCTGATCCTTGAATACAAATATAGAAATCAATACATCCCTGACTTTATTCAAATCAAACACAGGTCTATTATATTCTGGCTTTTCCAAATAATTTAATATTAAATACAATACCTCACTCACCAGCTGCTGCTTTCATGTGAAAATCTGACTCCACATCCTAGTCTATTAAATTCTTTAAATAGTTGAGTTTTCTGCTTAAATCCAACATGGAAGTGGAGAACAACGCAAAAGAAAACCTGCAACGAGGCAAGAAGGAGAGAAGCGAAGCGGCGCCGCTCCCTCGCTCTCTGAACCTGGTTTGTCGTTACAGTGAACGGCAGAGACTTGATCCTTCGCCGGCTAAAGAGGCACCAATTGGGCACATTGGGAGAGCCGGCGTTATCTTTAATGGATCAGTAGCACATTCCCCCGCTGGGGGGGCACGAGACTTGGAGAAAGGAAATGAGGCGGGAGGGAACTCAGGTCAAATTGGTCCGGGCGTAAGTGTGTCCACGAGGAAATGATGCGAGACCTCAACTGGACCGAGGCGCAGAGAATGGCCATTAAACAATCTGTTTCCTTCTCCTGTAATCTTTCTTTCCAGCAGGAGTCAAGCCAATTTGTTTTCCTAAATCTCTTTTGATAATCTGCAGGTCTTTCATGTCATGCCCTCCTAGATACACACTCTCCTTTCCATCTCGATGACCTGAGCTTTTCCCCACATGACGCGTTTGCTGTCTCAGGGCTGCTTGTCAACACCGGCGTCTGACTCCTCTGCGCGGTGGGAGGGTTCAGCTTGTTGTGGATGTGTACAAGTGAGGGTAGAGAGTACAGTGGTTTAAATGGGAACTTTCTGGGACGGCACATTAGCATTGACACTTTGTACTTATGGGTAATGCCGTTGTAGGGAGGTGAAGGGGGTGAAGCCAAAAATCCTACTGACAAATATGCCAACCTGAACACATGAAAGCAAACAGATGCATTACATGCATCGGGTGAACTGCAGAATGGGACCATCCCTTTGGCAGCAATCTTATTTCAGTTACTGGAGAACCAGCTTTTCCTCGTGACACACCTGATCTAACGGGGCCGTCTCGTCTTATGTGATCGAAATGTTTATTCAGGAATAAGTAGGTGGTGTCTAGGACCGCGTGAGCCAGGGATGAAGCTGTAGGTGCTATAAGGGGCATGTCTCTGCGGGTCCTGGCAGTCTGGAGGGAAAGAAAGGGGGCAGGAGGGTGGCAGCTCAGTGATCTTCTTGAAAAAGAATGGCAGAAAAAGCCTTGTTCCATCTTTGTGGGGGTAGCCTCCTTTGGCCCTGTGGTGCATGGAGGGATTTGGTCTTCCAATTACCTTTCAAAAACTTCCTCTAGATCACAACAGCCCAGGACGGAGAGGGTTGCAGATCTCCCAGGTGGTCTCACAATGAGGAAACCCACAGGATCACAGCAGCAAAGGGGGTAAAACAGAAGCTACAATGAATCGAATAACATCGCAGACAGATGTTAGCAGTCCGTGGTCGAAGGAGCCGTGCAGAGCAGTCAGGGTGTCCTCCATGGGGGTGTTCATCAGGGATGAGAGCTTAGCAGTCATCCTCCTGTGTCCCACCACCTGCTCTGTATCCACAGGATACCCTTTTAAAACGCATATGTTTACACTCAGCCTCAACACCACGCCGGCATTTTGGGCACTTAAAACGGATCATTCAGGAAATGTTTCAGAGGACGGATCAGTGTGAAAAAACAGCGGCTGCTTTTTTTTGTGGACGGTCGCACAGCGCTGACTCAATCGCTCGGCTTGAAACAATTACTTCTGTGTTTGATTGAAGGAACTTCTGGCACATCCGCTTGTTTCATTTTTTGTATGGGATTAGCGCCCTGATGATAAAGTTGTGTAGATGTGTGTGTCTGCATAATTTTGATAGCATACTTTTTTCCGTTCCATCATTTAAATTAGTGTAAGATGTTGAACAGGAGAGGCCTCCAGAAGACATAAAAGATGGCCGACACATTGGAAGAAGCTCTTCATTAGTGGCTTTTGCACTCCGTCTCCTCAGCAGATAGTTTACGCCGTACGTTTTTGTAAACTTCCGTTCCTTGGATGTTCACCGGTTCCGAAAGAGATTGTTTGTCTACCAGCAGCTCTTCAGCTGGAGTTCATCTGGAGGCGGTTCCTCTGACACTATGTACCTCTCATTGCTGGGAACGATTGCAGAGTTGTCAGATAACCTTTGCAGGTTGTAGTTAGCAGAGGTTTAAGGTAAATGTGTTTATGAAGAAGAGGAATGGGTATGAGTATGTGCAGGAACTGCAGACGGTTGCTTATAGTCCAGGATGGCGGCCCCCTCCGGTGGGCCAGTTAGCGTGTTAATAATGCTTTAACGCAATAACTATTTCACGCTGACAATTATTTTATTATTTTTAAAAAGTCTGTTGCTCACCGGCTTTGAACACATGTACAGACAAACTATGATTTTAAGGGCTCGGGGGGAGTGCTGGGGAATGGGGGAAGAAAATAAGGAAGGGAAGCATGGACTTTTTTATTTAAAATCTCTTCCAGACGGCAGAGTAAAAAGAAGAAAAGTTATTTATAACCTGCATTACTGAAATGCAGGTTATAAATAATTTTCTTCTTTGACTGAGATTCTCCAAAAGGAAATCCAGTTCAAACATGGACTTCACAGAGTAAAAGGTCCCAGCACATAACATCCAAGCTGTGTTCCTACTGCTGGAACACTTCATCTCACTCTAACGGGGACAATTGCTTCTGAACATTGATTATTATTAGATGCATAGATTATCGATAGATACTGTTTTTGCAGATTCCTGATAAAATAAAACATATTTATAAATGTTAACTTGCCTGGTTTTACATTTGATTACATACATTTATCTTTTGATTTTTTTTCAATGGACCTAAATCACTCCATCATTCATGTTGCATTTGGCCAGAGATGTGTGGAGTACATCAATGCACACATCAATGAAAAATCATTGATTTACCTCTTCTATTCCATTTATTAAGAGACTGCAGTGGGATGCTTTGACCCAGCTTCCTTTGGATCCCAATATATTGGTATTTAAAATGTCATTATTTAAAAAGCACTTGTGAGCAACTTATCCCAAGAGGCTGCAGCCATACCCGTCTCACTTATCCAGAAAACAACGGTCTCCGGTCATTTGGCAGGCAGTCTATGCATGTAACTGCAGTACAAGCAGCAAAGACGTCAACACATCCGGACACTTGGAATCTCTTCCAGCGCGCGTCCTTCATTTCACAACAGCGAGAGTCTGACGCTTTTATTTTGAAGGCGGTCTCTCTAGTATTCCGGTAGTGTCCCAATGCGGGTATGAAGCTGACTGATGAATTCTAACGGAGAAAAAAAAGAGGGGAAGAAATTGAAATAGCGAGGCAGAAAGAGAGCGACAGAGAGAAAGGGAGAGCGGGAGAGGAGGTGGAGGAGACCCGCGCTGCTCTAGAGGAGGGTGAGGCTTATGTATGTACCGTTGGCGCAAATCGTATTCGTCTTTGTTTGTCAAGACAAAAAGAAAAGCTGGCGTCCATAACAGTAGCTCGCGCATCCATGCAAAAACATGCTGCACATGCATTTGAATGAGGCGGTATAAGTATGATACACAGTACGAGTTTACCAGTTTAGGGTTGTCATAACGGCTACAAACCCTTAAGAAATGAATGAATGAATACTCTTAGTACTGCTGCGTCCGGCGGGAACACGGTAACGTTAGAATTAACGGAGCGTGCCGGTGTCACGTTGTGCTGCACCGCGACGTGGGCAGAAAAGCCGCCATAAAGCAGGTCTGTCCGCCACGTCCCTCGGGCCGAATGAACGGCTCGTCCTGTGATCCTGTTTGTCTGTCGACGTCACGTGCTTGTGTCGTCACAGGCTAGCTGTTCATGTGTTTATCTGTGTGTAAAAATCAGACACCACTCGCCGTCGGGCCGCGCAGTGTTTCGACATGACGGTCGTGCGTCAGAGGAAGGGCAGCAAGGGCAATAAGGAGCCCCCTCCCGGCGCAGAGCTTCAGTCCCAGCAGGCCAACTGTTGCAGCGACCACCACCCGGACCAGGTCCCGCACGGTGAGTCTTTCATCACGCACTACTCCAGGTAGAAGGCCGCGGCCGTCAAACCTCTGGGCATCAGTCACGTGTTTGCTTGGGCCGCATCCTCAGTACATCGCGCTCAACCCCCGTGCCTTTTACGTTTAAATTATGAAATATTTATAATAATTTATATGATGTGTTATGGAGCCAAATCCAGGTCAAGTTTTGTTAACATTGAGAAATACAACACTGCAAAAAAATTTTGGGTTTGAATATAGTTTTGACACAGTTTAATTATTTTTTTGAATCCATATTTTTTTTCACATTCAAAACTTTTATTTTCAGCTTCAGAACTTTTTTGCGTTAGATCCTTTTTTCACATTCAAAACTTTTTTTCGTGTCATCCTGAGTGACAGCTTCCTCAACCGCATTGCCTTCAGGAGACGTAGGACGCAAGACTTAAGAATCAACCCCTTCTTTCCACTATATTTATGATTGGATGTGAAATGATTGACGCCACAGACAAAGTTCAGTTTAGCGAGCTGTTTTGGATCCTACGCGCCATGAACCGCAGAATAATACCAATGAACTATCTCCGACTGTACCGTTCAACGACATGAATCTATGAAGTTTCCCACTTCCTCAAACAACTGAATTCAGCGCAGCGTCCGTGCGATGGCGTCTGAGTTGGAAAAATATTCACAGATTCAGACTTCCTGATTTAATAGCTGGTTATCAAAAAAGTTGAAACACAAACGACAGCCATGGTTACCATGTAACCATGGCTGTCGTTTGTGGCCGCTGTGTACTCGTCTCTCAGGGAGCTGCACATAAGATCAATGTGACTCGTCCAGCTCGCAGACCAGTCCGTATTCCTAAAATAATGGTTAATTGGGGTTCTGGCTGGTGGTCTTTATCACTGCGGTTACAGAGAGGTGTCGTTTGGGCTTTAACAACGCTTCGCTGACGAGCTATAGAACGGGGATGTCCGAATCTGTCATCAGCCTTATTTGTTAAGCTGTCACTCATTATGACACGCCCCTCTGAATCGATGCCCCGCCCCCTGCGCCACATCAGGGTTAAACTTTTTGAATGTGAAAAAAAAGATCCGAACCCCAAAAAAAGTTTTGAATGTGGAAAAAAAGATCCGAACGCGGAAAGAAGTTTTGAAGCTGAAAATTTAAATTTTTAATCTGAAAAAATAATATTTATTAAAAAAAAAAAGAGTCAAAACTATACGCAATCCGAAAATATTTTTTGTCCACTTATTTTTATTTTGAATACAGTATTGTATTTTTCAATGTTCAACAACAAAACTTGAACTTTCCGGTTCAAAGTTTTTTTCGACTGAACAAAACTTTTGACCTGGATTTGGCTCCATAATGAGTTACCTGTATTCACTGAATCCCCACTCCTCCCAACAGAATAAATCAAATAAAACTATCATTCTCTCCGCTGACTTAGGAGGGGGGCCCTCCTCCTGAAAAGAAGCATGATTTTATTGGTCCGTGAGAAAATGACTCTACTTCACTATGTATTTCCTCAATATCTAGTTTCATGCCGTCTTCAATACAGTTTGATGTTTATTTTGTATTACATTTAGAGCTAAATGGAATTGCGTCGTCCTTCGTTTTAAATAAGGGTTGGTCAACTATCAACTCAGGAGTGGCGACTTGCTGACACCGCTAATGTCCCTGCAGGAGATTGGTCATGGGGCGCAATAGTGTGGACGTCGGTCGGTTGGTCCGTGTCCGTGGGGCTCGGCCTGCTGTGCTGCATCTACATGGCCACGCTGCATGAGAACGACCTGTGGTTCTCCAACATCAAGGTAAAGGCCGCCTCACCTTTGTTCAGTAGCTTTATCGCGACTCGATACGCTTGGCTTTGTATGTTCTTTGTAAGTCGCTCTGCTCTTCGCTAACTGTTGAAAGGTCACATGATTTGACCTTTCGAACACGCCTGAGACCTCCTCTACTGTTTTCCCTCTTGATGCGTAGTCTGCTGGGATTTCATCAGTTGGTATATAGAACCATTGCTTTGGGTCTAAGGCACGACGGATTTTCTGCACTTGGTTTGCTACAAAGGTGTGAAAATGGCGAGCATCATTATTAATGTAACCCAATACAACCTTTGAATTTGTCCAAAAGAACTCTTGTACATACAGTAGCCTAATTCTTCTTTGAACATTTTGCTCACAGTGACAACGGCTGCGGCAAGTTCTAACCTTTGAATAGTTGTGACTTTTAACAGCAAGATGCGCTTCTCCCATCAGAAGAACGCTGTGAATGTCTCTTTTCATTCTTCGGTCTTGGGTATGTGCATTGGCCGTAGCCAGTGGTGCAGGCATCTGTTAAAGTAACAAGGATTCCCTCAGTAGCGGCGAGCGAAGAGGGAAGAACCCAGCGCTGAATCCCCGCCCGGCGGTTGGCCCCCTCGACGTATACTCCAGTGCGACTTATTTATGTATTTTTCTTCTTTATTATGCATTTTATGGCTGGTGCGACTCGTACTCCGGAGCGACATATAGTCCGGAAAATACGGTAATCGTTGCGCAGGACAAGACTTTGGTCGACTAAGCATTTCTTTGGTTGACTACAGCCCTACAAATTTGTGAAGGCGTAAACCTCCATTTGCACACAGCTCACGTGCCTTCTTTTGCTATTTGATCTACATAAACGTCTCCGGCAATGAACTGTGAGTAGAGATGTTCCGATACCATTTTTTCCCTCCCGACACCGGTTCCGATAAACGTCCAGTGGGTATCGGCCGATACCGAGTACCGATACCAGTGTCCCCTTAACTTTGGTAAATTCGTCGTGCTCTTAAGCGTGACGCGTCTTCAGATGTTTGATTAAGTTGCTGTTGTTGAAATTTGCACTCGTGCCACCCCTCGGAATTGCTTCTTTGCACTTGTTGCATGTCGGCTAACGTTAGCTGACGCCCGCTCCTGAGCAAACGTTAGCTCCTGAATTGTTCAACATTGAACAATTCTTCGCCCCTCTAAAAGCGCTGCGCTGTGCTGATGGCAGCACACCTGAAACGTTTTTTAAAGCGGCGAAGAAGAACCGTGTCAGCGATGTCGGCGCTTTATATATATGTCAAGGGAGCTAACCAGTAAATGGATTCCTATTTCTATAAAAGTATGTGGTATCGGATTGGAGCCTGGACTCCAGTACTCGCCGATACCCGATGCCAGCATTTCGGCAGTATCGGAGGCTTTTCCGATACTAGTATCGGAATCGGAACAACTTATACTGACCCTAATGGGTGTGTGTGACTGTGTTCTTTGGCGATCGGCTTTAATCCATAATTGGCAAAGCCTGGTGAAGATTGTGAGATGTGGGTTTCTGTTTGTGTGTTTTTTTATAATCTTTTGACTTGTAGAAAAGATGGTGTGACCGGATGAGACCATATAAGGAAGACAATGTGAATTGCGGAAGGGAGAGCACAGGAAAAATGAAGATCAAATATTATCTGAGATAGCGCACGTGTGGCCGAAGGGAGAGCCAGTTTGAACCCATTTTCAGGGCAAGGCCGAAGGCTACGTGAAGGAGTACCAGGCACTCATTGTTCGGGGAAGGCAGAATGTTACAGAAGGATGAACTGGGTTGAACCAACGTTCAAGGACAAGAGAGGTTATAAAAAAGAGCAGAGTCAGACAGCAGACGGACTCTGAGAGGGACAGCTTGCGAAGCGTGTTTCAGGTCTCCAGGTATACCTGCGGAGGATTGCTCATGTAGCACTTTATCTCTTCTAAATAAAATGTTAACTTTTTTAACTTTAATTGAGTGCCGTATTGGATTCTTCTCATCAACCAACTCGGGGGGGGGGGGGGATAGGAAATCCTAACAAGATATAGCTGCAAAAAGATGGACCTTCATCCTGAATTCCAGGGGAGGTGTGGTTAGGTCGCCGTTTTTCCACCATGAGAAGCGTGGGTAGCCGCGGCCGTTCTGAGACATGGAACTGTCGTTTCCCAGAGTGTCCCTGAAATCCGTCTCAAGCATTGTTATTGCATCCGTAGGAGTCACTACGGGCAGCTCCTTCACGATTACTCTGTGACAGTTTGACGCACAGTGGAATTGAAACCTCTCACACACAGACCAGATGTCCGTTAAAGACCATATTTTCACCCATCATCGTAGTGAGATTTAGTTTAACTGGGAAAGTAGTCAGCTGCAGTTCATTACTTACGCCTTGCTCAATGAATGTTGTGCCAATGTGTGTATCCTGCAGGGCATACACAAGTTTTTCTCTGGATGAATTATTGTCGCTCGACACCCACGCTGGCACTATCGCTGAGGTGTTTTCAAACTGACATTGGCAGAGCAGACGTTGGTTCTATTTCCCTGTGTTGCACTGACATTTCCCTATTTGTCCATTCTTTGCTTTCACCTTTTCCAGGTTTTAGGCATCCATAACAGTCTGTTATCCTTTGTCATATGTCGTTCTGTATTCCAGTTCTCTTTGCATGAAGTCTAGACATTTGCAAAGCTGGTGACTGATATACTACGCTTACCCTTGTGCTCCACTTGTCTTGACCGGAGTCAGCTGTAGGAGGGTGCGTTGCGACAGGTGGAATGCAGCGAATAGAGTCCTGAAAGGACTGACCGGACTGGGCCTCAGACTCTTTCACTTATGTCATATACTTCAAGTCTGGGTTGGACAGCCTTTAAGTCTTTTCAGCTTGTGACCGTTCTAATTGGGCCTTGCGTTTTTCTCCCTCCTGCGCTCTTCCTCTGAAAACTCCTCGGTTAGCTGCTAAAGAGGCTGAATATAAGATGCTAACTGCTTCTGCTCGCTTGGCTGCTGCACTTGAGTGCTTGGAGCCATGACTGCCAGTCAGCACTGAAGCAGAGGAGCCGTAAATGGGCCTGGCATAATCTGGATCAAGCGCCAGCCTTCATATTCTCCATTTACGCCAGTCAGTCTCTCGTTTATGAATTTTGACAATGTCACTCGTTACTGCAGCACAAGCATCCACTTTACGCCTTAGCTCATTACCGGGTGGGTCGCACCCTCTCAGTTCTTCATACTTTTTCATCATATTTATTTTTCCTTATTTCCAAACTTTTTGCAAGACATGCCAAGCAACTTTCTGTTCGCTCCGATTTGAGTTCTTGCCGTATTTGATGAGCTTGGCCTTTCCACTGTTCAAAAAGTCTCTCATCACTCAAAAGTTCAGCATGAATTTCCTTTTTGTTTTCCAAAGATAATTAAATTACAGATAGAAGTCTACTCCGGATTTCTGCAACTCATTCCTCCACTTTTTCACTGAAAAAATCAAGAACATTTACCAATTTCTATCCCCTGTATCTGGGTTCCCAGGACCTACTCCAGCACCTATCATGGTTCCTCCTCTCCCCATCTCTCCTGACCTCCCGAACCCTTCTCCTCACCGCCTCCTCTCCCAGTTTGACCTGGTCACTCCTCCTGAAATCTCCAAACTCATCAGTTCCTCCAAACCCACCACCTGCTCCCTTGACTCCCTCCCCACTCCACTCCTGAAGTCCTGCCTCCCCGTCCTATGCCCCTACCTCACGAACCTCTTCAACTCCTCACTGTCCTTTGGAAATGTCCCTTCTGCCTTCGAAACTGCCGCTGTTACCCCAATCCTTAAAAAACCTGGTCTGGATCCCTCCTCCCTCAACAACTACGGCCCAATATCCAACCTCCCCTTTCTGTCTAAAACCCTGGAACGCATAGTCGCCACACAACTACAAGCTCATCTTCATGCCAATAACCAATTCGAACCCCTCCAATCAGGTTTTCTTTGTCTCACCGCATCACCTACAACATCCTGGTCCTCACGTACAAAGCCCTCCACCACCTGGCCCCCTCATACCTCACCAACCCCCTTTCCCCGTGCCAACCCTCACGCTCCCTCCGATCCACCTCAGCCGGTCTCCTCTGTACCCAAAAGTCCAAACTCTGCAGTTTTGGGGACAGGGCATTTTCCAGAGCAGCTCCCAGGCTTTGGAACGCCCTCCCCGAAGAGATCCGCACCTCACCATCTTCCAGTCCCGCCTCAAGACCCATCTCTTCATCTCTGCCTACACCTAGCCCCACGCCCTCCTCCCTCCTCATCTGTGCCGGAATCTTGTTTTGTTTTTGTTTGTTTTATTTAATATTAGAAGTCATCTGCACCGCCCCCCCAGGGCAGAGCTTTCTGCAAGCACTCCTCCCCGTGACCACCACAACGTCCACGGTGACATAGCCTATGTCCTTGAGGAAGCTCCGGCCTTCGTGATGGCAGTAATGGCCGTAATTGGCTGTTCCAAGTTGCTCTGAGTTATCGGTGTGTCCTCCAGCATGAATTTGTAATCAGTGTCATGGAGCAAAAACTGTCAAAAAGAAATATCGCTGTTATATCACATAACCAGCCTATATATTTTTAATAAGGGGCCTCTGTGTGAGCTGTGTGAATGTAGGGTGGAGTGCCTATAAATGCAACACTCCTATTTTATTTAGAGCCCTAGTTCTCTATTCTTCTCAAATGGCTTTAAGAGGCCGCAGTTTAATCACCTGAAAGCCTCATGAAAACCTCAGGGGGGTCAGACGCCTCCATTGGAGGGTCTTCCACCGGACGGTTAATGTTTCGTCAGTATTAACTGTTATTGGTAGCCAACAAGCTTTTACCCACCAACTACATTAGTATTCTCTGGATTTGAGCCCATCAAACATAGAAACTTGACCCCTCACAACACCGTAGAGCGGAGTGACCATAAACCAGCAGTTACCGCGGCATTTTTTCCCATGCGGTGATTAGACACAGCTCGAAAATGAGATTAGGCTGACACGACAGTGCAGCTGGTCTATCCTGGGTGTAGCTACAGAAAAATCAGAGATTAGTGTCATGTTCTGTTGCTTTCAGGTGCTATAATCTGCTCTAGCTTTATGCAGCTGATGTTTTTTTTCTCCATGTACATATTGACTTGATGGAACGACCCGTTATTTTTGGATTTGCATTCCTCAAAAGGCCGTTTTGAGTAATGGGAGTTTACAGGGAACTGGAGGAGAAAACGAACCTGCTGAGGAATGTAGAGGGCGAATGACATGGTCTGCAGTGAAGTTCTTCTCACTTTGAAGACGACGAGAAGAACATTTCTTTGAATAACTCTGACCTGGTGTAATATTTTCCCCTAGACTGGCTGAATTGAAGTTGTCTGATTTCTATAGGATCATTTTCTGACTTTTCCTTTTGTACCACAATGGAGCAAAATGCACTTGTGTATTTTTACGTTAAAGCATATTTCTGGCAAATTATGATGTGCTCACTGATATAAGGGAAATGTATTTGTAAGGTACAAGAGGAAATTCAAAATGCTTCACATAAAACCATTAAAAAGCATTACAACATCAGGCAAAAGAAAACATTTGAAAACAATTTAAAAACACATTAAAACGACAAACAAGAATAAAAGTTGCATAGCAGTTAATGGTATAAACAGTAAAAGCATCCATGAATCAGATTTAACAGAAAAGTCTTCATCCATTAATAATTTAAATGTGCTGCGTTTCAGCAGACCTGCAGCTTTCTGGGATTTTGTTCCAGATATGTTGAGCAGAATAACGGAACGCTGCCTCTTCTCGTTTTTGTTCTGGCTCCTTGTAACTGTCATTTGAAAGCTGGCTGATGGACGTGGATCCAGTGGCAGAGGTGGTGGTGACTCAGGTGTGTAGTAAGTCTGTTTTATGGAAGTGTACTGTTGTCGTCTTGACGGAGTTGAAGCTTTTGGTATATGGCTCTGTGAGCAGTAGGCACCTGTCAATGGACAGGAGCCCCACCCTGCAGCCTACTCCTCCAGTTTATGGAGCCTGAAAGCACCATCATCTACCACATGATCATCATGCTGTATTGAAGAAGGAACTAGAGACCAGCTAATGATTAGGTTTACTGGGGAATAAATCCAACTGGTCACCGAATGTTGAAACTATACTGAGCCTTTTAATGTCTTTCGATGTGGCGGTTGATGTGTTCAGAAGCAGAAATGGCCAGATGGATAGAGGTCTACACGGTTTCAACACTTTTTTATGGAGCTCCTCTGAGGACTGATATCCACGTGTAGTATTCATCAAGCACGTCATAATGTGGGTATTTACAGATGGAAAGTGTCTCCTACGCAGAGAAATTCATAGGCTGAAAAAGTTCCACACGCTTATCTCAAGAGGGAAACTTTGCTGTCCTACCTTTCTACCTACTTTGGCAATGAAGTGGTAGTCATTGGTTTGGAGTCCTTAGAAAGGGAATGTAGGTCAGACGGTGGGTCACGCCATAGTCTCATGTTTGTTTATATAATTGATTAAAAGAAAATCTATATTTTGATTCTATTGAGGTTTTTAAAGGAAGGATGTTTTCCCCCTTTAAAAAAGGAATTCATGTAAACAAACCTCTGAATTTAGAGAATTTGGGGACACTTATTTAGTATCTGCAACTTGGCAGGATTAAACCGAATTAATATACAAGCAAGGCAAATTCGTTACGGGGGAAATGGACTCTCTGGAAGAGTGGTTCGGATCAAAACACACACAGATCAATCCTTGGTGTGTGTGTGTGTGTGTGTGTGTGTGTGTGTGTGTGTGTGTGTGAAGGGAAGAGGAAAGATGGTTTCATTCATGAAAAATGCGAGTCACTTTACAGGCAAGGCCAACATTACCCCAAAATGTTCTCACATAAGTGCTCCTGGCTCACATCATCGCACACTTGTGTGTGTCCGTGTTTTCCTTCTGGTAATGCCATCAGTGTCTCTGCTTTGTATACGTGAAAACAACATGTATAAAACACATTTTAGAAGCAGGCCTAGAAGACACAGAAACAAGTGTGTATATTTCCTTCATTAGAGTCATTGTGGTGATAAGTGCAATAAAACCTTCATAGGTAATGGAGGTGATAGGAGGCTGCAGATTATCACAGCATTTGGCCATCAAGCAGAATTCTCAAAGTGTAGTTCGCTGTGCAACAGTCTGTCAGCACACACGCACACGCACACACCCCTAAAGTAATATGGAGATCGCAGACCCCCTGTGATGAGATTCCACTTCAGTCTGGTTGCCTGTTTTACACGACCGAGGCTGGAATTCTACCTCGAGGATAGTTGATATTACGTATTTGATTTCCTGCCCTTAGAGAGCCACTGTCTTTCACTGACTCACGTACGCACACACACACACACACACGCTGTGTCCAGGTCAAATAGGATGGAAAGGGCCATGGAACGTGCTGTAAAGTCATTTGTGCGTCTGGGAGTCCTGTTCGCTTGCTGTTTTCTTCTCTTGACTGTTTGGTGACTGAATGCTGGTCCGCGCAGGGAGCTGCTGCCCGGCACAACCGGGTCTGGTTTTAATGGCGGTGCTGTAGAGGAGAACGTGGTAGCGATGTTCAGCCTCAGGTCTGGAAGGGTTTATCATGTTCCCACACACGCACAAACAATTCTCATTGTCCGTCTGGTGAGTTCATATCAGGCGTGCGCTCACAGCCTGACGCCGGTTCAAGATCAAAAGACATCGGATGAATGTTCCCCCTGCATTTTTCCGTGTGGCGTTCTCCGCCCCCCCCCCCGCCCCCATCCTATTCTTTCCCTGTGTGCATGTGTGTTTTTTATAGACAGACAAGAGGTCACCCGTAGTGGCTCTCTCTTTCCTCCCCCTCTCCCTCCCTCTGACTGCTGCACTTATCCACAGCGCAGCGCTCTGCCGGCAGACGGACTGCGGCGCGCTGCTTTTTGTTCCGAGGTGTTAGCTGGAGATCAAGGGGGTCGGGTGTTTGGGGGCTCGTGTTGGTTCTTGTTTACGGAGGACAACGCGCTGGGCGGACACTCACTCGGACTCTTTGAGCGATCCGAGCCGTTAGGAGGAACAGAGGAGGATCGCTGCCTGCTGAAAAGTGAACTGGCTTTCGTGGTAATGAGCAACATGTTAACGGGGCCCGTTCTCTTTGGCCTTCTTTTAAACTGAGGATTAGTCGTCTCATCAGAGCTCCTGGTGGAAAGCCAAGGCTTGTTTTGCCTGAGAGCAAACTCTAATGGTGGATTGGGAAGGAAACTAGCTGCTCATTCCCTCAGAGGAAGCTTTTCTGCATATCTCCTTTTGGCAAGGAACTCGAAGCGATTAAAAAGTTAATTTATTTGGGCCGACTTCAAGAAAGAAAGAAAACTTCCCGCATTTCCACTTCCTGCTGTAATGCGTTTGGATGAGTTCTATAGCTCAGCCCGGGAGCGTGCTGTTTTATCTACCTGGATTCGGCACATCAAAGGAGCCGTGCGCGTATTGACGATCCGTCGTCTCAGGCAATGAAACCTCGTAAGAGAGTCAAGCTGAGCAAGCTGCAACATCATCCGGGCCCTCCTCCAGACGCTGCGGATGAAGGGAGACGAAGCGGCAACGTGACTCAGACCTGTGCCCAGGAGGCCTCGGGGGAGGCGCTTCTGATTGGACCGCCGGCCGCTCGGTCTGATCCTGGCGCGCCAACCCGGTGGCCATGGCAACGGCGTGTTTCCACAGCGGTCGGGCTGTCATTAGCCGGGCTGCTGGCACTGGCTCAGGCCTTGTGCGTCAACGCCATACACGAGAATCTGCTGTGGTTCTCTCAGCTCACGGTAGGAGTCCTGAGGCCACGTTCTTCTGGAGCTTTTATAAGTTGGTTACATGGAGCGAAGTTAAAAGGCTCGGGCCCCTCGGCTGCATGATCTGCTCTTACAGCAGTGTCTCTCTGTGTACTGTGTTTTGTAATAGAGAGCTCATGTAATCAGAGTCGAATTCCATGTGTGCATAAGCATGCGTGGCGACTGGAGCTGGTGTGGTTATTAAAGTCTGTAGACGATTTCTAGGACACCAATGTTAGACCCTGATTCAAGGAGCGTGAGAGTATAGGTGGTGCATTGCCCGCAGTCTGTTGAGTTTAAGACATTTCACCGCCTCTGTACTGGCCCTCCACTTCCCAGGAAGACTCCAATTACCCACATCTGTGGAGTCTCTTTTTTTTAATTTCCCATTAACATTGTTTTCACACTGTTCACAGTGCTGGCCAAGCTCCATCCTTTCCACCTTCCATCTGTGAAATAAATAAATATAAAAATGTAATACCTGCTATGAGTCATCTGATGTAGTGCCAGCAATTCTGCTTTTAGAGAATGAGTGGACAGTAGGGCTGTGAAGGGGGGTGTACATTTTTCTTTTGATGCTCTTCCTTTTATGTGGGATGAGCTTTAAATCACAGATGGCATCGCAATTATGTTTGAAAACCTTTTTCTTTTTACTAGCAAATTTTGAGATCCTCGGATTGACCAACGTTTGAATAACAGCCGATTAAGTCAAGAAATGTATCTCTATGGTCAGAGTTTCCTTTTTATATGGAGCACAGCTGTAAAAGCTCTTTTCAGACGGGACACGATGGATTGATGGAGTTAATCTTCTGCAGCTGCTTGGTCGCTGTTTGCTCGCTGTTTTTCACCCCCCAGTGGAACAGTAATCGTGCATGGCAAGTGGAAATCTCCTGGGAAGCCATCGTCTCAGCGCACACACATACACACAAACACGCACCTCGCTACTTGTCTTATTGTTACTGCCAAGGTTTATGAGTGTATTAGCTGCTCTGCTTCCATCGTCTGTGTTTCTGTCGCACTCTGGCAGGATTTCTGTTTTACATATTTCAGAGAAACAGTTTTGATTCACACAAAAAACCCCTCTTTTATTCCCTTGTAGGAGATGGAGAGGGAGATCTCCTTCCGGACCGAGTGTGGATTGTACTACTCCTACTACAAGCAGATGTTGCAGGCCCCGTCCATCCAGGAAGGTATAAAGTGTGGTTATGTCCCATACATACATATATACACTCACCGGCCACTCTATTAAGTACGCCTGTCCAACTGCTCGTTAACGCACATTCCTAATCAGCCAATCACATGGCAGCAACTCATTGCATTTAGGCATGTAGACTTGGTCCAGACGATCTGCTGCAGTTCAAACCGAGCATCAGAATGGGGAAGAAAGGTGATTTAAGTGACTTTGAACGTGGCATGGTTGTTGGGGCCAGACGGCTGGTCTGAGTGTTTCAGAAACTGCTGATCTACTGGGATTTTCACGCACAACCATCTCTGGGGTTTACAGAGGATGGTCCGAAAAAGAGAAAATATCCAGTGAGCGGCAGTTCTGTGGGCGCAAATGCCTTGTTGATGCCAGAGGTCAGAGGAGAATGGCCAGACTGGTTCGAGCTGATAGAAAGGCAACAGTAACTCAAATAACCACTCGTTACAACCGAGGTTTGCAGAAGAGCATCTCTGAACGCACAACACGGTGAACTTTGAGGCGGATGGGCTCCAGCAGCAGAAGACCACGCCGGGTGCCCCTCCTGTCAGCGAAGAACAGGAAACTGAGGCGACAATTCACACAGGCTCACCAACATTAGACTATAGAAGATTGGAAAAAGGTTGCCTGGTCTGATAAGTCTCGATTTCTGCTGCGGCATTCGGATGGTCGGGTCAGAATGTGGCGTAAAGAACATGAAAGCATGGATCCATCCTGCCTTGTTCAGGCTGCTGGTGGTGTGATGGTGTGGGGGATATTTTCTCGGCACACTTTGGGCCCCTTAGTACCAATTGAGCATCGTGTCAACGTCACAGCCAACCTGAGCTTTGTTGCTGACCATGTCCATCCCTTTATGACCAGTGTACCATCTTCTGATGCTACTTCCAGCAGGCTAACCCGCCGTGTCATAAAGCGCCAATCATCTCAGACTGGTTTCTTGAACATGACAATGAGTTCACTGAACTCAAATGGCCTCCACAGTCACCAGATCTCAATCCAATAGAGCACCTTTGGCACGTGGTGGAACGGGAGATTCGCATCATGGATGTGCAGCCGACAAATCTGCAGCAACTGCGTGGTGCTTTCATGTCAACATGGACCAAACTCTGTGAGGAATGTTTCCAGTACCTTGTTGAATCTATGCCACCAAGGATTAAGGCAGTTCTGAAGGCAGAGAACTGCCGGTGAGTGTATATATTCACACACTGTGAGGTTTCAGAGGCTAGTAACTTTAATGAACCTGTCCTCGGGAGCAGAGGCTACTCTCTGTCTTTCTGTCCTGGGGGGTCCTCCTTTATCTCAGCGTTTGATAGTTGTAGTTGATAGTTGATAGTCGTTAACACATAAAACATCTCGACTCCACTTGAGGAAACATTAAAATTGCCTCTGCACTACACAGTTGATGGTCTCAAACACATTAAGAAGGCAAGAGGTCCTGTGTGCTTGTTTCAGTCTGTTTCACAACCATCACACCTCCAAGTGGGTAACTTTCTACAGCTGACATCATATAATAACTGCTTGGAAATATTAAATGACACTACCCAGCATGACATGAACATTTTGGCAATTGCTGTTTTAACTGTAGTTATTTCAACGTTTTCTCATAATATTGGAAATCTTGATAAAATTGCCGTTCATGAATAAATACCAGATGGCTGTTTCAACCCAGGTATCCACCATTTTCCAACCGTACCAAACAAATCACTGCATGTTCGAGTCTGAGGAAAATTAGTCTAATTATTTTTTCCTATAACCATGTAAAATACCTAGTTTCCATACAGCCGACCAATTTTCCAGTAAGGCAAATGATTGAGCTGCAATCACTTTGAGCAGCTGGCTGACCTCCCTTTCTGTCTCACTGTGTGTGAGCACCACGGCTCCATGTGCACATACTGCAGTGGTCACTGAGGGGGCAGGAGGGAGAAGACCAAATACAGCTCATAGAAGGAATGAGATGTAGATGTAGAGATGGGAGAACAGTGGCAGAAGTAGTGATGAGAGGTTTAAGGAAAGAAGGAGGATAAGAGAGCAACGTCAGGAAGGAAAGAAAAAGGGCCGAAATAAAAACATTTTGAAAGGGGGATGAAAAAGGAAATTGGAATGTGTGTTCTCTAGTAAGTGATCAGGCGGACGAATCCCATTCAGGTTTAGTGTCAAACTCGACTACTAATATACTAAAACTAATGTGTTAATAATTATGCAGCCAGGAGCGATGACACCAGCGCGTGTATCCGCTGATGCAACATCAGTACCGACACAAGTGTTATTGTAGTAGATTTTGCCTATAACATGGTACTTGCTGAGGGGTGGAGGGGTAGACGGGGCCACAGCCTTTAAACCTTTTTCAGCCACTTGAGGGCAGCAGAAACGCAACAGAGAGGTTTCATCGCCTTCTTAGTCAATAACGGGAAAACAGTGGCTTAACGACACTTCAAGCACAGATGGAGTATCTAAGGATATCACCATATAAAATTTCTGTTGTGTATTGCACCAACATTCTTTGCAATATGAGATACTATTGTAATTTTCAGACCATAGTCGACGCACCACATGTTCCCACAACGGAGCTGAAGATTGCAGCTTCGTAACCAAGTCTACTTGGACTTGTTTATCCTAATGGTCTGTAGATGTCACGAAAAATACCACCTCATAACACGGTGGGTTCACGCATTCCCTTCCCCTGTGTGTGTCGGCGCTGCGGGTGGAGGTGTTGCCTAATCTCCGCCTCGGACAATGAAAGCAAGACAAGAGGGATGGGAACAAAAAATGTTGGCGACGTTCATTTATATGTAAAATGAATATCGCACCACCGAAAATGATCAAACTCATTTTCTATATTGTGCCCCAAAAGCTTAATGTTTCAATTCGATAAAAAACGGTTATGATAGTGTAGTAAGGTAAGTAATAGAGGTCTAAGCAGAACACTGCTTCAGCAGAGTACTCTGTAGCAAGAAAACATCCCATTCATGTGTGTGTGTTTGTGTATATGTGTGTCCGTAGGGCTGTCTGATTTAATCCATGACAACTTGACAGAATCCAAGAGGACTATCAATCTCCTGCAGCGGATGAACATCTACCAAGAGGTCTTCCTCAGTGTCCTCTACAGATTGTTGCCCATGCAGGTACCCCATCACTCAGCTGTCAGCTGTTTACAGCTGGCTTGTAAAACACCAGAAGATTAGAGTAATGACTGCCACAAAAAGAAATGATTGATTGTCTGAATCATACAATGAAGGCTGTCTCAGGAGGCAGCTGTGGCATTTCACAGCTTGGACTCGACGTGGCTTGCCACACCTGCGCTTGTCACACCGGAGGAAGAGGTTATCGGCACGTCATTTAGCCAGGAAACCCTCAGAGATGTGACCGCGACAGGAATGCCAACGAGGGAAATATCAGACCAAACTTTGAAAAGGCCACTACGTTCCTGAGTGTCCGGATCGTAGCTACTGCAGTCAACTGTGCCCATTCACAGCGCCTAATGAACTAACGCTTTCTGTGTGTGTGTGTGTGTGTGTGTGTGTGTGGTCCAGTCCTACCTGGAGCCCGTGTATTTCTACATTTACACGGTGTTCTCGCTCCAAGCGGTGTACGTGATGGCTCTGTACCTCACAGCGTGGCTGCTGTCGGGTTCCTGGTTGGCTGGCATGCTCTCGGGGGTCTGGTACCTCCTCAACAGGTGGGTAATAAGCAACTTTGCGTTTGTGTTTAATCTCTGTCTTAAATTGTAACATCACTGCAAATTCTCTGGAGCGCTTCAAAAAGTTGTCCAACAAACCCTCACATTACGGTCTTTGGTCTGCCTATTTATTTGAGTCTTAGCTTTTGGTGCTTTTAGTTACATTAAGGCCCAAATATACGAAAAAACCCATTAATGGGATCTCCACTACCTCTTGTTTACACGGACATATGCACATGAACACACATCAACGGAATAAACACAAAATAGAATACTACTCATAATAATTGAGTTGTGAAATCCGCTGGAAGCATAAATTTCCTTTTTTTTTAACCTTGTTTAAAACAACACATGTTTATTTATCAGTGTTAAACGATAACTCGTATTGTGCACAGCCAGAACCTTGAGCTGGAAGCTGTGCTCATTTGGGATCGTATAGTATAAAACGGAGACGGTGCTGTCGGGATTTACCCAGTTCCTCATAACGGACTCTCTTACCATAAAACGTCTAAAAAAGTCTATTAACTTTTTATCTAGTAATCACCCCTATCATGGCATTTATTTGTTATCTTGTATGCTTTGAATGTGTTTTGACTTCTCCCTTGTAGTAATCCCTAAGTAGAATTTAAGTGGCACCAAATCATCTCAATCGCTCACATTTGAGAAAGAAGTGAATCCATGATTCATTTTTCTTTTAGATTTTTTTTTATATCGCCATCACTTGGTCAGTCGAAAAGTAGCTTGAGAGCCAGTGTGGGCCCCCTTGTCCTAAGTCGTGTACATTAATGCACATGACTTGGGGCTTTAACACTCAGGGGGGCCTTGTTAGTACATGAAAGGGAAAACTCTCGCTAATGCCGACAGTAATGTATATAAATAAGACGGCAGTAAAGGTCATGCTGAGTCATCATTCTTCCACACAAGGAAAACGCATCAGTGTAACGAACCACTTGAGCAGCACAGTTCTGATCTAGAGATCGTCTGTCTCTCATGAGAGACCTCCGTTCCTTGTACGGATCATTTCCAGGATGAGAGGACGTGGCTCCGCCTTTTCGGTTCCCCGAAGCAGGTTTGGCTAAATCACCATAGCAACAACGGCGAATTGGTTCATTACTCTCATACGGTCTCACACACACTGTCTCACACACTGTCTCTCATACGGTCTCACACACACTGTCTCATACAGTCTCTCACACACTGTCTCTCATACGGTCTCACACACACTGTCTCTCACACACTGTCTCATACAGTCTCTCACACACTGTCTCTCATACGGTCTCACACACACTGTCTCTCACACACTGTCTCATACAGTCTCTCACACACTGTCTCTCATACGGTCTCACACACACTGTCTCTCACACACTGTCTCTCATACAGTCTCACACACACTGTCTCTCACACACTGTCTCTCATACAGTCTCACACACACTGTCTCTCATACGGTCTCACACACACTGTCTCTCACACACTGTCTCTCATACAGTCTCACACACACTGTCTCTCATACGGTCTCACACACACTGTCTCTCATACGGTCTCACACACACTGTCTCTCATACGGTCTCACACACACTGTCTCTCATACGGTCTCTCACACACTGTCTCATACAGTCTCTCACACTGTCTCATACAGTCTCTCACACTGTCTCATACAGTCTCTCACACACTGTCTCATACAGTCTCTCACACACTGTCTCTCATACAGTCTCACACACACTGTCTCTCATACGGTCTCTCACACACTGTCTCTCATACAGTCTCACACACACTGTCTCTCATACGGTCTCTCACACACTGTCTCACACACTGTCTCATACAGTCTCTCACACTGTCTCATACTGTACATGTCTGTGCTCTTCGTAAAGTTCTGTTGGTTTATTTGTCGCTTAAAAAACTTCTGGATGTTTCAATCGATGAAATGTGATTATGAATAATAGATGTATTGATTTGCCCAGACAGGGATTCATACACACACATAACAAAGCTCAAAGCTCTATATGGTCATTTACACATACATATGATGCATATTATAAGAAATATAATCTGATTGATTAGGGATGAGGCACTTGAAATGAGCGTATATATTTGACTAACCTGTCTGCAATACTTTGTCGGGCTTGTCGCCTCGCAGGTGGCCGGTGTCATTTTTTGCCATTATTATGATTCATTTAATTGTATTTGTATAGCACAATATCGCAAATTTGCCTCAGTGGGCTTTACAGTCTGTAGAGGTGTGACATCCTCTGTCCAGAAACCCTCACATCGACAGGAGAAACTCCCCAAACAATGAAACGGCCTTCGATGGGGAGAAAAAGGGAAGAAACCTTTCAGAGAGAGTGAGGAGGATCTTGTTGTTTCGGTAATCGACTCTTCCACCTTCCATCGTATGACGCGCACGCGCAATTATCCTGATGACTGGCATCTGGTTGAAACTAGCGAGACGGTTTGAGCCTTCGAGGAACCGAGAAAGCCTGATGTCAATCATCTCCTTAATTTGGGCCGTATAATGTGACGTTTGAACGACTTAGTAGAACCACGTACGAGGAACAGGGCCCAGGTGTGGCTATATATCTATATACTATTTTATTATTACTAGTTTCTTGGAGGGTTGAGTGTAAAGGTCCCCCTAAGGTGCTTCCAGTTGGCCATAGATGGATTGCCACAGTTCCTGATGACTTAATTAGTCATTGAGTAGCGTATTCAATTAAAATCCCTAAGATGTTCACCCCTGTAAAATCCCATGTTTTGAAGTTTGTGCTCGGATGAGACGTAGAAGAAGCTGCTAGTGATTTGTGTTATTTTGCTGTCTTTCTGACAGGAGATCACCATGAACAATGTCATCCAACTTTAGCCATCAAAAGGAGAAGGGACACATGGATTAGCTAAAATAGCGCACCTTTTACAACTTCAGCAAATGTACACAAAGGGCTGCTATAGTGAAACAGTTTGAAACCTACAAGTACTGTCTTTAAACTCACCGGAGCAAGCTTTGTTTTGAAAGCAAAACCAGGGGACTGTTGATCCCCATCCCTCCCTCCCTCCCTCTCTCCCCCCCTCCCTCCCTCCTACCAGGGTGGACACCACTCGGGTGGAGTTCACCGTCTCCCTCAGAGAGAACTGGTCTCTGCCCTTCCTGGCGCTGCAGGTCACCGCCATCACCTGTTACCTCAGGCCTCAGCTCAGCGCCTTGCAGCAGGTAAGCACCAAAATAAGGAGAAAAGTCACATGGCAGTATTCCTATTAAAATACTGTTTCGCAAAAAAAGAAGAAACGTAATAGATTATGTATACAACACAACAATGTGGAAAAACCTAATTCTAGGTGTTTGCATATATTTAATGTTTTTTTGCAGGGTAAACAAAAAGATGTATTCAGGTCTACATGTGTGTGAAGGGCTGACAATATGAATCTTAAGTGCAGGTTGAAAATCGGAAAATATGAATATTTGAACAATTAGTTTTTACCTCTTCTAGTTTTGGGAATTGTTTTAAAAAAAAAACATGTTTTTCCATCCAAAATGATAAAGTTCTCTTCTCCCTGCAAAAGTAGAATTCTAAATTAAGCTTTAAACATTTTTATTGTATGTTTTTTCTTATATGATAAATGAATACATACAATACAACCAGGCTCCACCTCTGATAGTATTCACAATGATTCACCGCCGTCACATTATTTATCCAGAACGGCAATGAAACATGCCGTGAGAAGTCTAACCCCACTGTGTGTGTGTGTGTGTGTGTGTGTGTGTGTGTGTGTGTGCCTCCTCAGAAGGTGCTGGTGTGGTTGATGTATGTGACGACGTTCTGCTTCTGTCTCACGTGGCAGTTCAACCAGTTCATCCTGCTGGTTCAGGCGCTCATCATTTACACCCTGGACTGTGGCGATTTATTAACCTCCACGCAGGTACGGCTCCGACAAGATGAGCAGAACCTCCACTATGGCACCATCCATCCAACAATGGTGCGTGTGACGTGACGGATACGTGTGCTGTTCCTCAGGTGACCACCATGTACCTGGTACAAGTGTGCGGTCTGCTAAGTGTGTGGCTGCTGCAGTTCTTCAACTCCATGATACTGGGATCGCTGGTCCTGAGCTTCATCGTAGCCGCGCTCTTCATCAGACACTGGCAGGTGAGTAACTGTGTGTTTGGAATAGGAGCTAAAGACACAACACAACAGTGTGAGTGTGTCAAAGTCGCAGCAGTCTGCTTTTTTTACGTAGTAGATTCATTCATTTGTATGCAGGAGACCCATTTTCCTGTCAGGTGTGAATGTAATGTAGTTCAGTCTAATCCTATCACAGTAACCATTATAGAAACATTTAATGTGACAGGCTGAAAGTGGGGAAGGAGAGATCGATGGGTGGAGTTTGCGATGGATTTTATTTCTGGCTTTAAATCATTTCTACCCGGTAGCACATGCTCCCATTGTAAAATTGATGAAGTTGTTTCATTTTTACCTCTTTACTGAAGATTTCCTTCTTTTTTTCATCACTGGCAAAGAGGCTGATCATGGTCAGATGATGAGAAAAACAAAGTAGCCGTATTTAAATTATACCCCGTAATCTGGGTTGAATGTGACTGTTGATCTAAATAGTGCAAAGCTGTCAGTGCTAAATGTGATTTGTATTAATCCGAGTGTTAATATGAGTGCTAATCTCTGGTTGCAGTCCGGCCTAAAGGTGGGAAGCCCACTGGTTCGTCTGGCCAAACTGCTCCTCCACAGCGGCCTGGTTCTCCTCCTCACCGTCACCATCAACTACCTGGCCAAGGTGCTCCTCCCTGTCTGCTGCGCCCCCCCCCTCCCCCTTATTTACACATCAACATGACTTAATCTGTGTGTGTGTGTGTGTGTGTGTGTTTACAGAAAGCTCTCCAACTCAGATCGGACGAACACATCTTTAAATTCATCAAGTCAAAGCTGGCCTTGGGGCCGACGAGGTACGAACATATACACAAACTCCAAGGATGGAGACGCACACACACACACACACACACCCAATAACGTCTTCGCTCCCGTTGAATGTTGCCATGCGTCACTCTGGTGGATCCATATGTCGCCACGAAGACACACAGCAGTGCGTGTGCGTGTGCACAGCCAGCGCTGTAGCGCCCGGGGTGTTAAGTGTGTGCGAATAATAGATGTTAGGATAACGCCTCCCATTGATCACGTAGTGTGTGTGTGTGTGTGTGTGTGTGTGGAGCAGCTTAGCCATTGGATGGTTCTTCGGCGTGGCATAGCCCTGCCCCCCATCTCTCCCCATCCTTCAATTATTCAGCGCTGTCTCAGTCTTTCCTCGGAAACTTCCTTTCTTTGTTTGCTTTTTGTTCGGCTGGATCTCAATTCTCGGATCAATTACTCATCATCGCGGCTTGTTTCACCAGGAGCAGCACGACCGACTTGATGTGTGCTGTAAAAAAGAAAACAATGCAATACAGGGAACATGATGCCTTATTGAAATAGTGGACAGTAAGTACGCTTTGTGTTACTGCGGGTGAAACGCGTCACTTCTCTTCAGCTCGGCTCCATAAAGATGGGCCCGTAGTGAAAAGGATCCGGTGTTATTGGCATCATGTTGAACACGTCGTGAGGTCACACGCAGCTGGATCACTACACTTCTTGTGAGAAACCTTTGTTCTGCTACTTTCTAGCGCGCTACATTCTTAACCTCCACTACTGTTTCTGTGTTTCTATAACCTGTGAATGTCGAGGGGGCTTCTCTTCCAAATGTTCATCCTGTATTGATATGGCTCATTTCTGATGCCATACAAGTTGAATTTCTACTAGTGCTACTTTTTAATTTGCCAGTATGTGTTGTGAAGACAAATGCTTGTTTGTCTAAAATCCGATGGGTTTAAGCTCACACACCAGACAAGAGCAACTATAAACACTACTAACAGTGTATATAAGAGACATGGCCCCGACACACGAGCCTCGAACAAGCCCTTCAGGCAAGACAAATGCACTCCCCAAGAAAGAAGTTTGTTCTCGTCCCTCCTCTTTGGTCTTTCACTGTGTCTTCCTCCCGTTTGTGCAGGGATTTCGATGCCAGTCTGTATCTGTGCGAGGAGGCCTTCGGCCTGCTGCCCCTGGACACACTAGAGCGCTTGTGTGGGACGCTGCTGCTGTACCCCTACGTGCTCACACTGCTGCTCCTCAGCGGCATGCTGGCAGCGGCTGCCGTGCACAACCTCAGGTAGGAGGGGGGGGGGGCATGTAAGCAGCCTCTGCTGTCACATATGAGGTGCACGTGTTCTCTAAACCTCTGCTTTATTAATGTTTGTTTACAAGTGGCAGTCGAGGGAGCTCCTCCGTTCGGCTCCTTCCTCTGTTGACATTGCCTGAAGGCTAAAGACGAGCTGTGCATCTACTCCTCTGAGCTGAAAGGGGCTGAATTCATGCACTGAATTCATGCATTGAGTCCAGTTTACCCTGCTTCATGGAAGGAAGAACACTGGGTGGGATTGTCATTTTAAGTGGGCGCCGGTGTGTTTCCAAGCTGTGGGAGTGACGCCGCGGCCCTCGGGCCTTTTTCCTGCGTGTCTGCCTGCTGTCACCTGCATCATTGCATCATTGCATGTCAGCTTGAGCCTAAGCGGCTAATGAAACCTGAAGAACAGGGAGTGAATCTGAGTAATCTGAATCATTCCACCCACCGACCCGCCTGCCTCTCTTCTGCAGCGTCTGGACTCATGTTTTATGTACCATGGCTGCGTTTCGCTTCACTGCGTCGCTTTGCTTTGTTTCTGTGTGCAGACCTAAAGGCTGTTCAGCCGAGGAGAGGAAGGGGGGCGCTGAGGGGCGGCCGGTGGCCTTGCGTCCGGACGTGGCCTACAACCTGTTGCACACGCTGTTCTTCGGCCTCCTGGCTTTCAGCACCATGAGGTAAGCTTGCGTGACGCAGGATGGTCTACACGCGGTTTGCAGCTCAGTACCGAAGCAGCCACACCGGTTTGATTTCCTGATGGGAGGCTCCTCTGCTCTTCTCTCGGTCTGGCTTCGCACATGATTGTGCATGCTTGTGAGCAGATGCTTGCGAATCCCTCAAAGTGCCGCTCAAATGCTTCCCCGAGTGTCTGAGTGCCCCGCTCAGCCGTCGCTCCGGCACATGCTGCCTGACGGAGCTGCGAGGAGCTTCTGGACCGCTGTACGCGTTTCCTACTTACTACACAGGACAACACAGGAATCCCTTTGACAACTTGCTAAGCCCCGCCCCCCCTCGGTCTGACTTGTTTTCATTTTAAAGAGCGGTTTTAATGACGTCCGGATGGAAGCGAACGCCGTGTGAGGCTCAGTTTTCCTGCTAATCGAGTATTTGTGTGGAGGGATGTCAGAATACTGAAAATGTATGTGTTACTAATGAAGTGTACTACACACAGATACCCAATTAGATACAACTGAACCAAACTATGACATAAAGAGCTCGTGTTGGGACGTTTTGACGGTTTATATCAAACACTGTTTATGTGACTTTACCAGTTTGTGGACTACGACTTTAAAGCGTGCGTTTAGTATTTCAGCCGTGCAATTTTGTTCTGACCAGAAGTGAGCATATCGGCACTGCAGAGGAGTGACGGCGTGTACTCCCCGCCCTTTGGCAGGCTCTGCTTAATGTTCTATAGGACGATCATTTAGTAAGAAGCCAGTCTTCTTCATGTATTGAAGAAGACTTGAAACTATAGATTGAGACCCTAAACGTTTACCTGGGGGAATAAATCAAGAGTGGGTAGTCCTAGTAGGTAGTCATCAGCTGCATGTGGACAGATCCAAAGATGATCTTTGTTAGGCTGCTCGGATCTTGATGGGATCTACCAACACAGTTGGTTTGGTTTGGTTGGTTTAACACTGTACCTCCAGCGGCAAACAGAGAATAAAAGATCTATGTGGGCATATTTCACATTAGCCGTTAGCATTAGAGCATTAGCCTCATTTCCCTTAGGCCTTATGTTGCGTCTCTTTTTCTTCATAGCACGCACAAACCCTGTGGCCCATTTCTCTGGTTCACCTAACTGCATCATCCAGTGGCAAGTTGCAGACAGCAGTCGGCAGAGCCCTGACGGCAGGGCCACCGTGGCAGAACAGTCGTCTTTTATAACCAACCACTTGCTTTTTAACTGGCTGAATGCTCGGCTCTCTGAGCTGAGACCGTAATAATACTGGTGATGCTTAAACATTAGATAAAACTCAAATAACAAAGTGGAAAAAGGCCCAGTAATCGCATTCCACCTTATCAATTTGCTTTTTTCCAGAGTGTATCACATTAACAATGTTCTGTTTCAAAATAAATAAATGCTGTGTTCTGGTACTGCTCGCTATTTCTCTGCGGATGACTTCCCATTACTTGTATTCCTAGAATTGAAAGAAACTGTTACTCGAAAAAGCAAAGGGGGAATATTCGGATGCAGGTTTTCAAACGTTTAATCAAGCAGCTTGATTTGACTGTTGGTGATGCACATTGTGTTTTTGTGCCCATAAATAGTATATTCATGTGAGTGTGTACGATGCATCCCTGTTACAGTCTACAATCAAAGCTCTGATTTGAATTTGTGTGAAGGGGGAACAATCCAAGAGTATTTCTGCAAGGCATTGGAGAAAACTTTCAGCACTTTGCCCTTACATGCTGATGAAGAGGGAAAGGCCAAAAGTGCAGGAAGCCATTGGTTTTCTGTCAGACGGCTCCTTTGCATTAAAACAGGCACTGAGATTTATCTTTTTGAGGTGGCACTCCTGCCTGTCGTCTCTGTCTCTCTCCGTCTGCTCCGTCTCTGCACCTGTCACCAAGGTTCCAGCTCATTTCATCCTCTCATTCTCCTCCCTGCTGCTTACTCCATCCGTCTGTCATTTGTTCGAGGGCGCTAATGCAAGTGCTTTGAATCAGAACACAGATCTGAGGAGAAATGCCGTGTTCCCAACAACGAAGTCAGCCCGCTGTGGAGCCGTTCACTGAACAGGAGACCATTTGGTTGACTTGTTTGAGTGTAATGTTCTCTCCTGGCTCGAGGGAACATCCGAAAGTCTAAGAATCAAAGTGGAAGACAAACACTGCTTGGTCTTCTCTCCCACTCAGGATGAAGTACATATGGACCGGCCACATGTGTGCCGTCGCTGCCTATGGTGTGTGTGGGGAGGAGCTGTGGACTCTGCTTCTCAACACTCTGCGCTGCAACAGCAGAGTGCTGGTAAGAGTGAGCCACATCTGCATCAAGTCCTCCGAGCGCTTGGCCCCTTTGAGCTCTAATCAATAACACCATCGTTCCAAAAATATATGTGCAGCTTTAAAACGCTTTAAAGCTCCCAATATCTTTTGCACAATGTCATTACATTTAGCCTAATGTGCATGTTTGTATAGTGTATAAGTACATAACTATTTGAACACACATGAGCAGGTCCACTGGGTTACTCTAGTTCAGTTCACTTATTTCAATACAAACACGCTGTTTCATTATAAACATATTATCGTGGTTCAGGAACATACACGTGTTCAGCTATAAACATGTTACAAAATACACCTCAAACAAAAGACCTTAGTCCAAACAAAATCCTGCCTCAGATAATGTATTATTTATCTGAGCAAACAGATGATAAGCATTGACCTTTGACCTTAACTCTAACAGCACAGTAGTAACCCAGCGGATGGAGCTGCCTGACGTCCGGGCGGTGGCACGGGGCTCTGCTCTGGAGCGCTGAGGCCACCAGGTGTCACTGTGGCCACAACGTGACGGCAGAAGCATTTGGCTCAGAGAATAAGTGATGTTCGCGAGCAGCGCTGCCCTGGATATCTATTTAATCTCATCTCGTCACTGCTGTTTGTCTTTCTCTCATTCTGCAGTTGCGCTTGGTCAGATACGCAGTCCCAGTGTTGGTGATGGGTTACCTGTACTACAAGGTACGCCTTTTTCTCTGCTGTGGTGTTCATCTGCTGTGTAGGTGTAAAAAAAAAAAAAAAACAGAATACAACCTTAAATGGAAGTCAGATGGAATCAAGATGATAACAAGCAAATGCATCCATGTGCATGTATTCCTCTCAGGAGCTCTCAGGTTGCCTTCAGTGCAGAAAGGACATGTTGTCTTGCATTATTATTATCTTGCACATGTTTACGGGCTCGCTGCTCCGGCTTTACGGCCTCTATGAGCAGAAACACAGGAACGAACCTCCATCACCCCTCTGCGTCCTTCTAGTTCTGGCCTAAGCTGATGGAGGAGCTATCCGAACTGAGGGAGTTCTTTGACCCGGACACCGTGGAGCTCATGACCTGGATTAGGTACACACACACACACACACACACACACACTGGTTTCATTTGCCTCGGCTTCTTGACAAAAGTACAACCCTCACCAGCATTCTCATCAATGGGTGTTTTGGTCTTCGTTGTGATAATTCAGTTCAGGACAGACGGACGCGTAATACAAACTTCTCCGTTTTCTACTTTCTGAAATATTGGAAAGTGGCATGCAGGCGGTCCACAACACAAAGCGGAGCTCAGGGAAAAGGACATTCGGTATATTCTATATAGATAGATATCTTTAGAATAGCTGCTGCCCGCTGTGCCAAAATGCAGACTTTAACTCTTCAACAGCAGCTGGGAGAGACGACAAGGTCAGTGTCAGTGTTCCATGTCAAATGCACCCGATAGATCAATAATAACTGCTGCTGTTTTTGTGATGTCTGGAGAAAGGCTCCTGTGACAAATCAGAGAAGGACATGTTGTAACTGCTAAAACCCAATCAAGTGGCAAACGCGGGAGTTTCCAACGTATCTGGTCCCGCCCCTCCACACCGCCCGTATGGTTCATGTTCCAATTACTGACTTGTAATGCTCAAAAACAAAAGACATCTTAATGAAATAGAAATTGCAGTGCTCCTTTCCTCTGCAGTGTGAGGGAGTTGTGTGTGACTAAGTGAAGCACAGACGGTTTCTGCCTGTGGGAAAACGTGTGCATGAAAGGCTTATGAAATACGAAAGCAGAGACACCTGGAAACGCTGTGAGGAGGTTATTCTTGACGCAAGTGCCTTCCACTTATTGTGCTGAGCAGTGCAGCAATGAAACATGTGGGTAATGTTTTCCTTCCATCCCATCACCAGGAACACGACGCTGAGGAGACCACGTGTGCTGATTTGAAGAAATCCTGTCTGACAGATAGTGGAGTGGCTCAGAGAGCGATGGATGGCGAGGTAGAGGAGGATGTATTAGTGCGTGTGACACAGGTTGGCAAATCCCATTAGGCTCCGAGGGATTAGGGGGCTCCCTCCAGTTACCTTGGTCGGGGCTAAACGCTAAGCTCCTTGCCGCTGCGCTAATTACATCCCAGAAGAAGCGCTTCAGTGTTACGCGCTGTTCTCCAGCGGATGGCGCATCGCGGGACATTCTCAGACGGCAAAACAAAGAGGGATGCACACATGCATATAGAAGAGGGGCAGCGACATGTTATGCTGCTTCCATCTGCAGGGGGGTTGTTGCTGCATGTATGAATCAGGTAGGCTAATAAAGGCTACACGGAACAAAAGGGGATCTTTTTATCCGTATCGAAGGGATTGCCTGTAAACAGGAATAGGATTAGGAAAAGGGTAAAGATATCTGTGTATGTGTAGATCATTTAAAAGATGGATTTAACAGTAAGATTTTGATGAAGTAGAGGAGCTAACGATACACATTCTGGGCCCTCGGGGCCATTGAAATATGTGTCAGGTCAGGTGGAGGAGGGGGTCGTCCAGACAATCTGTCATGACCCCTGGACTTTAACTGCGCCGCAGGTTATCGCGGCAGCAGGCGGCCGAGGTTCATGTGTGCTTTTTTCACAGCCATAATTCACAAGTTTCTACTTGATAACGGCAGCGGCTCCCAAACTGCAGGCTGATGGTTCCTTCTAAACGGACGGTCGATAAATCAATAGCGATGCTGGGTCATTCTCCTGAGTTATAGTCGTGAGTGTGCACTTCTGAAAGTCACCTATTTGGCCCCCTCCCTCGATCCATACCGCCGCCCTCCTTTTTCTTCAGGTTTGCGCACTTGTGTCGCAAAAGCGCTGCTGCGTTTAATCGAATCATGGGTAAAAATGGCGGAGTGCTGAAATCCCCCAGGACGCCCCGGGTACCGCGTGGAGCGCAGCAGCTTAGGCCCCGTCGCGTGAGGCCCCGTCGCGTGAGGCCCCGTCGCGTGAGGCCCCGTCGCGTGAGGCCCCGTCGCGTGAGGCCCCGTCGCGTGAGGCCCCGTCGCGTGAGGCCCCGTCGCGTGAGGCCCCGTCGCGTGAGGCCCCGTCGCGTGAGGCCCCGTCGCGTGAGGCCCCGTCGCGTGAGGCCCCGTCGCGTGAGGCCCCGTCGCGTGAGGCCCCGTCGCGTGAGGCCCCGTCGCGTGAGGCCCCGTCGCGTGAGGCCCCGTCGCGTGAGGCCCCGTCGCGTGAGGCCCCGCCATGTCTGAAAACACTCAGCGAAAAGGGGGGAGCTGGTGCTCGGCAACGGTTGTGCGTGCGAGCGTGGCTAGCTAGCTAGCTCAACTGCTAACCCACCGAGTTGTATAAGCTCTTGTGACAGTAGCCCAAGCATCCTAGCAAGTGTCCAAACTATTATTGGCTTTGTATATACTCTCCTCTCAGGGCAGCCTGCCTTTATTGAAAGCTATAAACAATGCTCACTTTGATTGCTGGTGCAAATTAGCAATGCTGTCAGGGTTCTGGTGAAGGGCAGCCTGGATTCTGCATCCTGTCAGGATAAAGGTCAAGCTCCTAACTCACATGAGGTCCTCAAAGGCACCTCTCTCTCTCTCTCTCACACTAAGACGGTCTTGTAGTGTCCATTTGTCTGTATAATTAAAAGTAATTACTCTATCCATTATTGGGAAGCATGTGCCACTATTCATCCCTACAGCAATCATTCTGTACCAATCCTCTTTGCCCACCTCGTCGTTTCTTCCATCCATGCTCGCTCTTCTCCCAACGTGCTCTGCCGTTGCCTTAATTCCTCTGACATGCTACTCGCGTTTTGATCGTTTAAATTAACACACACACACACACACACACACACACACACACACAAAGGTGCTCTTGGTTCAGCTGAATGGTTGGAATGGTGCAGGGGGGGGACGAGGAGAAAAGGTCACGTTGTGATCTTTGCAACACAACATCTCTGATGTCACGTGTTGAGTCTCGGCCAATCAGCAGTAAGATGTGTACAACACTTCATTTGCCTGTAACTTCGCTAACATTAGCAGCTACGCGCTCGCCGCTGTATTGTGAAGATAGCTGGCGCCCATTTGCAATGCCTTGTGAAGACTAAAATGCACACGCTAGCAGGTTAGCGGGCGATCTGTCGCGCTGACACACAAGCCCCCCACCACGGTCGCTGCATGAGCGAGGCAGACATGTGTATTGCTGCCAACAAAGCAATGATTGGATTCATTGTTTAATATGAATGAAATATTGATTTCGGTAGTTTTAGGTTGTCAGTCATGACAGTTGGTTTGTTTCTTGAAAAGCTGAATCTGGCCATGTCGAGCCGTTTCTCAGCTGCCCAGCCTCTGCATGTCTTTCTACCCTCTGCTTTTCATGGCTTTTCCCCTCAATGGTGCTTTCTGGAGGTACGTGGTCGTGATACACAGACCCACACACGGAGTCAAATACATACAAGCAGGACGGCCCAGTGCGTCCCCCAGCTCCATTGATGTCTCTCATCCCTTTCAGAATGTCAGCGGGGAGCAGGCCAGTGCCTTCTGGCATTTATTTATGAGAATATAAACATGGAATTAAATATGAATCGGCATCAGAGGGGAACCGAAGCTGCTCCCGGGATGCAGTGGGCGATTAAATTCACACACTTGCAGAGGGAAGACTGACAGAAATGGAAATGACCCACTTCGACTACAGGTCAGGAGGGCAACATGTCAGCCCCACGTCTGCCCCGAGAACATGCACTGTGTGAATACACACACACACACACACACACACACACACACTGCAGCAGAGTGGCTGCGTTCCACACACAGGGCTTGGGGCTGGTCATTATGGTGCTGCACACAGATCGTACTTGATGTACAGCTGGACTTTAACACAGGCAGTTATATCGATAATGACATGCATGGGTGTGTTCTGCCACTTTTGGTTTTGAAGCCCCCTTTTCCTCATTATCTGTAACGTTTGAGTGCGTTAACATCTTGCTGGACGTGCTGCGCTGCGGATAAAGTTTGTCGCAGGAAGTTCTGTCCTGGAATACTAAGTGAAGGTTGTTTGGGTCTGAACCTGTTTGGCAGTTTTTATTATGATTGTTGTCGAGCATATCGAGGCTATGTTTTTATCATATCAGAGTTCACTTGATTACCAGGTTCCAGTTTTTAATTGCCGTTCATGCTTTAATTACAACTGGGAAACGGATTTTCTAGAAGTTGGCTCAACAACAGAAGTGCCTGAGACACAAAAACAAATCAACATGGCGCCATGTTGTCAGTGCCCTGCATTTCTAAGCCCTCACAACGTGCTCCATAATCTCTCAAAAAGCTGTCTAATGGCATTATGCAGGCGAGTCTCTTCCACGGTCCCCAGCCGGCTCTCCCACATGCCGCATAATCACAAGAGAGCCATTTGTCATGGCGGTCCGCCGGGGGAGTTCATTCAGCAACCTGCTGCAGGGGTCATCAATTCTGATGCGTGGCGGCTGAACAGCATGGCCTAGGTAAAGAGTGATTATGTTTGATCGTCCTCTGCATAGGAGGGGCGGGACCAAGTCATTTGGGCCACAGTGGATCTGCTGTTGTGTTTGTAGCCATGCTGGCGGGTCGACCGCTTGGAACAGAACTATGGGATGGATCGCTGAGACATGCGCGGTCCCCTGATGACGAATTCTAGTGGGTTTCCTTCTAGTCAGTAAGCGGCGGCCGGACTTACGGAGGTTTTCATGCATCCTGTGAAATGTGTTCTAATGTCTTTGTGACATCACCTGGCATTTCCTGTTGCACCACCCGGAGCTTAACGTTTCTGCTTTGGAGTAAACCATCAACAACTTCAGTATGGAAGGCCTTAAAATCCTGGTCCACATTGGCTTTAAAATACATTATTTTCTCTCTAATGCTTTGGTTTATGAGCAAAATACCTGATAAATGTGATGATGCTTCAGCCTTCAATCAGCAAGCTAAGCTGGCGAACATTGTGATGTGCTGGCAGCCTTGTTTTGATCTGCTTCATTGCTAAATCAGGGTTGGATTAGAGATGACCACCAGGTTACCGCTCTAACTGCGAAGCTTTTGTCATCTCTTAGAGATTCCATTTTTCTGCACAATGAAAGCTTTTCTTTTTGGTCCTGACGTAGACTGATGTCTCTGAAGGAAACCTTAATACACCATTAGTATGTCCAGATAACAGCTGCAGATGCAGGAAGCTAAATAATGAGGGGTGATAAAGCTGGAAAACAAAATTCGATCAAGCTTTTTCTTTCTGTCGGATGTTTTTATCTTCTCTGGTTTCAACCTCACACACGGCGCCCTGAAAGATTCAGTACGTATTTGATGATGTGTCCCTTTTCTCTCTTGTTTGTCGACAGCACAAAGACCCCTAAGAGAGCAGTATTTGCGGGCAGCATGCAGCTGCTGGCCGGCATCAAGCTGTGCACAGGCCGAGTTCTCACCAACCACCCCCATTATGAAGATAAAGACCTGCGGGAGAGGACCAAGCAGGTAGCAGAGGCTGCACTGCGCTGTCAAGCACCCGCACACAGGGAACAATGCAAACACAGTAAAAGGACCAGTGAAAAGATGGTTATTGATTTGAGTCCTGAATGCCGATGGTGCACGTTACATTCTGTGGTGGTTTGAAGCCGTGTTTGTTCCAAAAAAAAGGGATTAAAACTAACTAGTTTGTTTTCCTGGGGTGATGCCAGAGAGGATTACGGATGAATTTGGTGCAGTAAAAGTAGTATTAAATGTTGTATTTAGAGCCGGATGCTTTGGTTTGAGGTGAATCCTTCAGTCTACGTGTCCATACATGCAGGCTTGGATCACTGCAGATGGATCAAGGCATGGCATCTTCTAGTCAAGTAACTATATCAAGACTTTTAACAAGTAGAAGTAATAGAAACAATTGAATATAAGAAGAAAATATCAGATGAGGTCTAAATATTAAAATATGATCGACACTAAAGGATCTTATTTATATTTTGATGGATGCTTAAAAATGTAACCAAAGAAACTCTGAGTAAACTTCTCCGCCAGCTGCTTCTCGTAGTGAAACACTATCAAGCCGAAAACACCAACTGGATCTTCTTCTTCTTCTTCCTTACATTCAGTAAAAATAAGTGGAAATGATGGTTTGGTTAAGTTAAATGAGCCTAAGCAGCTGTGGACGTGAAAGTGAACGGTTCCTCACCACGTACAAAGCGGCTCCAGCGGCTTTTTCAGCCTCTGTCTTACATTCATCCCCACGATGAAGACAGATGATCCGTCTCAGTGGCTCGTCTTCACTCCTGGATGAACACACAAAGACGCACATGTGACCCACATGCAGCATCGTTAAAACGCTCTTCTTCCCGTTGGGCGCCACTCGGGCTCACACGGACATCAAGGCCGGGATGAAGGCGGCTTTGTTTTGCGCTGCGAGTGGAAGCTCGCATCAGGCTGGGACGTCACACCAAAGCTCGGTTTGCCCGCCGTTCCGTTTTATTAAATGGCGAGCGTTAACAACGGAAGCCAAACCAGCCGTTGCTCTAATGGCACACTCGCTCTTCCTCAGAGAGATCCACCTCGCCGACGTCATTCATCTCACTCGGCTGCGTGTTCGCGTCCTCGTTAGCGGGCGAGACGAGGACACCTGTCTTTAGATGGAAGCCATGTGACCTGCAGGGATGAACGTGGGATCAGACGGCGCTGTGAGCACAATGTGCATCCGTTAAGTGGCTCTGAGCAGGAAGGGAGGGAGAGCAGAAGGATGGCGGCGCCTCGTCTGAGTGCGTCTGTCAATGCGGACACAAAGGGTTCGGCCATTTACGCTGTGCCGACGTGTCGTACGGGAATTAAGTGAGTGGTTTTCACTAGTGAACAGGGACCTGTGAATCATCATCAGGTAGCGTGATTCTAATCTACACATATGTGTGATTTTAAGCAGAAGGTCCTTTTTACCGTTTCTCTGTGAGGAACGAGGGCGCTAAAGTGAAAACATTAAACACGCAGCTTGTTGTTGTCACGTGATGTTCCAGCCCTAGTTCAAACCAAAACCCCATTTTCTTATTAAATCCAGTTCTTTTAAATCCGTTATTGTGTGAAATTGGTCGCACACTTTATTTGTTCCGCTACAAAAAAAGATGAACCATAAGAGATTTCACTGAGATCCGTTACGATTTAACACTTCTCACTCATTATGCTTTCATTTTCATTTTTCTTTCAGTAAACATGGTATAAAATTGATCAGACTTTCATCAAAAATGTAATTCAGAAAATAAATGTGTGGTGATTGAGTTTCTTTCCTTCCAACAATGTCGCTGTTAAATTATAACTTGATGATGTTCAGGGAGGAAAGAGATGCGAAATCTACACGAACCCAGATCCATTTGCCATTATTGTGTGTGTGTGTGTGCGTGTGTGTGTGTGTGTGTGTGTGTGCGTGTGAGAGCAGGTGTACCAGGTGTACGCCCGCCGCTCCCCGGAGGAGGTCCACGGCATCCTGAGGGCCGTCGGCGCCGACTACGTGGTGCTGGAGAACAGCATCTGCTACGAGAAGAGGCACAGCCGAGGCTGCAGACTGAGGGACCTGCTGGACCTGGCCAACGGACACGTGGGTGGCATTCATCCATTCATTCATTCATTCATCCATTCATCCATTCATTCATTCATTCATTCATTCATTCATTCATTTACCGTGACTCATGCGGGCTGAGCGCCTATGTGAAGGTTTAAATGTCAGACGGCAAACACAACATGTGACATAGCGACAGCTTTACTGACCAAACACTGAGACTAAGTGTGTGTGTGTGTGTGTGTGTGAGTGTTTTCTTTCTGTGAACAAGAAACGGCACCATTTATTTGCCAAGGATATTGGACATACAAAGAATGTATGGCGGCTGGTGCATGTTGGACAATAAGAGAAATTACACTGTGCAAGAAATATACACAATTTACAATAGAATATAGAAGCATATACAAGACATACAAATAAAATGCACAGGCAAACCGATAACAATACTGTGCAAGAGTGTACTGTGAGTCTATGTGGAAATGTCAGGTGTATTTAAATATGGGGTATGACGGAATGGGTCCTGGAAGCAAACGGCTCCTGCAGGGTTTATCACTATAATCGTATCCTCCTAATATTTAGTTTTATTTAGATTAAGTTATAAAATGAAATGATCTCCTTTGCCTGAAGTAATGCTGCTTCTGTGGTTTGGGCGTTTCAGGTCCGTTCCCTGCAGAGCACCATGACAGTTATGTCCCTTAATGCTCGTAGTCTGTCAGAACACAGGACACAATGTTCAGGGACAACACGAAAACTGTCACGACTACCAGAGAACATAACTAGTTTCGTAGGATAATATTAGCTGAAGGTCCAATTGATTGTTTTCCTGTATTTAACCTACCTGCTCCAATCTTGTCTCGCTGACTGAGTGTTTTGATCAGCGGTCTGCAGTGTTTCGTTCCCCTCTACGGGGAAATGGAGCCTGTGTGAGACCGTCTGTGTTTATTTACAACCAACATGCAGCTGTTTGTGTGTTCCATCAGATGATGGACGGCCCGGGGGACAATGACCCTGACCTCGTCCCTGCCGCCTATCCTCGATTTTGCGAGGCCATTAAGACGGAGACGGAGGCTTACGGCGCTCTGTTCACCAGGACGTTCCAGAACAAAACGTTCCACGTGTACCGGGTCAAGAAGAAGAGCAAGAAGAGCTCCAAGGAGCCCAGTGGGGCCCGGTAGAAGATCACAACAACAGCAACAACAACAACAACAGCAGCCGGCATCAGTGCTGCACAGTTCAGTTTTACTGAAAGCGGAGCTGAGAAAACAACATGATCAAATCTGATGAAGAAACTAAACTTTATGAAATCCATTATTTCAGTTTTGCATGAATGACTCCAATGATTGGAATCCCACCCATCGTAATGAAAACCACTTGTGTTTCCTAAAACCTGAGTAGAAAGTGAACCCATCGGAGAAATGGACAGACTCAAGGGACCCGCGTGGAGGATTTAGAGGTATCTGTTGGTACATAAGGGAGTTGAGTAGCTCTCAGTGTCCTCGGCCTGGATGCGTCTGTAGATCCGTCCAGCGAGGACGAACCTCTCCTTCCAAACTTTAAGAAGTGTTTTAGACATGTGTTGTTTTATTTTTCGACTGTCTCTAACATTGGAGTGTTGGTAATCCATTGGTGGATTAGTTAGTGGGCAGGATTGGGTAAGAAAACAATTGAAGTGTGTCTCTAGTTCAGCAGGCGGGGTTCTTGGGGTGCGACTGAATGTCCTTACCTACATGTTACTTTTCATTTTTTGTCTACATAACGGAGGAGGGTTTTTTTCTTTCATGAATCTCACTACAGAAACTTAGTAATAATACTGCAGTACCACAAATTACAAATATACGAGTAGCAGGTCGGTCAGCAGTCGGTTCAGTACCGCTGGGTTCCCTCCTTCGGCAATCGGTGAAGACATTATTTATTGAGATAAACCCTTTGAGATCTCATCCAGAGAGCGGCAGGCCGAAGGAGCCGCATGTCTTTGTGTGTCCGTGGTTTCAGGTGCTTCGTGCTGCAGTGACCGGAGTTCCCACAAGCAAACACCAGTCAGTCCCCATAGCAGATGGTGCCAATCAGCTAATAAGCTTCTCTAGTTTCCTCCGTTGTGGATTATTTGGCTCTTTCTTTCCCTCGAAGGCCTCGCCGAGATGCTCTACGAAGTGAAAACCTACGTTCATCCCCCCAAACATCAGGAGTGCCAACTTGTGTACGCGTGTGGCTCAGTGTTGTGTTGTTCAATGCCTTTTTGTAGTCTCAAATAAACGTTTTTTTAAGCAATCCAGGATATGTGTGGTGGTGTCGCGTGTGTGACCTTTAGCTCTCATCCCAAGCCTTGTTAGCCCTTTGGCTATTTGTCTTCTCGTGATAGATGTCATCAATTATTCCTGAACGGGAAGGATTTTGTTCCCTGCGATCTCCACCACGGATCCGCCGCTGCCTTCATGTGCCGAGTGTTTGTCATGTTGTTGTTGTTGTTGTTGTTGTTCTGGGTGCTGTTTGCTCTGATTCTCAGCAGCAGCCTAAACTTTTTCACTCCATCTTCAGACTCAAACACGCATGAATAATGTAAGCGGAGAGGAAATTGCAGCCGGCTAACGACGACGTCGCAATCCAAATTAGTGTGGGGGGGGAAACGCCTGCATAGCAAGAAGAGTCTTGCTGTTTGGGGCGGAGAAAAAGAAGCGCTCATGTTTACACAGACATTTTCGGTTCCTTTTCCCTCCTTAACTCTCGGGGACGGCAGAGGAGAAAAGGCTGCAGCCGCGTCTGTAATTACGCGGCGACGAGCCACATTTGCCTGCTCTCTCACACGCACACGTGCACACACACACACACACACACACAGCATCCCAGTCTACCGATATCTGTTCTCTTTCCCGCCTTTAACAATCAGTACACCAGTTGTGTGGCTTCATTGTAATGCAAACCTGAGGGATCACCATACCTCCCCCCCCCCACTAAAGATGATTGCTTTATTTAAAATGAAAGTGATTCAATTATGATTGCCTAATAAGGGTGTTCTATGTAATCTGTTTTTGTCACCATTGTTCATTTCCATACATATCGGGATTAGGCATTTGTTTGCCTTTGTTCAGGATGCCGCTCGGCGCTTCATTGGAACTCGTTTGACAAACTGCTGCTGCGCCGCCGAAGCTAATGCGACCACTTTTGGTTCCTGTTTTTGCTCGGGAACATTAATGCTTTAAATAAAGAAATAGCACGTGAATAGAACAAATGAATTAAATCATACAAGAGGCCAAATTCACGCCTCCAAACAGCCATATTTCTTACTGTACTGATTTGATCAGTTCTTAATCAGTTTGATCAGTTAATATACCTGAAAACACATTTGCTTACGTGCACTCGTGGATTAGTGGATTTGCTTGGAGTTAAAACGGTAGGTCTGTAGTATGAACGTCTACTGAAAAGGCCAACGGGTGTTCTCAGTATGTGCAGTGTGTATGATGTGTATTTGCAGAATGCACCAATGTTCTACATGGGAAACTAGGCCGCTTATATTTCTGGATACAGTGGAAGCTCAACAGAGCCAATCCAATAATTATTTCATTTTGCTACGGTGAAGTTCAATTTATCCTTTTAAATGTGAAAAAACTCAGGCGCCAACCTTCCATTGTGGTGAAACGTGTTGTTTTGAAGGGATTATGAATTAAAACCATCTTGTTGGTGCATCAACAAAGAGCCTTTTCAGCTGTGGAGGAGACATAAAACCTCTCACTCACGTCCCGGGACTAAAGGGACCAGGAGAGGACGCACATACTCTCCTCTGCTGTCCTGTGTTCGGGATGGTGCTGATCGATCAGGGGAATGTTTGTCAGTGATCACCAGGAGGCCGTGGGTAACGACAAGGCGCTATTTTCTTCCATTGGAGCATTAACGAGCTGCTACAACGAGCTGAGGAAGGACGGACTCGCCAACTCCCTGGTTGATCAACAAAAGTATGCAAGTATGTGACGTTGCTGGAGTTGCAAAGGGGCGAGAGTTTGACCTAATCAAAGGATGAAGAGGCTTCCTCACTCAGCTCAGGTGTTGCTCCTCCATCAGCGCCGTTTCTCTTTTCTCTGAGAAAGACAATGAATGAGCTCCTCACGTGTCCCTTCATGTCAGCGTCCGGTGTTCGGAAGCTGTGAACATCAGAGATAACGATGATCTTCATAACTGTAAATCAAGTCCATGAGTGTTGAAGAAGCTCATGACAGTGAACGAGGCCACTGAAGCGGTATGTTGTGTCCTTACGGCGTAAACAGGCTGCTAATGAGAAGAAAAATCCGTCCTCGTCAGGGATTTCTTAGAATAATTCTTTTTACCCGGTTTTCCTCCAAATCAGGCCAAATATCTGCTGGTGTGTGACAGATAAAAGCACTTAACATGCAGAACAAATTACAGTTTAACTCAAAATTGCTTAATGTTCATGACTAAAATGACAGATGGGTGGGTTTGGACCTTAAGACTCTTTCATAGCTGCAACGATGTGTCCACACGGGCCAACATCACAGGTTTGAGTTGTACGAGGTACAACTCAGGAAGATTGTATGAATACTATTTTTAGGTAATGCACAATTGTCATAAATAAGATCATTAAAAATTTAGGGCTGAAGTGTATATGAAAAGTAACACACAGACACGTGACTTGTTTTCAACCATGTTCCTGCCTGAAACTAATCAGCAATTTATCCACCAAATAACCAATAAAATATGCCTGTGACTTACAACTTCCCTTGCTTTACTGTAGGCAGGCCGTGTTGTGTCTGTAATTACTGCAGTAACATAAGCCGATATCTCACAGACCAAGCCGGGTTAATACGTCCTCCTACAAGTAGATAAGCCTGCGCAGCATGAGCTCCGTTTCCAGCATGCAGTCAATATGCAGTCAACTTAAGCACGCGGTAATATGAGGCTATGACAGAAGAACACACATCATGAGGCCTTTCTTCAAAAGTCTTTCTTTAGATAACTGAAGACGGTCTGGGAGGAAATAAGAGGAGGACGTTTCGAAAGTTCCGTGGGAGCAAAGTGTTGGATGGTACGGAGTGAATTATGTCCTTTAACTTTTTCTTTATTGTCGTTATCAGCTGAGGCCCCAAATTAAGACTCAATCAACACAAAACAACGTTGAGAATTATTTTAGGGGGGTTGAAGCTACCCCAAAATGTTCATAAGCCCCCCTAAATGATAATAACAATAATAGTTTGTTTTATTAATAACCGTATCCTCATTGATATTTAGACGCAACAAATGAATGAAAAAATAGCCGAAAAGTCGGAAGTTGGACAGAAGTACAAAGACTTGTTGTGCTGTCAAGATGATGACCGTCTCGTTGCGTTGGTGTGACGTGGCAGCTTTGAGAGTGTTGCAGGTAACTGGGGGATTCATCTTGTCGATACTCACGCTAATGGTGAAGGAAGATTGATTCAAAGATAAAAAGTGAAATTGTAGGTTGTTTTTAATTACCTGCTTACATTTAGCTACGTTTTCTTGAGGTAAAGAAAAGGGGATATTTTGGTTTGCTATGAAAAACTAAAGTCTAGCTAGTAGGGGTGTAACGATTCGTTTTTAACTACGATTCGATCACGATTCGTGGTTGTCGATACGATTCAAGGACGATATTGTTTCATTTAGAACGATACGATCCGAAACGATTCAATTACTTTTTAGCCCAAAATTCAACCAGTGTGACTGAAATAAATTAGATTCCTGTTGTTTCTTGTAATGGAATCAGGTATCAATTAATTATGAATATAAAT
This sequence comes from Apeltes quadracus, assembly GCA_021346845.1. Taxonomy (NCBI): domain Eukaryota; kingdom Metazoa; phylum Chordata; class Actinopteri; order Perciformes; family Gasterosteidae; genus Apeltes; species Apeltes quadracus. Next base: position 1,103,215 of record CM037918.1, read on the forward strand.
AAACAAGTAAACAACAATGAATGGCAAATGCATTCACATTTTATTTGAATAAAGTGCAATAGGTCGTCCATAGGTCGTCCATAAGGCCAACTCGCCGAGTTGGCCTTATGGACGATGTAGTTGGATCGGAGGAATAGAAATCGATACATCGATGTAACAGCTGAATCGATACACCCCTAGTAACTAGAGTGAACGAAGGAAATGCAAGAAATGGTTAACTTAAGCTAATCTAAGCTAATCACAAGTCTGTATTCATTGACAATACTACAGCCTATCTCTATAGTAGCCTATTCTAAAACAATATCAGTCCCCGTAGAATGAGCGGACAGATGGCATTTAAGTCATTGCTTACAGAATAACAAAGTCTGGCCTGAGCACACTCCCGCATGCAGCTTTGATGTGTCTAAAAGCTACATTACAGGGACTTTTGCTGAGCAGTGTAGAAATGGAAGAAGAGGATGTGTCTATCACGTTTTACTTGTTACCATCTTGGTTTCTTAACTGGTGGTTGACATAAGTGTAGCTCTAATACAGCAGCAAAAGATGTGAGTGCAAAGATTATGCAAAGGCAAGTTACAAATACCCTGGCTGGGGGCAAAGCCCCCTGTCTTTCAATCCTAGTGACGGCCCTGGTTTGTATATTTGACTTAAAAGCATGTGTTCAGACACAGGACACCAGTTGATCCTCGATGAACCCGACACATTGAAACCCCTCCCGTCTGACATCCACAGCTTCTCGTAGTATTCGTGGTCCTTCATCTGCCGACGAGGCTTCCTGGACAGAGAAAAACGCTCTGAGGCAAGTTTTGTGATTAGGTTTGATACATTAATTTGTCTAAAATGTTGACCTAGTTGGCCAAAGTACTCCAATTTTGTATTTTCTCTGGAAACTCACCTTAAATTGACTTCGCCCAGTCATTTCGACGCTTTCCAAGATGGCCTCCCTTTCAGTGGCTTTGCAATTCAGCGTGGGACATTTAGTTGTCTTTTGAATACTCCTAAAATGAAACCTCCTGGGATTTGTTATCCACGCAGGGCTGGTTGTTCTGGAGGGATGGAGATCCCACTGAGCCAGTACAATTCAACTTTATTCAACTAGTTCTGAATTTGAAATTTGCAGGTTAGGTGTCTAAATTATACCTGTGATTAAGAAAAATTGTAAATTTTGATTGGCCGAAATCGTAAGCTGTTGTTGAGTGCACTAAATGTGTAAACATAGAGAATGATTAACCACGGAGCTCAGTGATGGGTCTGCATCAGGGATTGTTTGAGAGAGAAAGGCGCAGCCATTTCTTCTCCAACGATCCACAGAACACAGAACAAAGAATATATTGTGTTTACATCGAACAGAAGTCAGTTAACGTGTATTCACCATTTAAAGTGTGAGAGTGAGAGCGACACGTAGAGAACTAGATGTTCTTCAGCATCCGTGTAATATAAAAGCCACATCTCATTTTAATGCCTTTTATTCAGATGCAGCACGGTGATTGGTGCAAACAAATGTATTTATTGAAAAAAAAAAAGCAAATACAAAACACTTACATAACTCTCCAAAGCTCATCACCTTCACGATGATAAAAAAAGATGTTACATATATATAGTAATTTTTTCTCAGTAGCTGCACATTTTTATATCTCTGTGGTGCTTTTCTTGACAAAAAAAGCAATCATTGATATTAATCTATCTTTGTATTTACAAACAATGTAAAACATCAACCGTGTCCACAACATGTGTGCGCACCCAGAACACAACACTTAAGAAGCAGTTTTATAGTAGAAATGAATGAGCAGCTTCATCCGCCTCCGACTCGGATGGAAAAAAAAGACACCCAAGCGTCGCCACAGCTTCCTTCCACACCGCGTCCCCGGCGTACGCCACCTGACCGCAGCGGCGCTCATCTTTAAAAGCTTTATGAAGATTGTGTGTTTCTGGAAAGCTGCAATCTGGGAATCTGCTCCTCTGTCGGCTCCCTCTCGTTCCCCAAAGCACCACGCAGTCCTGTGGTTGTTTCCCCGCAGCGTGACAGCCAGCGATCAGCTCCGTTAGGATTAGCGGCCTGACATGTTTCCATGCACCCCCCCCCCCCCCCCCCCCCCCCTCCAGCTGCTAGCTGCTGCTTTCTGAGGCTGCCCTTCCTGTCCCTGCCACTCGGCTCTCTGCTAGAACTTTGCACAGTCACGTTCCATCACTGAGCTGGAGCTCCACTCTGCCTCCGTCCTCCTTGGCCTCCACCCTGTAATCACCGCCGACCCCCCCGCAGCTTTATCACTGCTCTCTACCTTCTTGTTTTTTCATTGGTTTGTGCCGACGATGTACAGCTTGGATGTAACTTATTATCATGCATGACTGCAGTTTTCAGTCCGGGTGGGTCGATGGATGAATGTGCGAGTGGGTTGCGTACAGCACAGGTACCACAGCTGGGACTGATATACATGACTAGCCAACACCAACGTGCCCCATGCTCCTCTCATTGGGCAAGTCTCTCCTCTGCCTCGCACCGTCTGCACCTCCGCTCCCATTACTTTCGAACAAAGCTGTTTTTTTTGGTGCGGTAAACATGAGGGGGGAGGGAGGGGGGGGGGGGGGTATGGGGGGGGGGCCCGGCGGCGGCGGTGCAGCGCTCGGCGAACGAGAATAAGAAATCACATGAAGATCAGGGCGCTGCAGCAAGTAGAAAAAAAGTGGCTATCTTACGAGCATTGGAACTTGAAACATCCAACCAATACAGAGTTACTGATTACTGAACCCAGTGAAGAACACGTTACCAGAAGAAAGAGAACACTTATCTCACCCCCCCCCATAAAAACATCAACAGAAGCGATGTACAGCGAGAACACAACGTGTCCACTACATACAAACCTCTCGTTCCACGTAGCAGCACTGAGCGGTTAATACGCACGGCTGCTGTCATTTACACTGATTTATTCCGGCAGCAAGTTAGAGAAAGAAAGAGGAAGAAATAACCTGACGAAACCTTTTGATTTGTCATCAGGCCGCAGCAGGAACACCAGAGGGTCATTTGGGGCTTTTAGTGGTCGTGATGGGAGCAGATTGGTTCTGGCCTTGAAGCTGAGCTCCATCATGACGGGCAGGTTTGAGGGGGGGGCTTTTATCTGTCTGTCGGGCCCCCGCGTTGACTGACGGCGCTCCGCGTCGGTGGTCCGCCGGTGGGGAGCGATCTCTCACTCAGTCTCTCGCCGTTGTCCCGCCCACGTGGTTTCTAAGCGCCTGCTAATGGACAGTTCTGGGGGCGGAGTCCGAGCTCAGAGGTCGCTGGCCTCCGCCCGCTCGTACAGCGCCCGCAGCTTCTCAAAGCGGGGCCCCCACTCCCCGAGTGTCTCCTCCCTCCTCGCCTCCTCCACGCCTCCCCCTCCCCTGTCGCCGCCCCCGTCCAGCCCCGCCGAGCTGAAGGAGCTGAGGGAGCCGGCGGGCGAGCCCCCTCCCTCGGTGGAGAACACCTGCAGGGAGTCAAAGGGCCCCGTGTCCGGGTGCTGGTCGGCGTCGCGGATGATCTCACACAGGTAGCGCGCCAGGTCCTGGCTGGAGAAGGACAGCGAGCGCCGCGCCAGCTGGGTGGAGCGGGCCTGGCCCTGCGCCGGGAGCCGGGTGGGGGGCACGTCCCTGCGCAGGCTGCCCGTGGTGCCGGTGGAGGCGGTGGAGGCTGCCGACGGGGGCAGAGTGGTGGAGCTGGACGTTCGGCTGAGGGGGTCCGGCGGCTGGGCGGCAGGCGGGGCCGGCGGCGCTTGGTGGAGGAGGTGATGGTGGTGGAGGGCCGGGGGAGGGTGGTGCAGGGCTCTCGAGCGGCAGTACTGGACCGACTGGGCCGGGCTCGGCTGGAGGGATTTCTGCAACTCCGCCATGTCATAGGCATTCTGGACACACACACACACACACACACACACACACACACACACACACACACACACACACACACACACACACACACACACACAGAAGAGAGGCAGAGTGAGCAGAGAAGAACCAGCCGGGGTAAAAGAGGCTCCCTCTCTGTGGGGGGGAACAGAAAAACAATCATCTGTCCCCATTCCGTTTAAGTTCCCACTCACAGGCCCAGAGAGGAGGCGCTAGCAGAGCGACAGGCGTCTGTCTGTCTGTCTGTCTGTCTGTCTGTCTCTCCCTCCTCATAACCTGCACTGCAGTGGGGTTCAGGTACCGTAACAGCCAATCGCTTCAGTGCACGGTAACCACGGCAGCAGAGAAAAAAGAGGAGGAGGAGGAGGAGGAGGAAGAAAGGCTACACACGGAGGAGGTGTGGGTGGCCTGGATAAGTGATTATGAGCGGGTGGAGGTGCTGATGTGAGTCCTCTCCACACGCTCAAACACCACTCTAAAGTGCAGCTCTGCTCTGCTGCCGGCTGTTTGTGCGTCTGACTCAAGGTGGGTTACATTACGGCAGACAAGACCTTCGGGGTACTGACGAGGTGTGACAACAATCTGTGTACAGAGTCACACAGCGAGTCATCGTTGCACTGTGTGTGTGTGTGTGTGTGTGTGTGTGTGTGTGTGTGTGTGTGTGTGCAGAATTGCTTTGTTTCAATCAAAGCCGTGATGTGATGCAGCTCTTCAGGACTGTTGGGAGCTTGTGGGTAACAGTGGCTGTTGGAGAAAGGACATAAGGGTTTTGTGTGTGCCTCACTCTTAATGCTCGAGAACCCCCCCTCCCAAATCCCCCCCCCCCATCCCTCCCACACCACACACACACGCCTGGCCTTAACTTTAACAAGTAAAAGCCCAACTCAGCCTCCATGAAAGGCGAGGCTGTGAGGAGCATCTCGTAGTCTACGGCTCTCACGCGATTAAGGGTTGCGAGTACCAGGACATTGGGTGTGATTGTTGTTTGTTTGTGTCATTCCCAAAGACGCTATGACACGCGTCTGACAGCCGAGCACATGTACGAGGCCTGTCAGGCAGTATAAACGCCTCCGAGTCCCCCGGAGACAACCTGGTACAAAGACCCACACGTAGGGAACGGGCGTAGACAAGGTGTAGACTGGTAGAACAAACACACAACTTCCAACAAGGTCAACAAGGTGTTATTCAGCAGTGACACATTTTCAGTATTTGTGTTACATTGTTCATGTTCCACTCAGCTTACTCACACATTTTTCTTTGTGTTTTTGTGTTGAAGGGAAGCACCACGTAGGCGCTGCGTTCACACCAACGGATTATTTCCCTTACTTTGCAAAATGGCCTGAGTCTGGAGGTTGGTCATTCGTAGCCAGTGCAAGAACATCCACATGGGGATTGGTGAGCGTGTGTGTGTGTTTCCGGAGGGGTGTACCTGGTCCTCCTCGCCGCCGCCCTCCTCGTCATAGTTGAGGACGTTCTCTCGGATGTCCTCCCAGCCGTCGTGGTGCGCTGAGACGTGGTAAACGCCCTCCTTCAGCCCCTTGTAGCTCCTCCAGCGGGTGTAGGAGAAGATGCCCAGCAGCAGCACTGCAGTTGAGACAGACAGTTGTGCAGGAATCAACACCTTTATTTCTGTGCTCATGTCCCTGCAGCCCCAGAGAGGGGCGCTGTGTGATGGAGGGCGCCTGGAGCTGATATGATGACATGTCAGGGCTGCGGTTTGATGAAAAACATTCAAGGACTTTTCCTTTTACTCAGGTGGTCCGTTAGGAGTCCAAACCTTATCCAGCAACGCCTCGTTCCTCTTTCTCCCACTGATGGAAGAGGAAGCGTCTGTGCATCCGGCACCGCTGCACCTCAGCAGCCTTTTCACATGGAACAACACTAGCACCTATTTGGAGTCTTGTTTTATGGTTTTATTTAATGCTTTACATCACAGTTTACAACCTTTGTAAAAATGCAACTTCAGAATCCCATAAAGGTCATGTCTGTAAATTTGAGTCCAAGTCTCAAGACTCCAATCCTATTAAGTGCACTAGCACTTCATAGCACTTATCTTTCTACAGAAACTACTATCAGCTGGTATCTACTGTCAGCCTTTTTAAAAGTTCACTTTTTTTTTAGCTCCAACACATTGTTTGTACTGTTTTTCCTGTTTTGAAACGCATTAGTATGCATTACCTTTATTTATAATGCATCCCATGCCCCTTTATTTGCTTCTATTTCAAAGGGAAGCTTGCGATGAAAAGCTTAAAATCTGCTTCATAGTGAATGGCACACAACTGATTAGACAGCAGCAATGTGGTCTATACAATACCGTGTGCCAACAAGCAACACACTTCATTGAGACCTTCTTTATCTCACTTGTAAAAGAAATCTCCAGAAAAGTGAAGTCTGGTGCTGAGCTGCTGTGGGGACAACCGTCCTGTTCCTACAGGGACAACCGTCCTGTTCCTGCAGGGAAACCGTCCTGTTCCTACAGGGACAACCGTCCTGTTCCTGCAGGGACAACCGTCCTGTTCCTGCAGGGACAGTGTCCTGTTCCTGCAGGGACAACCGTCCTGTTCCTGCAGGGACAACCGTCCTGTTCCTGCAGGGACAGCGTCCTGTTCCTGCAGGGACAACGTCCTCCGTGCGTTGAGGCTTAGGCCTACGTGAGAAGAGGGAAATCTGCAGATATGAGCGGTGTAGTCCTGTTACTGTAAGGTGGTGGAGTTTATGTCTCATGTGTTTACTCCTGTCTGCGGTGTGTGTGTGTGTGTGTGTGTGTGTGTGTGTGTGTGTGTGTGTGAGGACTGGGCTAGTAGGAGCTCCATGGACGATTGATCGAGGAAGCTGGAGGTCAGGGCGGACAAGATGAATCTGCCCCATTCAAAGGCCCTTTCTGGAGGGCAGACAGAGAAATGGAGGATGCGATGTGTGTGTTTGTGAGTGATCCTGAAAAGAGAGATTATGTGTTTATTTGTTTACTCTGCCTCCGAGGTACAGAAGTCTTTCACCATCACTCCTTTTTTTTTGTCCAACTTATTGTTCTCTCTGCTGAACTCCTAACATCCCTCCGTCTTATGGCCTTTAAGGAATTTATCTCAAGATTTTCAGTTGAATAAATATCTGTCTTAATTTAATGGTAAACAAGCCTTCAGTCCACTGATGAAAGCCCCTCGAATGTCCGGTGCAAAGAACAAGGCAAGACGGACGGTAAGAGTCCCGAGCGATGTCTGCATCTAGGACGTGAAAACGATTGAGGAGCCGCCAAAGTGACCAAAACAGATCTTCATGATTGATTCTTCCGTTAAATGTTAATCACCTCAATAACCAAGCAGGAGCTTTGCTATATGAGGATGTAGTGGAATGAGGTCCAGCCGAGTCCCCTGTTCTCTGTGTGCTTTGTTGTCGGAGCTTCTCCTTGCTTTAATGTCATAGCGTGAGTACTTTAGTGCATTTTAATGCCTAAGCGCGCCCCACCGGTTTGCATCGACGTCGTTTCGCTGCGTGCACTATTAGCACTGCTAGCTCTTTGGCGCGTTGTGACCATAAGGATTTTTTTTTACGCCAAATCTTGAGAATTTCCTTAAACTTACTAAGTTTGTTTGTAGCAAACAATCAGTGCCTGGATGGAGGGAAACTCAATGCTCCCAATCTCCTGTCTCGCACCTTGAAGGCAATCATAGACCGCTGGCAGGCGCTGCGGGCAATCTGCACCACATTAAGTGTAACAAGGTTCCACCCTCACCAATTCACCTTACCGTGTCATCGCCTCCGGCCTCAAAGGCACTGGGACTATTTCAAGTGCCAAAACACCCAACGATCCTGGCAAGCACTGTTAACTGTTAAGGGAAATGTCAATAGTGTAATTAGTGAAAAGGCAGATTTTAGTTGAATGTCCGACAGAGGCCTCTCATGACGTCACACGTCTCCCCTTTATTTCAGACGGACGGGCCAACGTGGCGGCCTGGGGCCTCCGATGAGCAGCGACATCCATTGCAGCTCAGTTCAAATAGCGCTGCTGCTGAAAGAGTGTGCACGTAATGGGATTTCCAGTCAGACGATCAATATCCGAGGCGGCCTGCAATGAGATCAGTGTCTATGAGTACATCAACACAAGTCAATGATGCTGTATGGATCCTACCCTCATCAAACTATAATCATGTTTACCGCAGCGTCTGTCTCTATGCGCTCCCTTTATCCATAGTCCTCTTCTCCCCGCTCGTTCTTATGTCGGACCGTTGTACCAATTTGTTGCTGCTAATAACCTGTTCTGGTTTTGATGAGGTTTTTCATTGGATCCTAGCTTCAAATGACTAATGATGGAGGGGAACAACGACAACTCACTGATTAGTTAGTTGGATGTTGAGTTTATATTCAGGCCACACACTCCTGCAGTCTTACCGCGCAGACTATTTACAGCTCTAAAAGGAGGTAACAACATCCCCAACGTGTTTGTCAGTCGTGTCATGTTTCCCTCACAGGGCAGTGAAATGTACCTTTTGCTCTCTCAAGGCGGCATTCTTGATGTGGTCAAGTGTAGTTTCACACGCATCTACTCTATCTAAGCTACGCTAACTGACCATGATGCTATTCTTTGTTAACAATGAATAAAAGTTAGATGTAGCTACTTGGAATTCTTTGAATGATTTGTTATGTACATCTGTATGAGTCATTCTGTACGCATGACATCCATCAGTCTGTCCATCCCGGGAGAGGGGTCCTCCTCTGACGTTCTCCCTAAGGTTTCTGCCCTTTTCCCCTGGAAGGGTTGTTCCTGTGCCGATGTGAGGGTCTTGGGACGGAGGATGTCGCATGTGTACAGACTGTAAAGCCCTCTGAGGCAAATTTGTAATTTACGATTTTGGGCTATACGATATAATATAAATTGAATTGAATTGAATTGAATGTATCATGGTTCATTAAAATGTCGAGCCGGCAGAGAATTACCACTAACATAGCGCTTCGGGGCCTTTTAGCCTCTAGCAGCTCGTGGTTCGGGTTTTACCGCCCATAACTTCACCGTTGATGAAAAAAGCACCTGTGATAAACACAGCTGGCAACTAGCAAGTGAACAAAGGAGAGCTGCAGCCAAAGTGCCACGTTTGATACGGAGCAGTTGGTGGGGGCCAAAATCAGAGCTATAAGGAGGGTGAATACTGTTTTTATTTGCCTGGTGGCAACAAACCCCAAATAAATGCTAATTCTCTATTAGCTGGATGTATTAATAACCTAACAGCTATACATACATAAACAATGACGTGTGCCTTTCAATTGCAGACCTTAACCTAACAGCATTGGGTTAAAGTCAATGAATGTATTCCTTAATATATGGTTACCAACATCCTAGCAATGATTAACCTCCTAAAGAGATTACCGTTTTAAACATTACTGTACGTGTTCCCCTTTATAGTGCAAGAATAATCCAATAACTCTTTGAGGAACACTCAGTTCTCCTTAAATAAAATAAATCACCTAGTTCAAAAGCACTGTACTCAACAGCCAAGCAAAGCTATCAAAGCTATCTGACGATTTTACATGATTTGAATGATTCGGGAGGTTTGTGTGAGCAGACATCCTCTTCTTTCCTTTGTAAACAAATCACTGACAGTAATCACTGGATGTGACGCATACATGCACTTCTTCACCTTCTTCCCCGAAGAGAGGCAGTCAAAGATAATTTCAGGGTAATTATCGTTGACTTGCGGATCATTATGTGCTCACGTCTTGTTAAGCGGTGCATCCAGCTCGGCGTGGCTTCAGGAGGTATTAATGTGCGTTCAGCTGGAGGGGTTTTGCTATTCTGCATAATACGGGAGGCGACTCAACAGGAGGCTGTCAATGCTAACTTCAGCCCTGTGCTTCCTGTGCTTACACAAAGATCGAGTTTACTCATCATTTAAGCAAAATTAACCATTTTCTTCTCTAAACATTGTAGGCTGATTGTTTGTGTCTCAATGCTGCTGTTTGAGGCAGATACATTGAACTCAAACATTGTGAAACTTCAGACAAGCTATGATCAAGTGCGCATCAACCGTTTGTTGCTTTTTAAACTGTTATTGTGCATGCTGACATCTTCTTTCTTTGTTTGGGTATCATAATCCCAACAAAGGTCCCTCTGTGCCCTCTGCCATCAGAAATATAGGGTCCATATTTAGTTCCACATTTCAAAAGTTTAATTTGTGGAGGCCTTCTAATCCTATTAAGACCGTGGTTTCATTTGATAAAGTGGTGTTGTTGCCTACACACAGGGTGTGATTTGTGTGAGGGATGGGGGGGATTCCCCCCCTCTGGTTTTCCTATCCCCCCCCCTGCTAAATTATCTTTATCTCCGGGGGGGGACAAGGATTCCCCCCCTTGATAGCGATGAATGCAACTTAACTCCTGAAATCTAACGCTCTTCCGTGTGGATGCATCAGAGTAGCTGTTCAGCAGCCTTCTGGCAGACGGCGCATATTTCAGAACGCCATCCAACACAAACACATTGGAACATTTTAGTGAGGGAACTTTGCAGGGAAAACGGCACTGAACCAAACATGAAACGCGTTCAGAGCAGCATCTCGTCTCACTTTACAGGACCCAATAATAAAACAACTCAATTAACATTAAAAGTGTTGCCATGTTGTGTCTGTTTTTTTGTCAAATCGCACCCTGACTACACATAACTAAAAAGACACTATGCATGTAACAAACATTTATCGATTGCCATAGAAAGATGCAAAACTGAAGCTACAGGGGGGCGTAGAGCATCCTTTGAAGTGTAGTAAGATTGGATGGGGAATCAGCTCAATCATTTCAATGATGAATCATCATTCTGGATTAGAAAAACTTCCATTTCTAAACCGACCATCTTTGATTGAGAACAGACCGGAGGCAGCTGAAGCTGTGTGAAGTACAGTTAGATCCTATTAACTTGGACGCCTTGCTGACATCATTACATTAATTAATTAACCTCCTTCAGCTGAACAAGGAGAGAAACAAGATAAAACAATAAACCCAGTACAAGTGATATTGTGTTGGTGAACTCGTGACTTGTCACATTGTAATCCCAGCAGCTCAACAATATAATCTATAAGCACGTCCCAACAAACCTGAATTATGAACCAGTATTTGTTCATCTCACGAGCGTTAGTACTGCTTTGTTCACGGCTCATCTGATGGAAAGATCTTTTGAGGATCCAAACCAGAAAATGCCTTCAGCCCTCAGAGCTTAGAACCAGCCCAAGTCACAGCTGGAAGAAAAATTCAGAAGGAAACTTTCTATTTAAAAATTTGGAGGCTGCTGGTTTAAACGATTTAATGTAAATAGAATTTAGCTCTCTCATGTGTTAAAGCCCTTTCCTCCAACCTCTCAACCATGCACAAAGATAACCTTGGAAACATCTTCACCTTAAAGGAGTTTGATGGAAGGAATCGATGGCAGCAATCACTGCACTGACTGCTCAACTACTCTGGTGTCGATTGTACGGATGTATTCAGTCTGATATCCTCCTCTAATCTCTCACTAATCACTGCGTCTGTGTGGCGGCTTCAGTGCCCACAGAACCACCATTTATGATACAGATTATCACTGTATCACAAATAATCACATCACTATTTTTACAGACATATTTTCTTCAGTAGCTATAGCTGTGGAAAGGTATCGTTTACGCCCATCATGTTGTTTCCCAATGACTCGATGGAGAGCCGTCTGCGGCATCCTTCAGGCTAACATTGCACCGATGACTAATTGGCCAATTAACCAGAATGTAGCGTGTTGCCGTGTTAGATATTGGCGTTAGCCGACCTGTCTGATTATCCACCATCGGGTGAAGCGTGTTCACCCGGCTGCTCCACATTCCATTCCCCTGCTATTCTCTTCCAGTGTTCAGGTTTGTTCACATGATGATTTTCAGCAAACAGCTCGTAATGCCAGATGCTTTGGTTGTCTCATATCCACCTTTAGGGGATTTATCAAACAAAATGCATGAAGTATAACGGTTAAATAATGTAAATGTCGTTTTAAAACAAAAGGCTTAAATGCTTCTTTCGACGTTGCATCACGTGGCCAAAGAGGTGCTAATCATGGGACCTGTCCATCATCACCTCATGATCTGTTTATACAGCATCAATAAATGCAGCTCAAAAGGCAGGTTGAGACGAATTCCCACTGTTTTGGGCCAAATCAATATTCAAGCCACATGATCAATTCAGAAGGCAGGCTACTATTCATCTATCTATCTATCTATATCTAATATATATATATATATATATATATATATATATATATATATATATATATATATATATATATATATATATATATCTATATATATCTATATATATCTATATATATCTATATATATATATATATATATATATATATATATATATATATATATATATATATATATATATAAAGCCCCCCCCCACACCCCAGGTCCAGGAACCACTGAACAGCTCCGACACTTTCACTGGATCGTACTGTTCCCACCAGGGGCATCAACTCAACTACATATACAAGAAATGCCCCTGCATCGAATGCTCTATACCAGGGGTGTCAAACTCATTCTGGTCTGGGGGCCGCATTCAACTTGTATGGCCGCAGAGGTCCATTTTTCTTGAAAAATCCGACACTGTGTCCACTTTTCTCTTTTTTGACAAAGACATTTCACTGAAGAGGGTGCCAGAGTCAACAGAAAATGCGGGTAAAGCGATAGACGTGAAACAGCGCCACTAGCGGACAATATAGGAACTGCAGATTTTATAGAAGTGTATTCATATTTTTTTTCAGTAATACAGATTTATCCCGCGGGCCAGACTGAACCACCTGGCGGGCCGTTTCCGGCCCGCGGGCCGTACGTTCGACACCCCTGCTCTATACTATCATTTTATTTAATATCGTGGGGGAAAGTTGTAAAAGCAAAAGAAAGGACTGCAGGTATTTCATTTTAAACTAAAGCATTGGCAAAATAAAAATAAAAATATATATTTGAATCTGTTGGTAACATGCATGTCAAAGTTGCTGTGAGTCATTCGTCTGTCATGGTGGTGTGACAATAATCACAAGATACATGGCTGCATTACGGTCACTTGCCAAATTGTGCTGCATAAAAAAATTCTATTTATCCTAAATGTTCAACGTTGACAGTGCAACACTGTATATAAGATATATATTTTTTAAGCTTCATCTAAGAATAAAACATCCTCTTTAGCACTGCATCCAGAATGTTGCCGCCCTACTTTTGTTGTACTTCTGTTCAGACATTTCAAGACCAAACCAGCAATGATTGGTGAAGGCATTAAAAAAAAATAGGTCTGTGGCTGCTAATTATGGAAAGTACTGCCAGAATCCCCTGCAGGTTTGGGTAAGCAGCACCTCGTGCGCCTACAACTGAAGTGGTTAACATAAGTGATCCTCAGCTGGATCAAGGTCGCTGTTGCATTTAATATCAGCCCAAAGCCAAGTTTGAAGAGAGATATTGTGCAATGGCTGCAAGAAGAGAAGGAGAAAGGATCACTTGAAGTGGCTCTGTCTGGTCCCAGGGCGCGGTGGGGGGGGCAGGCAGACATGGCCAGCAGCATTGTGACATTGACACCATCCTTCACAGCGTCGTGTCCCTCCTCTGCTCGGTGCTCTGTCCCGTTTTATTCTGCACCTTTCTGATCTCTTTCCTTCTCCTGTCTCGTACGGCTCTGTTGTATTGTCCTCAATTTCTTTTCAAAGGAACATTCATGTAGAAGTCCTTCCTGAGAGGGCTCCGAAACAAACAAGGAGCCAGCGCTCATGTTTTATATACTCAGTATAGACTTTTATTTTCACGAAGCCTGTTAGATTCAAAAGTTGCATTTTGAGGTGGTTGAAAAGTCTGACAACTGGATTGAGCCAACAACACACCAAGCCCAATAAAAACCCTGATTATTAATGACGCACCGTGCAGATGGGCTCAGGACCAGCAGCTTTGCTTTGATCTTCTTCCATCCTGTCGATGGTTGAAAAGTCAGTGTAGTTGGCGTCTGCAGATAATAAGACATGTGGTGTCTTCAGATGACTGTAAAAGTCATCAGGGTAACAGAAAAAGCTTTCGTATAGCGGTATTGATAAGGAACTATGGGCAGGGTGAGCAGAGGGTGTTTTATCAGCACCATTCAGGTTGTTGTGTCTGGAGGGTTACAAACTTCCTGGTGGGTGGAGGAGCGATGACCCCTGCTGTATGTAGTGTTGCATAAGGCCTGCCCATGAAACGCACCGCTATGGTCTCTCTACAAAGCAGCCTGCTGAGAGCAAAATCCCCTCAATGAGCTGTGTGCCACCACCAATGCAGCTGCTAACCACCACGTTGTTCAGTCCACCTCATTAATACGCCCAAATACAAGAACCAACTTCTTCTTGTTCTTCAGGAAACCAGCATGGATGATGATGATATGCGGCAGTGTGAATAAACGTTAGTGTGGATGATGAAGGAGCAGTAGAGAATTTCTACCAAATAAAGACAGTGAAATCTTTTCTGGATGGAAGATAGATCTTAGCTTCTGCACGGCCGCGGTGACAGCTTGACTGACAGATGCTTTATTTAATTACCTGTCAGGTATTTTATATTTCCGTTGGTGCCTGCCCTTTTTCAAACAGCTTGCTATAAGGGCTTCTGTAGGTCTACAATAAGTGTGAAATAAACCATCCGGCACGCCAAGTCATCTGTAGGATGCAGTGAGTATGATTTGGTTCCTTGGCTTCCAGAGACGGAGAACGTCTCTGGAAGCCAATCGGCGCCTCACAACCGACCAGAGAGTGAAACTCGGACCTGAAGCAAAAAACACCTGATAATGTTCTACTTCATCCACAATCAGATATCGCTCAGCTTCAGCTGTAACACCTTCAGCCTACTTAAATGCCTGCTGCACACATAACCGTAGGTTTATTGAGTGTCAGCATCTCCTGGTTGGTCCTGGTTGTGCCTTAAGCCGTATTGCCTGTATTCTCATTTCTCACAGCGAGCCGGCTTATAAAAACGTAGCTGTGGCTTCTTCATCCTGTCGGTTTGCGTTTAGGATCCAGCACATAATGCAAATCGTTTTCCCTACTGTGTGTGTGGGGTGTAAAGCAGATCTTTGTAGGTGAAGCCTTGTAGAGTGTGGCAACATGCAATAGACACTATATGTCGATACTGTTTATGGCTGTATTACATTGTTTTGTACACCATCCGTGCTTCGTAAGTGTTATTACAAAAATAGTCAAACAGACACACGAGCAGGAGATTCGATCCAGATGAATAAATAATGCAATTTCCCTTTGCAGTCTGCTGATGGGACAGTATCTGATCCAATGTGTTTCTTAAGCATCTGAGGCTTCATAGGGAGATGCGGAATAAACACGCACGCATGATGCCTCCTGCTGCGTAATGATCCCCTAATCACACTTTGTGTAATGCAGTGGGTGAAATAGCTACCTAGCAAGGCCATGAAGCAGATACAGATGGCAAACAGGGAGCTGAAGCTCAGACCCACGTCCTCCCGGTAGATGGCCAGCGTGGTCTCACAGTGGCGTCCTCGGTAACCCTCGGGACAGTGGCAGGTGAATTTGGAGGGCGACTGTGCCACACAGGTGCCCCGGTGACAAGGCCGGGTCGCACACAGCGTGTAGACACAGGACTTTCTGGTCCCGTTCACACGGATCATGTGGCCAGGAGGACATCTGCAAAGAACCGTTAGACACGATCAACAGAGAGCAGAAGTCATGATCTCAAACGCATTAAGGATTATTATGTCATTAACTATAATGTTGGCTTTTGAAAACATTCATATGAATCTACTTAGCAATTAATCCCAATTCATTCTGTTGTGATAATATTGTGAATCTAGTGGAACTGGAATTAGAAAACTACTACCATGAACCAACAAACTGGTTTTTCAAATAAAATACTCAATTTGCTGACATTTAGTCAACTTCAAACAACTAGACTCTTGTATAAAATCTGTTCAGCTACATGCGTATTAAGGCTTAGACGTGCATTAAACCACATTGGATTCGGTCAGTGTGTAATAATGCCTCACTAGTCAGGGGGCATGTGTTACACATTTGAGGGATCACACTATTCCGCCAAGATTTATTCTGTACTTTCTGTGAACGGAAAAGGACATCTTGCATTAATATATTTAAAGCAATAACCAATACAAGTGTGCTGATCTGCACATAATCTTGCATTAAAACAATACAGTTCAAAAGAGGTTAGGATGGCGCAAAACCATTAGCGACCTAGCTCATTCAGCTAGAGGTGCTAGCCTTACTTAACAGCAAGCGAACCCAACCTACAAGAACATGTCCATTATGTAATTCGCCCACCTGTGGACACAACAGTAAAAGTCCCTTTTGCATGTGAATGGAAGCTTTTCATGCTGTCCGTTACGGCGAGACTCGTTTACTTCTCCCACACAAAAACTACAGCGCCACTCGCACCAAAACCTGCTGGAGCCCTTCATCAGGGAAAGGGGATGCAGGGATCTTACACATATTACATGTTAACAAGAAAACGATTTGTGAATACACTGCAATATGAAAATAACTAAAGTTAAACGCCCAGGGAGCCACACATGCAAATAATAATGGAGAATAAAGGATTGAACAAACGTTGTTTCAGTAGATAACATGAATGTCTTGAGTATGACGTTTATTACTATTTCCCACAGTGACACAGATGTGGAACACAGTGCTGAGATGCGATGTTCGCCTCAGCAGAGAGGAAAATGCTGACTGCAACACCGGCGGTAACAAGCATCATTTTATGCAGGCAGGGCCACATCTTCTGCCTCACTTCAGAAAGCACCACTATAATTAAAAGCTCATTTGGGTGTAACAGCTCAAACAAACATTTTATGAACCCATTAATTCAGTATCTCTTTTAATGTGTTTGGAGAAGCTCCAGGCTCGGCATTTTGATGACATCAGAGATGAAGTGATGAAGTGATTTGCTCACGCTTATAAATATTGACTCAGCTATAGAATAGCAACATTACAGTCCAAATGGTACCGTACTGTCTCATAGTTGTTCCTCTTTCAGAAAACTAATCCAGATGACAGTCTGTCTCTTCTAAATTGTGTTTATCTGCCAAAAAACATGTACTTGCACCTTTTCAGAGGCTGTGGATGTTGGATGTGGTGGAAGTATCTGGCTTTGACATCCCACCACACTGTCTCCTTACACCAAATTTGTATATGGATTGTTGCAGTGAACAGAAGGTTGCTAAATGTGCCTTATGGAAGAAGAGTAAGTGACTGAGTTATTTCTTCCACGTGCCTCAGTAAAGCAGCTCTAACACCTCTAACGTACAACAGAGGGGCGGATAAGTGTGCAATTACAAAACGTATCATTTTTTATTAATATGTCTCAAATATGTGGCGCTCGCAGCAGTGGGGCAGAGAGCACCAGACTACCCCATTTGCACAACTAATACCCCCCCCCCGAAGAATGCATCTTGCAGGGCTTCACGTCTTGCCAGCTAAGGGTGTGGCTTATGTGTGTTTGACTAAAGTGGGAAGCAGGTGCTTGTCAGAACGACGATTTGTGGCAGATAAAGCGGTTAGCGTAGGTGCTGCAGTAGCATGAGATCTGTTGGTGCTGAATTAAAGAAGAGCCCTTCTCCTGTTCTCCCGACCGGCTACAGTAGAAATGGGATTGACAAATGATTCAATAGTTTGCAATGACGTCTTTGCAGATGTTGCAGTGTAATAAACAATATTTTGGATTTTGGATTACACAAGACACAGAATGCATCTCGACGAAAAGATAAAACCCAAAACCGTTTGAAAAAATATCCCAAAAATAATTGGGATTATCAAGCCGTGACAAATGCTCAGCGTTCAGTCTGGTTGGAGTGTGTGCAGCTGTTGAATACTCATTTCTCTGCTCTCTGTTGACCTGCCTTTTGCTGGCAATCTTGAGGTTTAGTGCAGCTCAAAGGGGCATGAAGACAGGACGCGCGTATGGCACGCAGGGTGCAAGAAAGTACCACAGGAAAAACATAGGTTTCATCATATTTGACAAATATTCAAAAACAAGAATATTGAATATATTATTTGTTTTTCTGGGGGCTCAAGGAGGGGCGACGCCCCATCGCCCTCTATTGGCCAGCTAATGGACTTGCTGGGAGTTTCTGAAGGCTGAGCTTCCCAGTTTACAATAAAACAACAAAAAGCGGCAGATTCTATGACAGTAAGCTTCGTTCACCTTGCTTGTCTTCTATCAGCTCAATCTCATGCCGTCATACATTTTTAAAGTAATATTCAGTAATATTGCGCCCCTCCCACTGCCGTGTGATTTTGTGGGGGTATTTTGCACACTAATCAAAAGTATGAAGGACAAATCACTGTTGATGTGCCCATTAGAGCCCCAGGGAGAGGAATCATCCCCACAATGCGTGTTACGTTAGTAATTGACCAGAGCTCCCCTGAGGAATCAGGTATCAGACGCTTACTACACTCCAATCATCATCATCAAGTGGTGAAAGAAGAACAAGGCCAACAAGCCAAAGGGTTGGGGACGGATGGAGGCGTGCAGGGGGAATGTGAGTGTGCATGTGTTGGCTTGGTGGATGGACGATGCGAATGATTGGATCAGAGGAGAGGAAAAGATAAAGGTAAAGGCAAGATTAGAAGCAGGGCTGCACGGACTGAAGAGCGGCTGATTTTTTCCTATGGCAGAAAAAGATTGCTACTTGTACTTAGTATGTACTTAATATGTGCAACCACATTTGGTATTGCTTTAATGAGTACTCAAACAAAGCTTAAATGTACCTATATAAATAAGACAATCTTTATTTTAGATGTATGAGTAGTCCTGTGTGGATACGAGAAGTTAAGAAGAGATATTGCCAAGCGGAACCCTGGGAACTATAGTCGCTCGTTCCCGGTTACCTATTGCGGGAAGCAATCTGGAGAAAGAGTTTCTACCTTTTATCTTACAGGTATCTGCGGGTTGAAATTGCCATAAATTAAAGTTTTGAGATCCGGACGGGTTCCGTAATTGACGAACGGTCGTGACGTGTTGATTTATGTGTCGTAGGACTCACTTTGATGAGCGTTTATGCAGCCACGCGAGTTCGCCCGCTCGAGCTGAATGTATTTTGATTACAGTAACTTTTATGCAGGTTTTGCATTTTGTCCATTGCCCAACCGCCCTAAAACGATTCCTGGTGTGACTGAAAATGGGTTAAATGAATCCGGAATAAGTTTGTCCAGAGAGTGTCATGGTTTCTGCTCTCTAGATTCTACCTTTTATCTTACAGGAGTACATCTTTTCTATTGTGGTCACCCCGGCCTCCTTTAGGCCAGGGGTATTCAACTGAAATGTAAAAAGGTCCAGTTACAGAACACTTCTAGAAGCAACGGTATGGAAGATGTAAGTACTACTGTGATTAAATAGAGGGATGCAATTGTATCAACATCTGCACCTAATCTATATATGAGAATTCAGTGCAATAAAAGAATATTAATTGTGATTTATTGAGATCACAATTAATTTTGCAATCACATAAGTGTGATTGCAAATGTAAATAATGTTCTTTAAATAACAAAGGGATGCCTTCCAGGAAAGAAAAGCTTCAATTTTCAGTTTTACATTTTGACTCCTTCTCAGCCAATGATAAATAATACACCTTTAAACAATGAAGCTTTAATAGAATATATGTCCCCGCCCCCACGTTTTTGCTGAGTGGGAGGAATTGAGTTCTAGCTTTTTCCTGCCAAGATTGTAAACCTGGGCTTGAAGACAGCAGGGCCATTGTCCTCCTCCCGTGGAGCAGCTCATTGTGTCTCATAACGGCGTGTCAACAGTTTCCCAGTATATGAGACGCACAGGTTTAGTGCTCCAGTGGGACGTATAAGCAGAAACGAGTCCTTCTATTCTGGATTAAATGCTCTACTTTCGCTGTCCACTTTTCTCTGTTTGAGAGCGACATTTCGTCCTTATTTTTCTTTTCTCACACGTCCCTCCGTCTCACTCAGTTTTATCTCAAATTTTCCTCAGTTTGCTTTTGCTTCCATCAGTCTTGGACAGAGGTTCAAAACACTGCTTGAACATTCATGCTCATCTTATGGAGAAAATACTCAAATGTTTCTGTTGATGGAGCCAGACGAGACCGGCCAGCTCGTTAAACATCAAGAATGTCTTGGGGGAAATGGATTGAATGAGCAGCGACTCAGACGTCAGACATTTATTGTGATTGGCCCAGAGCCTCTTCGGAGTCAGATGTCTCGTTATAAAGTTTCTCACATTGCTGTGGTATCCAGGATGACCAGGATGTGTCCTTTAATGCTCCGATAAAGCATTCTAAAAGGGCTGTCTTCTTTATCTGCGTAGTATATCAAAAATCAGGCACTATATTGTCTCTGATGCAGAAAAATGAATTCATGCGTTTGTTACTTTTCGACAACATTAGTGCTATCCTTTATAATCAGGCTGCTCTATAAGTCTCTTAAGCCTCTCCAGTTGATTGAGAATGCTGCAGCACGTGTATTAACCATATTACTTCTGTATTAGCTTCTCAAGAATATCATTTAAGGTACTTTTCCTCACCTACAAGCCACTTTCTTGTTAAGCATCGTCTTATCTTAGGGAGCTTATTTATTGTTCCTTTAGTGAAACCAGGTTCCACTAAGCTGGATGCTTAGACTTCTCTCCATCTCATCAATGCCGTTCTCCCTAATGTTTCTTCCCATTTTTCCCCATCAAAGGGTTTTTTTCATTTTGGGCTGTACAAAATAAAATAAGAACTGAGCCTCCCTGGCGTGCATCCAAGTTTGGAGCTTCTAAAGTGATATTGGTCGCCGATGCACACAAATTATTTGGCATTTATTTGGAAAGCTTTGCAGGAGCCATTCTAGCTGTCATCCGTAGATGTGTGCACAACTTAAAGCTTCTCCACAGTGTTCCTTCTTTGTCAGCGAGCCTGAGGCTGAACCGAGCTCACGCGGCGCCCTGCCCACGACCACGGAGCTGAATGAATGCACTTGCTCATTGGTTTTTCAAAGAGCAGATATCCATTAAAATAGAAAACAAAATGAACGAGTGAATGAGCTTTTTGACCATCAACCATTTTGGCACTCGGAGATTGCCTGGCAGTCGAATCCTATTTCCTCACTTCAGCTTGTGGTTTTTAATCAAGTGAGTGAGCTGCGAGGGACAATGTAGACACATCAATGCAGGCTGCACACGTACGTTCACATCTGCAGCTTCTCAACGAGAAAATCAACAACTTCCACGTTGGCTGTTTGCAGACTCGCGACGTCTGTCGCATATAATCAGGCCGCTGCTGCTCCCTTATGATGGACAAAGGCGTGTGTCCTTCACACTGTGCTAATGGGTATATATGTTTAGTTTGAGTGGCACCTTGGATGTTAGAGCCAGTCATCTGTGGGTGAATGACGACATCAAGGTTCTAACAATATAAAAACAATTAGACAAATTGCAGACACATTCTTGTGTGTTCAGCTGCTGCATGTAAAGAGTTTTTCCATAATTGCATTGCAGTTACGCACTACTGATGATTGCACCCTGGTCAGTCTAGGCTCTTTTTCTGGCAGTTTATTACGTGAAGTGGAAAATAATTGGCTGCCATGTGTTCCCTCTGAAAGCCCAGCGTCCTCATGCGCACGTGAGCAACCACGTCTTGTTCCACGAAGCTCCTGTCACGGAACATTTCACCGGCTTCAGAACAAAACAAGGCTCAGGGAAGATTTGCCTTCTGCAAGTCTCCCTCCCCAAAATCCTTTCTAGTTCAGAGCTGTTGTATGTGGAAACATGAAACATGACTCCAAGGTCAAAAGCAGAACAACGGATCCAGAGGAAGAGCGAGTTATTTTAAATTCAGGGTTCATACACATTAAATATCCATGACCTTTCCATGACCAAACATTTTGCAAAATCTGAAAAAGTGAGAAAATATAGTATTTAAACTATTACAATACACTAGGGATGAGTATTGTTTGGGTTTCTGATTTATGCTCAAAAAACATTTATGTTGGATTGACTCTCCGTGTTTGTGTCGATGTATTGACGTCATGATTGCAGCAGGTGTAACACAGAAGAGCTGCGTGGGGCACGAGAGCATATCGTTTTCTACCGTGACAGTTTGATATTTGTATATTTAGTTAACGCTTTGCAAATAATCTCCTGTCATTCACGTGAGGAAATCACGTCACGTGTCTGCGGCTCAATGCGGCTTAATGACAAACAACACTGAAGGAACGCCGCTACATCCTCGGTTTCTAACTTTGCGAGGGAGGCGGGGGGAGGGACGGACCGGAGGACGGGAGGGGACGAGAGGGGAGGGACAGGGCTGGTGGAACGAAGTAGCTTGGCTAGCAGTCGCCCCCTGATGGGGTCGCTGTAGCAGCCTGCGACATGAACTTTTGATATAACAACTTTCCATGACTTTTCCAGGTTTTCCATGACGGTACAAACCCTGTTAATGCACGTGTCCTCATGTCTCTGTGTGACGAGGGTCTATGGGGAGCAACCGTCATTGTGTGTCTGTGTACCTGCATTCGTGCACTCTCCACAAGTCAACACAGGTGAAGGGGGCACTACACTGGTTCCTCTTGCAGGAGTCAGACGAGCACCCAGGGGAGAGGCCTTGAATGGTGACCTGGGAAACCCCATCACGCGTCTGGCTGTCCAGAGGCAAATAGCGGCCGTTGAGGCGTGCGTCCCTCATGCAACCTGCAGGGAGAACAAAGAGTATCAGAGTACCAAAGACTTCTACCTCACTGCTGCGCAAAACATCGATGAATGGTGTCAACATTTCTTGATTAACGCAATGGGCTGGACCATAATTCTTTGTAAAATAACTCACACGAGTCCAAAAATACTAAATAGTCAATTAATTCCAAGTGAGGAAAATGCAATAAGGATGTTTTTCACAAACTATATCAGCACTCGAATGTGTGTGGCTTTGGTTTTTATCCAAGAACAAATCCCAAATTGATCTCTCAAGAAAAACTTTCCAGGATCTTTGAGTTAGTAAATATTGTGCGTGATAAGAATAAACTGTGAAGAAACCTTCCACAGTTTCTTGTAGTTGGGTGTTCACTGCTATATCTTAAAATACTGTTTCTACGGATCAAGGGGAATCTCTGAGGGCAAAGACTTCATACATGTTGGATTCCGTATCAAACATGGTGAACTGATGGATGTGTTGTTTACACTCATCACTGCCTTGCTGCTGTACGCCTGAGAGACTTAGCATAGAGGAGAAAACATGTTTCAAAGTCTGGCTGCAAAATGGTGCACACAACTAAAAGAAAACATTGCAAATATGGGCAAAATGCTTCAGCTTGGAAAACATTAATGGATCTGGACCCAAGTTGGAGTAACGGGATACTTTTCATCCCTATTGAGATTTTGTTTCTGTATGTTCAGTTTATTCATTTTTACTACTACTGCAGGGTGCTATACCTTTCATAAAATCCAACTGCATTTACAGGGAACAAATTTAATGTATTTTAGTCGCAATCAGGGATGTACCTTTGTATAACATGTGACGTATAACATAACAATAACAAGTTTATTACTGTGTAGGACATGCAGAGTCATAGCCAATTATGCTGCCATGGGTGCAAGAACTAACACATCAGCCACCTCATCAAAACCGATCCTGTTATTAAGATGGAGGTTGTTGTTACAGTTGTCAGATTACAGGCGGGCGACATTACGAATGCAACAGCGATACGCCTACGCGAGAGATGGACCTTGACTAGCGTAGACGCGGATGGGACAGACAACAATTGTTGTTTTTATTCTGTATTCTGATTTCCTTTTTGTTTGTGGGCGGAGTAAATTCTATTTTCTACATTTTGTTTACGTATAAGTGAAAAATAAGCCACTATTAGTTATTCATTAGTTATTTTAAAATGAATGACTTTACTATACAATGATGTTAAGCATTTCTACAATGGCTACAAATTTAGTGACGAGACCCCCACCCAGGAAGAAACAGTAATCTATCACTATCAAGCCCTCTCTACACGTCTGCTGTCGGCTCGAAACATGCAAGCTCAACGTTCCTCCTGTTCAGCTGATTATACACCAATGAAAACATAGTAACAATTATCGTAGATCCAACTTAATCCTACACAGCAGACCTCCATCATCTCATTCCACCTCTGTCAGTATTGTAAAAGTGGACCCAATCGCACCCGGACAAAGGGACTCTCTCACATACCTGCAAACTCATAAGGGTTGAAAAAGGTGACAAACTTAACCAGACGGGGCCGGGCTGACCGGGAAATTCAAATGAATTCAAATGCACAAACTAGCTAGTTAAAAAACATTTTATTATTATTAACATTTAGTATTTCATATATGGAGGACCAAAAATGACTTAAGTATAAATAATAAATAAATAAATGAAGAAATGCGTAAATAAATAAATAAATACATGAATAAATGTATCAATAAATAAATACATTAATGTATTAATATAAGTGGAGAACAGTTTTGCTGGGGATCGATTGCTTTTGTGTCGCTCCTCTACTTGACCAATCCTGATCAAGAATGAGGTTCGACCTGCCTAAGCTCATTTACATACGGACACAGAAATGAATAAATAAATGTATGTAGAAATCGATTTATTTAATTATGTTCCGTTCAGATATCAACTTATATTAATACATTAATTAATTTATTGATACATTTCTTATTTATTCACACATTTAGTGATGTATTTATTTTATTCATTTATTTACACATTTCTTCATTTATTTATACTTAAGTCATTTTTGGTCCTCCATACTACCAGTATTTCATATGTGTCACTATACTTATTACGTAAACAATCTATTCACTCGGGACGGTGGTGCCAATCCAAACCCCAGGACCAGGTTGTTTTCAGGACCTTTATGTGGGCTTGTTTCAGGTTTGGACTTCTTCAGTGGTACTTTTCCATTTGATCATTGTATTAAAGGAGATCTGAACGCCATGTGTCACAACCTCTTTCCCATTCTCTGCACACAATGTTTACCTCTTAACAATGCAGCTCATCTGGCTGGGAAAGGGAGCCTCCCTCGTCCTCACTGCTCAAAATGAGTAACAGTGCTGTTCTGTGGCAATTCAGTGACAAACAATCCTTGTCCAATCCTTGTCAGGATGATACAAATTAGGATTATTGGAATTGTTTATTGCACTGATCCTATTGACAAAATCCACAAGTCATGTGGCAATGTTTAATGTGCTCCTCTTTTTGTGTGATACCCTTTTCTCATTTTATTGATTGTCGGTTATGTATTTAGTAATAGTATTTAGGATAGCATTTCTTTCTCAGCAGCCAAATTGAGAATGGATTTGGATTTTTATATCATTATGGCTACGTTCACACTGCAGGCTGAAACGACCCAATTCCGATTTTTTCGCCCTTATGCGACCTGTATCTGATGTTTTCATGACAGTCTGAACGATACAGAACCGATCTTTTCAAATGCGACCCAGGCCACTTGGGTATGTGGACCCAACTCCGATACGTATCCGATGTTTTTAAATGCGACTTCAGTCTGAATGGCCAGGTCGCATGTATCCGACCTGCACGTCATTGATACTCGACAAACGTCATAATGCGCCGCCGCAGACGAGTCTCTTCCCGTGACGGAGTTAATCGAAGGCGCTCACAAACATAACCGAAGGTGGATCGGGACATTCTGAAGTGAATTCGGTGTTCGTGAAGCATCACATCAGTATCCCACCGCTCCTGCCTGCGACTCCGCACCCACTCATTTCCTTGTACCGACGTTGCTTCCACTGCTCCACAAAACGCCGGAGCTAAAAACCTCCCTCTCCTCCGTTTGAACTTTTTTTCTTAAAATGAGAAGATTGTAACTACTGGCTCCGTTGGCAAAATCACTTCAATATGTTTAATATCACCAGAGAATGTCTAATATGCCTGTAGACGGGCTCTGATATCACTCCACTGTCGACATCCATGTTTAGCTAACAAGTGACGTCATTGACCGTTGAGTACTCTTCTGCGCATGCGGGTCACTTCTGGGTCATTTCACGTTCACACAGGAGATCACATATAGGCCGCTTTTATATTTTTTATTGCAAAAAAATCGGATTTTTTCAAAAAAACAGAATTGAGACTTAAGCCCTGCAGTGTGAACCCCTACGTCACGAACAAGTGGTTCTCTTCTTTCCTGTGGGTTTTACATATTCAATCTTGTCAACTGGCTGTGAGTCCTAATGGGTGTTTGTATCGCTAGAAATCAGCCTCCCCAGGGCTGATGTTTGCACTCTTAATAAGCGCTGGCCTGTCGAGCTTTGTCACCTGCTTCTCCGTGTCCTGGGCTTGTAGCAGGTGTGATGGCATTGTAATGTTGTTATTGTTACCGTCTAAAGCACTGTTGGAACCCTGTGGGGCATTTTCAGAAGAAGGCTGACGTGTAATTACAGCTGCTAAACCTCCACAAATATGACAAAAAAAGGGTTTAATGCGGCCCAAACTGTGCGGCCTAACAAATAGCGTCTCTTTGCACAGGTTCATTTGATGTGATTTTTTTAATGCAATTGAGCTTCATTGCACAAACAATCCAGTTCACAAAGATTAGAGCAGTTACACGAGATTGCAGCATTGAATGATATTTTGTCTTGACAAAATGGCAAATCAAAATCCAAAACACTTTTCCTTTTATCAAGTTCAAATTCCTTGCCTAGAGTTTTGAGGAGTGCCCTCGAGTATCTTGTCCACAGAAGCTGAAGCTCGCAGTTTAAAAACTGATATTTTGTTTTCACTCTGACATTGTTCTGCTTATTGGGATCTTGGTAGAGATGTTCCGATACCATTTTTTTCCTCCCGATACCGATTCCGATACACGTCTTGTGGGTATCGGCCGATACCGAGTAACGACACCAGTGTCCCCTTAACTTTGGTAAATTCGCGGTGCTCTTTAGCGTGACGCGTCTTCAGATGTTTGATTAAGTTGCTGGTGTTGAAATCTGTAGGGCTGTAATCAACCAAAGAAATGCTCAGTCGACCAAAGTCTTGTCCTGCGCAACGATTAGTCGACTAAACTAGCGGTCCCCAACCACATTGCTAACCGGGCCGTAGCCTACGACATGAGTTTAAAAAAATGCATGCAAAGTAAATAAACGTGCGTACATTATATATGCGCGTGTGGAGGTTTGTCAACCGCTCGACACTGGTATCAAACTCTAGTGCAAAAAACCCAACATTTATTCTTGCCATGAGATGCAAAATAAGAGTTGAATTGCACTCAGCTGGCCAACTTAATGGACACGTTTGTGCTGCAATACCCTTTGAGTCTTTTGTAAATATATCAAAATATGTTACTATGATATCAGTCTCTGTGAATTAAATATTTAGATATTATTATTATCATCCGGACTATAATATTTAGATTCAACTTATATTGAATATGAATGTAAAAGCAGCAACTTTACAGAGTTTTAGTTTCATTATTTTAGCCTGTAAAATATATTATAAACGTAATTCCGCTACTTCAATGTCTTTATAAATTCTTAATCATTGCATCTGAAAATGATTGGACAGCAGTAACTCTGACCAGATGGGGTCTTGGAAGGTGGCAAACAGAGAGCAGACGGGAGAGCAGAAGGGCTCACATGCTCACATCTGGTCATTCAGAATTGGGTCCCTGAAAGTCCGGATTGAACAGATTTCGTTAGAAATGTCAGCACCTGGGTAATACGTCGGCGCCATTCGTATTAATATGAGCTACTGGACATAACTATCTTTTTTACTTATTGTCCATTTACCAAGTTGTCCTTTAGCCCTCAATTCACAGGGACCTTCAACGCTTTCTTTGCTGTTTTTCCCCACCTGATACCAATGGAAGCCCCCGTGCTACGTGTGCTGTGTCACCTACCCTGGAAGCTCTTGTTGATTCCAGAGGGGAAGGTGTTCCCCAGCATCACCACAGTGGGGTCGATGATGATTTCGCGGCTCCGGCCCCGCGATCCCTTGACCTCCCGCTGTCCCCCGCCTCCGTCCAGTCGCAGCATGATCTCGTTGTCGTGTCGGTCGAGGAAGACCTCGTGCCATTCGCCGTTGTCAAGGCGATAGGAGGGTAGTGTGAGGTTGAAATCACCGTCCCCGAGGTTGTAGAAAATGCAAAGGAGGCCCTGGAAGATCTTCAATGGGAAAATGGGACATTTAGTTTTGAGTTGAAAGGTGTATTTTTTTTAACCACATTTCAGTCATAAAGGCGATTGTGAACAATTAGCAATCAAACCAACTTGATTGTTTTACATGATTCATCTTAAACCATCAAAAAATCAGAAGCTTTCCATCGATATCTCCTTCCTTGAGGACAGACACTATATTGGTTACCGCCCCATTGCTTTGATGTATGGGGTATACGGCAGCTCTCAGATCAGGAGACGCACTGTTCCCCTGTTAGAGGTCAACAAAACATTTAGTGCTGCACCTCAGCTGATCCTAGCCAGGGGAAGCTGCGGTTCATAGAATGTAAGCATACGAGACATGGATGCTGGTTTTGGACCAATGGGGACTTTAAAGACAAGTCAAATAGTTTAAAAACCTTCCACCAATGCCTGCACCAGAAGGGATGTTCTATCCGTCTGGTCCCGGTCAGGCTGCTATATTTTCTATTTTTGGGGGTCTTTTCTATTCATTGGTCAAGCAGCTTATGGTTAAAGCATGCATTAGTCTTTCTGTCCCCCAGCAAGAGGACCAACGCTCACCTTCATGTGATGTAGCCCACTTCGTCTAAGCATGCTGTTAATGACGCGCGGGGCCCAGCACTCGGATACTCCGATAAGTTTGCACTGTCATGAGCCACTGGGACTTAAGAGATCATCTTCATCTCGGCACAATACGGATCGAAGGTATTGCTGACAGTCTGCATTGTTGTAATGGTGTAAAGAAAGAACAAACATGAACTGCCATCTGTCTATATTTGAGCAGAAAGAAGAACGCCAATAAATCAAATGTATTTTAGGTCCAAGCGTATAACATTGAGCTTCTTGATTTTTTGGGGAAGTGGTGGAAGCCTCAATGGGATGGATCTCAGCAAATCCAATCACAACTATCTATGCAGCAAGGTACCGCACAGGGTAAATTGGGAAATAAATTCAACGGACTTGAGTCCAAGCCTCAGGTTAAAAGCTAATGGGGATCAGCACAAAGAGATTTGACTTGGTTTGTAAAACACTGGATCAATAAGCCAATTAAGCCAGCTGAGCAGTAACCCAGATCAACACTGGAAACACATGCACAGTATGCTGACATTTATACCACTCCATGATGATGTAATGTCAAGTAAATCTCCTTAGAGAACATGTATATGTATGCAGGGTGCGATTTGACAAAAAAGCAGAGGGGGAGACGTTCTTTCTTTTTTTGGACATGTGACTTTTAGCTTGCATAACTAGGGAGAAGAACGCAAAGGGTAGACAGGCTCTTTTTCGGGTCCGTGGATTAGTCCCCATCACAACATGGCAACACTTTTAATGTTCATTTAGTTGTTTTATTATTGGGTGCTGTAAAGTAAGACGATATGCTCAGTGCCGTCACTCCTCACACGCACATCACGCACTGCGCGTAGGGCACCAAATGCCTGGGGGGCACCAAAAAATCTGGGACGTGGAAAATCATCACAGTAGGCTACTAGTATAAATAACAAATAAAATATGTCTAAAGCCTGTTAATA
This sequence comes from Apeltes quadracus, assembly GCA_021346845.1. Lineage (NCBI taxonomy): Eukaryota > Metazoa > Chordata > Actinopteri > Perciformes > Gasterosteidae > Apeltes > Apeltes quadracus. The sequence goes on from CM037918.1 coordinate 1,132,739, forward strand.
TGCAAAACCAATACAAAAGTAATAGGCCATCACTCACAGTAATGCAGCTCCGCGCTGCTCTTATTATTAGAGAGCTGATTCTCTGCTACGGAGACCCCCCCTTTCCACCCTCAGCGCAATTAAAGTTTCCCCAATGGGATCCAAAGTCCAACTGGCTTGATGGTCACTTTCACGCGCACGGACGGTTTGGCTACGAGGAGGAAGCAGAATTAAGCGCCGAGCGGCGGACAAAGAGGGGAAACCGATCCGCGATACGAGCGCACGCGCACCCTGCGAATACTGAAATGTTACAATGTGTTTGTGTTGGATGACGCTCAGAAATTGACACTGAAGATTGTTAGAATTCAAGAGTTTAAGTAGGCGAGCAGTTAAGTTGCATTCATCGCTATCAAGGGGGAGAAATCCTTGTCCCCCCCGGAGATAAAAATGATTTAGCAGAGGGGGGGATAGGAAAACCAGAGGAAAACAAATCGCACCCTGTATGTATGTTTGCATCAACAAATCAATCAACATAACACAGGGATTTGGCTCCTCTAAGTTCATTGGTTGAGCAGTTACAACCCTTTTTGCCGTAATAAAATCACAAAGCACTTGGGGAACCGCTAGTTGTTGTCTGTGCTGTTGCCACCGGCCCTTTAATGCATTTTAAATGAGGCCCTGCTTTAGATAAACTGACATATTGACTTGCAGTTTGTTGATTTGTTAAAACATGCCCTGCTGTCGGTGCCGTCAGAGACGCAGGCACACAAACCTGTACACACATTGCAATGACGAGGTATTGTGGGAGGTATTGGTGAAGGGAAAGAAAGCAAATGAACAGAGAGAAGTCATGGATGCAACATGAGAACAAGCTGTTCCCCTCCTCCCACAGAGCTGGAGATGTGGCCCGTCTGTGACGGTAACAATGTCCATCACAAACACATGCAGCAGGCCGTGTTTCTGTGAGCGTTTCAGAGAGACAATAAGTCTGTTTCTAAGAGCGGTAGTGCAGCGCGTGGCTCGTCCTTATTTCAAACAGTCTTCCAAGTGTCCCACGGAGGATGCTTCTTCTCTGCCTCATAAATGGAGAATAGAATGGGGAGAGAGAGGTGGGGGGTGGGGGGGACAATCAACACTTGACAGTGTTCGGCTCCCTGACACTATAAAGACAAACCAAGTTTGTAACCCTAGCTTTCCCGCTCCTCCAGTGACCCTGTCTTTGTCTCTCCCATCACTCCCTGCCTCCTCCCCCCATCTCCCATCCAGAGCTCTCCTCCCTCAAAGCAGCTGGGCGAGTGCTGACAGCTCCGTGGCTGTTTAGCTGCTCTGTGATGAAGTATTAATTATATTTAGAATCCGCCGGGGCGGTGCTTTTTAACCAGACGCACTCACAGCCACCTGCATTTCACCCCCAATTAAGGCTGAGCGCACCCGTGTGCTGACGGGTTCAAGGGTGTGTGACTTTGTAGGAGAGTCACACACTCGGAATGCCTAGTCTCACTGCGGGGACTGCAGGCCGATGATGGCTTTATCCGCCCATACATGACTGGCTCGTGCATTTCTCCTGCACCTTTAACAAAGTCTGGGAAATGAAACTTTAGGGACAAGTTATTGATTTGATCATAAAATAAATATGTAACGTACACTGGTGGGCAAATTACTTCACTTTAAATTCTTATCAGCCCAGAGGCAGATTGATATAAATTACGTGAAATACTGATCTCCAGTTTTATGTCAATTTAAAGCGTTTGCTATATACATCACTTACCAACATTTCCCTGGTGGAAACTAAGCAATATGTTCACTCATGAAAAGGGAAATCAAGGAAATAGTATTTAAATGAAATAAATTACAACCCAGGTACATCAATATTTTCCTTTTCAACAGTAAACTTTATTCTCCAAACTGTGTGAATGGCATGCTGGCCTGCATTCATGGTTTTTGATGCTCAGGTGACCTGCTGTGCACTGGTTATGTAAGTCCTTCTCCAAAGGTATCGGTTTGACATTCCCCAGTCAGGGTAACCTGCCTTGTAAAAATAAATGAGCCAAACAGTGTGAAGCTGTAAAACAACAAAGTGACTTCCAGCCCAGCGTGATTTTAATGACTTCTTTTAAATCGACGGCTTGCTACTGTGGTTTTGAAGAAACGTTGATAACGGACGCTGTGCAGAAACTTTTGGTTGATAATACATTTTACTGGACGATGTCCCTTGATCGTTATCCCTCTTATTCATTGCTTGATTTTGATTTAAAGAGTTTAAAATGTTGTTTACACTTGAGATAAGACTGAGAATAAATCGCTGCATCTTCAAGGGCTGTTGGTAACAACAAATGTAGTTGTTGTCTGTGGAGAGGAAAGGAAATGTGATTTACTAATTATTTATCCCTGACCCCCGCCGGAGATGGTTTGTCCCGGTCGGATCACAATCTGTCCTTGTTTACACCGGAATCTTCATGTGGTGAAGCACTGTGGTGTTTTCCATTTGGATACACGTGTCATACCAGATGATGCTCTAAGCTGCTTTTACTGAACATTCCCCAGAGGCATTGTGGTCCATCTATGTTCACTCATTCACTGTTACAGATACCACAGGGAGCAGACTGAGTGCAATGGCAATTATGGAGTTTGATGTATGTGTGTCCAGAAAGTAAAGGATACATGAAGCAAAAAGAGATTTCCAGAAGCATGAAAAAACAAAACCAAAAAAAAAAGCATGTGATCTGCTTCAAAGGCTTGGGGCTATGTGTGCAAAGTCTTCCTGGAACGTGTGTCATGAACTTGTTTTTGTGGTACACATGTGGCGCTACAATGCAGCTGAGAGCAATGGAAGGCATTTGCTAGCGCTGTGACAAAGGAGAGATCCCCCACTGGCTCCCCACATGTGAACACTGTCACCAGAAATGCAGTGATTCTCTGCAGTGGTGGAAAAAAAAAAAATTGAAATTCACTTCACAAACAAATGCTTTCTCAACTATTCTTAAATTATAAAGAGGAAGAAGAAGAGGCCAAAAAACAGAAATAATGAAGAGTGAAGAGGAGCTATTTACAGAAGCGAGAAGAATGATGTGTCAGACTTGTCAAAGCAGAGTACCAACAACCCCCCATTAAACTGCACCTCACCCCGTTTCACAGGACCTCCCGTTGCCTACTCGTACTGCGGGTACCAGAAATAGAACTGCAGTTTAAATAGTGACAACAGCAGTCTTGTGGTTCAATGGGGGACATAAGTTACCATGGCGCTGTTATTCACCTAACTGTTAACGCTGCTCTTGGTGTCCACATCAGTCAGGGACAAGGCTAAATGTTGGTGAGAGGCCAGGGCTGAGGATGCTACTGCTATCTGTTAAGTTAAAGGAAAAAAATACAACCACCAACAGCAGGAAGGATCGGGCCTCCTCATGTCGTGAACTGTACTGGAGGGATCAACACCACTCTTTCAAAAGCATGTCCCTCATTTTGGGGATGGTGTAACTGTGCAGTGGGTGAGTTGGGTCGAGTTCTGGTGCCTTGTTTGTTGACCTCTGCGGGGGATCCACGCAGCATTTCCGTGCGATTAAACAGAAGGTGGACCAGGCTCTTACTCCGTCCTCCACACGGCCACATTCAGCCAGAGATGGTCAAAGCAGCTCATGAAGCGTTAGGAAGCGCATAGGAAGCCTGCTGATCAGTGGCAACTACAGAGAGGAAAGCCAAATGAAAGATTTTTTTTTCCCAGAGAGATGGATGTGCTTGTGGCTGAGTTGGTCCCTGAACACTTGTTTCCTTCTAATTCTTCCATTCACTTAGTCCTCCAGCAGTGCCAGTGCATCCATCATGCACCGCTAAGCGCCATTGTCAGCCCAGTATAAATGTGTTTACAGCAATCAGGCTGATTGCTTCACAACTTGTTACAATGGCCGTGACAATCAGTGATGTACCGCAGGCTGGGCCATTACTTGAAGATGGAAGTTTGGTGGGTGACACGTGCATACAAATGGTTTATTTATCTAGGTTGGATTTTTGTAAAACTTGGTTGTGATTCATAAGCCTCATATTTCGTGCTTGAAATGAAAGAGATACAGCAGCCTCTTGCTACTTATTCCTTATTATTAGTTTATTTATGAATTGGTTCCTTAAGAATGTTGAACTGAGTCAATTGTGACTTTACTGTTGTATTTTAGTATAATATAATACCCCATGTTGGATCAGGGATGTGTTGCACACGTTGCATGTCCTACCACCAGCCCGTGGCTGTAATACACCTATTACAGAGACATACCATTCTCATTTTAAGACTCACACTTGTATTTAGGGTTTCCACCTTAACACGTGTAAAAAGCATCATTTTTTCTGTGATCGATAGCGAGCTTATCTATTGATTCTGGGACTCTCTCCTAGTTGCGTGCGCTCGTCCCTCTTGACATATTTCAGAAACATCACAAAGCGCTTCACGTAATCCCAGCGTATGCACATTTATATTAACTACTGTGCAATGCATTGTCCATGAATCCAAGCAACCTTATGTTGCTGTAAAGAGCAGCAGAACACCTCTCATATAGGAGAATATTTCCGATAAATCCAATCTAGCAAGAAGCTTTCATCCTCATGAGAGTAACAGCAGAATGTCAAAACGCTGCAAATCAGTAATCCAGGGGGAGGAAGAAAGAATAGCTTTAACTAACCATGTTGTTGGAATGCAAGTCACACACAAACAGCAGAAACAAAGCGGGCGTCTGGAGCCAGCCAAGAGTAACGCATACCAATTCCTCGCTCTGATTAAAAGCAAACACAACTATTACAGTGAAAATCATAATCGCTGAAGGCAATATGGTTACATGTCTGCCAAGGAACATGGCAGGGTTTCCAACGGTTCATGGGGGGGGGGGGGGATTACATGCATTCCCACCGTACTGTGTACGCCCACACGCACAGTCTATGGTGGGTGAATGATGTGAACCCACTTCCCATGTGACTCAGCTGAGGCATCAGTGTGACATTTAGGTGGATGGGAAGCAGAGACAGATGGATGACAGGTGGGAATAAGAGGGGAGCTTTCGCTGTAACAGCCCCAGATAATTGATAATCATGCAGACAGCGCTGATCAATATGTATTATGTATTATACCTACTATACAACATCAGGGTGAGAGGACGTTAATGTACAATGGCAGAGAGAAGGCAGTGCTGGAAAGGGGAAGGAGGGGGGCTACCAAATACAAACAGAAGAGGAAACTAGCAAGTGAAGTAGTCACGTCCAGTATTCAGTGTTGGTAGCCCGCCTTCATCGTAAATCTAAATCATTTGCACTAATGCGCCACGCTACGTTCTTCACTATAAATGATGCCGCCGTCCTCCATTGACACCACAGCGTGTAGGAAAGCGTTCACGGGTAGTTCTGGTGTCACATCAAACTGGATATCTATTGGTGCAACTTGTATCATGTCACGGATCAAATCATCTCCTTTTAAGGTCTGAATGTGTGCGTTCGACAAACTGGCATTCCAAAATCCCAAATATTATTTCTCCATGCCATGTTTCAATTGTCTTTTTTTTCTCTCTAATGGTTTTCTGCCTTCTGTGTTCCTGACAACTAGACAACCTTTGTTCGTTGCCAAATGGACGATGCACGCAGCCGACCTTGCCACGGGGCCGATAGCAGATTTAAGTGATGCTCAATTCATGGTGCTACGAGCAGTATTTGTGAATACTGTGAGTGTGCAGGAGCCCAGCTGAAAATCAATGCTAACCATGCCGAGCTGTTGGAAGAGAGATAGCACTCAAAAAAAGAATCAAATAAAATGTTGAACACACTCTTTGACACAGTTATTGGGCCATGTGACCGACACACTGTAAAGAATTAAATCATTCCTTCTTACAGCAATAATGCTCCTGGGTCAATTGAACCTGGTGGATGTTAATCATCCAAAAGTTGTTAGAAACCAATAAATCCTGATAAATATAGTTTGTAGCTCAACACCCGCACTAACAATTCAATAAGTATTTAGTGGAATGGAGTAATTCACACCTCAATAGATCACAGTTCAATGAGGATAACTCACTCTTTTCATGAAAAATGAATGTTCAAACCTTTTTTGGTACATTTTAAAAGCCTAGATATGAACTGCATTAGTCAGGAATCAGGAAACATTTATTACCATTCAGACATACAAGGAATTTCACTTGGCGGTTGGTGCATGACGAGACAGTTTGACAATGGACATGCAAGAGGAATACAATATAATAAAATATAATACTATGGGTTAATAACCTAAGGCTATGGGTTAGTATAAAAATAAGGGAATACGAGTTTAAAGCTGTTTTCTATTTTGAATCTTTCTTTTCATGAGGAGATACAGAGATGAGACACCTGTGCTGCTCGGGTCATAGTGACCCGTTAACTCAAGACCCAGCCACATGAGCCATGATCTTCCCGATCCTCCTCTTTATCACTTCCGTGCTCCCAGTGTCAGAGTGCACAGCGTGTCCTCCCTCCCTGCTGAGTGTGAGTGCAGGAAAATAAGAGGTCCTGTCCAAGTCAAATTAGTATCTGCATTTCGTGCACAGGTGTGGTAGTGAGACGGCCACGTGCATGGGATGAAATGTGTGTGTGAGGGTGAGTAAATGGGGTCAAACATGGTGGACGGGAGTAAGTCATTGTTTGTTTTTTTACATTGATTATACTAATTAAGCAAGCAGAAGTTTTACAAGGAACATTTGAAGGAACCTGTTTACAACCTGCCTATCCGATGATTCGTGATTGAAATGACTGCTGCTACTTAGGAAAAGAAAAGGAAACACATCCACTGCAAGATGTGTGTTCACAGGCAACCCTAAAGTATGCCAATACCCCTTCTACACACACACACACACACACACACACACACACACACACACACACACACACACAGGTAGCAGCCTTACCTCTAGTCGTATGTATTCACTCAGCTCCTTGGAGATCAGATTCAGGATGGTGCTGCTGTGTTTGCGGGTCCGAACCAGGACCTGAATCCAGGTCCTGCGGGCCGACAGCGGGGATGCCAGCTGGTACTGCACGTGGCTGTGGCCATCAAATGTGTACTCTGGGGCCTCTGGTGGCGGCGCGCACACACACACACAAACAGCGATATTAGTAAAATGAGAAGAGGAGGTGAAATAGTCCCACCCGGCCTGTGAGCCTGTGGAAGGACACAAGAGGCCGATTACACAAGCTGTGGTCTAGCTTGGGTGTACGTCTTGGACTTTGGACTAAACCGAGCGGACATATAATGTTTAAAGCCTTTAAACATGCTCCATCTCATCAGGTGTAGCCTGGATTTCCTTCCGTCTCTGGCTTCCACGGCTCCTCCCGCTTCGCCTCCCTGCAGTGCGACAGCGACAAAGCTGAGCAGCTCGTGAGATCCCACTTGGAGGCAATGTCAGATCGCACATTGTGGTTCGGCCCTCGGCAAACACGCTCGCTGCTGTTTATCGAGGCCACAGAGCTGCTTGTGTGGGATTCGGGTTTTGTGTGGGATGTGGCAAATAAAATCCTATTAACACCATCGATTTTACATTAATAATCCGTCCTTTAAATGAAATAGATGGATGTTCTGCAGAGAAGAATGTGCAGTTGATTAACATCCTGGTGGAAAAAAACAGCCAAGCCGTCTTCTTCCTGCTTTGCTTTAGAGCCTGTTTCTTTACGTACCTTTGGTATAGTTGCAGCATGACTACATGTGATCTTCTTTGAAAGCAGCAATGCTTTCTCATAAACGTTTTGAGCACCATGCAGTGTCGTGGCATCTGTCCAACCTTTCACAATTATGGATGTTTTTTCTCCAACTTCTCTCAACGGGGACATCCCGGCGGGGGCGGGTGGGTTAGGAGGTTAGGAGGTTAGGAAGGGTTCACAGAATCTCGTGGGATGCTGGAAGCAATATTTTCGGAAGGAGGGCTGTCATCATTTGACTTGCTTTTACAATCATCCTCTTTTCCTCCCGTATGGCGAGCGAGCTCCTCTGAACTGTAGCTGCGTGATGCTGCGTGATGCTGCGTGATGCTGCGTGCCCTTCTGCAAAGCAGCTTCAACCGGCACCTGATTGGTAGTTGCAAAGTTGACATTTGCATGGCGAGCTCTTTATTTGTACACTACCTCCGATGAAGAGCAGCCCACGACCTCCTTTTAAGATTCTCCCTGTGTGCCAGCAGAACCATGACGTAACGAGATTATTTACGTTATTCTTCACAGACACAGATTTGTAGCGTTTACAGCTTCGTGTCAATGTATCATTGAGATAAATATAAGAGGCAAACATGCAACGAAGTGTTTCATGTTCCCCCCCATACTCCCATCCCGCCCCTCTCACTCATTGTCTAAACCTACATTGTTAACGTATCTTTCTGATTGGCTGCTGTTGGTAACCATTAACAACATCTAATTAAAGTAAATATTCTCAACTGTTGCATTTGTTTAAAAGTATAATTTATATTCACATAGCTTCTTTGCTTTAATTCATGTTAATGATATTCGAGCTTAATCAAATCTGTTATTTGGCATTCAATCACATACTTTATTTAATGATAACAGAACAATAATTACCATTAATAATGAGTTGAGACACTGAGATCCCGTTCTAATTGATGAGGGGCATCAGGGGCCCTAGATAATGGGTAGAGGAGCGATAGAGAAGCATAGGCTCCCTGGATCACTTTCTATTATCTCAGCAGCAAGCAGCTGAGCCCCTTGTATCAGCCCGGTTCAGCTGAATAGCAGATAAGTGACGGTGAGTACCTCGGACTATTTGAATATCAGCACAGCAAAGGCCGGGGGTTTCTTTTGGTAACAAATCAATATTTCATGTGAACCGAAGTAAAAAGCAATTTGATGCGGGGGGTGGATACACTTCAGCCAACGCGTCCCCGCCCCCATCGGGCTATGGCTATGCGTGTGTTCAAAACAGACCCAAGAGGGCTCAAAAAGTACACTTCAGATGGGTCCTGCAGGCACACAGGGCCTTCCCCCCAAAGACGGTGACTTTACGCTCGTTATGCTTGATACGGCATCTAGTCTAAAAAGTGTTTACTAATGTTTATTAATGCGCCGCACTGATGTCTGCTTCCTTAGTTTAGCACAACTCGTTAGCGCCGCTGTCCCGTGTTTGACTTACATTCTGCTCTTTCGGGGTTTTGACACACACTTGATCCCTGAGCTGCTGTTTTTACAGCCACTGAACCTCCACTTAAAGGTGCGTTCACACAAAAGCGCTGCCAATTATGTGCGCTGCGAGTATGAAAGCGCCTCTCTTTTAAAATCATTTTAAGCTGATCTAAAATTATCGACATGAACATATGAATATAACAAGTTTCCATGACTTTTCCAAAACCTTTCATGACTTTTTTCCGTCGGCCTCCTGCTGGGAGCTTGATTATTTGGTTTACAAATGTCGTCCTTCATCCTGCTGCAATTAAGTCTTGTGGGTCAGTGTGTTGGTGGGGAGCACTGATAAAGCATCAGTACTTTACCGTATGAGAGAAAACGGGTTGAATGTAGATGCATTCACATTTCCGTCAGCAATGCATTGAAGGTCCTGTCGCTGTGTAAAGTAGTCAACCAGAAGGGGAGTCTAAAGCCCACAGAAGACTGCTGCAGTCAGTAGACTGCATCTCTAGAGGTGCTCTCCTCCATCTGGAGGACGTGTACTCATTAAAGATCCATCTTGTCCATCTGCTGGTGGCAGGCAGATGCCTCCTCAGACATACGGCCAACGCAGAGCAGCTCACTAGGAGCTGCTTCCTCCATATACGTAAGTAGCAGAGGCTCTGCATGCTGTGTGACATATACACGCATTTATTGACAAGTAAGGTTGTTACAGAGTCGTGAAACAGCAGTGTGATGTCTGAGGTCCACTTAAACATCTTTTACTATTTCAGGTGACGTGTTTACTCGAGCCAGGGGAGGCCCACGCTTAGCGTTTATGATGACATTCACAATAAATTCACGTCATCTGGATTTCATTCAGCATTTAAGAATGACACCTTACACTGCTAATAAAAAAAGGGGATTTACTTGCTCCACGGGAGCCTTGATGGAAACAACCTGTAAGCCGTCCCGTTTCATCCTCTTAAATCATCAAATGGAATCCACCATCTTGTTTGGCTGTAATACATTGCTGAAAGAAGCGTCTCAGATTGTATATTGTTGTATGGCCTGTAAAAAAAAACAAGGGCTTTCTTTGGAAACGGCTGTAAGTGTGAAATTGAGACTTATAACAGCATAGTAGCACTTCTGCTTGGACGCATGGATGATTTGGGCTTTTGTTTGATGCATACGTTTGGCTTACCCTCCTCACAATGGTGTCCTGCGTATCCCGGCACACACTGGCAGCTGAAGGAGCCCCACTCTCCGTGACAGCGCCCCCGGTGGCCACACGACGGATAGCCCATGTTGACGCAGCTGCTGTCGGTCGTCAGGCAGCCTGAAGAGCTGGATTGTGAGTCGGCCGGGGAGCCCAAATCATAAAGCTGCATGCGGGAGATAGAGGGGTGGCGCGTGAATAGAGGATGAGCGAGGAAAGGCACGATGGCGGTGGAGGGGACAGAAGAGGGACATTGGACATCAGGAGGCCGGATGTACGGTGAATTGGACAGTAAACAAACAGATCATCAGAAAAGACTTTTCTACAGTCTTTAAGCGTGATGAAGCTCAGAGTACAATGTGCTGTGGCCTTCTATGCTTTTCTACTCTCTTCCCACTGTGATGAAACCAGTGCCGGCCCGAGCCTCTTGGGGGCCCTGAGCAGAATTGTATTTGGGGGCCCCCCTCCCACCACGCACAGTCACTTGTGATAGAAGATTATGCACAGATGTCACGCTATACTGTTATAGCGAAAATTATAAACGAATACAGTGAGGTTATAATACAAAACTGCAGCTAGGTCCCGTTTGGTTTGGAGCCATCATGTCGCTTGTAGAGAACCAAAAAAAGCCAGATATTATAGCAACCAATGACGGAAAGATACATCAGGGTGTCTGCAATGGATTCACCTGTGTGTCTGTGTTGTTTGTCGAAAAGACTTGGACCGACATACAAACTGAATGCAAAACACTACTTGCTTCTGCTTTAATGAAATTCTGTGGCTTTGGACACTGCTTGTATTTACACAGATTCCCCAGCTGAGTGTGCTGTGCAGTGAGTCAGGCCAGAGTAAAAACTATGAAGACTATTTTGGATTTGGAAGAGATTTCCTTCTAAGACACTGAGGCTGGCCAAAACGGCTGCTTTTTTTAAGGGGTATAAAAAAATCATTCTATTTGGTAGCATTTATACTCATTGAAAATAAAGGCGAGATTCTTAGATGTCAGTGCTGGTTGATGTGATAAAATATGTGGCTACTTAAAGTTATTCATTTATTCCGGGAGTTGTGGCCTGACATGTTTTTTCTAAAAAAGATCTTCAAATGTATGTCTGCAAAGTCCTAATTCTCTGGCTCCACATGGCTGCATGGCCCAGCATGTTGTACTCGGTCAAACCTTGCATTGAAAGTAACATTCAAAGGGCTGATGGCACATTTATATACTTAAAAAACTGAGTGATAGTTTTGTCAAAACAACCCAAAAACTTGATAGCAGTTATGTTAGACTGTGAGCTGAGGGGAGAAAGACAAGAGGAACAATGACAGGACAAGGATAGAGTGTTAAAAAAAGAAGATGGCGAATGACAGCTCGGTGTGAGGGATCCAGTTCCAGAATAGAAACTCACTTCTAAAGTCAAAAAATGTTCCTGTCTCTCTTCCAGAAGACGGCACTTGCTGCTGCCTTTGGCCCAGTGTAGTTTGTTTACTTCTTATTCCTTACGCAGCGCACACTGTTTCCATACAGCAATGCGTCACACATGAACACGTTTAATGGAGGCTCGCTGAGACGTCCTGATTGCCAGATGCTCACAGGAAATGTGACACATAATGTAAAGGTGCCCTTAAAATTGGCTAAATTAGCATTGTCCTAAACCGGTCATTCACTTGTGACCCTGTTATCTGAGTAGTAAGTAAGTAAGTGATGTTAATTCACACGGGTCAAAAATCTACGTATCGAATTTCACAAATGTACTAAAAAACTACTGCAGAAGAGTTACTTTGATAAGAGAAAGTAGTATGAACACACTAGTATTTTAGCAATGTTTATAATTTGAACATTACATTTTCCTCTTCATAATTGGATTTATTGAATATGCCAATTAGTTTCCCTGACGTCCAACCGTACCGTGCAACAGTGGCAGAAAATCCAAAAAGAAATTGTCAATCTGGTTGTTGATCGGTTACATGATGCACTGTTGTACTTAGTTCCTGATTAGCATGACAAAAAAGGGTCCACATTGTTGCCTGTTCAGCATTTGCGGCCGTGGAAACATTTCAATCGGAATGGAAATTGTGCTTGTTTTTCTTTCTATTTTTTTTTAAATTACATACGTATTTGGTTTGTTTTAACCAAATATTTTTTTCTTACATTTTTGCCTTTCGAAGAAGCAACTTCCTCTGACTGAGAGACACATTAGTAAAATCACACAAAGTATGCAGCCACTATCAAAGTCATCGAGCTTACGTCCATCGACATCACGCGTACTGCTGCTCGCTCTGTGCAGAGTCATTATGCTCCCGTCAGCACACACACACTACGCAGATTCCTCCCAGTAATGCAGCGCTTTGTGCTCCCTGCTGCTACGTGTCGAGCTCAGGTAAGCCACAACTATAGTAGACGTCTTGGTATTGCAGCAAGAGAATCATATTTGCCTTGATATTTCCATTCTTGACATTGAACCATTTAGTAGAGATTTAAAACTCTACAGAATAGTTACAGTAAATCACAGGTGTTCAATTAACAGCCAAACTTGTGCAATGATTCATTCCCATATATTGAAGTAGACTAACAGTTGTATTAACGTCTGTACGAACTCAACAATTAAGTATTAAATCCTATTCAATTTTCTTTTCTAAAATTGCCTGATAGTAGGCCACAACGTGTGCGTTTACATACTTCCTGGATACTGATTGGTTGAGCCGCCGCAGCCGGAAGGAGGGTCACAGACCAGAACCCAAAGCAGATGAAAAGGATTCCGACTACAGCGTTTAGATGTTTAACAATATGAAATCTTTTCGTATTGTTGAAACACATTTTAAAAATAACACAACATTTAATACGGATTATTCTAACTGCAGAGTGCATGTTTTCTATAGGTTGTAATTTTAGTCTTGATCGTAATCGTTTGAGAAAGGACATTAGCAACATTAAATGACTGATTTCCTCGGTCATCTGTTTTAGAGATCTTTGACTATCAAGAAACCCACATCACAGCAGCTTCACCAAAGGCTTTGCATCGGAGGCCGGTGTTCAGGGTTAGTTGGGCTCGGGCCGAGAAATTGTCATGGTTGAGTCTTTGGCTTTTTAACTCCAACAGATTAGCACAAGGACATGAGGGAGTGGGGGAGGGGGGGGGAGGGGGGGGTTATTCCGCTTTGCTCTGGCAGGGCACATGGGTGAGATGTCCAAGCCCTGCCAGGCCTTTACATGGCACATGGCTGTCCGCGTCGCGTCACCTTGCTGTCCACGATGAGGTTGCGGATGCAGCCGGTGAAGTGTTTGTGCTGAAGCTGAGGGTAGATGTAGGGAATGTCCTCGTTCACACCGCCCAGCTGGAGCACCTGGCTCATGTTCAGGTGTCTGAAACACGCAAAAGCACAGATTACAAACCGCTCCAAACCTCGGCCATTCGGGTACAATTGTAGGCATTAGTCCCAAGCGATATCAACACACTAGAACGAAATACAATGTTGTGTGTGAAGCAGTTTAGTGTTGCTTATTTGAATCAGGCATTGTAACATTGTCACAGTTTCTCCTGAAATATTTCAATATTTGAAATATTTTTGTTTTTTATAAATGCAGGTAACGTGCATTGTTTTACTCCCTCTGGCACACTAACAGCTTAATTGGGAATACAGATCAATTGAAATTTTAATTTACATGAAATACCCGTAAACTGATTTCCATCCCTGCACACAGGGATGTGTGTGTTGTGCGTACCGGTCTCCGTTGGGTGTGACTCCCGTCACTTCACAGGAGGAGTGGTCCTCGGTGGTCACCCAGCTGCCGAGGCCTTCCATTTCCATCACCGCCGCCCCGGAGCAGCGATCCAGGGTGAACCGCACTTCCTGTGGAGAGCACGAAGACAAGGACACGCTGTGTACGAGCCCTGCTATGTCTCCTTGCAATATTAATGTTGGGTATTTCAAGGTACAGTATTAATATTTGGGTGAATGCTAGACAGAGATGACCGACTAGTAGTTTTGTTGTATACCCCACTTACAGTTTAAAAGTATTCTCATTACTGCACATACATGTTAAGTATTTCTCACTTCATTCAGATGAAAATCAGCTTTTGGCGAGAAGAATTTTTCACAATATTTGATCATTAGTCAAATCAATACAACCCCAACAGTCTGCCTGACATTTGAACCGTAAGCAATAAAAACTACTGACCGACGTTTTCCTGCCTTCAACAACTATCTCACGTCTTAAGTTTCATCAAATTATGATTTTATGCCTTTGGATGAGTGTGACATTTTTGGAATTTTCCAAAAAACATGTTTTGTGAGGTCACAAGGACTTTCAACCTCCAAACTCCAATCACTGTAGGTTAGGACGTTTAGGACTGCAGGGTTTCCACATCCGGCTCATAAAAAACATTTCAACGGTTTTAAATGTTATTTATTGATGTAGGAGCACCGTGAAGGGAGACGGCCTAGAGGATACTTAAACACAAGGGGATGCCACAGTGTCGGGAACCACTAGGGATGATCTTCGACACGGCGAGAAGCAGCTCCATGAAACAGTGTTATTCAGGTCTTTATATGGCTCAGGAACGTGGACTGTTGCAGATGAAAACATGCATTGGTTTGGTTTGGATACTAGCTGGTTCATAGCTCCGTCCCTGCTGCATCCAAGCATCCAACCAGGCCTCACAATCAGGTTGAATAAGCTGCTGCTGATTATTAACAATACTCCTGATGTGGTGCAGAACCATCCCCATCATAAAGAACAGGTTATTGTATTCATGAAATTCAGAAAAAAGACATGGTGACTCACTCATGCATTTATCCGGCGGTCCTTATTCTCATTACAGAGAGTTGCTGTTTTCAATGTGAAGCTGAAGCTACAGCTGTTATTTCCTTTAGTCCTAAACAAATGAAATGGTGCATTTATGACACCATGACTTGTCTTTTTTACTTATCTCCTCCAATTCTCCATTTGGGATAGGTTTGTCAGAACAGGTTTGAGCCTCTCCAGGTGCTGTAACCAGATATGGGGCCAAGACAGGCCAACTAACAACATGACACACAATAATTGATTGGGGAAACACAGCCGATCTCTGTACACAGATTTCAGCACATGAATCAAATGTTGCTGGACAACGCAGACTAATTACTTCTGAATATTGTCCTTTTGCCTAAAGATTCTGCCTCCACATGTTTAAAAGGCTTCAGATGTCCTCCGCTCGGAGTGAGGCGGTGAGGCCTCACGCAACAAGGCCTCTGATAACAGCATCACTTACTGCCATCTTGATATTAAAAAGCGACGAGAACAACGAGGCAGTGGCAACGTGTGAGTCCTTGGAGGTGAAGAGCTCTAAGCGGTCCTCAATCAAATGAAGATTAGCCTAATTGTACTCTAATTTAATTGACTTCCAATGAGCCTGAGCAGAGAATGTCAAAGGAGGGCCGTCGCAGTGATTCGTCCCACTCTAACTGCTATGGTCTCCCTTTGTACTTTACACTGCAGAGTTCTGCCAGATTAAATCCCTAACCAACACTGGCCCCATTTGGACGCTTGATAATAGTATCACATAGGCCTCCTCGGGCTCTGTGCAGTCCATGACAGGAGCTCTAAGCTTACGTGGAAAGAAATGTCATTATGTTAACTGTCCTGAATTACTAACTTATTGGGCTGAATAGGATCGTTTAGTTTTAATGTTGGGCACTATCAAGAGATCATTACTCCAACGTTGGGGAGCTGAAGGCAGAAAAGGCCCAGTATTTGTTTAGCACGTTTGCTCAACACTCCTTTTAGATTTCTGTCAACATTATTGGTTCAGACATTAATGTTTTGGCCGTAACTAATTTCCAAAAAGGCTGTTCAACAACTTTTGAATGAAGTTGGTGATATGAAACTTGACTTCTTTCAGACAACCTCATCACCAGTCCAGACCTAATGGGATTTGTCTTGGGCTCCAGATTGTAGCCACATCCAGACTGACTTCACCTCCACTGTGTTTAAGAAGCGTTCCTGAGGACCAAAGGTGTCGCTGATCGTTCAGTAGTGTGACGTGAGAATATAGTCAACACAACACAAGTGTTTTGATACAAGTTCACCTTTTTTTTTTTTTGCATCAACCAAAAACACTTTTAAGCTTCTGTCCTCTCTTTTGAAAGTCTTACATTATTAAAGTAATTTTTCTTTATCTTTATCGACAGCTCAACATAATCACAAATAGTTGCTTAAATTCCTTTGCTTGGATTTACGTATAAGCAGCAGGGTGGAGAATAACATGGTAAGCTATGACAACCGATTCTTGATTTTAGTGCTGAAACAGAACGTATGAGTTCCAGTTCAGCTCGGCATGAACATACTTGGAGCGGATTTGATAAAGTGCTCACTAAACGGTGGTTGGTGTTGAATAGGTGAAGCGACCCACCTTGCTGTTGCTGCGGACGTCCAGCCGATGCCACCGTCTGTCTGCCACGTTCACGTTGCCTGGCAACTGTAGCACTACTCTGCCGGAGCCATGGTTGATCTTCAGGGTGGGGGTCCCATCTATTAGCTCTGGATGGAGAGAGGAGGAGACAATCAGGGGGTAAGACTGCATTGACATCAATTATCCGTTTGGGTTTAAACTGTTCACAACAAATATTTGGTGCTCATATTCAAGTCTCTAAAACCGCAATGAAAACTATTGAGACTGAGTGATACGTGGTGCATCAAGTGACCTTTTATGGAGTGCACACTGGCAGCGCGGCATGTAACACGCCAGATATCACGTCTGTAGATTATCTCTAATGTAGATTTGAACAGAGTTTAATGTGATGCAGTTTCTCCATCACACATCAAGGCGGTCAACAAACATTAGACAAAAGTTATTGCATTTTATTTTTTAAATTAAAAGTTAATGAGGTGGTCAGGCGAGCTCGTGTGCTAAAGGAATTATGGGAGCGCATGTCCGCCGAGCAGCAGCGGCAACCCGTCATCGCGCTCGCAGAACCTATGAAGATGAGATGGATCACCAAGGATCCGGGTGTCTCTAAAAAGGACTTGCAGCCAATCACTGCCATCTGCAGTGACCTGCTGATGTTGAAAGGACCAACAGGGATGGTTGTGATGAGTGTTGTGTTTCTGTTGAGTTTCTTTCGATGATAAACGAGTCTTTCATTTATTATATATTCACAAATCCACATTTGCTT
This sequence comes from Apeltes quadracus, assembly GCA_021346845.1. Taxonomy (NCBI): domain Eukaryota; kingdom Metazoa; phylum Chordata; class Actinopteri; order Perciformes; family Gasterosteidae; genus Apeltes; species Apeltes quadracus. Next base: position 1,150,182 of record CM037918.1, read on the forward strand.
TTTCTGCCGGGTGTTGTATTTCCACGTCTGGTCTCCACAGAGTAAACAAATATTCCACTGGGTCTATTTCATGAAGTCAAAAGGGTAAACCTAATTGTGATTTCATTTCTCTTCTTTATTGCCCATCTGCCCGCTGCCTAATGACTCATCTCATAAGTTTACTGAAGTCTTACGAATATCATGCAGCTGACGGTTGAATTGCAGATGATCAACCATTTCATTAGTGCATCCTGTTTCAGGGAGAGAAAATGAAGTGAGCGTATGGAGACGTCTCGGTCATTCAATACAGACAATGTCGAAATGAAGAAGACATCGTTTGTAATTAATGTAATTAGTGCTCATGTAGCTGGGTTAGTCTGTTGACTCTGAATCAGCTGTCACAGCTGACGTCCAATAGCTTGCTGTACTTAGCTTTCCCTGTTGCCACCTTAAAGGCTCAGTCCCACACACACTGTGCAAATTAGGGAGTGAGTTCCCACAAAGCGCTTCTGCTTGTGTTTCACTGGGAGGACTGCCTGTTGGCAGCCTCACAAACTCAAACGCTTACGGTGAACGCTAGAATTATAATTAACACGGAGATAAAACTCCCGCACCATGACACTTGTCTTGATGCTGGAGTCAGTAGAAGGAGTTTGAAGTCAAAAGGAGCTGACAAGAATCCGGATCCCTTTTTGTGGCTCTTCTGTGTGTCTGATGGCTGCTGAGCTTCCGTCATCCCTCTTGGTGCATCTCTCGCACCGTTAGTCTGTCTATCAGCGCTCCTTCATCCCCCGTCTTCTGTCTTTTTACCTCAACGCCGGCATTAACCTTTTCACCTTTTCACAGGAACTGACATTTTTACATTATGAAGCTTTTTGGCAATTCACAAAAGCTTTTAACTGGCACTCTGCTTTTTAATGTGTCTTGAAATGGCTGTTTGGCATTACGTGTATTAGCATGAATTCATCCCTGAGCACTATAAGAGTCAAATATGACCAGTGGCGGGTCATCAGGGCCAGCTTAGCCTTCTCTCAAACTTAGAGCTCTGTAATAACCATTTTAATAAACATATTAAATATACTGTTTCCATGATTTTACACAACAATCCACTGCATGTATTATAAGCGTATATTCTCAGACTGAGCCCCTGCGTCTCCATGTAACAGGGGCCCGAGGTCCTTTTGAGGTGTTTAAACAAAACAAATAACCTGTTACTTTGGCGTCATAATGAGGTTATTACAGAAGGCCCAGGTGGAGAATGCAGCCAAAGGGGGCTCATTTGCTGTAAACCATCTGCTCATGGCGTCAGTGAAGCTTTTGCAGCTCGGATGGATCCAACATCTGGCAGCCATGACACTGAGTTAGTGATGAATGACATGCAAACGTAATTGTTGTTTCATGGGTTTAGATTCATTTTACCCCCAGGAAGGACCCTTATAGAATGTCACAACGAACCAACGTTTGGGAGCAATGACGTTTCAAATCCTTCCATGCACTGAGTCTTCACCTTGAGATGGAACAAATGAGGTGTTGTCAGGTTCACGAGATGCTGCTCCGCTCTAATTGCCTTGTCAAAGCAGGGATGTGGCTTTTTTTAAATCCTGGCAACGTAGTTTTTCAGGTTTTCCTAACTCCACCTTTTCTTCTCAACTTTTCTACAATTACCTGGAAGTTGACTGCGCCGGCTCCAGCTGCAAGATAAAGTTGTGGCTGCACTACAGGAATAGTCCAATTAATTTGTGTATATTGGCCGCCACTAGAGAATAGACCAAAGCGAACTGAATACATTTAATATATCAGTTCAATCCAAGGCCTCCCTTCTTTGTTTAGGTTATACTTCATACTTCAGGCCCCATCTCACTCTCCCCAACATTCATTACCGACTGCAGGGCCGCTCACCTTTTTTCTCCTTTATCTCAATTTTTCAATAACATGCTGCCCCCTCGCAACCCGTAGTGAAATGTCCCCCCCTCTTTGAACTGGACGCCAACGTTATCACACCAACCGTCCCTCCATGCTGCCGCTGGCGCAGCCTGATAAGTGGCAGCGCACTCAGAGCCGCAAAGGACACCTTCATGAGTTGGACAAAATATTCCTTTCCACGGATGCTCTTGCAAATGTAGATGTGTAATTGCACAAACACACGCGTGTTGAGCGCAAGCAAGTGCAGAAACGTGCACGTAGACATTCACACACCTATAACCAGATATAGGACATATTGACCAGCTGAGTCTTTTTGTCAGGATTGAAGTGATATTCAAGAGTGAGGTTTCGGAGGAGCGGATGAGAGGAGGCCGCTGTGAAGCAGCCAGAACACAGAGATAAAAAAAGAGCAGTGGGAGAGAAATACTGATCTGCAGGACCCGAAGGTAAAGCAGGATTGAGGAAAAGGTGGAGTAGTGACGAGGAGGAGAGTATGAATGAGCATAAAACTGGGATGAAGTCCAAATTACAAGATGGCAGATGACAGTCGATGCAGACAAGGAAAAACGGAGAAACAGAAGGTGATGATTAATCATCACAAATAAAAGGCAGATGCAGGAGTTAAGGATTGGGAGCATACCTCCAACCTCGTCAAAGGAGTAAGATCCAAGAGATGGGTGTTTAAGAGTTTGTTCTTTCCAACTAAAAGATAGCAAAGACCAAGCGCTGTGTTTATATAAACCAGAAACCAAAAAGAGGTAAAAAGACTAACAGCATTAAACAAGTGCCAAGGGACTTTATTCTGTCAACAGCAGGTATGAGAGAAGAAAACAAACAAGCAAACAAACGAGATGCAATGTGCAAACAGCTGAGCTGATTGACTGATCATCACCATGACACATTTCAGCCAGCCAGTACATTTGGTAACTAGTTATAAAGAGCACAGCTTAGTAACAGGCTGTAGAGGAGAAGTGGACGTTTTGTGGACTGTCACGTTTTGTGTGGCCAACTTGTTGGGTTTGGATTGAGAGGAGGCCATATTTAGACAAGAGGGTGGATCTGTGGATGAGTTACCAGCGCGCTCTAACAAGCTTGGTTAGCAAGTTAACAAGAATCAACCCCGACAAGACTGAACTACTTTCCGGGACCTGAATGTCAACTTTGTATTACCGCCGACTTTGACCGCTAAGAACTTCGGCGTGACGCTTGGCAGCCAACTCTCCCTGACTCCAAACATTACAGCGACAACGCGATCCTGCAGACACACGCTCTACAACATCAGGAGAACACGACCCCTCCTCACTCAGAAGGCGGCGCAGTTACTGATTCAGGCTCTCGTCATCTCCCGCCTTGACTATTGTAACTCTCTCCCGGCAGGTCTCCCTGCTGCCGCCATTCCACCTCTGCAGCTCCTCCAGAGTGCAGCCGCTCGACTGGTCTTTGACCTTCCTGAATTCTCCCACATTACTCCACTCCTCCGCTCTCTTCACTGGCTACCGGTCGCTGCCCGCATCCAGATCCACATTGGTGCTCACTTACTATGCGGTGAATGGATCGGGTCCAGTCTACATCCAGGACATGATCAAACCCTGCATCCCAAACCGCTGCGTTTCCCAAAAGCTGCTTGTTCCCCCCTCACTGAGAGCAAAACACTCCACAAGATCACGACTCTTTGCTGTCCTGGATCCTAAATGGGGGAACAAACTCTGGTGACGTCAGGACTGTAGAGAGCCTCTACATCAGGGGTGTCAAACGTACGGCCCGCGGGCCGGAACCGGCCCGCCAGGTGGTTCAGTCTGGCCCGCGGGATAAATCTCCATTATTGAAAGAAAAAAAAAAATAAACTTAATTTTCTATAAAATATGCAGTTCCTATATTGACCGCTAGTGGCGCTGTGTGTGGAGTCAGTTCATGTGTTCAGAATCCGCTTGTTAAGTCTGACGTCACACGGGACTTCCGGGTCCAAGCGCTCCACTCGTCCACATCTAATAACACTGACGGAACCTGTTAATTTATTGACGATCACGTCTTACTTTAGTGACGCACCCTTGGCGGTCATAAAGGGTTTAAATTCTTTTAACTCCAACATAGTGGTTAGTGTAGCGCATCATCCAGGTGGCATAATTAAGGGTGAGTTAGCTGTAAGGTTAAGCTAGCTAGCTAGTTGACATAAGGTGCCATTCCTTGTTCTGGATGAGGTATTTCAAAATATAATTTTTACAGGACTTCTATAACTGTGAACGTAACTAAACGAATATTAAAAAATATACAGAAGTATTGTTATGATAAACAGCGCTGCACATAATTTTCTAAAAAACACCTAGGTTGTTTATAATATATTTAGTAAAAGGAGAATTCATTGCATATACAGATTTTTATAATTTACTTCTTCTTTGCACTAATACAAAGAAAAAAGTGGACGGATTTTGGCATGAGTTTGGCCCCCATGAGACCGATCAAGTTGTATGCGGCCCCCAGACCAGAATGAGTTTGACACCCCTGCTCTACATCTTCCACCGCAAACTAATAACACACACCTCTTCAGACTGTACCTTGACTAAAAGCACTAACAAATTGCAGCACTTAAATTGTACTTATAATGGCTATCATCTATAGCAATTTGTAAAAAGACTTATTTGACGAAATAGCACTTACTTTTTGTATCCCTATGGTTTAAATGCACTTCTAGTAAGTCGCTTTGGATAAAAGCGTCAGCTAAATGACATGTAATGTAAATTATAATATGAATAGGGAAGCAGATTTTGGCTTGTAAAAATGAGCTTGATAAAACAACTTCTAATGTTTGGGAGTAAATTAGCCTGTAAATACATTGTTGCTATTTCAAGCATTAAAGCATTAAGTTGAACTTTTTACAGTTTCAGTTAAATATAACTGAGCTGACTGAAAGAGACACCCAGAAAGAAACGGTTAAAGTTAAACTGCGGGCAGCTGGCTGGAGAGTCTGGAGAGCAGCGGGTTGCCACGCCAAATTGGAACATCTTCATAGGGACCGACACGCCTTAGAAAAGCTCTGGGTGTCCTCAGGTTAGGACACGACTTTGCTCTTAAAGGGCACTTCCACACGGTCAGGGTTTCTTCCCTGCTACTCATACGTAATTCATTGCCTCCTACTGGGAGAGAGGGAGATCTGGAGGTGGGGGCTCTCCCTGGAATGGGAAACACGTCCTTGTGGCTGCCTGAAGATACAAGGGAGCCAAACCCAGAGCACATGCACTGCATAAATGGCATTACACTGCTACACCCTCTGCACACACACACAGTCAAATATACTCTAAAGCTTCTTGAATAAACTGTCAGCTAACTAGCCAGCTTCAGAAGCTGCCCGTATGGGCTCTCTGTATTCGGCAGCACTCAGCTGGGGGCTACTGCATTGAAACAGCTCTGTGGAAATTGAAGGTAATGTCAAAGTGAATCAGTTTGCACTGTTGCTCACCATATCCCCTTTACTTCCCCTTATATCCAACTATGTAAAGACGTGGGAACATGTTCAAGGGTAGGCAGAGTAAAAACACTCCCACATGCCGCCTCCTAGTAGACAACTTTATTTCCATTCAGTCAGGGTGTTGTGATAACACAAATGTAATTTGTCTTGTTAATTTGTCTATTGATTGGACAAGCATTGGCCTTTGGCTGGTGGTCTTTGCATGCGTAGGTGTGTGTGACAGAGCGAGGGCAGCACTGCGTGTGTCTGATTAAGCACCTCACAGCAGGCACAGCGCTCCGAGCTATGTCTGTCACTCAGCGTCCGCGTCTCTGTGGACACAAGTTATTACCGAGACAATGTCACTAACACAGCTAAGGTCACAGTGTGTCCAGGCATTCATAATGCAAAGCCAGCTACTTTACACCGCATGTAGTGTCTGATGTCAATATCTGACAACACTTTATGTAGTAAGCCTACCATTTTCTATGAAATATTTTATTCTGTTTATTCCAGAGTATTTTATTAGCCTTAAAAAGTAATATTGGCTAAGGACAGTGAATTTCTGAGGTCTCGTGTCTGACCATGAAAAGAAGACAAAACATTACTGAACATATTAACAAATGGTTGCTTGGATCCAGAGGTGTCAAAGTACAAATACTTTACATTACCTTACTTAAGTAGACAATTTGGGTAGCTACACTTTACCAGAGTATTTCTTTTTCAGAGTTTTTACTTCTACTCCTTACATGTTCACGCAAATATCTGTACTCTCTACTCCTTACTTATTAAAAATAGCCTCGTTACTCTCCTTTCATTTTGGCTCGTTTTCATTCCGGCTTGTCATCATAAAACCCTTTCCAGATAAATGGCGCATCCGGACAGGGTGAGTTTGATTGTGGTTGGATGAGAAGTATAAACACGAACCATTCCGACACCCTATGGGTTTCCTCCGCGATGCGCCTGCAGATGAGACAAATCAGAGTGACGCCGGGTGCGAAAGGTGATGGATGGTCGGATCCTTTGTCAGAGCGGCACAAGCCGATCTCAGTTGGGTATTTACGGACAGATTCCGTGTAAATGAGTGTCTTCCTGAACATGGCTTTGCCGTTAATGTTTTTTTCTAACTTGATTGAGAATCTGGCAAAACACAGCGACTTGCAAGTAGTGCAGCGTCTTACAGTGATATACGTCTTATGAACACAAAGGGATTCTGTATTTGATCATAAAGCCAGACAGCTGTCTGTTCAGTGTTTCCCATCATTATAACCCCACCGCCCCCCATGAAGTAGTAAACCATGGGGAGACACTGCAGTCCACCCAATCAATGCGAACAACGTGTGCGTACGTCCTCCGACATGTAGCATGCGGGTCCATACATGTGTCCCTGTGTTGTTTTAGCGTTGCTTCTCTGAAGGTTGCCTTGTTTCCATCACCTGAACTGCAGGTCACATGATATGAAGGCACGTTCCCATCATATTGCAACAGACTCACATGTTGTGTGAGCGAAGTTTAGTAGTATCTATACTTCTACTTGAGTAATGAATGTGAATACTTTTGGCCCCTTTGCTCGGATCCAGACCTTTGAGTTGGAGTAGACCGATTGGTCTGCTGTCGGAATAATAAACCCTTTTTCATTGGATTAAAAGCAACCGAGCCGCTGTGCGCCTTGAGAGAACAAGCTTTAGCCAATGAGCGCCTGTCATTGTGCCATAGTGACAGGCGCTTTCCACTACTGCCTCGACATCAGCTTATTTATTAAAAAACCTTTTTTTTATAAACCCTCTTGACATTTAACACTTCCCCAGAAAAACATAATAATCATGATTGAGATTTGATAGTAGTGTTTTTTATCTACTTGAACTGCCATACTCTCTGCATCTATCCACTTCAAAATATACCCAGATAGTCGGCTTATCACCAGGAAAGGCGTAGCAGTGGCAACCTCAATGTAAAAGCCTGGCAGGGAGTTGAGGACGCTCATCAGGTTCACATTTGTCAGCTTTTGGGCCACACATTTACCCAGAGAAAGTGATATTTACTACATCTTCCTCAACTAAATCCTGTTATGACACAAGTTGGACAGAAGCCGCAAGGTTCTCAACAGGGATCTCGCAAGATGTGGATATCGCAAGGCAGCCATCTGAGCTGGGCCGCGTGTTGACTCAGGACGGGACCTTACAGAACCATAAACACAGCCTACCTGCTGGAGAAAGTCAATAGGTTAAATGGAACATCCAATAATCCGATTTTACCTGGAACACTATGGGTGCTTTCTCCGATAAACACACACACACACACACTACACACGCTCTGTGTTATAACTGTGTAATCTATTTTACCCCAGTTGCCACATATTAGATGTAGTAGACAGGAACGTTCCCACTGCATGTGTGCAAGTCTGAGAGAGAGTGTGTGAGTGTGTGTGTGTGTGTGTGTGTGTGAGTGTGTGTGTGTGTGTGTGTGCGCCGCAGCAGGATAAAGAGCGGATGAGTGGGCGGCTTTAGGAAAAGCAAAGCAGCATCTGAATGAGGAGCTGGTGATGGCTGTGTGGGAATGTGCGTTGTGGAGAATGTGCGTTGTGGTGATGGCTGCGTGGGAATGTGCGTTGTGGTGCAGTGGTCCCACCAATGAGCAGCCTTCCTGGGAAAGGCTCAGAGACAAGGCGCACATTGTCTCGCGCACACAACGATATGGTCAAACGGAGAATTCTGCAGGTACATTAGGGGCTTCTCATGTTTCTCATGACGCTCATGGAACAAAAAGCAGTGCAGCAGTTGTAAAAACACGTCTGAAATCCAACTTTATTAGTAGTTATTTAGAGTTTGTTTTTGCTGTTTTGACTATTGGTCTATACTATAGGTGTAAGGAAAGCGAAAAAATTATGAATACATATTATTATTTCCATATGTGTCTTGACCTTAGTAGACAACACCTTCTCTCATATCAAATGTACTGCAGAATCACATCTGCCCTTTGTTTGATTAGAGTCATACAGCCTTTTAATAAAAGAGTGCTACTGCAATATATGGTATTTTTTTATTACTAATCATTCAGTGTGATCGAGGCTCATCCTGAACTGCAGGTGGTGAATTTCTTTTGTTTATTTTTATTTATCTCTTTGCAAACAAATCCTTCCCTGTGTTGTATTGGTAGAGACAAAGTAATACTAAAGAAAGAATTTATTCATTTTATAGGGTTATTTTTATTGTACTGAAACTGATTTTTTCAACAAAAAAAGGGAAAGGGTGTTAAGTAGGTATATAAAATATATAAATAATAATAAATAAATGGTGGAATGATTAAACTTATTTAAGTGTCATGTGCTGAGCTCAGCCCAATTTAACCCACAGTGTGGTTATAATATTAAAAATAAGGAAATCTAATACGATTGACTTTGATACATACGCATTTATATTTATATTCAGTTCTATAAAAGGCTTGCTGACATGGTTTTTTCACATGCAGTAGGTGAACCTTGAAACAAGCCAATTAGAGCTCTGAACATGTACAGCTTGATTCTAATTACACTCTGCGCAGCGACAAATCAGCCCGAGCTTTGCAAACACATTAACTCTTTGTGATCTGACGGCACAGGCTGTGCAGACATACACATGGAAACACACCCCCGGGCCGACCTCTCCGCCCACATACATTACTTTTACACCGATGGAACAATAGCCTCTCTCCTAGAGTGAGGACCGACACAAGCAAAGAGGTGGCAGGAGAGACGAGGAGGCGTAGAAACAGAACCTGTGCCGACATGTGCCAGACTTTCTGTTTCCGTCTGTCTGCAATTCCCCCCTGCCGCCCTCGGTTCAACCAGCTTTATTGTCTTTAAACTTCAACGATATTGGCACAGCAACTAAAGAAATCCCCTAAGAGCTCCAGATATACTCCATCCGATGCTGTCTGACGGTGTAGATCGCTGACAGTGTGCAGTAGGGCCGTGTGTGCACGTCCTTGCCTTCTTCTCTCAATAAGCACAACTGTGAAAAACAACTGTATTTGAGTAAGTCCACCTCACAGTGCATGGTACATCACGTTCAATTAATAACATCAAAATCACTGTGTGCAGTCGTGGTGAGTGATTGACAGGTCGTGGTGAGTGATTGACAGGTCGTGGTGAGTGATTGACAGGTCGTGGTGAGTGATACGCAGGTCGTGGTGAGTGATACGCAGGTCGTGGTGAGTGATTGACAGGTCGTGGTGAGTGATACACAGGTCGTGGTGAGTGATACACAGGTCGTGGTGAGTGATTGGCAGGTCGTGGTGAGTGATACGCAGGTCGTGGTGAGTGATACGCAGGTCGTGGTGAGTGATTGACAGGTCGTGGTGAGTGATTGAAAGGTCGTGGTGAGTGATTGACAGGTCGTGGTGAGTGATTGACAGGTCGTGGTGAGTGATTGACAGGTCGTGGTGAGTGATTGACAGGTCGTGGTGAGTGATTGACAGGTCGTGGTGAGTGATTGAAA